>OZ024771.1:19657287-20257287 GCA_964017025.1 Stenichneumon culpator
CCGGTGGTAATAACCTGGACCATCCTTCACCTACCTCCCCTGAGCTCTACTAATAACGCTATATTTTAAGAATCTACTTTTCTCTAGTGAATTACTGTGCTAGATCGCTTTGCACGTAGTTCACGAAGTCTATGTGTTTGTTTCGCTGTGCTAAATCGCTCTGCACGCGAGACAAACACCCTAAACGTCGTCACGCCGGCTGGACCTGGTGTACGACCCTACATTTTTCAAATTCTGCTGTGCTAGATTGCATTGCACGCAGTATCAACATCTTTTCCTCGATTGGTGGTGCAGCATTCAGTTGCACGCCAGGAGAGATATTTTCCGTTTCAAACATTTAGAGACAATCCCACTCTTTATTTTCCCCTCTAAGTGTTGATGGGGAAGAGACGCCGCAGTAGTGTTAGATATCAATTGCGCCGAGCGATCGCGATCGCCCTCGGAGTCTCCAGCGGTAACCTCGCTGGGAATTCCGTTGGTGTTTCCGCGAGTGTGCGTTCTGACACAAACGCTCCATCTACCAGTGACCTTGCTGGTGGTTTGGCAGCAGAAACCATCGACAACGCTAACCAGGTGGAAACGGTGTTACGAGACAATTTTGAACTCGCTACGCGTGCCGAGAGGAAGTTCGTACCGATAGCGCGCGAGCTGCCGACTCCGGTGCAACGTCCGACGTTCACATTCGACGTACCCGAGCCGTACGTTCCAGCGCCGGTACGTCCCGAGGCGGAGCCCCCGCCCCCGGATCATCCGCAACCGATAGCGCCGACCCCGAATTCGGACGACGAAGATTCGGACGCATCGACAGTGGAGATCGTCACTCTGGAGTGAAAGCGAATCACCGAACACGGTAAGAAGCAAAATATTAATTGTCACCACTGGTCATCGCCCAACACCGGTGATATCGAATTTGGAAAAGGTGTATCCAAATTAAGCCATCGCTAATCGAATTAACAGACGCTTGCTCCTGTCCCAAGCTTGGACTCAAGCTGAAAAAGAAGCGACTCTTATTACCCGTTTGCGTCGTTAAAAAAAGCAAAAAAAAGACGGGAATAAAATTACATAATTAACCCGCCGATAATCCGGCGACGTAACACAATATATATATATATTTATATATATATATATATATATATATATATATATATATATATATATATATATATATATATATATATATATATATATATATATTGTTTGAGAATTGCCAGGATGAGATATAGCGGAACGGGGGTTAAATGATTTCACTCAAGATGGTAACAGTGAAAATAAACCTCTTTATTAAAAAACACATAACGATGAAAAGCGCGCAAAAAACACTGTTCAATGAGTAGACCGTGAGCATGAGCGTGACAAATAACAACAATGAGAATCCCAATGAGCACTAAAGGTTGACAATAACAGATCGTACAAAAATGAGCACACTCCGGTGAGCCAATTAAATTATATAAATCCCGTTGACCGCCGAGTGAGCAAATCTACCCGCGGCGCTGTATCGCCGCGAGGTAGCCGTTGAGAACGTGAGCCATTCCGGTGTGATCACGCGTGTTGCGTGCCCGAGAAAACACTTGCGTTATGCTCCGTGAGTTTCAACGATATCCCGAAACCGAAGATACGTTGACCATGATGAGATGCACCGATAACTGTGTCGAACCCGTGAGAGGTACCCGTGAGAAAACCGAATAAATCCGGCGATCTACCCGACCGCGTGGCGACCCGTGTCAGCCATTAGGCGTAGATGATTCGCGAAACCTGTTGCACGCGGCACGTAACCCGTGCCGCTTGCCTCGAGAACTGATACGCGTGCGCCAAGGGCGCGCTTGAGTTATACCGAGACGCAGCCGGGAGGTGCTGCCAGGCAGCGGCCGCTCGGTAAGCGCGCACGGCTGCGTTAAGCGCCTCATTCTCGAACATATATATATATATATATATATATATATATATATATATATATATACATTCTATCCTTTTCTTTAAACTTAATTAGAGATTTCCGACAGTATTCTGGTCCCATATTAGTGTTTATTAAATTATTGTTTTCTTCCTTTCGCGATGAAGCACGGTTATTCCGTTGTTTTGACCTTTCTTATGGGAAGAAGATCCTTCAGATCTCCTATATGATAAAATAATCTTAAGCAAACCAGCTTCCTTAATTTATAAACAGTGTAAAACTTAGTAAATGATTAATAATGGTTACATAGGTTTCATCTAAGTTTTACTTCATCATGAAAATTATGAAAGGGGCGCGAGGCTCCCTGCGGTGCCGCGTCGGCGTGCCCGCTGCCTAACTATTCAGGTACATCGGTCGAGGATGTTTATAAAATTCCCTTTTGTGAATATAACTCGCGGTGAGAGTAGTGATTATTTTTATATTAGCATTATAATGAGGCCAATGAGATGGCTCGAGAATAATCCTGTGTGTTCTTATTAATCCTACGCTTAAGAATAATCAGGAATCATTTCTTATATAGGAAAATGAATCTGTTTCGAATTTCATTTTTAGTTCTTCCAAAAACGGGTTCGGAATATTTTGGATGATAGATTTGTCTATATTATTTGTCCTCATCTTCGTTCTTTTGTTTGGAAATCCTTGTCAATTTCTTTTATCATAAGAATTATCATAAAACAGAGTTGCCAAATTCTCTTCGTGGTTTTTGTGTAACCTCGGTGCTTCGTTTTTACCGTGGAGTAACTTTCTAATCTCCTTGTATGGTAACGCCTTTGCTTCGTAATTTTTGGGTGTTCGATGGCTGGAACCCTTAGGGGTATCCGGAGAGCTGTAGGTAACCGGTAGAAACGACTGGCCCGGGTGGGGACCCAGGGCCCAGCGATAGATCACTGCGGGGCCCAAACGGTTTTCCGGCGATGGTACGGCAGGTCTAGTGACCCTTGAGATCTATGAATGCTAGTCGATACTCGTACCGAAAGCGGTCACGAGTCACCCGAGTAGATTGAATTTTTCGTCGTTCTAGAAAGGGGCGGCACTGGTAGTCATGGACCACTTTTGGCGGCCTTCCTTTTCCATATTCTATCCAGATCTGTTTGACCATGCCGTTAGATTTTTGACGGTCAAGTTTAGACAGACTCTCGTGCCTCGCGAATGTACCATTTGAGTCTATTAAGTTGATCCTTTGGCAGAAACGAGTCATTTATCTGGTCTTTTAATATTTCAGGTTATCTGACCGATTTTGTTTCTTTCTTTTCATTTTATTATTCTAAGTTTGGCGTTAGTTATTAGGAAAAATAATAAAGAACATTTATTCCTTACGCTGGACGTAACAACACCATGGAACGTCGACAGGTGGCTATCGATAGACAGGATTTTTAACTGCCTACGAGGCTTCGGGCCATTTGGCCACCCAGCGTCAAGGTTTCGCTCTTCTCCGATGTTGCTGGCAGCAGCATTCGCTCATGCTGACTCAGCGAAGTTGACTCACGGGATTCAACTTCTGGTGGACCCAGGGTCGAAGGAACTCACTCGTGTCGGAAAAACTCATTGATCGACCTTTGGTATCGAGGTTAACAGGCCAGCTCAAACTTGAGGTATATTTTATTATACACTCCGGTGTACTATTATATACTCTGCTGAGGGTGCTTCCATCGTTCTCGGTTCTACCATCGTTCGCATGGAGACGTGGCTTCACTCGGACAAGCTCAGGCTTGCCGACTCGGACGCGCTCATGCCACGGTCTAACATCTTCATCATGGGAGCAGTTTACTAGAGACAACTCACTGGAGTCCGGCATCATCCGGCGGCACTGATCGTCCAGCTTTTTCATCGTCAGCTGCTCTGTATTTGGACCTGGGCAAGGTACTCACGCAACCGCGTGTACAACGCTCACATCAACGGTCCATCGTAGGAATGTTCTTCTCCAGGAGCTTCTCACGAAGTTCTGGACGCAAGAAGATCCATCATCGGACACACCTGGACATCTCACCCCAGAAGAGGAGGAGTACGACGCTCATTTTTGGTCAACACGCTCATGGTACTCAACCGGTCGTGCGAGTTCTCTTCAAGGCTGCTTACGCTATTGGAGAATTCCTATCGCACAGGTCATCGGTGTGCCTGGAGCAGGTGCTCAGGCAGCTCATCCGGGATGAAATTAATAGAACGCTCTATCACCGGTTCACGGAGGAACGCACGAACTTGGTAACAGGGACAAGGCCGGCTACTTTCTCTGCCGGCACAGTATATCAATATCGGTCTCACCACGGACTTCTCATACCGGACCAAGACCTTATCAAGGTCAACGGGGTCAACAACTCACGCAAGTGCGCAGATTCAGCTCAACATCCTGGACGGTCTCATCTTGATTCGGCTACACCTGTGTCTCGTCGCACACGGTCGCTATGCATCCTGAAGACTGGCATCTACAACGAATGTTGTGGACCAACGACCCGTTCAACGGTGCTTCAATCGACTGCACAGGTGGAGGTGGGGATACATCGGGTCAGGTCATCATTCCATTCATCCTCGGCTGAACAACTTGTGCTACGCGACCGGCGTCTCGCTAGCCAATGGCTGCTCATCAACGACCATCGATCAACTCGTGTTCGTCACGGCTTGGGTCGCGCTCACGGACATGCTCACTAGATGGGCCATCTCATGTGAAATGGGGATAGTCGGACATCTCAACTTCGTCTCGACGGTCACTACTTGTGCCCAGACGCTTCTGCAGGAGCTCTGGTTGCGCAAGGTCGACTGCGACCACACCTTATCGTCTCAGCTCTCGACGCAATGGCTCATGCTCAGAGAAGATCTCGCATCTCACCGATCTGGCCAGACTATCGTTGCCTTGACGGCAGCATACGGAGTGACTCAACAGTGCTATACATGGCTTCTCTGATGCATCTCAGCACGCGATGTTGGGAGGCGTCCGAATCGTCAACAGTTCACCGTCCACACCCGCTCAGGCGGTACTGGCGTGCACCAAAATCCAGGTAGCACAGCTCAACTGGCTCATCACCCCGAAGATTTGAACTCATCGCAGCGCTGCAACGACGAAGTTCAAAAGAATTCGTCAACCGCGTCCCAAGGCTACACCATGTCTTGACGTGCGGAAAGCTCATTTGTGGACGGACTCACATGTCACGGATGGACTCACGTAACTTACGTGTAACACATCTGGATCGGATCTCAGGCTTCAAGGTGGAAGAGCGGCGTTAAAGACGACGTTGCTCAAATCCAGGAGCACGGCGCAGGTGCTCAACGGTGGCACATCCCGGGAGTAGCTAACCTGGCTGATTGTCTTCAGGGGCGTCACCATCGCGCAGCTCAGAGATCGCTCATCACGGTGGACGGGACCACCATGGACGAGTCATCGGATTTACTCATGGCCAACTCACCCATTGCTATCAGGCGACCTCGACGTACGCGAGGCTCGCCTGAGTATCTTTTGGTCGTCGCCGCTCCAAGCGTCGACGCTCACTGACGTTTCGTCTACAAGGGTTCATTTCTCATTACACTGTTCCGTCTCTTCGGAATTTTTTACAGACTTGCTCAACTTCGGAGGGAACTTCTGCTCATCGGCCATTCTTATGGATATGCTCGTTGGTCACACTTATCGGCGCTGCTTGGAGGCGCTCAATTCAACCCGGCTCACCCTGGCTTACATCCACCAGGACTTTGGGATTCATAGAGAACCAACCCGGTGACGTCCCACATTTTCCGGGGTGTGGTGTGTGCCGGGTATGGGGGGATCCGTACTCATCGTGTGATTGGCCAACTACCTCTGTTCCGGGTGACTCCCCAACCCTCGGAGGGACTTCGGGCACGGACTACGCAGGACCGCCCACGCTCAACATCATCAGTAGCGCTTCATCTCTACAAGGAATCAACTCACTCAATCGGATTATCACAAACATCTCATCATCGACCCCGTCGCTGATGGCGGGCGGAATGTTCGAGAATCAGCGCCGATCCGCTCTAGCTCATCCTGGCAATTCTCAAACAGAGTTCTTACTGAATATTGCTTAGAGAGACCCAGAAGTAAAGATTTAAGGGGGGATTTTCTTTTTTTTCGACAAAAAAATCGATTTTTCGCTGACCGCTGTTTCATATTCTTCAAAGTGTTGAGAATATGTGTGCAAAATTTCAAATTAAAATTCTCAAAAATGGCAAAGTTATAAGCGATTTTATACCTGCGTGTCGACTCGCGGTGGCCGCGCGCTCGTTGTCGCACGGCAGGGGTCGGCGCGCCCGGCAGCTGCCCGAATCTGTTGCTCGGCGGACCATAAATATAACGGGACAGCATACAATAGGCATGAAGGACGAGTCCTAACGGTCGTGCGAGATCGAAATATTCGGTGGAGAGTCGCTCAGTCTCGAACGAGAGTTTACTGGTAACAGACGTATATATCATGGATCGAAAACAGGGAAGTGATACTCATAGGCGTGCTGCTAGACCGAAAAAAAGGAAATTTGTTGGAAATATTCACACCCGAGAAACGGAAACGACGTTTGCAAGTACGTCGGCCCAGAAACTGTTGACAGCGGAAGACAGAGAAATAATTACGGACCCGGGTCATGAATATCGCATTATCGCGTTTCTATCGGTTTTCTCTGCAATCTCGCAACTCGCAATATGTCAGGAATGCAAAGGACCGATCAAATTTGGCGAATCCAGTTCTCGCGGCTTGGGTTTTAAAATAGTTGTGCAGTGCAAGTGTCGTGTGCAATATATTAATTCCTGTCCTCTCGTCGATGACAAATCGTGTGAGATAAACAGGAGAATGGTTTTTGTGATGAGACTATTGGGAGTAGGTAGAGAGGGTATAAATTTATTTTGTGGCTTGATGGATATATCCCAAGGTTTCAGCACAACCTTGTACTATGCCTCCTTGGAGAACATTTACAGTGGAGCCAAAGCTGTATGGGAGCTGTGTGCGAAAAAGGCAGTGAAAGAAGAGAAAGCGAAGAATGCTGAGCACGGAAATCCAGAGACAGATATTTCTGTGTCGGGAGACGGAACATGGAAAAAGCGAGGATATAGTTCCTTGTTTGGAATCACGACACTCATCGGCAAATATTCAAGCAAAGTGGTTGACCTTGTCGTGAAATCGTCTTACTGTCACGCTTGTAAATGGTGGCAATCAAAATCCGATACCGAAAAATACGACGATTGGTTCGAAGAACACAGCAGTGAATGTACGGCAAATCACGATGGGTCAGCTGGAAAGATGGAAGTTGACGCGATCAAAGACATGTTCCGACGATCTTGGGAAATGCATGAAGTACGGTACGCGAAATACATCGGCGATGGCGACACGAAAACATTCAGAGCCTTGTTGGCAGACAAACCTTACGGCGATGATTTGATCGTGAAAAAAAGGAATGCGTCGGGCACGTTGAGAAGCGTATGGGCTCGCGACTGAGAAATGTGAAAAAAACGAAAAAACTTGGAGGAAAAGGAAAATTAACCGATAAATTGATAACAGAATTAACAATTTTCTACGGTTTGGCTATCAGAAGACATCCAGACTCTGTTGATGATATGTACAATGCTGTGTGGGCAACGTTCTACCACAAGATCTCGACGAATGAAAATCCTCAGCATATGTACTGTCCAGCGGGGTCACAAAGCTGGTGCAAATGGCGCATTGCCGAAGCCGAAAAAACTCTGGACGAATTTGATCACGAAGCTCCACTGCATGAAGACGTCGCGAATGCTATTAAGCCGATTTACATTGATTTGTCATCGAGAGACTTGCTGGAAAGGTGTTTAGGTGGCGATACTCAAAACAACAACGAAAGCTTCTACTCAACCGTTTGGCGATTCGCACCTAAACACCTTCACCTTCGCTTTGTGGCGCGAAAACGATCGACATCGCGGCTTATTTGGCCGCAGGGATTTTTAACGAAGGCTTTACAGCAGTCCTTAAAAAAATGACGACGATTGGAATCATCGTTGGCCAGTAAGCATCAATATTCGTCGATGCGCGAGATAAGCTGCGGATAGAGAGGTCAACGAGACGCAGCCTCGAAGCAACGAAAGAGGCTCGAACAAGACGCAGAAGCGAAACTGCTTCACTGAATGAGTTGTTCGAAGCCGAGGACGGCATCCTGTATGGCCCTGGCATAGCAGATTAGTTTAAAAATACTGTAAGTACTCGATATGTCCCATAAACTGTACTCACAACTTTAAACGCGTTTTTCTCGAAACAGCTTTTTCACAACTGGTGTGCACGATTTCTCAAAAACTATTCAACCGATTGCCTTCAAATTTGGACAGAATGCTCAGCTGACATCCTTTTATCGTTTGATGAAGCAAAAAAGCAATACGTTTAATAGTTTTTTTTATTTATAACAAAAAATCGATCAATTTTTTTCGAAAAATCGATACTTCAAGTTCAAAACGTCACCAAATCGTCAATTTAAAAAAAAAAAATTTCCCTTCATCAAACGATAGCTATATGTGTCTAAAGTAAAATGCTTTTGGGTTTTTTTTTGCAGAATGAACGTGAAGGCTGTAATCGTGCACACCATCAAAAAAGGACCATCGCGCGTCGAGGGGGGTGAGAGGCGAATTTTTTGATGAAATTGTTTAAGAATTTTTTTGTATGTAGTAAACAGATCAATAAAACTATATGCCAAGTTTCACAAGTTTTCCGTTGTATACTTTCTTCACAAAAAAATTCCCAAAAAGCGGTAAATTTTGCGAAAAAAAGACAATCTCCGCTTAATCATTATAAAAAAGGTTTCCAACGCTCGCACCAGAATTTCTTACAACTGGAATCAATAAATGTCAGGATTGCCTGACTCTGACCACGCGGACGGGGCTAAATAGGCACGAAGTGGGTGACACTGATCTTTGCAATCTGCCTTTGTTTGGTCGCTATTAAGCGGATGTGATTCTCCAGCTCATGTTTAGCAAAAATCAATCAAAACATAGTCCCTGGTCAATGACCTTGACCCTGAAACTCAGGGTCAAATAGTTTTATTGACGGACAAATTCGCCTCGTTAAAAGGAACTCTCAAAGAAACCATGGATCAGAAAAGAACCTTTCAATATCAACAACCGGTCCAACTGGACCGGTTCGGAACTGGAGCATCATTAAAAAAGCCTTTTTAATGTTGCCTTTTTAACGATGCTCCAGTTCCGATCTGCTGGAAAGATATGGATCCATACCTTTGAGGCAAGCAGATAACTACATTGCCGATGGCTTGCTTCTCAAAACCTCGATATTTCAGCTTCATCTCGGGACGCAAACGTACGCAGTCATTTTCTGGTTAACCTTGTTTCATGAGGAGCTTCGAGTCTTCCATGTAGTATACAGTCGGGAAGGGATTCCTAGATGGTGCGTACGAAATGAGTGTCCATCGGGATTTCGATATAACTCACGAAAACCCATCCATTATTAAACTTTTTGTCAGATTGTATATGGAAATTATAAATGTGCGTCGACATTCTGTCTATTCTACATAAACGATTTCGGGCAGTAATGTGCTAAAAAGCCGTCGTAGAAATTTCAAATCCGAGCGACCCTAGCCATGTTTAACCGATTGCCGCGTTGCCAGTATCGTTCCGAACGACTCATAAAAATTCAGGATATTAGTTTGAACCTTTCAGAATGAGAATATCATGGCAACAAATTTTTATCAAATTTTCAAAATGGCGAAAAGAATCACTAAGGAGGCAATGCGTAAAAAACCATGTTTTACTAAAAAAATCATAACTCTGGCAATTTCTAATATATTTTCATAAAATTTTAGGGTGATACTCTCAAGATATCATAGTTTATGGAAAAAAAGTAGCTTCATAGTGGGGGTTTCAAAAAAGGTATTTATTTTGGTATCTGAAGAGGGCCCATTTCGGAGTGAAATAAAGTACGATAATAATGAAAAAAAGAGCGATTTATTATAAAAATTGGTTTGATAAATGTATAAATAATTGTGTATTGTAGCGCGGCAAAATTTTGCGCATTTGTTTCCTAGCTCGTTCGGGCTCACACAAGGCGACACCGTAGGGCCTAGATAATAAATTAGAATATTTAGTAATTTATTTGTAACAAAATTTCATGTATGCCGGGACGAGAGCACCGATTGAGGAGAGAGTCCGACGTCAAGGTCGGAATTTGAGTCGCGAGCCGGATATCTCGAACTGGAGGACCGAATTTAACCGTTCTACCTCCCTGCTGTCAGAGTCGTCGACGCTAAGAGGAAAGAGTCGTCTGAGAAAATCTTCGATTCATCTAGTCAACGCATCGCATCGATACTTGCAGTCGTCCGGAGTCTCGGGCTGCAAAGAAGATTTATCGGGAGTCTCCCGTCAGGGAGAATTGAGTACCTCTGAGGGAGCTCTGTATTGCCAGCGTTTGAAGAAGATGCGTTCGCGCGAAGAGTCGATCAGCGGATCGATGTGCGTGGCGTTTGACGGCTCGCGTGCCGTATGCAAAATTCCGGAAAGGGCCGAGCAATGCCCGAATTTGGTCGAATTTGTCGTGACGATTAGGCAGGGGGATAGGGATAACGGTAGCGAGCGAGATCGCGAATCGATACTGAGGGACTTTTCCGTTGTGAGCTTGAGAAAGGGGATTTGTCGTGTCATCGAGTCCCGGGAATTATCCATGGAGGGAAAATGGATTTCTTCACGGCCATTATATCCGGACCGTTTTTCCCGTGCACGTTGTTACGACTCGATTCGGTGAACTTTCGTCCAAGGTTTTATTGTTTGTGTGAGGTCACGGCCAATTAATATTTTGTATTGCGAATTTTTGTGATCCCGTGCGTGGGAAATTAAAATGTGTAACCGACGGCGTGCTTCGTTCGGCCGTGCCGGAGGGATCGGGACCGCCGTGATTCGGCAGGTGTGTGTGTGTGACGTTGCGTACGGGTTTTGTCTGTTTGTCGCCACGTGGTCGGCTTGGGAAAGCGTATGCGGCCTTCCTTGAAGCCGTCGAGGTTGTTCTTTCCGGGGAAAATAGTCTTTAAATTCAGTAACTTTGCGGGAGGGTAGTACAGTGTCGCCTTGGAAGCTTTCACGGGGAGTCGCCTTATTCGTCGCGTCGTCGCCTGCGGACGTCTCTAGCGCGTGATTATGGGTGTGTGATAATTTTCTCATTGCCGCATCGATTGGGCCGGGTGAATGTCTAGTGCCGCATTAATTGGGCCGGGTGAAAGAGATTGCGTTGGTCCGTGTCAGCCACGCCGTGTGAGTGTGTGGGAGAGAGCGTCTTAAAGTCACGCGTGAAACAAATATGAGAGTCCGGGAGGCGCGACCGTCGGTGTGTGTGCGTGAATGTGTGAGCGTCGGAGTGTGCAAATGTCGTGTACCGGGCAAAGATCTTCTTGTACTAAATTGTTATTCAGTTATTTACGGGACGAGGGTTTTACTCCGGGTTATCCGGTTTTCCCCTCATTAGTTTGTTTCTTTTAATTAAATAAATATTCGAGGCGTGGTTCCCGTATTTGGTTTGATTTAACTTATTTATTCGTTTGTGTTTGGGAGTCCGCCCGAACAATTAATCGCTTATCTAGCCACTCTACCCTCGAGAAGACCGCAGCGAAACCGGGAAGGTTCTTTCGTCGATTTTTCCCCGGTACGTTTCGAAGTACCTGGCGCCCATCCCTGATCGAGGGAGAAATTCAGGGGAAAGATCGTGGGAGTTTTAGGAGTAGGCTCTTGCCCATCCGGGAAAAGCGCTACAGTATATATGCACAATTTATTGTTCTCCACCGCAGTCGACGCAGATAAATATTATGTGCGTGTCGTACATAGGGTGACTGCACGAGGAGCACAGCTATTGAGTTTTGGGATCCTCGTGTCGTATACACAATCCACAGTAGTTCCGCTCGTGCGAATACTGCCGCTCTTTCCGTGTCTGTGTCGTCATCTTCATCTACGAAATCGCTTTCTTCGGATTGTTCAGAAAGATGGTCCTCTTCGTCGTCCGAAGCAGCACCACCAAAATCATGTCTGCACTGCTCGCTCTCGAGAAGAGCATCGCGGAACGGGCGACTCCGTAAATTATATGCCATCTGAATGCAAATATTGGCGCCATAATATATATTATGTCGATAAAAAAATTGTACGATCCACATGGTCATACTTACATTACGTGGAGTAATCTCGCGCAGAAAAAAATATAACTTTTCACAAAATGTTGAAAATAATCGGATCCCAATGCGAACGCTCTATCGCCGGTCACGACGGAACCCTTGTTATCGAGGGGAACCGTGCACTTTACCGCGACTCGCGTTCCGCTACGTTTTTCTTACTTCCGTTCTAACCACGCTCTGCTGAAATATACTATCGCGTGTCTGGTATTAAATCGAAGCAACGGAGAAGCATCGCACTGTATTTCGCATTACTAAATAAACAATCGTGATCTTCATCAGAGTCAGATTTATACTGTCCCCATATCCCAACACAAAATAATTACGTGGTGGTCACACGGAGGGTAAAATTGACCCCAGCTCGCGCACGGTCTTCTTGGATCGATTGCCACGAAGGAATTGCTGTCGCGATTCGACCGACCCTAGTCTCATCTTACGAAGGGAATCCCAAAGCACCGTTAGAGGGCAGGGCAGTCCTCTCGGGCTCCAATAACTTATCGTAATTCTAGCTTAAAGTTGCACTTGGGGTCAATTTGACCCTGGGCGACCAGGAAGGGTTAACTATTCGTGAGATCATTAGTCAATGCAATTTATGAGTCAACAAAAATTAAAGATTACAGTAAGTGCAACATGGCAAATTGTAATGCGCCGAGTTCAAACAGTATTATTCAAACCATGTTAGCATATCACTGCGTTGAAGTGAGTAAGGTCATATAGGACATCGATGTTTGCACAACCTTAAATAAATGAACAATTCATTAAGTTATTTATCCACGATTAATTAAATGATAAAAAACGATAAACGTTGTCTAACTTACGCCGCAAAAATTCTCCATTGACATGACGTACATCTTTCCAGCGGTGATTAAAATAGGTTCGCCAGTTCGTCTTATGAAGAGGACAATCAATTTTCGCACCCTCGGAGGCATTAAGTACCAATTGGAACAGTACCTGCGTGAGATGACAAATTTAATTTAACAAAGCCGATGCTTGCACGGCTTTTTTATCTCTCTGTAGTATCTATTTCGCTGCAGGGAGAGAAAAATAAGGTAGGTATAATCTAAAATAGTTTGGAAATAATCTCCAGCCGGTATGGCAATCGTGGGACATATCGGAAATCGGGGAAATTTTTTTATAGCGTATGGCAAAACAAAATAAAATGACAAAACTATTGAGAAGTGTGATACTGTCGCCACAGTTGAGGAATCATTCCCAGAGTCTTTTGCGTTCGGAGGCAATCCGGTTTGGTATTCAATGGGTAACGTATGAGTGTTTTACTATCAATTGTATAAATATGAATACCATACGCTTATACCATAAATATGAATATCATACGCATATTAAACAATATTAATATTATTATTCTTAATAATAATAAGAATAATCACTCCATATTCATAAGAAATAACACACGTAAAATATTTGGCCTCCTATATGATTTATTTATCCAATTTACCTGATACACTGTTCGATTCTTATTAGTATCAGATCCAGCGCTTATTTGTATAAAGACAACTGTCAGTTCCTTTATTTATGTAAGTGATTGTTGAGGAAGAAATATCGTCGTAAAAAATCAAGTTATAACGAGTTATATTATTATTTACGCGTATTGTACACACGGGAAAATAATTCATTGGGCAGCTGCCCCGCACGAAATATTTCTTTGGCTTAAATAGATATGTATTTGCGGGACACCCGTCAAATAAATTATTTTTCTGTATGTATTGAATTTTGACGACCTTCAGAAAATACGGTCACGTTGCGTCCTAATCTAAGCGAGAGATTTAGCACTGCGTCGTCTTAAAGGTTTTGGCTAAACAGTAGATATATACGTCGACCACAGAAAAGAGTGATACAGCTTTTACGGTTCACCTTATTAAAAAACTGATTTGGTCGGGGAAGCATGCATGAATATTTCAAAGAACTGTATAATCGTAACATAAATACTTACGTGTGTGCACCACAAATCCAAAACGAACTCCAAGTATAATAGACAGGACTTCACGATCGGTGTTCCTTCAAACGACTGACGGTTTTTCGTTTTGCTCAGGAGTTTCGTCGCGGTCGAAAAACAAATCTCCATACCGACTGGTAACTCACGCAAAATCGTCTGGGAAAAATCACGCAACTGTTGGACCTCGACAGCCCAACCGTTACGCGTGCGGTACTATACTAGGTATAGCAAAGTTCACACATCGTTACAAAGTTACGATACCTAAATATTGCCCGCGCAACTCTATGATTTTACCAATTTCTAGTCTACCCCATAGCTCTATCGTTATTAAATCGCATATGGCATGAAATTATGAAGCGTGGGTAATCTATCGCTGAACTTTTAGTAGTTTATACCGAACTAATTTGGGGTATTTTATATGCGTCTGGATAATAATTTGAAACATTCGTGGACTCGAAGTATGGGACAAATTACGATATGCCGTAAATGGTACGGCGGCCAATGCATAGCGAAATTCGAGATGTGTCTGGTTAAAAACGGAATTTTTTCAGTTCGTCCTCCAATTACTATACGAATCTGGAGATTATTACCATAATTTTCTCTCCGTGTGTGGTGTACATACGCTGAGCTTGGAAGCAAAGAACTGGTCTCCATTATCCATTGTCCGGGCAAGGTGTTACAGAAAAGATGAAATACTGAGGCGGCGGTGAACAATGTAAATCGTAAGCGGTCTTCGCTGCTAGTCCCCTGTGCAACTATCTAAGCGAAGAAGAGTCGTAATTATACCAAAAGAAAGTAATCCAACAGGCCGCGTCGATCTACCTGAGAACACGTGCAGCTGAGAGAAAACATATTCAAGCCGACAAGTAAAAGAAGATACGACTGACACGTGGTCACCATGACATCTGTGTACCTTCACCAAGAAAAAAATGCAGAATGTCGTTAAAAATCGAATCATCACAAGTAACAGGTATGAGCGCTTCACGTATGTGACCTACCTCCCACAAGTGTACGGAACATCCCTTCAGGATGACAAATCATCTTGTTAGATAATATGACATCCCTTCAGGCTGTCATATCATCTTTTATTCGACCGTTAGTATATGTCTTATCTTTGAAGTATGTATGAAGAAATGAAGCGCATGCAATAGTGAAGTGAAGTGAAGTGAGAAGACATACTTGTGAGAGGTTCTTCAACTGTAAGCTGTTCGAACATGATAGAATTTAACTATACACCAAGAGAAACAAATCGGAATGGTTTCTAAATTCGTATAGCAAACCTCCAGTTGCATAGATGACTTTCGATAAAAGTATGTCGGTTACTTTACAAATCTGTAAACACTATTCCTATATTTTTCTCAGTGTATTAGATATGATTAATCTTTAGTTTACTTACTTCAAGACACGCTTGTGTTCCAGTATGCAAGCAACTATTTCACGGTAATACAAATCTTTTTGGAGATCAGTATCTAGTTGGACACTGCCTTCGTTATCCACTTGTCCCATATTTTCAAAACGATATCTACAGGGAAATACCGTCGACATCGGATAACGAATTAATATAAAAATATGGTAACTCCAAATCAACTCCAATTTGTTCCATACTATTCATCATAATTATGCAAAAACGATTATTGGCAACAAAGTCGTTTTAATGGTCTTTAAATTCGGATGCATAAATTAGACATTCACATTAATTAAATAGAATATGTCGCTGCCAATTTTTATTGCTCCACACGGTTTAGGTACCGTGGACAGGAACGTTGTTTCTGTCCACGTTATCAGCGTTCTAAAACGTATAATAAACGCCCAATTTAGGTATTATACCCGACTGTGTTGAATTTTCATACTGTCGCCAGTAAATCGTTATGAGAAGGAACGCATTAAGTTTTTCTATGCTATTGTTCATATTGTGTTGTTACACCGATCCTTTAAGAATTACAGGCTCCTTCACTTTTCTCTCTTCTTCCTTATGCCTTGTCGTCGATTCGATTCTTGGGTCCGGAGCTTCGTCGCGCCCCATCAGGTGTCAGTAGTCTCGGACATACGGGTATAGTCGTAGTTCCTACGTTCTATCTCCGGAGCTACGTCCTTGTCCGATTTCCTATCACCTACGGGACTTCAGTCTCAGGAATCGAACACGTGACACATTCTAGTCTTTAGGTATCCCATACCGAGGCGCTGGACCTTGCCTCTGGACCTACTATTACAGTAGTTTCCGAACCACTTTCGCACAAAAAACACCACAGAAAATTCTTAGTGCTTGCCGGGAATCGAACCCGGTCCTACTGCGCGTGTGAGTTGCGCTCGGATCCACTCGGTCACATTCACCCTTTCTATGCTATAGTTATTTTTTTAAATATTATTAGTGGTATAACCTGAGTATGTTCAACAATGCGCAAATATGTAGTGCAATCACCATGAAGAACGTATCAATACCCACAAAGGTTATCATGGCTATACCAGTGACTGTGAATCCGTGTAAGTACATAGGATAGAAATACTTGTCCGGATCGACAAGGTAATCGGCCGCAAAATATCTAACATGGGGTCTCGATTCGTTGAGCGGCGCGATCATATCCATGACAATTGGTATAAGTGGTGCTGCCGACCAAGCCATTATGGCCGTATAGACCACAGCTAAATATCGACATTTAAAATGTAGTGTATCGTTTAAAACACTCATCCATATCAGTGATCGACTAACTTAGATACGCTATTGTGAAACGCATTCCTTTGCGGCCATGTTCGTGAAGAACTTTTAGTTCTGGAAGATGATGTGTGCATTTCCAGTCATCTCGTATCCCATCGAGAAGGTATCGTACCTTTAACATTCATCAGTCATTAGATATAATACCGAATTTTTATATACTGATGCCTCGAATTTCAGAGCAATTGCATCGACAATTCATTTTTACGTAATTCAATACATTTTATGTTTCCTTACGTTGTGACCATGATAGAAAAAATTTAACACCTTTATGGTGCACCCAAAGTTCACTGCTAGAGGTGAATAACAATCGACGAAGCTAGCAGCGTCACCCCATGACTTTACCAATTGCAGAGCCTAAATATAATGGATATTTGCGGAATCACAAAAAATCGTTGTGTTCGATGAATATTGATACATAATATGTTTTTTTTTTTATTTTTGCTCCCTCATAAAGGAAGCTATATTCTCGTAACAAACAAAAAAATCAAAATTTTAGTGTCAGAGTACGTCAAGAAATGGGATTTTTAGCGGTGTTCGAATACGTCGTGCTTGCATGACAAATCTGCATAGTTTACAATGACTATAACTCGGAAATGGCTTGGAATCGTTAAAATTTGGTACGCTGTTAGTCATTAAATCTCTTCCCGCAGTGCAGTTTTCATTAAAATTGAGGTCCGGTTCGAGATTTTACAGGATTTTAAAATGTTTTCGTAAAAAAAAAAGTTAAAAATTGAAATTTTCATAGCGCTTCCTCATAAAGTTGAAAATTGAAATTTTCATATCGTTCTCTCATAAAAGTTGGAAATTGAAATTGTCATATCGTTTTCTCTTGATGTTCCTTCATTCGCGAAGCTTCTTCTATGAGGAAGCATCTTCTGTATTTTTTGAATTCCTCATAGAGGAAGCTTCGCGAATGAAGGAACATCATGAGAAAACGATATGACAATTTCAATTTCCAACTTTTATGAGAAAGCGATATGAAAATTTCAATTTTCAACTTTTTTCAACATCAACGTCTTGTTAAACTTTCATGCAAAACGGCTGGTCGATTCAGATTTAGCGCGTAAAAATACTCTATCGTCACGCTTCACTTTGTCGGATCTGCGCTTGGCGCGAAAAAATACATGGAAGTAAGCGATCCTGAATTTTTTTTTTGCACTTTCGATTTGTACTCAAGAAACCCAATTGATGCCTCTTTATGTAACTTTTTCAACCCCATCCATCGTCTTGTGTATATCTTGGTGTAGGTCACAATAGGCACCTGGGTTTTTCCGTGATACCAACGGTAAGCAAAGAAATTGATGTTTAAAAATACCCAAAATCACTAATTTTTGCAATTTCGGTTATAAAAATGCCCGATAAAATTTTTCGCTAGTTGTCGTTTCGGGACTGTATTTCCATGTATTTTTTCACGCGGATCACGAATTTGGCCCTTTTTTTATTCATAGATCAATATTTAATATGGAAAAATGCGTCTCAAAAAAAAAAAAAAAAAAAAATGCATGCAATTCAAAAAAATTCAAAATGCTATCAAATTTAAACGGCTCGACCGATTATTCCCAAATTAAATACTGATCGTTGGTCGATTACAGTCCATTTATGCACCCAGAGAAAAATATGGTACTGGAAACTATAAAGGGACAACTATAAAGGACAACTATATTCATAGTTGACGTAACTGAATTAGTAGTTCAATCAACTATAAATTAGTACGACTAACTATTTTATAGTTGTCCGAACTACTAATTCACAGTTACGTCAACTATGAATATAGTTGTCCTTTATAGTTGTCCTTTTATAGTTTCCAGTACCATATTTTTCTCTGGGTGTGTGTAAGTATTTAGCCCGAAATGTAAAAAATTGTGGGCACTAGAGCGCGCACAGACATTTTCAAAAAATTCAAAACCGCGTAAAATCTGAATGACTGCATACATTTGGTCAAAAATTGGATCGAATAATGAGGATTTACCCGTCAACATGTGTGATAAATTTCACCTCGATATCTCAAGCCGTTTTCAAATTATGAACGTTAAATGAATTGCACACACACACATACATACATACATACATAGATACATACATACATACATACGTACATACATACATACATACATACATACATACATACATACATACATACATACATACTGTGACGTGATTTTTCAATCACCGTCACAAAATTTACAAATAAATAACATTTTTGCGCTACAGCTACCGGCTTAGAAAAATACGGGTCCCGTTTCGCTGCTCTTTCGCTGTTTACGGTACCGTCCAGCTCCCGTTACGATAAGGTTCGTGAGTTTTCCGATCCTGTCGAGTTTAGTATGGAAAAAATGAGCTTACAGATAAGCCTACAGAATTAAGGATTTGGTTCAGTTAAGGTCGGAACCTCGAGTCTATTCGGTGGAGGGAATCCCGATGCACTGGGAAATACGAATAGAGGAGAGCCCGACGAGTTTCGTCGCGAATACGTCAAAGTCCGGTGCAAACCCGGCACTCCGGTTAGGTGATAATGCACGGCGTTGGAGAACAGGCGGAGTACGGTTTTTTTTGTCCAGGCAAGGTTCGAGCCCCTTGTGCTGAGTTTTTGTGAGAGGAGAGCCTTGTTTTCACGCCGTGAATTTCGAGTAACGATCGCGACGATCCTCAAAGCTAGCGCGTCACAGTTTCGGCTCTCGTATCGATGACGTCACGAAAAAGTTTGAGAGGGCAGCAGTTATCGGCTAAGGATCCCGCAATAATCATAACGTCCCGTCGGATGTATTGTCGTAGGCTAATCAGTCTACCGAGAGGCGTCCTCGAGGTATCTCGGACCTCTCGCGCTCCCGTGTTTACGTTTCGGCTATTGTCTCGCGCTGAGTCGTGTGTTCTCGCTCGCCCTACCGTAGACTCCGGCTATCGCTCTCACTCGAGTTCGTGCATCTCGCTCGCGCTACCTGTCACTCTGTGCGTTCGCGAGTGGACTAGAGTACGGCGTGTGTTACGCGAATTCCGTCCGAATTCGTTGCCGATTTTTCTGTGTCGAGATGCGTCGTGAATAACGCTCTTGAGGTGCAGTGATCGTGCTGAAGTTCTCGGTGCATCCTGAGATGCCGCTCCCGTACCTTTGTGGATCAAATTACGCTGCTTCGGTAAGTTTTATCGTTAGATAAATTTTCGATCGCGTATAGGATTCGTTCTCGCTCCGCTCGCTTCGATAGTTCGATCAGCTGAGCGTTCCCGATGCACGTGTGTGCGAGCTCCCGTGGCTTAATAGCCAAAAACAAATAATTGTTCTCGTGATTTGAAGATCCCGATTTACGGATTTCGTTTGTTATTTTATTGGCAAAAGGATCGCGACCCTTCTACCATAACCCGCATCCTGAGCGACCGTGCATTTCCGGCCTCGTCGCTTTCGCGAGTATTTCCGGCGTTATCGTTACTCGAGCTTCGCGCTCGTGGATCCCGATACCGTTTGTGTTTTGTTGTACCATTTCGTTATGTCCTTACGGAGGTCGACTCGCTCAATCGACCTCCAGTTTAGACCGGATTCTCAATCTCCTGCGAAACAAAAATTGATTAGTGGAGTGAGCCCGCTCAACTTACTCCCGGTTTAGTCCGGTTGTTAATACCGGCGAAACAAAAATTAACTGGCGCCTACCGGGATGCCTTTGCACTCGCGGAGGTGGCGGCCGAAGGTGACGTTTTTGAGTTCCCGATTTCGCGTAAAGTTTTAGTTTTTCGGTTTTCGATTTTTTTTTTGCTACCGTTTCGCGTGAGTTCCCGAAAAACACGCCACAATACATACATACATACATACATACATACATACATACATACATACATACATACATACATACATACATACATACATACATACATACATACATACATACATACATACATACATACATACATACATACATACATACATACATACATACATACATACATACATACATACATACATACATACATACATACATACATACATACATACATACATACATACATACATACATACATACATACATACATACATACATACATACATACATACATACATACATACATACATACATACATACATACATACATACATACATACATACATACATACATACATACATACATACATACATACATACATACATACATACATACATACATACATACATACATACATACATACATACATTTTTTCTAAATGTGTTTTTTGGATGTTTGGGAACATTCTGAACACGTTTACATAAAAATCTCGAAAACTAATTTTTTCACGAAAACAAAGCTTCCTCTATGAGGAAGCAAAATATCGAGATTTTAATGTCAGAGTACTTAAAATAGTCTAAATTTGGTGAAGATGAATCGAGCCGTGTCGATTTTATAAAATTTTGAAATTTGTTAACTTCTTATTTTACGCGTACACGAACGTATGCATCAAATGTCACGCTAAGAGTAAAACCATTTTGAGATTCGTCTTCAGTGGGGAAAAATACATAAATCCGTCTCAAAACGACGAATTATGTAAATTTCAGTCAGCGATTTTCCTCGATAAATTTTATGGTAACTTTTGACCAATTCAATTTTATGCGATGCATTTTTTTAATGTTGCAAAAAAATGCTGCAAAGTAATTTGCAGCCGGATTCCTCATTTCTTACAATTTTGCCTGTAGCTTCCTCTACAAGGAAGCCAAAAATCGGTGAGGGAACTTTCATATCGAGAAAGCTATGCGCAAAATTGTAAGAAATAAAGAAGCAATGGGCAAAGTACATTCCAACTTTTTGAAGCCGTGACAAGACCTACCTGAGGCACGAAAAGACTGTAAGTATAGAGCAGTATAGCTATGATTATAGTGCTTCGTTCAAAAAAAGGTCGTTCAGGCCAGAGACCGGTAAGACAGAGTAGTCGTTTATTATAAGTGTAGTAAGATGTTTGTTGGTCAAAGATGTCCTGAACATTTGAAAAGGGAATCGTTGTACCGTTCAGTTTACTTTTATTCCTTTTCCGTGACATGTTACGTATTATCAAGAGTGCGGTAGCGTTCGAGTGCAAAGTTTTCTTGACTGGAGCAGACTTCGACGTGTCTACGATAAGGCTGCCATCGTATGATAATATCAAGAGTTACGGTAGCGTCTCGACGCCAAGTACCTAATGAGGCACACGATATATATTTAACAATCGACGATGAAAAATGAATAATGACAGGGTTCATGCAGTTTCATGCATTGTACGTGCATATAAACCATCGCGTACAAGCAAAAACTGTCTCCAGTAGTGTCGGATCAATTTGCATATCCAATGACCACCGATAAAGGGTTGTGTAAGGATGATGCTAGGGCTTGGATCGTAAGATAATGCTATGAATTGGAACGGGTCGCAGAGGCAAACAAATTATAGCTGACACCTCAAAGCCTATAGGTAGGTTATAAGACTATAAGAAATAAAAGGCTATAAGAAGAGAAGAGAAGGAACATTTTTATTCTCGAAGATGCTTAGAACTGTTGGTTAACTGTGTAAATACCACTTAAAATCCGCTTACCCGTAATATTAGTGAATGAATAATTTATTTCACCGAAGGGTGAGCGTGGCCTAGAGCGTCGGCGCGCGTCTCACACAATTTTCTGTGGTGTTTTTTCTGCGAAAAAGTGGTCCGGAACCCACTATAATACTAGGTCCGAGGAAAATACCAGCGCCTCGGTATGAGAAACTGAAAGGCTGGAAAGTGCTGCGGGTTCGATTTTACTTTATGTATGTTTTACATTTCAGTATTTTTAATTTGCATTGTGTTTCTGTTTTTCAGATGTCGGTGCCCTCGACAAGGTGACAAGTTTTCGTCTCCAGGATATCGCGGTCTATGGCCTTATCAGTTTTTTTTTTCGAAAAAGAAGTATTAGGAACGTCCTGACATTTCTGGTATTGACGGTGGTACTTAATATTTAAAAAATTGAGACAAAGTGCATCCAACCATACACCATTACCACCAGCAAGATATCTGTCATATCAATTGATAACTTTTGCAGCGTGAGTTAATTAATTTTTATTAGTCTCTATATTCTCTATATTCTCTATATTCTCTATATTCTCTATATTCACCATATTTTCTATATACAATAAACAATGACGATTTGTCTGAAATCTTTGCTGTCTTGAAAATAAAATATTAGGCTCACGGGCGGACAATAAAATAAATTTGGTTTATTCACAGCGTTCAAGCCTTCAATCGCGCCACTAGTGAAAATGTGGCAACGCCGCGGACGCACCACGCTCAATATACTGGGTGATTCAGGAGGTTTTTCACATACTTTACTGGCGAGTTGATCGTGAATTGAGCAAAGTTACAAAGCCGTTTTTTAAAATTCGCCATTGTTATTTAGATATCAGCATTATAAATTTAAATAATGGGGCCAATCAGAGCAGACAATCTTATCGCGCTGGAACGTTCGAGATTACCGTGCGAAGGCCTGACAATATTGTACGGATTGCAACTCAGGTTACGTGATAGATACTGTGTTCACGCCGGAGCTGTACAGACTAACCACCTAAAATCTCCATCGAATAGATGGGAATTTCCGGTACTTTTAAACAAAAATTAATTTACCACGTTGGTCTCGGCATTCTCATTTTATTTCTTTTTTTTTCAAATATCCAATCGGCTGTGCAGATCAATCAGCTAAATTCTCCACTAGACAGATGAGAATTTCTGACACATTTCAAGAAAATTCGTTTCAGATACTTTTAACTCAATTAAATTCCGGCACTTTTAAACAAATTCGTTTCCGGCACTTCTAGAAAAATTAATATCCGGCACTTTTGAACAAATTCGTTTCCGGCACTTCAAAATAAATTTGTTTTCGGCACTTTCAAATAAATTTGGTTAAAAGTGCCGAAACCGAATTAGTTTGAAAATGCCTGAAATTAGTTTGTTTAAAAGTGCCTAAAATTAAATTGTTTAAAAGTTGCAGAAATTCCTATTTGTCTAGTGGCGAGCTCCGCGGATTATTTCGTACAGGCAATTGTGTAAGTAAAAAAAATTGTCTAGAATGGTAAGACTAGACTTGTAAATGAATTTTTGTTTGAAAGTACCGGAAATTCTCATCTATCCAATAAATAGTAAAGCTAATTGTTCTGCCCGCATAATTGGGTATTTGAAGCACAAAAATAAAAATTTATTAACAATTCTCAAGCTATTTGGGTAAACGAATTTTTGTCTAAAAGTGCCGGAAATTCCCATCTATCGAGTGGAGAGCTTAGCTGGTTGGTCTCTACAGCCCCGGCATGAATGCAAAATCTAGCACACGACCCAAGTTGCGCCCCGTAAAGTGTTGTCAGACGTTCGCACGGTGATCTCGAATGTACCGGCGCGGCAAGATCCAATCTGATTGGTTCTTTAAATTAAATTTATAATGCTTATATCTAAATAACAATTGTGAATTTTGAAAAATGGCCTTGTAAGTTTGCTCAATTAACGACCAACTACTTGCCGGTAAAGTATGTGAAACACTTCCTAAATCACCCTGTATATACCGCGCTATTTCAACAGCTACGACTGCAGTGTTATAAATGCTCGGCGCCACTTGCCAAAGCAATTATAGTTATTTTTTTATTATTGATTATATAATGATCGAGCGGAGAGTTTGGGGACCTGTAGATATTAGTGTTGCAAATAGACGGGCGAAGTATCGAAGAGAGAAACATATGGTATTCACCGGGATTCGAACCCGGATTAATCAGTTACTGAGTAAGAGCGTCAACCACTGCGCTAATGTCACCTATATGTTTCTCTCATTTAAATCGTCCTCTTATATGCAATGCAGGGCCGTTACAATTAATTAGTGGGAACGGAATTGATTAATTAGTGGGAAGAACAATAATTGCAAATTAAGAATAAGTGCGAAATCTCCTTCACATTGAGTCTAATAATTCAATATTTAACTCTGTATTAAACATTGAAACTGAGCTTTGCCAGCAACGATAGACGATAAATCTTCTAAACTTAAGAATAGACTACGCGTTAATAGATGCGATAAAATTGACTCGAGAATACGTTTTATACGGGTTACGTTCGCTTTGCCGTGGACGCATTCCGCAAGTAAAACTTCTACGCTCTCAGCACCACCCGTTACATAAGTTTGACTTAGAATTTCTAACGTCACATGGCTTTCTGCCAGCTCTGCTGCTTTTTCTAAATTCTGGCGGAGGCGTGATCCTAAAAAGGTTTTAGTAGTAATTTAAACTGCGCTGTCTCCACCGTGCAGTTTTCTTTCTGCAAATAAGCTGCAGTTCCCACGCAAAACCGAACAAGATCTTCTTTGGTAATACGAGAACTATCTAATGCCTTTACAATAACTTCATCGAGTCGCTCGCAGTCACGGAATCCGTCGTGAATTCCGTAAATAGCCATTTCACCTAATTCTGCCGAAGCAATCTCCGATAGCTTATAGTTAGGCCTCTTTGGAAAAGCTTTTTTCAAAAAAGGAAGAGTATCACCAAAACATGTAACAATGGGTGCGAATTCGTCAAGCATACCTAAGTTCTGCACATCTCGCAAAACAAGACGTGTCTCGAACTTACTGGCGTTGTGACCAAATAGAACGATTGAGGAGCAGTTGTCTTTCAAAAACTGAATCCATTCAGCCTAAACCTTAGCAAGCGGTGTCGTTATAATTTAGTCTTCGTGAAGCATGAGCTTATCGTTGCTAATGATAAATCCGTTCGTTTCAGTAGCACGCGAAGAGAAATTCTTTTTCGGCAAAATGTAGCGCATAAACTTCTTGTCTGTACCTGATACTTTCGCTGCTAGTTGACAAAGTTCGGTCGTCATTCCCAATCCCGTCGTCTCTACGTCAAAAATAACTACTACGCTGTCTACGCAGGAATTAAAATCATTTTTAATCCCACAAACCGTTTAAATTCATGCCGTGGTCAAAATTCCTGCCCATCTTCGCAGGCTAGACGTTTTGTGAAATTCCACCCGGGTGAAGATATTACCATTTCCCTCTGTCATGCTGGTATGGATCCGAGAGTAAGTGGATAGCCTTCGGCCCGTGGACGACGTCAGGTGTGCCTCACTGAGCTCTATTTCGCTCGCAGCGCAGACACTTCTTAGCATTATTTCGCTCGAAGTGTGGTCTCGATAATCCAAACGCCGTCTCGGTCAAATCGGCAGCCTAAATCGTATCCTCTGACAATTATTGCAACTCTCTGGTCTTACACAGATCTGTTACCTCGCACAGAAAAATCCGCCATAATAAACTAAAAAATAAAATAAACAAAGGGGAAGACGACGAGTCGATGTTTGTTTCTCGAGCTCTTGATTTTTGCTTGCTTTGACCAAGACCCTCGCGTTGACTGGAAACAGGCATAGTAGAAATAAAAGTTTTACTCACTTGGTAATAATCAATAACAAAAGATGAAAACTATATTGAGCTCTATTAGCACTTATCGGGTATCTATCGTATCCCTTGAAATACAAAGAAAAAAACTTTCTTTTCACTTGCGTCGCTCGCAAAGATCGGCTCCGATCGCCTGTTCGTTCAACACGTGATTGTACTACTCGTCGCTGCCTGTCTCACACCGCCGGTCTCCCCCATCTCTCTTCTTCTTCTTCTTCTTCTTCTTCTTCTTCTGTTTGTGGTTGGCTCCGGTAGCCGCTGCGGGCGGGTTTGTACCATACGGCCATGTTCTGGATTTGTGAGTAGCGCGAAAAATAGGGTGATACGAAAGTGAAGAGAAGTTTAGATGGATAGCTTGCAGTTATTGATAAAGGATGTGATGATTGGGATGATGCTGGGAGAAGGGTCAGCGATGAGTGATTCTACATTGTAAGGCGGAAACACCTTTTTGTTAAGCAGGGACTTAAGCATAACTTGACGTTCTTGAGCGAAGCGAGAGCGCGACCAAAAAACGTGGTTCAAGTCTTCCGAATCGAAGCCTTATATCAAGCAGTGTGTGTGGACGTAAGTACAAGCTGACGTGTCGCTTTTCACTCCTGGGTTTTTCCGCTTTCTCTGCCGCTTTCTGCCCCGCTGGGGCCTGCTTTCAGGTTGGCAGCGTTGCTGCCTCTACTCGGGCTTGGCTGTGTGGGTGCTCGTTGGGCTGTCGGTGTTGCGCTTGCGCTCTGGGTGCTGGCTGGCTTGGTGAGCGGTTCGAACGGCGTCTGGCGGGCGACGTGGGAGCTCGTGCTGGGCCTTCCTTGGCTTGGCCGGTATGGCGGGGCGCGACCAGCGTGGTTTGCTGCGCTCGGGCGTCGGAGGCAGCACGACGTAGGTCTACGAGGACTCTTCGCCTGTGACACCGGTGGCGACGCCTCGGAGATCGGCTGACACGTCTGTGGAGGCTCTACTAGCACTGCGGGAAGTTCCAATTTCCTCGGATGACATTACTACCATGCTGCACTCGTTGACAGAGGCGAAGCTGTCGCTTACTTCGATCTTGACGGCTTCAAACGTGACTGCTCCACGACGGAGAACGGCGGAGATCTGTTTGGAGACTTATCACGATCATTTTCATGCGGTTTCGTCGGCGTACCTGCAGCTAGTCGCAAAGTTGCAGACAGGCGTTGCATGCGGGGCTCTGTTCGATTATCAGGCTCGCAGACTTGAGGATTTTGTCCGGGCTCAGCCAGTGGCCCCGACTTCTGTGGGTCGCACATTCGCAGAGGCTGTTGCGGGTGACGGTCGGGCCCAAATTCGGTACCCGAATGGTCCTACGGTTACTTTGCCGAAGTGCCCTGAAAATCGGATGATTATCGAGCCAAGGGAGGCGGATGCGGCGCGTTTCGCTACTGGCGAGGCCACCAGGCAGGCTCTGCAGGGCTCAGTAGACCCCGTGGCTCTTGGGATAACGATCTCTCGCGTGTCTCGGGTGCGGAACAACGGTCTTCGGGTGCACGCTTGCGACGGTGATCTTCAGAGACTGAAGGATCTGGACTCCATTCGAGAGGCGGGCCTGCAGGTTAAGGATGATGTGAAGCTCAACCCACGGCTTCGCTTGGGTAACGTCCCGGCTGCGATGTCTCGGAATGCGATTGTGGCGAGTTTGGTGTCGCATAATCTTCAGGGCTGTGACGTGGAGGGCACGAGGGTTGTGTACGTCTATCCGGCGGCGGGGTGGAGGGTCACGCGGTGTGTGATTGAGACGTCGGCGGAAAACAGGAAGCGGTTGCTAGCGCTTCCGGGGATTTCGCTCGGATGGAACACCTGCTACGCCGAGGATCACATCCGGGTACTTCAGTGTTTTCGGTGTTGCAATTTTGGCCATATTGCGGCGGAGTGCCATCATGATCCGCGCTGTGGGCGATGCGCAGGAGCACATGAGACTCGAAGGTGCACGGCGGTCGAGGCGCCGGCGGTGTGTGCGAATTGCAAGGCTGCGAAGCTTCCTGCAGTTGAGCATGCTGCCACGGATGCGGTGGGCTGTCCGATCTTACGGAGGAGGATCTCGGAGAAGGCGCGTCTTGTAAATTATGGCTATCGGGTCTTCAACGTCGCGGCTGGCGGTGTGTCATGTAAATTGTCTGTCGCTCTATCCGCACTTCGATGAATTTCGGCTGCATTTCACTGGCCGGGCGTATCACATCATTTGCCTCAGCGAGACGTGGCTGCGAGCGGAGATTTCGGACTCACTGGTGGCGCTGCGTGGCTGCACGCTCTTGCGTCGGGATCGGGTTGGTGCAGTGGGCGGGGGAGTCGGCGTCTATGTTCGCCAGGGCGTCCGGGCGAGGATCGTCGCACAATCTGCTGGCTGCCGAGGGGAGCCTGAGTTTATGCTTCTTCGAGTGAACGTCCATGATGGAGAGAAGTTTCTGCTCGGAGTCGTGTATCGTCCGCCTGGAGCTGGACTTCTGCAGCAATTTGAGGAGGTTTTCGCGGCTTGTCTTCCGGACTTCCGGCATGCGATCGTCATGGGCGATTTTAATTGCAACGTGGACGTGCCCTCCGCTAGCTCTCGGCGTTTTCTGGAGTTTGTGTCCTCGAATGGCCTTCACCTTGTGCAGCATGGGCTGACTCACCACACAGTTGCTGCGAGCACTCGCATTGACCTTTGCGTTGTTGCGGATTCTTCGAGGGTGGTGGATTTTGGCCAGTATCCGGTGCCTTTCCTGTCGCGGCACGACCTTATTTACATCCAGTATGCTGTTGGCGCGCCTCGGAGGATCGTTGAGTCATTCCATGGTCGGTGCCTTGGGCGGATGGACGTAGAGGCTTTTCGGCGCGATCTGGCGGCGCAGGACTGGTGCTCTTTCTATGAGGCTGCATCGGTGGATAACAAGGTTCGCCTGTTGAGTGAGGCAGTCACTCGGGTCTTGGACGTTCATGCGCCGGAGGAGAGGGTCACTCTGAGGCGTCGGGTGGCGCCATGGCTTACGGGTGAGCTTCTCGAGCGTATGCGACGGCGAGATCGGCTTCGTCGGGCTTTCCGCAAGGTCAGGACTCAGCGCCTGGAGATAGCGTTCAGAGAGTGTCGCGACGGCCTGAAGAGGGATCTGCGCGCCGCAAGGGACGCCTTTTAGGTGGCTGCGTTCTCGGCTGCAGAGGAGTCGGCGGATGTATGGAGCCTTGTGCGACAGCTTGGAATCCTGCCGTGCAAGAAGGAGGCGGAAGATCCTGTCGTCTCCTTGGAGGAGCTCAACGCGCAATTTTTGTCGGCTGGCTCGGGAGGCGCGCTGGGGGATGGTACGGCGGCTCCGGTGGGGCCTTTCCCTCCTGGCTCGGAGTTTGCAATTGCTCCGGTCGATGCAGCCGCTCTTCGGAAGGTTCTAGCGCGGCCATTGGCTAACACCGCGGGGATTGACGGCCTGTCAATGCGTATGATTCGAGTAGCGCTTCCCATAATTGGTGCAAAGTTGCTGCATTTATATAATGTCTCCCTGGTCAACTCTGTTTTTCCAGAGCTTTGGAAGCGGGCGCTTATCTGTCCTATTCCGAAGGTGAGGACTCCGGTGGAGGCGAAGGACTATCGGCCCATTTCACTGCTGTGTTGCCTCTCGAAGATTTTGGAGCGTCTCGTCGCGGATCAGGTGGTGCGGCACATGGAGCGTTGGGGCCTGTTTGATCCCTTTCAGTCGGCGTTCAGGGCATCGCATATCACTCAGTCAGCGTTGCTGCGGATCGTGGAGGACGCGCGCGAGGCTATTGGCCAGCGACTTGTGATGCCGATGGTCTTTTTCGACTTCTCCAAGGCGTTCGACTGTGTGGACCACAGCATTCTGCTGGGGAAGCTCGTCAGGCTCAATTTTGCGCCATCCACTGTGGCCTGGTTCGGGAGCTACCTGAGTGGGCGCTCTCAGGCTGTGCGGGGGCGGGAAGGGGCTCGCTCTGTTTGGGGGCTCTCCGCTCGGGTGTCCCTCAAGGTTCAGTCCTTGGGCCCTTGCTGTTTGCGATCTTCGTTCAGGGTCTCGGGGACGTCGTGCCGGACTGCAGCTACAATTTCTACGCGGACGACCTGCAGATCTACTGTCGGTGTTTCCCCTTCGAGCTGCCGGAGCGCATCGGCCGTATAAACTCCGCCATTGCTGCTGTGGGTCAGTGGAGTGCGTCCTACGGGTTGCGACTCAACGCCGGGAAGACGAGGGTGATGATTTTTGGATCGCCGTGGATTTTAGGCCGGCTGTTTGTGCGAGATGTGCCGCCTGTTATTGTGGGGGACGACGCTGTACCCTACTCGGAGTCCGTCATGTGCCTTGGGGTTCGGCTGCATAGCTCGTTAGCATGGCGGGAGCACGTTTGTCGAGTTGCGGGGAAGGTGCATTCAGTCGTCTACCAGCTGAAGTTGTGCCGTAGTCGGCTGCCGGCGTCGGTGCGAAGACTCCTGGTAACCTCCTTGGTTCTTCCGCACCTCGATTATTGCTGCCTGCTATTCACGGACCTGTCGGTGGAGCTGGAGTCGGTGCTTCAGAGGAGCTTCAATCGGGCCGTTCGTTTCGTGGTCGGTGCGAGGTGGGATGAGCGCATCACGCCTTACTTGGTTCGGCTCGGGTGGCTGAAGATCGTCGACCGTCGGAAGCTGCTGCTTGCCTCGTTGGTGTTCGCGGTGCGCGCGGATGGGAGGCCGGGGTACCTGTTCCAGAGGATTGGGCAGCTGCCGCGTGTCCTGGACTGGGACCTGCGGAGGCTGGTGCTCGATATCGATTGTTGGGTGCCGTTCTGCCGGACTGAGGGGCTGCGAAGGTCGTTTACGGCCACTGCGGCTCGGCTATGGAACTCCATCCCGCCGGAGATCAGGCGTCTTGGCTCTGCGGCGATGTTTAGGCGAGCCTACCGGGGCCTGTTGCTTGAGGGGTTGGGGCGCAATGTGGGGGGGGGGGGGTTGAGGGGAGGGGTCTTATTATATTAGTATATTTTATTATTGTTATATTATATTTTTTGTTTTTATTTTGTAGAATCTTATTATTTTTGTAATTCATTTTGTAATTCTTTTCGCTTGTATTTCTTTTGGCCATGAGTATCTTGGCACGGTGTTCTTAGGGGGCTGTGGCCTCAGAACACGAAATAAACACCTCTATCTATATACATGCAGGTGAATCTATATTTTTCCTGTGGAGGCTTGCAGCTAGGTAGTATTGATTGGAGCGCATCCTGCAGATAGAAACTATAGCTTGTGACGTGATTTTTCGATCACAGTTACGAAAATGCCAGTAATTAGTATTTTCCAAATACGGTTGCCGATTTAATTTGTTATAGTTCCCGATTTACTTCTCTTTTGCTATTCACGGTACCTTCCAGCTCTCGTTAAGAATGAGTTTCGTGACGTTTTGCGATCTCGTCCGGTATTGTTGAGATAAGCTCAGGAAATTGAGACAGATTTTGTCGTTTTGTTGAGCTTAAGATTTAGTTCAGGTCGGGATTTCTGAATCTATTCGGTGGAGGGAATCTCGATGTAAAAAGAAGCACGAATAGAGAAGAGCCCGACGAGATCTCGTCCCGAATACGTCGAAGTCCGGTGCAAACCCGGCCCTCTGTTTAGATGATAATGCACGGCGTTGGAGAACAGGCGGAGTTACGGCTTTATCCAGGCAAGGGTCGAACACCTTGTGCTGTGTTTTAGTTAGACGAGAGCCTTGTTCTCACGCCGTGAATTGAGAGTAACCATCGCAACGAATCTCAAAGTTACTGCATATAGTACGGATCCCGTTTGAATTGACGCTCTGTAATAGTTTGAGAGGGCAGTGGTTATCGGCTAAGAATCTCGCAATAATCGTAACGTTCCGTTAGAAGTATTGTCTTAGGCTAATCGGTCTACCGAGAGTCGTCCTCGAGGCTTCTCGGACTTCTCTCGCGCTCCCGTCTTCACGTTCGGGCTATTGTCTTACGCGCTGAGTCACTCGTTCTCGCTCGCGCTGCCGTGGACTCCGGCTATCGCTCTCGCTTCGGTTCGCGCATCTCGCTCACGCTACCTGTCACTCAGGACCTCTGGTCCTGCTGTACAATAAATGCATTCATTCATTCATTCACTTCGAATCGTGTGCTGTGCTTCGTGTGGATTCCGTTCCGAATACTTTACCAATTTTCTGTGATTGAGATGCGTTCCGGCTAATGCTCTTGAGGTGCAGTGATTGTGGCTGAGCGCTCTCGATGCACGTGTGTGCGATCCCGTCGCTTAACAGCCAATAAATAATTGTTCTCGTTATTTGAGATTTGAAGTTCCCGATTTTTGGATCTCGTTCGCTATTCTATCGGCCTCGGATCGCAACCCTTCTACCATAACCCGCATTCTGAGCGAGCGGGCATTTCCGCAACCGTTCGCTCTAGCGAGTGCATCGGCGTTTGTTCTCGTACTGTTAAGTTCTCGTTTGTGTTGTTCGTGTGTTCCGGTTTAGGAGATCGGCCTGTTCTACCAACCTCCAGATTATTCCGGCTTGGTGATTCCGGCGAAACAAAAATCAGCCCTGCGGAGGTCGGACGTTCCACCGACCTCTAGATTCGTCCGGTTGTTCGTACCGGCGAAACAAAAACTAACTGGCGCCCACCGGGACGCTGATGCATCCGTGAGGGTAACAGCCGAAGGTGACGTAAGTTTAGGTTTCGCGTTTTATGCTCCCTTTTGGTTTGAGTTTAGATTCCGTTTTGTCCCGTTTTTTTTTTTTTTTTTTTTTTTTTTTGAGTTTCAAGTACGCGTTATCGATTAGAAGGAAAATACGTCACAAGCTTTTCTACTGAGATTTTGTTCAAAAATAGGATTTAGATACCATGGGGTGGGTGAAGGATTAAAGAAGAGCTTGAAATAAAGAGAGCCTTTGTGGTGACTTTCGTGGATTAATGTTCGATTGGTGGAATCAGCACAACGCTCTCGTGCAAGAGAACAGAACTCTGAAGCCGGCAGGCGAATATCAAACGGCGCACCGTCCTCAATCGCCACCTTGGCCATCGCGTCCACTCTCTCATTGCCCGCGATGCCGGCATGTCCAGGAATCCATACCAGCTTAGTAGAGAGGCGACGTTTGGTGAGTTCGCATAGCGATTCGCAGATTGCAATAATTATAGGTGAAGAAGTGCTAGAGTAGGAGGAAGAAAGGAGGGCCTGTAAGGAGCTCAGCGAATCAGAAAAAATGAGAGAGTTGAGAATATTTTCTTTTATAATGAATTCCAGTGTAAAATAAATTGCCAGGGCCTCGGCTGAGAAGACCGAGGAAATGTTAGAAATACGAAATTTGAAGATAAAAAAATGGGACGGATAGTAAACGGCAAAACCCACAAAGTTGGATCCCCCGAACTTCGCGCGTCTGTATAGAACGCTGACGAGATTGACAGCTGTTCTTCGAACGCCGCATGAAATGGGGCGTTAGGATTGATGGACTGCTGGAGCAGTCTGCCGGTGGAGATATCGATAGTGGATACCGGAAATCCGAGTGAGGGAGATAGATAGAAGATAGGGGAGAAGGGAAATGAGGCAATGTCTGCCTGGGGTTCACAATTGGTATATGCCTTAAAAAGCGGAAGATCGAAGAGGGAGGAGTACCTGTTATTCAGTCTGAGAGAGTGTGAGGGTGAGGGAAATGTCGCAAGGAGCGTATGATTGGATTTAGAAAAAGTCTTTAGAATAAATTTATCAGCAAGCGCTTGAACGCGGTATTTGAGTGAAGGCTCCTTAGCTTCCGCAAGCACCACGTTGTTCGGCATAGAGTCGCGAAAGCCGAGCGCAAATCTCAAGGCTTTTCGTTGTAAGATTTCGATGCCTTTGAACGGCGTGAATTCTCTGATCGGGAATACGATTGCTCCATACTCGATACTACTACGAATGAAAGCTCTGTAAATGGTAATGTGGGTCGAAGGATCAGCCCCCCACCACATAGATCTAAGGCACTTAATAATGTTGAGTAACTTTTTGCATGTGCAGGAGACATTATTGATGTGTGATTTCCAATTGAGGCGATAGTCCAGAGTTAAACCGAAGAATCTCGCCTCGTAGGACCCGTGTACGAGGGAGTTGCCGAATAGATGGAAGAAGAGGATTAAACATTTTTCGAGAGAAGATTACCAGCTTTGATTTTGAGGGCTCGATTGATAGACCTCGAGTATTGAGATATATGGAGATGTATCTAGACTGTGTTGAAGAGAGTTTACGCAATCGTGTAGGCTGCTAGATCTGGAAAAGACGGCTACGTCGTCCGCGAACTGAAGACAGGAGCTCCCTTCCGCCAGCTGCTGGTCAAACTTATTTGTGTATAAATAATATACAATAAAGGACTTAGAATGCATCCTTGCGGAACACTTTTAATTGACGGGAACGGACCTACCATTTCACCAGCTATTTTAAAATGTACGTGTTCGAGAATCCAACGTCTCGATTCAGTTGCGCGCAGCAGCCGCTCGGCAGCCGCCCGGCTCGCGCACGCGCAGCGAAGGAAGATGCCGTCGTGCCGTATGCACCCGGCTTCTTCTTCCTTCGTCTTGGTAATGGCCGTGATCTAGCCACATGTGTTCATCCGCTCATTTGCAATTCGGTTTTACTCACGATCTTGCGCACGGATATTCTTACTATTTTGGTACATCAGCATCGGGAAAGCGTTATCAATTTCGAGACATCGCTGTTCACACGGAACGCGAGTTTTCTCTCGACCAAGTGCCAAGTGACTTCCACCGGGGAAGTTCGCGCGCTCAACAGGTGTGCGACGCATCGAGTCGCACACGGTCAGCTCACCTGGGTGTGCCACGGATTAATATAATCGGGACGACACGGTTCGGGATCATTTTTCGACAGTCTTATTTTCGGTTCTTCTCACGCACGCGTACGGTGCATTTTTGTCTATACAGTAGTAGGCAATTGAAGTGGAACAAGGTTTTTTTCGCCGATTTTGGCGAAAGTTGGACCGATTTCGAAAAAACAAAAAAGTACATTCGAGTAAATTTATTTACCTGTCGAATGGCGTTGGTTTCATCCAAATCGGTCAATAATTGCCTATTTGCGAGGGAATGAGGTGGGGGCGTGCGAAAATCAGGATTACGCTGACCTCGAGAAGTCGCATACGCCCATAAAAAGTTGGACCGTAACCCATGCCAATCGAAAGAGCAGCTCGGGGCGTGCAAAAAACGGGGGTATCGCGTCTCAATTGGATCATCCCAGAGGAAGTTGTGCACCCAGGAAGCCAAATCAGCTTTTTTGGGGTTACACGAAAACGGCACGACCGATCCGGTAGAAATTTCTCGTGGAGTCATTGTTCGTGACTCTCTTTGAACACAAATTTTTTTTGTGGCGAAAACTTTCCTCGTAGACGAGATCCAGGTGCACATCCGATGCGCCGTGTCGTTTATCGACATTTTTCACAATTACAGACTGGGAGGAGACGGTTGAAATCACCTGAACATTAAAGAGGAGGTTTCAACGATTAAAATGAGCCCAGGTTCATTATCGGAAAGTGTCTCATCAATCCCAATCACGTCTGTGAAAAATGTGTACGAAAAGGCGATTACGGCTCGGAGTCGCCAGGCGACAGTCATTTGGTCAGTTACAGGACCGAACTCGCGCGCGACTCCAAGCTTTCGCTTTTGCCGTTTTCTCTTCGTTTCGAATGTTTAACATTCTGTATTAATATCGAACACGTTTTGAGATCCAGTGTGACTGATTGGCCGATAAAAAATGATCGTATCGGCAGGATGAATTCACCGGTGTAACGGACACCTGCGAAAAATTAATCGTCAGTAAAAAAAAAATGGATACCCTTTTTTTGTGTGGTTAATTCGGTGACAAAATTGGTTAGGTCGAAAATTGAAAAAAAAAAAAAAAAAAAAAAACGAAAAAGGCGTCATCTTCTTAACACACCCGCACCCTTCGCGATAGCCTTAAAACGCGGAACTCGCCGTGTCCTCGGGGCTGTGATTGGATCTCGAGGCTCGAATCGATACAGCAGACTCCTGCGACGATTCGAAGGTGGTCAAAAATTTTTGATTTTTTTAAGCCGCCCCCGCACGCTTCTAAACAGCCTTAAAACGAGAAACTCGAGGTGTTCTCGGGCCTGTTATCGGATCTCGAGGGCCAAATCGATACAGTAGATTCGTATCGACACTTGGACGGTAAAAAAAAATAGGAATCTTTTTTGCCACCCCCGCACGCTTTAAAACTGCCTTAAAACGGGGAACTCGATGTGTCCTCGGGGCTGCGATCGAGTTCCGAGGCTCTCATCAGCACAGTTGACTCGTGCTGACAGTGCCGAGGTATAAACAAATTTGAAATTTTTTTACCGCCCCCGCACACTTTAAGGCAGCCTCAAAATGAGGAACTCGATGTGTCCTCGGGGCTGCGATCGAGTTTCGAGGCTACCATCGATACAGTACACTCGTACTGATAGTGCCGAGGTATAAAAAAATTTGAAATTTTTTTACCACCCCCGCACGCTTTTAGACACCCTTCAAAAGCGGGATTTAAGGTGTCCTCGCGGCTGCGATCGAGTTTCGAGGCCACCATCGATACAGTACACTCGTACCAATAGTGCCGTGGTATTAAAAAATTTGAAAATTTTTTGCCGCCCCCGCACGCTTTTAAACACCCTTAAAACGCGAGATTTAAGGTGTCCTCGCGGCGGCGATCGAGTTTCGAGGCTACCATCGATACAGTACACTCATACTGATAGTGCCGAGGTATAAAAAAATTTGAAATTTTTTTACCGCCCCCGCACGCTTTAAGGCAGCCTCAAACTGAGGAACTCGATGTGTCCTCGGGGCTGCGATCGAGTTTCGAGGCTACCATCGATACAGTACACTCGTACTGATAGTGCCGAGGTATAAAAAAATTTGAAATTTTTTTACCACCCCCGCACGCGTTTAGACACCCTTCAAAAGCGGGTTTTAAGGTGTCCTCGCGGCTGCGATCGAGTTTCGAGGCTACCATCGATACAGTACACTCGGACTGATAGTGCCGAGATATAAAAAAATTTGAAATTTTTTTACCGCCCCCGCACGCTTTAAGACTGCTTTAAAACGGGGAACTCGATGTGTCCTCGGGGCTGCGATCGAGTTCCGAGGCTCTCATTAGCACAGTAGACTCGTGCTGATAGTATCGCGGTATAAAAAAATGTGAAATTTTTTTGCTGGCCTCGCACGCTTTTAGACAGCCTTATAATGAGGTACTCGAGGTGTCCTCGAGGCTGTGATCGAATCCCGAGGCTCCAATCGATACAGTAGACTCGTACGGTACCGCATGCTTAAAACGAGGCTTTAAAACGAGAAATGTCTTAGAACGAAGAAGTCATTGTATTCTTGGCGCTATGAGCCTATTCCGAGTCTCTGATCAACACATGAGTCTCGTTTTAGAAAATGAAAAGTCAAAAAAATGTTCAAAAACTCACTCAGTATTTTAGAGGACCTCCTCGAGCACGCGTGACAGCAAGACAGCGGCGAGTCATGCTGGAGACCGTTGCGGCAATTTGTTCTTGAGGAATGGCAAGCCATTCCTCTTGAGCTGCGACCTCAAGTTCGTCGAGAGTTCGCGGCACTGGTCTCCTCGCACGAATCCTCCTCTTAAGGATGGTCCAAACATTCTCGATCGGATTCAAATCTGGACTGTTAGGAGGCCAGTAACTTCGATCGATCCCTTGCTCATCGAGGAATCTGTTGACGATCCGTGCACGATGAGCCGGAGCGTTGTCGTCGATGAAGACGAAACCGTCCCCGACTCGTCGAGCTTCCGGAACGACAACAGGAGCTAGGATACGATCGATGTAAACCTGGCCCCTAACAGTTTGATTCCGGAACACAACCAATACCGTCCGAGATTCAATTGAGATTCCACCCCATACTGTGATGGAACCTCCACCGAAAGCTCGAGACTGGTTTTGGAAGCGTTCCTGCATCCTTTCGCCAGTTTGGCGCCACACTCTTGCACTCCTCGTGTTATCACGCAGCTGAATTTTGGACTCGTCCGTGAACAAACATCGACGCCACTCCTCCGGTGTCCAAGCCTCGTGATCTCTGGCGAATCCTATTCGCCCAGCTCGATGCCGCGCAGTCAGAGCTGGCTTGATGACTGGACGTCCGGAACTCAGATTACGCTCCGTGAGTCTCCGTCGGACGGTTCGTTGCGTCACCGGGCGTGGAATCGTCTCGATGATTTCGTGAACGGTTATCCGTGGATTTTGACGTGCTTGTTGTACAATACGTCGATCCTCTCGAGCCGTTGTCACTCGTTGCCGACCACCACCATGACGGTATGTCGGATTACCCGTTTCGCGTTTACGCGCGAGTAATCGATTAATTACGGACGCGCTCGTCCCGATCGCATTTGCAATTTCGCGTTGTGTACGCCCCTCCCTTGACATTTCAAGGGCTCGCCCCATATCAACTTCTGACAATCTTGCCATTTCGCCGTAACTTTCGCGTGAACGTACAAATTAATTTGACGACGTTTCTAACAAGGATAAACAAGCAGTTGAATGTCGTAACTAGGCGTTCACATTTTTTTTACCCATAAAATTTGATAAAGTGAACGTCTAGCCGCGACAATGCTTGTTTATCCTCGTTATAAAAATCGTCGGTTTACCTCCAACATTTACGCGAAAGTTACGGTGTAATAGCAAAATTATCAGAAGTGAACACGGGGCGAGCTCTCGCAATGTCAGCGGAGTGGAGCACACAACGGGGCATTGCGAAGGCCGTCGGGACGAGCGCGTCCGTAATCAACCGATTACACGCGCCAAAAAACGAAATCGGTGTTACGTCATACGCCACTACGTAATATATTTTACGACTGGCTCACCCGAACGGTACAGTGCGTCTTAAAAGCACCAAATGACACGCGTAGGCTCTCTCAAGAAGCAGCTCCACATCTGCGAGCGAGTCTAGCATAGGCCCCACGCTCCCGCATACTCCGCGTTCGAAGGAATCTCATAGGCTCTCTCGGGCAGCAGCCATTCGCTTACGCTATCCCCAAACTTGGATACGCATTTGTCTAGCCACGCGCCTAGCGGCCCCCACCACTAACGGACCGCACGCGGCACGTGCCGCTGCAACATGCGTCGGTACCCCACTCCGCCACAGCTAAGGGTCAACGGCATCTTTCGGATCAAAGCGTGCCGCCCGAGTGCATCTATGCACACTTACTCGGTTTCTTTCCTCCGAATAATATTCCGATAGTCATAATTAATAGACTATACGCGACACTCGACTCTGCGCCGCCGCGATGGAAGGGGAGCGCTTCCGAAAATCTCCTACCAACCCTTTCAGAACAAAGACGCCGCCTACTTAAATGTGTACTTTATTAGGTAGATGCATTCCCCACCACATTACACGACTAACCATAGGAAGTATAGGGCACGAGCTAGTATAAAAGCTAAGCCTTTTTCGGCTAGAATCAGTTATCTCACCAGCCTCAGAAGCTGCAACACCTCATCGATTGTACTCTACGGAGCGAGCAAGGCTCTGTTCGACGATAATCTTCGATAGCCCTGCGTGGCTAAGTCTCGGCGCACTACGAAGTAGCCCTGCGCGGCTAAGTTTCGACGACGCTCTTGCGGAGTAAGAACTGTTCGCAATTACCGCAACATTTGTAACAACGCTCATCAACGTTCAATAAATATACTTGTCGTGAGTACTTAAAACGGTTCTACAACTCTTCGTATACCCTTGCATGCTCTCCACCACGTGCTACAAGACTCTTGGTCTGTCGCGCGTTGTCGACGTATCATATATCTTAGGCAGTAAAAGGCGAGGTCTCCGTCCCCGATGTAAAGGGCCAACGCCTTGACTCGAAAGAGAGACCGCCGTTACGTTCACTCAGCGCGAACTCGACGAGAGCTCGCCCCGGACGTAACACAAATAAATTTTTGGTGTCAGAAGTGGGATTTGAACGCCCTTACTGCCATGATAATGAAGGATGACGCTTGATAGAACGCCACAGAAAAGCACTGGAGAAGAGTCACCGCTTTCGAATAATCCACGCATGAGCACAGCGCAAGGGACTCGAACATTAGATAATACTCCAAGAGGTACAATTGACGAAGGGAATAACTCAAATCAAGAACAGGTAGACGATCGACCACTGTTGGATCTAGATAATTCAATAATAAACGATCTAAACACGAACGATCGAGGAACTCTTGGCCGACAAGCGCTACAAGAAATTCAAGCTTTACAAGTAGGTATCAACAATTTAGCTGCTAATATGGCTGCACCTATACCACCAGTCTCCGTCAAGTACGCACTCGAAGCAGTACCTATCTTCGACGGACACAATATTCCGCTGTCACATTTTATCGAAGGATGCGAGGAGGCTCAACAGATGTTGCCCCAAGAGGCACAGGCAAACCTCGCACTAATACTGAGGAATAAATTAAGAGGAGAAGCACGCCGAGCGGTACACGGAGTAACGCTTGACACAGTTCCCGCTTTTATGGAATTTCTGAAAACGCTTTATCTCCCCGCAAAATCGGTGTATCAACTTCAAGGAGAATTGGGAAGAATATTCCAACACGACGATGAAGCAGTCCTCACATATTCCAATCGGGTAAAAGACATTGGAAATCGGATCAGCGACGCTTATAAGCAGAGCCACAACGGTGTAGTGGACGCCGCCTTCAAACGCAGCCTCGATACCGATCTTGTCGAATGTTTTAACAGGGGACTCAGACCAGAAATCGAAAATAAAATAACGAAGGACCAATCATTCAGCGATACCATGAAGGAAGCAATCGAGATTGAGAGGAAAGAACAAGCAAAGAATGTCTTGAGAAATGCACGTTCCTCCAAAACCAACGCATGGAACCAGCCTTCTACAGACCGTTACGCACGTAAAGATAAAATTCACCACATCAGAGAAAATAAATATTGTACATACTGCAATAGGCAAGGACACATGACCGACGAATGTCGATCACGTCCGAAACATCCACAACCACAGGGAAGAGGTGACAATGGAGAGCCACGCACGGAGCGTAATAACGGCCCAGGACGGCAGCAATACAACAATAATCTTCGTTATCAAAGTATGAGAAGGAATGAAGGCTCAGGCTCTTCAAACTCTAACCAACGACCAGTCTGTCGCTTTTGCAAATTTGCCGGACACACAATCGATAACTGCCGCAAATTGCAATTTTGGAATAATCAGAAAACTCAACAGAACGCCTCTCACTCGTCAGCTTATAATCGAACAAACGAACCACAGGAAAATCCTCAACAACGTCCTGTGAAATATACACGTCCAGAAGAAGGTAACAATCCAGCGACAAGGGTAGCTACTGCTCTGCTGAATCGCACGAGCAATGTGCCAGTTGTCAAGGTAATATCTGAGGACTTTCTACGACCAACGCTGTTAATGATCGATACTGGATCATCCCTGAATCTAATCAAAAGTAAGCAAATAGCATCTCACGTGCACGTCGACACAACAGATATTGTTCAGATCAGTGGTATTACAAAGGATTACGTCAGCACGCTGGGAAGAACGGAAATACGTATACTCGATTCTCGAGTCACTTTCCACCTGGTAAAAGACGATTTTCCTATCGAGGACGATGGACTAATCGGCACGGAATTTTTCCGTACGTACCACGCCGACGTGTCATACTCGGATCGATGCCTGAGATGGGGCATGAACTCAATTCCGTTCATGAAACTCGAAACAATAATAGTTCCAGCACGAACTAAAGGTCATTTCTACGTACGAGTGGCCAATTCAGAAGTCAAATTTGGCTACGTGCCCCGCCAATTTATATCAGAAGGGGTTTATCTCGGCGAAGCACTCGTCGCAAACAACGATGGCAAAGCCCATCTGTATCTAATTAATAGCACGGAAGAAGAAATCGAGGTAGCCGTGCCGGTTCTAAGCATAGAACCATACGAAGAATTTATCGAAGACAATTACCAAAACAAAACAGAGGCCACGCTAGCTCTACTTCACGCAACAGCTGGGTCCAACCAGCCATTGCCTGAAGGCAACGGGACACAGACGCCTCCAGGGGAATACAATAATTATGCACCGTGCGGAGAGCACGAAGTGCCCACATACAAATCGTACAAAATGTCGGAATTATATGCGATTCCAGACGATAATGAAAGCAATGCAAGCTCACACGAAGCACTAAATAAATCCCGCAACGCGGACGAACCAATTAACGAAACCGATGCAAGCTCACATGAAGCATTAAATAAATCCCGCAACGCGGATGAATCAATTAGAGGCGAAACGAAAGACGACAGGGTCACAAAAATTAAAAGCCTACTACGCCTGGATCACCTGAATCCAGAAGAACAAGAGAGCATACAGATGCATCTCGAAGAATTCCATGACAGGTATTATCTACCTGGAGAACAATTAATGGCTACAAATGTCCTACAGCATCGCATAATTACAACGGACGAAATTCCAATTAATTTTCGGCAGTACAGATATCCGCCGACTCTGAAAGAAGAAATAAATCGTCAGGTGAACGATTTGCTAAATGGAGGCATAATACAGCCATCCAACTCTCCGTACAATTCACCTGTGTGGATCGTCCCTAAGAAGGCCGACTCCCAAGGAAATAAAAGGTGGCGAATGGTACTTGACTACCGCGCCCTGAACGAAAAAACAATTAGCGACGCATATCCGCTACCACTTATAAATGAAATACTAGACCAGCTAGGAGGAGCTGTGTATTTTTCTACGTTCGATCTCGCATCTGGTTTCCACCAGATCGAGATGCACCCGGAGGACAGGCATAAAACAGCCTTCTCCACACCATACGGCCACTACGAGTTCGCTCGAATGCCATTTGGATTAAAGAACGCCCCAGCGACGTTCCAACGGCTCATGAATCAGGTACTTACCGGAGTTCAAGGCTCCGACGCATTCGTCTACCTAGATGACATAGTCATATATGCTTCTACCCTGGAAGAACATGAGCTAAAAATTGAAAGACTCATGAAGCGATTGAGAAACGCGCACCTGAAGTTACAGCCTGACAAATGTGAATTCTTGCGACGAGAAGTCGCATATCTAGGTCACATAATAGGAAGAGACGGGGTCAGACCCGATCCAGCCAAGCTATCAGCGGTAAAGAATTTTCCGAGACCGAAAAACGTGAAAAATATTCGGCAATTTCTCGGACTAGCAGGCTACTACAGGCGCTTCATAGACAATTTCTCTCAAATAGCCAGACCTCTGACAGTCTTGTTGAAAAAGGACGCCGCTTTCAAATGGTCCCAGCCGCAGCAAGACGCATTCGAGATGCTGCGAGACAAGCTATGCGAGGAACCTGTGCTGCAGTACCCCGACTTCACTAAACCGTTTATTGTTACAACGGACGCTTCAGGTACAGCAGTCGGAGGCATATTAAGCCAGGGAACCTTAGGAAAGGATCGTCCTATTGCATACACGTCCAGAGTACTAAACGATACGGAACAAAAATATAGTACTTACGAAAAGGAAGCTGTTGCAATATTGCACTCGGTTTCTCAATTTCGGCCCTATCTGTACGGTAGACCTTTTAAACTAGTAACCGACCATAAGCCCTTGGTTTGGATACATACTTCGAAGGACCCAACATCGCGTTTAACGCGCTGGCGTCTACGACTCGAGGAATACGAGTACGAAGTCATCCACAAGGCAGGAAAAATGAACGTGAACGCTGACGCACTATCTCGCAACCCTTGCGAGGACGCCCCGGGTGAGGACGAGCTTGAGCCGTCGGTTCAGCACGCCTACCCGATAGTGAAACGTGCGAAGGCACCTACAGAGAGAGAAGAATTGGACGACGAAGACGAGCCTATAGCTAGACGGCTGCGGAAAAGACCTCAAGCGACGGCACCAAAGCCGCCTGCTAAGCCAGCCCCCAAACAAGCCACTAAGCAATCTCAAGAGGCCTCATCGGGATCCCGTAACAAGGAAAAACCCGAGAAACAGATGACGGATGATGCACCCGTGGCATCACGACTACGAAGTCGAGAGAAAAAACAAGTTTCGAGTACGACTCAAGAAAAACCGATCGCCAGAGCGACTCGACGAAAAACTAAGCGACAGGAATCACCCGTCCTACCTGGAATAAGAGGTGAACCACTTATGCCAAGAGTCGCACAAAATCAGGTCTCGACCTTCGCGAATTTCGACGAAGATGAAACCTTCAGCATATCCGGGGAATCGGAAGAATATATATTAGACCGATCAGAGGCAGATTCAATCGATAATTATCAGCAATGCGAAACTGAAGAGAGGCCAGCAAAACCCGATAGCAGCCTCCAAATAACAAACAACGAACAGTTGTTTATGCGAAAGGATAATTATTTATATTTTCTTTCGGAAACTGGAGAGCCCTGTGACGAAGGCTCCAGAATGCTAGCTGAACGACGCGCTGTGCCCAAATTTCACGGTCTCAGCCTCGGCAGCACCAGCACGGTCAAGCATAATTCAAAGCACCATATCGCCATGGTCATGAAAGGGAAAAATGGAACTCTCATCGACCGAAACTCTTTTCATTTAATGCACAGGGAATTAAAAAAGACTCTCATGGGACTCAACTTGCGCTCGATAAGCGTAGCAAAAACAAAGGAAATCAACGGGATACCATGGGAACATATATTGATTACATTAAAGAAAGCGTTTGTGGGTATACCGACGAAATTAATAGTCTGTTTAGGGTTAATAAAATACCCAGCACCCGAAGAACGGAAGGAGATTCTGGGCGAGGCACATGCCTCAGCATTAGGAGGACACAAGGGTGTAACAAAAACATATAATCGAATCCGCCAACGATATTACTGGGAGAACATGAAGGATGATATTCAGGAGTACATTCAGCACTGCCTTCCGTGCCATTTAAAAAAATTGGTACGCGTAAAAACCCGGCAGCCTATGATCATCACGGACACACCGGATGCAGCGTTCGACAAAATCTCTATGGACATAGTCGGACCCCTGCCGCGCACAGAACAAGGCAACGAGTACATTCTCACCATGCAGGATCTTCTCACAAAATATTCGCTCGCAGTAGCACTACCAAGGGCCACTTCAGCCAACATCGCTGATGCTCTCATTAAGCACTGCATATGTATCTTCGGAGCTCCAAAAATCATTCTCACGGATCAAGGAGCAAATTTTCTAAGCTCACTAATGAAAAGCGTTGCCAAGAAATTCAAGATCAAACAGTGCCGAACCACAGCATTTCACCCCCAGTCTAATGGATCGTTAGAAAGATCTCACCACTCTCTGGTAGAATATTTGAAGCAATATGTAAGTAGTGATGAAGAATGGGACGAGTGGCTGGAACTCGCCACTTTTTCCTATAACACAAGTGTACACGAGGGTACAAAACATACGCCCTTTGAACTCGTGTTTGGAAGACTCGCACGCCAGCCCTCCTACGAAGCACCAGCCGGTGACGAAGAGGGTCGGACATATGCTGACTATCTCGTCGAGCTAGCAACCAAACTCCACGATATACAAGGGATAGCAAAGAACCACTTGGTAGCTTCCAAAGAACGGTCAAAAAAATATTACGACCGCAAGGTGCATGCACACGACTTCCATCTGGGCGAATACGTATACCTGCAACGAGGGAAAAAGCTGGGAAAATTTGGAGACCATTACACTGGCCCTCACGAAGTAAAAGAAATTATGAGAGACGGAAATATAAAAATTAAAATCGGACGCGAAACTCGGATCGTGCACCCGAATCGACTACGTTATTCTCATATAAACCCCGAGAATAGTAGCGAGGAGGATTAAAACAAGAAGAAAAAAATTCAAACAAATATATATATATAAAAATATCTATATAAATATATAATTATACAAATCATTATGTCAGCAAAATATGCGCAAGGATATTCACAGATAAATAACTTTCCTATAGTTCAATCATGGAGGATAATCCCACTGGTAAAGACGTCCTTATCATCGATATAGAGGGATTCCGCGACAACGAGGGCAATCTCATCCCGAAGGAAATCGCTGTCGTCTCTCTTTTTGACGAAAGCTCAGATCATTGGATTTTAGACGCACCGTATGGCCGGCACAGTCTGGGAAGAATGACTCAAGAAGGAAACGACTACCTTAAATTAAGACATGGATTCAGTTGGACCTCCGGGGATGTCCCATACTCGTGGCTATTCGGGCGGCTGAAACACATCACTAAGAACACCAGGACGCTCTACGTCCATGGAGAGCTTATAGCAAAATTCCTGCAGGATTTCTTAACCTGCAGAGTAGTCAACCTGGTAGACATCTCCCCGCCACTCTGCGAGATGCCAGGACGTAAAGAATATTGCATCACTCACGGATTAATGATGAATAAAGAGCGGTCCTGTGCCCTCAACAACGCTATGGTACTGAAGCAATATGTGCTAAATTTACTGAAGATCGAGAGCGAACCTTCATCTCCTCTGGACGCGGCCGAGGAAAGGCCGATTCACGGCGAAGATACTGACGCTCGACCCTCAAGCAAGCCTGAAATCGGGAAGGACTACCAAGATGACGAACTGAATATCGAGCCAGGGACTTCCGATAGTACTAAAATCTTCAAACGATTAAAGAAAAAGAAGTTTAAAGACAATAAAATTTCAGGAGCGATAATAGCACTATTGACTCTCGCTATGGTGAACCAAACGGAGGCCGTAATTGGATACGATTGCGGGTCCAGCCGATTGAATATTACCACGTTGTCGTTACTGGATGTTGAACCCTGCGACATCCCGAAGATTGAACCAAACATCAGTGACACGTTCGTGCAACTGCTACAGATTAGGGAATTCACAAAAACTCGGGTCATGCAGTGTAAGGTCCTGATAAAACGCACGATATACCACTGCGGCATGAGCTCACATAATTCAGTGGTCGCACAAGGAGCCATGGAATACATCAACGATATTCAATATCAGGCATGCGAAAGGGTACACCAGACCGGAATACTTCGACTCACATCCAATTCGCTATTCGTCGCGATAAAACAGAACAGGACGAACATACGCAGCACAACACTAGCCGGAACAATAAAACAAGACGGCACTTGTGAAGGAGCCCAGTACTCAGACCCTTACGGCACATGGGACGACGTTGTAGTTCAAGCCGTAGTCTACGTAACACTACAGGAGTATTTGGCCACCGTAAATCTTAATACGAATCAATTAATTCTTCGTTCCGGAATATCATGCAGCGTCTCCGAAGGTGAATGTATCGATTTAGACGGAGAGTTTACGTACTGGAATACTCTCCCTGAGGGCAATTGCAATTACAATAAATACGATGTACTGTACGAAGGATTCGCCAAGAAGCTAACGGCCACACAAGGAATCCACCCTCTCACTGTATATACAGTAAACCAGGGCGATATAACATTCGCACTAACGAAGAAACGAGAACTCGCGATATGCGGATCAACGGTTTTCCGCACCGAGCACCCAAAGCTTCTCATTTTCGAAACGCACAGAGACGCGGCTGAAAATGCAAGGAATAAGGTAAAAACAGAAAACTTGGATTTATTTACATATGTAAATACCAAATTTGTGTACCTCGAAAAACATATACGAACTGAATTGCATAGACTGTATTACGACATATTGGTACAAAACTGTAACCTCGAACGCCAAGTACTGAAAAACACTCTCACGATGGCCACCCAGGCACCCGACGAGTTTGCTTTTCAACTCATGAAGGGGCCCGGTCACATGGCCGTCGTCGCGGGAGAAGTCGTGCATGTCATAAAATGCATCCCCGTCGAAGTTAAGGTTCGTCACACAGAACACTGCTATCATCACCTACCAGTGTCAAGAGGGAACGACAGCCTGTTTCTGTCACCACGCACACACATACTATTCCAAACTGGAACACAGATATCATGCAACCCGATGGTACCAGCAATGTACCAGCTACAAGGGTCATGGTATAGGCTAGCACCCGTACCGATGAGTTCGACGGCTCCGCCTCGGATAAAACCACTCACGAGGCCCACATGGAAATACTCAAACCCCGCGGAGCTAGCTACGAGCGGGATCTACACACAAACAGATCTCGACAACATGAGAGACCACATCATGTTCCCTGCCGAAAGGACAGCGATATTGAACACCCTTGCTCGAAGTCTCGCAGGACATCCCACGCAGAACCAAGGGACGTCTCTCATAAATTTGTTAGATGAAGAAGCACTTGAGAGGATCTCACGGAGTACATGGGATAGGATGTGGACCACTTTCCTCACTTTTGGAACAGCCAGTGCTGGGATATTGGGGATTATTCTCATAGTTCGAGGAGTCAAGTTCATCGCGGACACCATCATACATGGATACGCACTACACTCAATTTATGGATGGTCTGTGCATATCTTCGGCGCTCTGTGGAGCTCAGTCACACATCTGCTAATGCATCTCGGTCAAAACAACCTAAGGGATGAAAGTAAAGAGACCGACGCAACCAAAGAACCTGACGTGGAAAAAAATGAAAATCCTCTGTTGGCCACAACCAGCGCCACTACATCAACTATGTACCCCACATTGGGCCCAGCTCCCAGGATCACTTTTGACGGTCCTACCATACATTACGCCCCACCTAAATAAAATTCAGGACCCAGTGGAATATATATAAGAAATGAAGACCCCTACGCTGCATCTCATTTCTCGAAAAACTTCAGAAGCGACAACGACTCATCTAAGATCGAACAGTTTGCCTTAGATGAAGCCACCGACAGAACCTGTAAGGGAAATCGACGGCATTATACCACTCACGGAGTACTACGATATCCTGTACAATTCCCATTGTATCATCGGAGTATCGTACATCAGCAACGTCAACAGCCAACTGGTCTGCGAAGCCTGCTTCAACGGACCACTAAACAGGAATCCGGAATACCGGGCAATCACGCACCACACACTCATCCACTACCGAGGACACCTGCGACTACCCTGTCAACGCTGCGAGAGACCACATTTTAGAATTCGGAAGGCGTACCTGTGCTTAAAGTGCATAGAGGTTTACCTGGACGCCAAGGACCGCCTCGCCGCCAACCAAATAATACACGTCAATTTGCACCGCCAACAGCAACATTAAGGGTAAAAGTAATGACTGAAATTGGAAGCCCACCTTTCACCATGGAATGGGCCATGGAGAATTTACCTCAGATTGTGGACTTCCTGAATACGGTAAAAAGGTGCCGGGGCATGACACAATTAGAGCATGGGATCTTCGGAGGAGACATCGGAGATATTTGGCGACAACGACTCGGTGTAATAGTCGAGCTGGAATATCAAGCCCTCCTCAGAAACCTGATGGAAACAAACCAGGAAACATCCGAGATCTCTTCGGAAAGTTCGTGTAACGACGAGGTGGCCGACATCAACAGCCACTCTCCGGGGTCAACTGACGAACCACCGCGCACACCGAGCTGCGTGCCTTGGCAAATACAGCCAGTTACCCTCGAAGAACAACGCCCGAGGACCCCGGGTTATCGAGGCATGGACATCTGGGACGCCCAGGCAACAGCCATGCAACAGTCGGCCAGCAACGAAGGCCGAGATATATACACTTGTCCTCCAGAGTGGACAAATCTGGACAACTCCCTCACGGACTTGGCCGTGACCGCCACCCAATCCGGGGAGATGGTAGCGGAGTTCTTCAGGGGACTCAACGACGGCAACAGTGACCAGCCAGAAATCACTAACACCTCTTCATGGCTCACCACGGTCCTGGATCAAGTGGACGACAGCGACTTCTTGGCCGAATACATCGATCCACTGGTCAATTTCATCGACTCGGTGTGAAGTGAAGTGGAAAAATTATATATATTAAGAACAATTATAGGAACATTAAGTGCGATATAACCCAAAAAAAACATATATAACCAAAGACACTCATATAACCAAAGATATTCATATAACCAAAGATATTCATATAACCATATATATAAGAACATATATATAATCGATAGTAATCATACTCAGATTTTATACGCCTTATTCATGTGCCTTACTAACAATAAAAACCGCAATTCATTTTTATCCTCGTGTTATGTCGCTCATACTCCCTAACACTCATCTTAAGGGGGGAGGTGTTACGTCATACGCCACTACGTAATATATTTTACGACTGGCTCACCCGAACGGTACAGTGCGTCTTAAAAGCACCAAATGACACGCGTAGGCTCTCTCAAGAAGCAGCTCCACATCTGCGAGCGAGTCTAGCATAGGCCCCACGCTCCCGCATACTCCGCGTTCGAAGGAATCTCATAGGCTCTCTCGGGCAGCAGCCATTCGCTTACGCTATCCCCAAACTTGGATACGCATTTGTCTAGCCACGCGCCTAGCGGCCCCCACCACTAACGGACCGCACGCGGCACGTGCCGCTGCAACATGCGTCGGTACCCCACTCCGCCACAGCTAAGGGTCAACGGCATCTTTCGGATCAAAGCGTGCCGCCCGAGTGCATCTATGCACACTTACTCGGTTTCTTTCCTCCGAATAATATTCCGATAGTCATAATTAATAGACTATACGCGACACTCGACTCTGCGCCGCCGCGATGGAAGGGGAGCGCTTCCGAAAATCTCCTACCAACCCTTTCAGAACAAAGACGCCGCCTACTTAAATGTGTACTTTATTAGGTAGATGCATTCCCCACCACATTACACGACTAACCATAGGAAGTATAGGGCACGAGCTAGTATAAAAGCTAAGCCTTTTTCGGCTAGAATCAGTTATCTCACCAGCCTCAGAAGCTGCAACACCTCATCGATTGTACTCTACGGAGCGAGCAAGGCTCTGTTCGACGATAATCTTCGATAGCCCTGCGTGGCTAAGTCTCGGCGCACTACGAAGTAGCCCTGCGCGGCTAAGTTTCGACGACGCTCTTGCGGAGTAAGAACTGTTCGCAATTACCGCAACATTTGTAACAACGCTCATCAACGTTCAATAAATATACTTGTCGTGAGTACTTAAAACGGTTCTACAACTCTTCGTATACCCTTGCATGCTCTCCACCACGTGCTACAAGACTCTTGGTCTGTCGCGCGTTGTCGACGTATCATATATCTTAGGCAGTAAAAGGCGAGGTCTCCGTCCCCGATGTAAAGGGCCAACGCCTTGACTCGAAAGAGAGACCGCCGTTACGTTCACTCAGCGCGAACTCGACGAGAGCTCGCCCCGGACGTAACATCGGCAGTGTGACATATCGTCATGGTGGTGGTTGGCAGCGCGTGACAATGGTTCGGGAAGACCGAAGAATTCTGCAGTAAGCGCGTCAGATAACTCGGATTACGGTAAACTAAATTATGAAGACGATTTCCTGTCTGATGTATGATCGAACAATCAGAAGAAGACTTGCAGAGGGTTGCGGAGGACTTGAGTCTCAGGGTTCGATCACAGCCCCGAGGACACTGCGAGTTCCTCATTGTAATGTTGCCACGAATCGTGCAGGGGCGACAAAAAATGATTTTTTTTATACCTTGTAACTTTCAGCACAAGTCGACTGTATCAATGGGCCCTCGGAACTCGATCGCAGCCCCGAGGATACAGCGAGTTCCTTATTTTGAGGCCGCCTTAAAGCGTGCGGGGGCGGCAAAAAATTGAAAATTTTCATTGACCTTCCAACAGTAGATACGAATCTACTGTATCGATTTGGCCCTCGAGATCCGATCACAGTCCCGAGGACGCTTCGAGTTCGACGTTTTAAGGCTGTTAAAAATCGTGCGTGGGCGAGAAAAAATTTCCAAAATTTTTTATACCTTCAAATGTTCAGCACGAGTCTACAGTATCGATTTGGCCCTCGAGATCCGATTACAGCCCCGAGGACACCTCGAGTTTGACGTTTTAAGGCTGTTAAAAATCGTGCGTGGGCAAGAAAAAATTTCCAAAATTGTTTATACCTTCAAATGTTCAGCACGAGTCTACAGTATCGATTTGGCCCTCGAGATCCGATTACAGCCCCGAGGACACCTCGAGTTTGACGTTTTAAGGCTGTTAAAAATCGTGCGTGGGCAAGAAATAATTTCCAAAATTTTTTATACCTTCAAATGTTCAGCACGAGTCTACAGTATCGATTTGGCCCTCGAGATCCGATTACAGCCCCGAGGACACCTCGAGTTCGACGTTTTAAGGCTGTTAAAAATCGTGCGTGGGGGAGAAAAAATTTCCAAAATTTTTTAACCTTCAAATGTTCAGCACGAGTCTACAGTATCGATTTGGCCCTCGAGATCCGATTACAGCCCCGAGGACACCTCGAGTTCGACGTTTTAAGGCTGCTAAAAATCGTGCGTGAGCAAGAAAAAATGTCCAAAATTTTTTATACCTTCAAATGTTCAGCACGAGTCTACAGTATCGATTTGGCCCTCGAGATCCGATTACAGCCCCGAGGACACCTCGAGTTCGACGTTTTAAGGCTGTTAAAAATCGTGCGTGGGCGAGAGAAAATTTCCAAAATTTTTTATACCTTCAAATGTTCAGCACGAGTCTACAGTATCGATTTGGCCCTCGAGATCCGATTACAGCCCCGAGGACACCTCGAGTTCCTCGTTTTAAGCCTGTTTAAAAGCGTTCGAGGTCGACAAAAAATTTTCAAATTTTTTTATCACTTCGAATGTTCAACACGAGTCTGCTGTATCGATTCGAGCCTCGATATTCGATTACAGCCCCGAGGACACCTCGAGTTCCTCGTTTTGAGGCTGCTTAACAGCGTGCGGGGGTGACAAAAAATTGAAAATTTTTGTAAACCCTCGATCCGTCGACACGAGTCTACTGTGTCGATTGGACCTTTGAGATTCGATCACAGGCCCGAGGATACCGCGAGTTCTTCGTTTTAAGGCTGTCAAAAATCGTGCGGGGGCGGCAAACAAATTTCAAATTTTTTCGTACCTTCGAACGTACAGCACGAGTCTACTGTATCGATTTGGCCCTCGAGATCCGATCACAGCCCCGAGGACGCTTCGAGTTCGACGTTTTAAGGCTGTTAAAAATCGTGCGTGGGCGAGAAAAAATTTCCAACATTTTTTATACCTTCAAATGTTCAGCACGAGTCTACAGGATCGATTTGGCCCTCGAGATCCGATTACAGCCCCGAGGACACCTCGAGTTCGACGTTTTAAGGCTGTTAAAAATCGTGCGTGGGCGAGAAAAAATTTCCAAAATTTGTTATACCTTCAAATGTTCCGCACGAGTCTACAGTATCGATTTGGCCCTCGAGATCCGATTACAGCCCCGAGGACACCTCGAATTCCTCGTTTTAAGCCTGTTTAAAAGCGTTCGAGGTCGACAAAAAATTTTCAAATCTTTTTATCACTTCGAATGTTCAACACGAGTCTGCTGTATCGATTCGAGCCTCGATATTCGATTACAGCCCCGAGGACACCTCGAGTTCCTCGTTTTGAGGCTGCTTAACAGCGTGCGGGGGTGACAAAAAAATTGAAAATTTTTGTAAACCCTCGATCCGTCGACACGAGTCTACTGTGTCGATTGGACCTTTGAGATTCGATCACAGGCCCGAGGATACCGCGAGTTCTTCGTTTTAAGGCTGTCAAAAATCGTGCGGGGGCGGCAAATAAATTTCAATTTTTTTCGTACCTTCGAACGTACAGCACGAGTCTACTGTATCGATTTGGCCTTCGAGATCCGATCACAGCCCCGAGGACACATCGAGTTCCCCGTTTTAAGGCAGTTTTAAAGCGTGCGGGGGCGGCAAAAAAGATTCCTATTTTTTTTTTACCGTCCAAGTGTCGATACGAATCTACTGTATCGATTTGGGCCTCGAGATCCGATAACAGGCCCGAGAACACCTCGAGTTTCTCGTTTTAAGGCTGTTTAGAAGCGTGCGGGGGCGGCTTAAAAAAATTAAAAATTTTTGACCACCTTCGAATCGTCGCAGGAGTCTGCTGTATCGATTCGAGCCTCGAGATCCGATCACAGCCCCGAGGACACGGCGAGTTCCTCGTTTTAAGGCTATCGCGAAGGGTGCGGGTGTGTTAAGAAGATGACGCCTTTTTCGTTTTTTATTTTTTTTCCAATTTTCGACCTAACCGATTTTGTCACCGAATTAACCACACAAAAAAAGGGTATCCATTTTTTTTTTTTTTACTGACGATTAATTTTTCGCAGGTGTCCGTTACACCGGTGAATTCATCCTGCCGATACGATCATTTTTTATCGGCCAATCAGTCACACTGGATCTCAAAACGTGTTCGATATTAATACAGAATGTTAAACATTCGAAACGAAGAGAAAACGGCAAAAGCGAAAGCTTGGAGTCGCGCGCGAGTTCGGTCCTGTAACTGACCAAATGACTGTCGCCTGGCGACTCCGAGCCGTAATCGCCTTTTCGTACACATTTTTCACAGACGTGATTGGGATTGATGAGACACTTTCCGATAATGAACCTGGGCTCATTTTAATCGTTGAAACCTCCTCTTTAATGTTCAGGTGATTTCAACCGTCTCCTCCCAGTCTGTAATTGTGAAAAATGTCGATAAACGACACGGCGCATCGGATGTACACCTGGATCTCGTCTACGAGGAAAGTTTTCGCCACAAAAAAAATTTGTGTTCAAAGAAAGAGAGTCACGAACAATGACTCCACGAGAAATTTCTACCGGATCGGTCGTGCCGTTTTCGTGTAACCCCAAAAAAGCTGATTTGGCTTCCTGGGTGCACAACTTCCTCTGGGATGATCCAATTGAGACGCGTTACCCCTGTTTTTTGCCCGCCGCGAGCTGCTCTTTCGATTGGCATGGGTTACGGTCCAACTTTTTATGGGCGTATGCGACTTCTCGAGGTCAGCGTAATCCTGATTTTCGCACGCCCCCACCTCATTCCCCCGCAAATAGGCAATTATTGACCGATTTGGATGAAACCAACGCCATTCGACAGGTAAATAAATTTACTCGAATGTACTTTTTTGTTTTTTCGAAATCGGTCCAACTTTCGCCAAAATCGGCGAAAAAAACCTTGTTCCACTTCAATTGCCTACTACTGTATATTGTTGTGTGTTGAAAATATACATTTATTTTCATTATTGTTAATTTTTGTGACCATCTTATTTTTCCCTTACCCGCTCCGCTATTTCTCAACGGCAAAACTCAAACAGTACGGATCTAAAGGATGTGAGGTTAAAGATAAATTTGCAATATGACCAGGGAAGGCCTACGTTGCAAAGATCCCCAACCAGGATGCTGGGATCGACGCTGTCAAAGGCACTTGAGATGTCCAGGAAAACGCAGGAAGTGTACTGATTGTTCGAAAAACCAGAGCATATTTCGGTCGTAAAAATGGACAGATTTTCCGTGCAAGATTTATTTTTTCGGAAGCCGAATTGCATAGAAGATAAAAGATAATTGCTCTCAAGCCATTGACTAAGGCGGGTGTGTATTAATCTTTCTGTTAATTTTAGAACGCAAGAGGCCAAAGAGATAGGGCGAAATTTACATGATGCAGATTTTTGAATGAAAAAAACGAGGAACTCACTGCACGTTTTGGGGAATAAACCCGCTTTGAAGATGTTGTTAAGAGTGTCCACCCCCTGCTGGGGGTAGAGAGCGTTTTCCTTGGCTGAGAAGGTGACGGGCGGTGTAGAAAGGTGGGCCGCGTCCGCGACTGGAGCATGGGAATGGACTCTGTCCCTGTAGGACAGTGTGTTTTGCGTATTATACAGCATGAGCTATCCAGCCAAGGGTCACCGTGCAGACTGGTGCATAGGGGGCTTATAAGTCGTTTTCTTTATGGAAATGCAATACGATCGAAACCTCTGGCGACAACGCAACGGCTTTGGCAACCGTTGCGGGTTGCCAGCCCTCCGGGCTGGCAACAAATCGAACGCAAATTACGAAATCCACGTCCAGTGGTCAACGAAACTCAGGCATCAAAAGTAGAGCTCGTATTAGGCTCAGTCCTGAGATACGCTGGTGCAGACGCAACGGTCTCGGAAGAATACAGAGCCGTTGCGTCGTCTCAAAAATCCACGATCATATCCGTGGGCACGTTTCTGGAACGACGGCAAGAATCCGCCTAACGTCAAAGTCCGCACTTCTACTTTTTGTATCGCCGTGGCCCGGCGCGTGTTTACACGCTGCCTTCCTCCCGATATGTTTCTTATTATAGAGAGACGGTCGGCGAAGGGGCGCTTTTTCGAATCGTTTCTTCGTGTCTCGTTTGTGGTCGCTGGTCAGCGAAACGCAGGCATCAAAAAGGGCTCGTATTAGGCCCAGTACTGAGAGACGCTGGTGCAGACGCAACGGTCTCGAAAAAGCCGTTGCGTCTTTTCGAATGTCCATAAAATCCAATAAGAGTCATACCACATTATGAGCCCCTGTTGGTTCGAAAGTCCATCTGGCCCTTAATGCTAAACCGCATGGTAATCCCTTGGGCTGGCTCGAACGGAGTGATAAGTCCAGCGAACTCGTAGGCGTTAGTCCAGTTCGTGGTTGGCATAAGCAGGTCCGGTTGATACGACTTGGCAAGGTTCATTCCCTGACGATGCTCCGGGTGCTTTTTCCCAAGAGCATTCAACATATGGTTCTCGGTGTCAACTTCGGTTGTCGACAGGCTAGTCCATCGTGGTGCATGCATTGAACGGAGACCGTATATATGAAACGAACCTTAAAGTTGATGCCTCCGAGAGGGGAGGGCTCTCGCTTTCGGTCTACTCCGGGTGGCCACCGAACCACTCGTTAGACTAATAGTGAATCTATCACTGGGTCAGCCATTGGAGCCTGGGGGAGCCGATACCTTGCCGTTGGACGCGGTGTTTGATGGTTGGTAGTCGTCCGATTTCGCCTCATATCGAGGAGGACTCTGGGGGGCACATTGCAGCGCAACATGAAAGTGGATAGCGTTTGTTGGGTTTGCTCTTGATGGGCGCGAGGTCTTCGGGCCGACCATAGAATGACGGTTTCGTGCCGGATTTCTAATACACTATCTGTTAAGAGTGTCCAGTATAGTAAAGAACAGGGCGAATCCGGAAAATTAGAAATAATATTGAAATCAATTATGTCGAGACCAGGAGCTGACTTACGTTTGCCTGAATGACTCGCGGATTTAAGCTCATTGAGTGTGAAGGACTTGGTAAGTATAGTATTAGTGATAAAGACAGAAGGAAATTCAGGCGCGTGTTTGTCTGGGAGAGGAGGACAAATGGTAGCGATCAAGTCATGCATTTTATCGGTGTAAGCAGAGTTGTTTGAGTTGGGTAGAGGATCCGAGAGGTTCCTGTGACGAAAATGTTTGATTTTGGACCAAACATATTCACTCGACGTACGAAAGTCTATTGTTGTGTAGTTGATCCACGATTCTTTTTTAGCTTTCTTGAATACCTTTTTAGCTACGGCGTCCATTCCTTTTGCTCTTATTAGATTGTCAGGATTTGTCTGGCGCCTAAAGGCGGCCCAATTTAATTTTCGTTCGTTGTTCGCCTCCTCGCAACTCTGGTTCCACCATAGTGCAGGACGGCTTCTAAGGCGACTAGGACGATGTGAGGTTAAGTTAGGTGGGGATTTGACGCGTAAACAGAATTAAAGTTACCTGCTATGAGCAAGCTGTTAGAGAAGTCAACACAGTCAAAGAAGCGTTTCCATGTTATGCTTGAGGTGGGAGAAGCTGGACATCTGTACAGTGACACGATGCAAAGCGGACCTAGGGAAGTCGAGATAGAGACTGTCAGTGTTTCCAGTTTGTCTGGACACTGATATGTAGTGATATTGATTTCCCTATACTTTTTTTTTTTTGCACATAGCCAAACCACCACCTCTATAATGGTCTCTATATTTTAAGATCATATTAAAAACACTCATGGAGGGAACGTAAGGAAGACAGAGCCAAGATTCACATAGGACAATGACATCGTACGAGTTAGCTATGTTCATGAGGGGGCCTAGTTTGTTATGAAGACTGCGGCAGTTGGATTGAAGATTTTTTAGTTTTTAGGCGAAGCCATGATTCGAAGTGTTTTGAGGTGCAATGTGGGAAATGAGAGCGGCAAGAGTATGGAGAGTGGTGAATATCGGAGCAAGCTGTTCAGAGACAGCCATTGAGTATAGAGCAGGAATGAGCTGTTCAATCATGAGTTGAAGGATCGTTGGGAAAACGCAGGCCATAGCCGAAGGCAAGGGCAAAGGTGGCGATGGGGTAGCAGAACAAGAAGCCGTGCTGTCGATGAAGTTCGGAGCGATACCGGTCGTTTGACTCGAAGGGACGCGACCATTCGGAGAAATCAAAAGATGAGCGTGCGCTCCGCGCATTGCCAGGATGCGTGCTGAGGTGGTGGTCGGTGCGGGAGGATCATGGACGCCAGGAGTGGATTGCTGGCCCGCGGAATGTTGCGGCGAAGGGGTTTGAGCCAGGGGAGTTGCTGAGTTGGCCGTGCTGGATAGACTATTGGAGATGTTACTGTTGTGCCCCGGGTGTATAGTATATAGCATATAGTATTGCGAAGAATTATTTCGAATTATTTCGAAGAGTCTCGGTTTATTAACCGATTATTTCGATTGCGAGACACATGCGATTGCGTTACGCGTCAAGCGTACATCAAGCGTCGAACGTCGAGCGTCGAGCGCCGATACTGCTGATGCGGCAGTTAGGCAATCGCGAACGCCTCGGTAACCAGGGCACCAACTCGAGAATACCGAGGCGAGAATTATGAAATATAAAACGTACTCCAAATCTCGCTCGCGAAAAGCGAAGATTTGGAAAGAGATTTGTTTACGAGAATTAAGTAGATTATAAACCTGCCCTCGAAATTAAGCTGACAACCTGCTCTCGACTAAAATATATAGAGGATCGAGAGCAGGTACGGGGCAGTCTGACTAGTACGGTCGAATACGAGTAATCGTTTTCAAGGTAAAAGGAAACCTCAAGGGTGCAAAGTGTACATCTACGGGTAATTCGAGATAATCTGCGCTTACGCGAGATAAGTTGAGTACATTGTAATACGTGAATAATTTAATCGTTAAAAGGATAACCGCTATTTAACTAAATAATTAGTTAAATAAACTCTGTTAATAAATTACGAGTGAACTTTGTTAATAAATTATTAAGAATAATTTATATTGTTAGAAACCGTTAAATATCCTTTAATAATAACTCGCATAAACAGTGTTAGCAATTCACGTGGGTTCCAACCCTTTACCGGATCGTCCCTAAAACCCTTACCGCGTAACCCGGAATAGCTAACCGTATTTTTGCGGCATAACATTGGTGGCAGCGGTGGGATTCTCCGGAGTGAATTAAAATCGCTAAAATTACCAAAAATCTCCGCGTCGTGCGGTAACTGGTGCAAACCCGCGAACCAAGGGTCGACTAGGGTTCAGGCGCGCCACGGTCCGATCAAAGGGATCGACGTGGGATTCCCGTTACTCGGGTGAGGTAACGGAGGGTATCAACCGGGACCTTCACGGAACGCTGCAGCCTTCTCGAAGGGCGTCACTATCAACTGGGACGTAACAACAGGATTGAAGGGAGCCTGGAACCCCAATGGTTATCAGTCAAGGACTAAAAGGGCATCCCGTTATGTGGCACACTCTGTAAGTGACTCCACAATACCAGTCAATAAATTGAGAAAACAAAAACCAGGTAGCCTTGTCGAAGTCAGGGGAACGCTACTAGACCGTAAGGATATATTGAGATAAAAAAATATATGAGCAATCGCAGCGGCCACGGCAAACCTGAAGAGCAGCGTGATCAAGGAAATCGGGGCACGCCGATAGGGCCGCCGGCTCATACCCCCGGCACGGGAGAGGAGGCGCTGCACGTGGCAGCAGGTATTGAGAACGCCTTGCCCGAAATTACTAATTGGACGCGGCAAGCCCTAAACGAAGGTTCGCCAGGGGGCGAACAGGGCTCACCTAACCCCTTGTACGGGTCGAACGTCAATCGGGGAACCGGATGGGAGGATGTGAACGTCCGGATGTTCGGTAACAGAGTCACCCCATCAATGGTGGACGGGGAAATCTCCCTGCTGCTGGGTCAAGTTGGCGGCGCAGGTCAGGGACGACAACCCAACTGGGCCGTCGAGAACGGGGTGCTGGGAGTTGCGAACGCGGGCCATGCAGCCGTGCCCCCGCTTAGGCCAGCCCTAAGGGCATCACGGAGGGCATTGTTCGCTGAACTCGGGACGGGGACTCGGCCCCAGAAAGTGAGGCGCCGGCCGTCCTGGAAGATGCAGCGTCCCGACGGTTCAGGCTCTGGGCGAGCAACTAAAAAAGATACTGGATCGAAGTACGACGACGACCCGGGCCGCACCAGACGACTCCGTGGCGGAACGGCTTATAGCCATGGAAGATACGGTAAGGGACTACGTTTTGGAGGGTCGTAGGGCCACGCAAGGGCAGGCAAGCCCTCCTAGGCAACCATCGCCGCACCGACGGCAAAACTGGACGATGGATCCGGCAGACAATGAGTCCGGGTACTTGGATCTCGGCTCAGCCCTACGAAATATAAAAACATTCGACGGAAATGATCCCTCGAAACTCAACGGATTTATTTTATGTTGCGAGGCGGTGTGGGGGATGGTAAGACTCCGGCAACGCTCCACGCTCCTCGCTCTTATCCGTAGCAGCAAGTTGGAGGACCAAGCGACGTGGGAAATGCGTCATAAAACGATCGTCACTCTACAGTATCAATTTTGTACCCTACGACAGGAGGCAAAGGAAAACGTCTCCAGCTACGCCACGAGGGTTGAGACTCTCACCGTTGAGGTAATAGAGAAATTGTGCGAAGGAGCCGACCAGCGCGGGCCCGGGCCATCGGGGAAGCTATCCAAAAAAGCGCGCAAATGAACTTCGAAAATGGCCTGAAAAAGGAAATTCCGACCATCGTCCGCTCACGGAATTGCCAGGGTCTACACGAGGCCGTGGTGGGCGCCATTGAGGTAGAAAAAATTACCACAGGGCGGCCAGCTGCGTCGCGACCTAGCAACGAGGGAGGTCAACCCCGGCAAACCCAGGGTCCGGCAGGGGGGCCTGCTACGCCTGTGGGAAGACCGGGCACTTGGCGAAAAATTGCCGATCGGGTCGACAGAGCCTCCCCGCACCGACAACGAAGGAGATACACGTCGCTACCGTTACGTGTAATTATTGCAAAAAAGCAGGACACCTGTGGAAAGACTGCCGTGCACGCAAGCAAGCCGACGGCAAGAAAAATAAAAATAAAAATAAAAACGGGAAATCCAATGAGCAGCAGAAGGAGGAACAGCGGGGCATCCCAGGCAGCAAGGAACGGTGGGGACATTCCGGGTCAACACGGTCACCGCAACGGATAGGCCCTTAAGGGAGGCCAAAATCTACATCCTGGTGGCGGCGGAAAAGACATCGGAAAACGAGGTACCGACCACCGAACTATTGACGGTGGCCTCCTTCCGCAGGAAGGGTCGAAGGGAGCAGGTTGGTTCCCTTAGGGCGGTTCAAGTAAACATAATAGGGTCTCCAGGGACCCACGCATCGGCCAATGACTTCCATATAAAATCCCCCTCTTGCAAAAAGGGCATTGTGACCCTTAAGGCGGACACAGGGGCAACGGTGAGCCTAAGACACGAAAATGTGCTATTAATTGACGCGCCGGCAGCGAGGTCCGGAGTCACGTTGAAGAGACTCGGAGGGGAGTCCTTGGACGCCCTCTACGCCGCCCTTGTGGAACTAGTTATACCCAACGGGTCTGTGAAACATTGGTTCCACGTAATACCTCAGAACCTCCATTTGCAGACCCACGGAATCCTAGGGATGGATTTCATCAAGGAAAGAGGGGTGGACATCCTTCAGGGGAAGGTCATAAAAATTAAGGGCCACTGCATGCCACTGGTGGATGGAAGCCTACCGATCGCTCGGCCGCCACGCAGCGAAAATATCGCCTTTGTTTCAACGTTAAGTACTAACGAAGGGCTCATCGAGAAACGTGACGTCATCGAGGGAGTAATACTCGGAGCGTGCGTGACCTCGCCTAAAGGCAACAGCTGCGTGGTGAGTTTCGTAAACACCACGCCGGAGTATGTTTACGTTGAACGACCGACGGTGACACTTGAGCCGCTTGCATCAGCAGATGAGCTGCACGGCGAGCTCGCCGTCGCGACGGCCGAAGTAAATACGGTAACGGGAGCAAGCGAAACGCGACTCCAGAAGTTGCGTCAAGCAATCGACGTTACACACCTCAACAGAGAAGAGAAAAAATCTCTCCTGGAAGTCGGCGAGGAATTTGCGGATATATTCCACCTCGAAGGAGATCGGCTGCCCTGTACCAACATGGTCGAGCACCGCATCCCGATCATGGAGAGCGTGCAGCCCATCAAGGTACACCCTTATCGTCTGCCGGAAGCGCATTAAAGGGAAGTACAGGAGCAGACCGAGGGCATGTTCAGGGACGGAATTATTCAGCCAAGTCGGAGTCATTGGAACGCCCCACTACTCGTCGTGGCGAAAAAACCTGACGCAACAGGAAAGGTAAAAATGCGAGTGGTGGTGGACTTTCGCAAGTTAAACGAGGTCACCATCGGGGATTCATACCCGCTGCCGCATATAGCGGAAATATTAGACCAGCTGGGACGAGCACATTATTTTACGACACTTGACCTCGCATCGGGATTCCACCAGATTCCCATGGCGGTGTTACGTCAAAACTGTCGATGTTTTTATTTCGCTGAGTTTTACGCAACTGTTGCCCCGTTTATATTAATACTCTCTGTTCAGAACGATGAGAATCGATCTTTACCACGCCCGGTATTAACCACGGTAACAACTGCCCATTTTTAAGCCTAACCTTGCGGAAAATTGCATGGGATAGGGCCCCAGGAATGCCTGTCGTTTCTAAAATCGTAGGGTAGTTTTATGATCTTCTAATCCCTTTCAATTCGAATTTATTTATTCCAGAGAAAAATTAAATGGTGGGAGAGTTCTCTTCGGTTTGAAACTCGTGTGAATACTTCCTGACGGGTGGTTTTATTTCTAGGAAGACTGATGGGTGGATTAGGAAGGATATTTCACTGGTATTCATGCACTAAGTGACCGCTAATCGTAGAGAAGAAAAGATAATAATGAGTAAATAAAATATTTATCGCTTACGTTTTTCACTGCTGGTTTTCGTTGAAGATGGAATAATTCGATGAACTTCCGATGTTTGAGGTAAAAATTGGATTTATTTCGACTTCCAATAATTCGCGAGATGGTACAGGCTAAATCGAACAACGATTCTCGAACCCCAGGTTCGGACAAATTATTTCTTGGCTTCCGATGAATTAATAAAAGTGATTATAATCGACCCGTAGGTACTCGATATTTCGACTTAAACACTTGTCGGAAAATAATCGTAAGTGCTCGGTTGAATAGACAATACTTCGGTGATCGAAAAAAATAAAATTATGATACTTGGTCGAACAGATAGTGTATAAGAAGTCCGGCACGAAACCGTCATTCTATGGTCGGTCCGACGACCTCGCGCCCATCAAGAGCAAACCCAACGAACACCATCCACTATCATGTTGCGCTGCAATGTGCCCCCCAGAGTCCTCCTCGAATTGGGGCGATATCGGACGACTACCAAACCATCAAACACCGCGTCCGACAGGCAAGGTATCGACTCCCCCAGGCTCCAATGACTGACCCAGTGATGGATTCACTATTAGTCTAACGAGTGGTTCGGTGGCCACCCGGGGTAGACCGAAAGCGAGAGCCCTCCCCTCTCGACGGCATCAACTTCAAGGTTCGTTTCATATATACGGTCTCCGTTCAATGCATGCACCACGATGGACAAGCTCGTTGCCAACCGAAGTCAACACCGAGAACCATATACCGAATGCTCTTGGGGAAAAGCACCCAGAGCATCCTCAGGGAATGAAACTAGCCAAGTCGATCAACCGGGCCTGCTTATGCCAACCACGGGCTCGACCACACCTGCGAGTTCGCTGGACTTACTACTCCGTTCGAGCCAGCCCAAGGGATTACCATGCGGTGTAGCATTAGCGATCGCAAGGGCCAGATGGACGTTCGAACCAACAGGGGCTCATAGTGTGGTATGAGTCTTATTGAATTTTAAGGACGTTCGAAAAGACGCAACGGCTCTTTCGAGACCGTTGCGTCTGCACCAACAGCGTATCTCGGGACTGGGCCTAATACGAGCCCTGCCTTTTTGATGCCCGAGTTTCGCTGACCAGCGACCACAAACGAGACACGAACAAACGATACGCAGGAGCGCCACTTCGTCGACCGTCTCTCTACAATAGAAAACATATCGGGAGGTAGGCAGCGTGTAAACACGCGCCATTCCACGGCGATACCGAAAGTAGACGTGCGATCTTTGACGTTAGGCGGATTCCTGCCGTCGTTCCAGAAACGTGCCCACGCGTGTGATCGTGGATTTTTCCGAGACGACGCAACGGCTCTGTATTCTTCCGAGACCGTTGCGTCTGCACCAGCGTATCTCAGGCTGAGCCTAATACGAGCTCTACTTTTTGATGCCTGTGTTTCGCTGACCACTGAACGTGGATTTTGTAATGCGTTCGATTTGATGCCGGCCCAGGCGGCCGGCAACCCGCGAACGGTTGCCAAAGCCGTTTGCGTTGTCGCCAGCGGGTTCGTTCGTGTAGCATTTCCATAAAGAAAACGACTTATAAGCCCCCTATGCACCAGTCTGCACGGTGAACCTTGGCTAGACGGCTCATGCTATGTAATGCGCAAAACACACCGTCCTACAGGGACAGAGTCCATTCCCATGCTCCAGTCGCGGACGCGGCCCATCTTTCTACACCGCCCGTCACCGTCTCAGCCAAGTGAACGCACTCTACCCCCAGCAGGGGGACTTGGTCGAACAAAACAATCTTCGTCGAATTGAAAAATCGTAACGGGCTATCGAACGGCGATACCTTCGTCGTACATAATGTAGATGACTTCCGAGTGCCGAGTGCCAAGTGCTAAGTGCCGAGTGCCGAATGCCGAGTGCGCTTTGGCACTCGATTTTTGGGGTTTTATACTCCTTTTCTGGGTGAAAATAAGTGGGGGTTATCCCTTGAATGTGTATGATTTTCCTAGAAATCTCGTAGAAGTAGTTGCCATGCCGGAAGAAGAGTGCAAGGATAAAAGGAAAGGGGTGACGTGTGGAGAGACGAGTTTTCTGATTCGTCGATGGGTGCTTAACTCGCGGAATTCGGGGGAACAGGATGAAGGTTTCGGCGTTTGTCTCATCATTTCCCTAAGTGAAGGGAGTTGTTCAAGGCTAGTCGTAACCGCTCTTTGCTAGGATTTCGGGTCCCGAACTATTTTTTTAATGAGCAACCGGTATCTTGCTGCTATCTAGCCTGGCGAGAGTGAGAGTCGCCGCTCACATCGTCCTGCCCCCAATCGTTGCGTTTAAGTGCCTTGGGACCCTTCGCTTCCGCCGTTCTTTCGAAGATCGCGCGGTGGACGCGCGGTATTTTATGGGGTAGATGCGGAGATGTTTTATTCTAACGTGATTTCTTTCCCACACATCGATAATGACCTCTTTTGTCTCAAGCATGTGAGCGTTTCCCGTGACGAGTAGCCTGTCCGAGTCGATTTAATTTCCAGGAATTGTTTATATATATTGATGTATGCATATATATATATTCTGTCCTTTTCCTTAATCTTAATTAGAGATTTCCGCAGTATTCTGGTCCCATATTTGTGTTTATTAAATTATTGTTTTCTTCCTTGCGCGGTGAAGCACGATTATTCCTTTGTTTCGACATTTCTTATGGGACGAAAATCCTTCAGATCTCTTTGAATGATAAAATAATCTTAAACAAACTAACTTACTTAATTTATAAACAATGTAAAACTTAGTAAATCATTAATAATGGTTACATAGGTTTTATCTAAGTTTTACATCCCTATGAAAATCATGAAAGGGGCGCGAGGCCCCCTGCGGTGCCGTATTGGCGTGCCCGCTGCCTAACTATTCAGGTACATCGCTCGAGGGTGTTTATAAATCCCTTTTGTGAATATATCTCGCGGTGAGAGTAGTGATTATTTTATATTATCATTATAATGAGGCTAGCGAGATGGCTCGAAAATAATTCTGTGTGTTCTTATTAATCCTACGTTTAAGAATAATCAGGAATCATTTCTTTTTATAGGTAAATTATTCCATTTCGAATTTCACCTTTAGTTCTTCTCAAAAACGGGTTCGGAATATTTTGGATGATGGATTTGTCTATATTATTTGTCCTCATCTTCGTTCTCTTGTTTGAGAATTTAGGTAAATTTCTTTCATCATGAGGATTATCCTCGAACAGAGTTAAAAACTCTCTTCGCGGTTTTTGTGTAATCTCGGTGCCTCGTTTTTACCGTGGCGTAACTTTCTAATCTCCTTATATGGTAACGCCTTTGCGTCGTAATATTGGGTGTTCGGTGACTGGAACCCTTAGGGGTATCCGGAGAGCTGTAGGTAACCGATAGAGGCGACTGGCTCGGGTGGGGACCCAGGGCCTAGCGATAGATCACTGCGGGCCCCAAACGGTTCCCCAGCGATGGTACGGCAGATCTAGTGGCCCTTGGGATCTATGAATGCTAGTCGATACTCGTACCCGAAAGCGGTCACGAGTTACCCGAATGGGTTGGATTTTTCGTCGCTCTAGAAAGGAGCGGCGCTGGTAGTCATGGACCACTTTTGGCGGCCTTCCTTTTCCACATTCTACCCAGATCTGTTTGACCATCCCGTTAGATTTTTGAGAGTCAAGTATAGACAGACTCTCGTGCCTCTTGAACGTACCATTTGAGTCTATTAAGTTGACCTATGGCAGAAACGAGTCATTTATCTGGTCTTTTAATATTAAGGGTTATCTGACCGATTTTGTTCCTTTCTTTTCATTTTATTTACTAAGTTTTTGGTGTTAGTTTGTGAGGAACAATAATAAAGAAAATTTATTCGTTACGCTGGACGTAACAGCGGAAAAGGACAAAGGGAAGACGGCATTTTCGACACCGTAAGGGCACTTCGAGTATACCCGTATGCCCTTCGGTCTGGAAAATGCATCGCCGACATTTCAACAGCTAACGAGTACGGTACTGGCAGGGCTCGAAGGACTAAAATGCTATGTGTACCTGGACGATATCGTAATCTTCGGAGCGACCTTGGCCGAGCACAACAATCGGCTCCGAGAAGTTTTCCATCGCCTACGGGAGGCGAAGCTGGCCCTGCAACCGGCAAAATGCCGATTTCTGCGTTTGGAAACGCGATACCTCGGGCACGTGATCTCCAGCGAGAGAGTGCGTCCCGACCCGTCACTCGTGACCTCCGTTCGGGAATTTCCAACCCCAAAGGATGTTAAGGGGGTACAGTCCTTCCTAGGACTTGCAGGATCCGCAAATTTATTCAGGATTTTTCAAAGGTTGCGAAACCCTTCACGGAGCTCACCAAAAAGGACCATAAGTTCGAATGGACGGCAATACACGAGCAGGCTGTGGCGGACCTAAAAAGGGCCCTGACAACAGCACCGGTACTACAGTACCCGGACTTCGAGAAGCCCTTCGTCGTCACCACGGACGCATCGGATAAGGCCGTAGGGGCCATATTATCCCAAGGGCCAATAGGAGAGGATCTGCCCATTTGCTACGCCAGTCGGACATTAAACAAGGCGGAGCAAAATTATACAACGACGGGAAAGGAACTACTGGCAACCGTATGGGGAATATCACAATTCCGGCCTTACATATACGGAACTCGATTCACAGTAGTGACGGACCACAAGCCCTTGACATGGCTGTTCAGCGTGAAGGATCTCGGGTGGAGACTCATGCGCTGGAAAATTCAATTATCCGAGCATGAGTTCGACGTTCAGTATAAAGCTGGGAAACACAATACCAACGCAGACACTTTGAGCCGCGTGTGTGTGGCGACACGCTCACAAGCAAGAAAGGAGTCGAGCGAGCCGAGCAGCAGCGACGGTAAAGAAGGCAGCGATCGACTTCGTCAGCGGGAGCGCCAAGGAGCTGCAACCCGCGCGACCAGGAGAACAGTCCCGCGGATGGTCAGCCCGACGCCCGCCCCGGGAAGGAGAACGAGCGAGTTCGCTCAGACGGAGAATTTCTGAGTGAGGAAGAAAAAACCAAAATTCTTCACGAGCATCATGATGCACCCCTGGGAGGCCATCAAGGGGTGGCTCGCATGCTAGCCCGTATAAAATTAAGGTATACCTGGCCCGGCATGAGGAAGGATGTGGAAAAATACGTGGCACGATGTGACAAGTGCCAACGGAATAAAATACGGCCGGTAGAGAAGGCACCGCTGATAATCACCGATACGCCCATCAGAGCCTTCAGAAAATGCGCGATGGACATCGTAGGGCCGTTACCCGAGACGGAGCGAAGAAATAAGTACATCCTAACCTTTCAGGATTTACTCACGAAATATAGCGTGGCCATACCGCTGGAAACCCAACAAGCTGTTACGTCAAAACTGTCGGTAATTATATTTCCGAATATTTTCACGCAACTGTCGCACCGCTTCTCTTAACGCGCGCTGGTCAGAAAGATGAGATACCGATCTATACCACTCCCGGTGTTAATCACGATTGCGACTGCCCATTTTTAAGCCTAACCTTGCGGAAAATTGCTTGGGATAGGGCCCTAGGAATGCCTGTCGTTTCACGTCTTAGGGTAATAATAAAATTCTAATCCTTGATGAAATGTTCCTTACTTCTCTGGGCAATTAGTTACTGCAAACGGTTTTTAAATTGACAGAATTTCTAACTAATATTCTACTCCGGAAACCAAAATAATTAGGGGATTAGAATAGGATAAATACTCGTGCACTAGAATGGTAGGAAAAAATAAATAAACGAATTGTATGGTAATAATGAATAAAAATCTGCTTACGTTGGTAAATGTTCGATGGTTGCCACTGGTGTTGAAATAATTCGAACAACTCCGAATATTAATATGATGGACAGATATTTATTTCAACCGAATATTCAGAATCTTTGTTGAACAAAAGAAATAGACTGATACTGTGTAAATCGAACAATTTTCTCGGAAATAATTAGGACAAAAAAATATCTTTGTCGTAGAAATAATAACTGACGAAATACTTTGAAAATTTCGGTTCGCAGAGTGACGTTGATTATAACGTTGTCGTGACGAATAATAGTAACTGAGCGCCGAGTACATATTTTTCGGGGTATTTATACCAATCTCTTAGATAAAAAGTAGGAGAACAATGTGGTCACGTATGTAGTTTTTTTCCCTCTATTTCTACTAGATAACCAATGAGAATAATCGTTCAATTGCGTATGTGGCCTTTTCCTTTGAGTCTCTTCTGATCGTAAGAACGGTGGGAGCAATCAATTTTGTCACGTATGTGTTCTTCTTCTTTGTCTCTCCTAAGTAAAAATAATAAGAGAAATCATCCTTGACGAGTATGTTCCTTTTCTCCGTTTCTCCTACCGGATGATTTTCATAACGGAGAGTAGCGTGGATGGGGGTGGCGTGATGAGCATTGACCCTACCGATTGGTCAATGGGTTCTTAAAATCGAGGGGGTTAGAGAGAGAAGTACCTTCTTCGGTAACAACGCAGCGTACTGAGGTAAAGGGAGTGTAAAGGAACATAAAGCCTTTTACTGTTCTCTCTCACCTCGCTATGATTTTGTTTCGGGTTTTGTTCGGGGACACCTGTCGCGCGTACGTGACCAAATCGTACGATATTTATTTCGTCTTGCTGATTATTGTACGCAGACCACAAGTGTATACCTTCATATGCTCGGTTAGATAGAGTTTTTACTATTTCCTTTTCCGGCGACAATATTCGAGAGTAACAAATCGGCCATCGAACTGGGCCTTATTATAAGAGGCCAGTTGTCGTGGTCTTAATACTTAAAATGTATATTTGATGTAATATCTACTATGTGAGACGTTGAATTGCGTTAACATTAAATTATTGTTAACGGCATTGCAAATGTTTTATGTGTACGTATATATTCCAAAGAATGTATTTCTTCGTATATACCTATATACGTACATTAAAGGTATTCTAACTGTCTTACAGAGAGAGTTCTGGTCCCATAACAAGTATTGTTTTCGTTTATTAACTCATTTTTCGTTAGGATTAATTAATAAAGAGGGAAGGTTCTTTTGTCGCCTTCCGTCTTCTTTCTCTCTATTTATGGGACGAAAAACCTTCCGTTCTTTTACGTGAGAAAGAATTGTAAATTTCTAAATGTACTGAGTGTAAAAAGGAAAGAAAGGGTTACTGATTACTATATGTTTCGTCACTCGGTTTCATCCCGCTTTGTGTTAGTTATGGAAGGCACGCAGAGGGGTGAGGCCCCTGGCTGTGTCGCGTCGGCATAGCCGCCGCTCGGGTTCTTAGGTAGTTGTTTCGGCCGATCGTAAATCTTCTTCCTCTCGATTTGATACTTTATTGTAAAATGACGTTTATCCCTTTGATGCCAACTTTGTAATGACTGTCTCTTCATTGTCTTAATTGTTTCTTCCTATTGATCTTGGGGCTAAAAGATAATCAGTAACGATATCGTCGATTTTAATATCGATTGTTATCGATGTGCGATAAGATGCCAGATCTTATAGATTCGTCGGGAAATTCTTTTGGATTTATATATATTACAATAATTGTTGTAATGGAATAGGGTAAAAGTGGTGAATATGGCCCACCTCGATTAACACGTAAATCAATGATATATGGACCGGTCCATATTCCCCACTTTTACCCTAAGTTTAAAACATTCCTTTCGAGATTTGAATAGAAGGGAGGAATACCTCGTTTCTACTGTTGCATCACTTTCTAATTTCATCGTCTAGCAGCGCTCTTTTCTTTTAGTTTCGAGTTTCAAAACCCGGAACTTCAAGACGGATTTCTGAGAGCCATAGGCAACGTGTCGACACGACGCGTCGTGACGGGAATTGGGCCCACCGGCGGTCGATGACCGCGGGCCTTTCCATTCATAGTTTCCCATGCGATGGTACGGAAGAATTAACGCCTTGTGATCTACGGATTTTTAGTCGATACTCGTGCCTTGACAGGTAGCGAGTTACCTCACATGGGTTGCCTTTTCCAACGCTTTGTTGTGGCGCTGCGCTGAGTGTCATAGACCAGCTCTAGCGCCCTTCCTTTCCCATTTTTTTCCTAGATCGATTTTACCTTGTCGTTAAATCTCCGACCTCTGGTTTTGGAGACAACTCTCTTGCAGATTGAGTATACCGACTGAGTTGATTAGTTAGCTCTCAGCAGAAATGGGTTATTTTTTTGGTCTATGAATATTTCGGGTTATCTGACCGAATTATTAAAATTTATGTTTCCTGATTCCAGTTTTAATGAGGAAAAATAATGAACTAAACTTGAGTGTTACGCTGGACGTAACAAAGCAAACGAAGTGGCGAAGGCATTTGCCAAAGAAATTGTATGTCGGTACGGAGCGCCGGAGATCGTCCTTACCGACCAGGGTACGAATTGTCTTAGAGCCATATTCAAGGGTGTGTGTCAGCTGTTGCGTATAGAGAAAATACAAACAACGGCATACCACCCCGAGTCAAACGGGGCGTTGGAACGCTCGCACAGAACCCTTGCAGAGTACCTTAAGGGATACATAGACGAGGACCCGGGGAACCGGGATGAATGGTTGCCCTACGCCATGTTTACGTACAACACGACACCTCATACGGCAACGGGGTTCACACCGCATCACCTGGTCTACGGCGAAAACGCAGAGCTACCAACGGCCCTTCGAAGAGAGTCCAGGCCCACCTACGCGTACGATGATTACTCCCAGGAACTACGGGAGCGCCTACGTGCGGCCTGGTCTGCAGCACGCGACAATCTGAAAATCGCCAAGGACCGAGCCAAGGTCTACTATGACCGAAAAACACGAGAAACGAAGTTCAAGGTCGGAGACCGAGGCCTACTGCACGACGAAACGGTACGCCGAGGTCGGTCGGCAAAACTAACCCCGAAGTGGACAGGACCCTACCCCATCGTGGAGGAGCATCCCCCATGCAACTACACCCTTCACCAAGGGCGACGGGCGGTCAAGGTGCATGTAGACCGTCTACGAAATTACGTGGAGGAGTAGAAAAAAAAACAAAAACGAAGAACGGGGTAAAGGAGGGTCTAACCACGGGTCTAACCCCAGTTAGACCCGCGGGGAAACATCGGTGTCGACAAGACTTCACTCAGGATAAATGCAAGGCATAAAATAAGAGGAAAAAATTTTACAGATTGTTGACGGCGGGTCTACTGGCCGATCTACTGGCCGTCAGCGCCAGCCCGGGTGGCCCGTACGAAATACGGCCATTTAGGGACGCGCCCGGATTGTACTTCGAGAGGATCGGGCAATTACACCTGTATACCGACGTGTGGTTCCTCGCAATCCGGATGGACCTGTCACACCTGGCAAACATGGAGCACCAAATTAAATCCCAGCTTGATTGGATCCGGGGAAACTGCGAATTGTATGGAAGCCCGGATGGTCATTGCACCGAAATGCTGGAGCATCTCGTCCGGCTCTCAGAAAAAAATTGAGGAAAATGTGGGCGTAGTCCAGGACCTCCTCGGCGCCGAACCCAGTCGCAAGCGGCGGGGATTGATCGACTCATTGGGCACGGTGGTAAAAGCCATCACCGGCAACCTGGATGCCACGGACGGGGAGCGGATCGACGCCGAGATTGAAACAATCCAAGGCAACCAGGAAACCCTGAAAGAGGTTTTGAAGGAGCAATTACAGGTTGTGGAAACAACACTGGAAATGTTCAACAAAACGTCACGTACGTCACAGAGAAACCTGCAGAAGCTGTACGCCATGGTACGCGAAGTAAACGGATACTTCACGAACCGTACACGGGCACTGAGTGAACGACAGCACCTCGACGAAAGTCGCGCACTCATCGAGGCCTCCGTAGAAACCTATCTACGGGAGGTCGAAAAAACAGCCGAGATCTTTTACAGCGTGGCCACGGGGACGCTCGGTACCTCAACAGTTACACCGGCGGCCCTAACGGCATACTTGACGGAGGCCATGGCGCACGTACCACGGGGATACGGTTTCCCGTAACCAATTACACGGGAAACCGCGGCGGCCATACTGCGTCTAGCGACGCCACGAGCCTACAGGAAGGGGGGAATGGTGACGCGCGTGCTCGAGGTTCCCCTGATTGGGCTCTCTGTGTTCAGCCTGAACTACGCGTACCCCCTTCCGAAGAGGGGAAGAAACGAAACATATTACTACATAGACGCCGCGGAGGATCTCGTGGTAGTAGACCGCGAACATCGGCACTACCTCCGGGTGACGGCTACGGACCCAGAAGCCTGTAAGAGGGACAACGACGACTACTATTGTCCACCCCGGCATCGTGTCATGACAATCAACGAAGACGCGCCGTGCGGCGTGCGACTCTACACCGAAGGCAACGTTTGGGAAGGTCAGTTCTGCCCGAAAAAAGCAGTAAGACTCACCCACATGCTTGTCATGGGCATGAGGCAACCCGGACAGTGGCTTTACACGGTGAAACAGTGAGCATCAGCTGCCGCGACAAGCCAGCGTGGCCAGAGCAACTACATGGAACAGGGTTATTGACCCTCCACGGGCGCTGCGCGGTCACCGCTGCCGACTTCAAGTTGGAAACGGCCAAGCATTGGAGTCAGCAGATCGACGACACCGGATACCTACCCGTCTACAACCTGACGCTGTTACCTGCCGAGGAGGAAAAGATACCGAAAGTGTTAATCGAGGTCCTCGACAACAAACTGGAGCACGCGGTGAGTAGCCCCCACGAGCTACACAGCCTAAGCGTGCGAATACGCAACGCGAGGGAAAAGCTACGAAAGATGACGAGGATATCAAGCTCGTCGAAGCAAGCGCCGCTACTCCACCTGCTCGGACCATACGCCTTGGGGGCGGTCGCCCTACTGGCCCTGGTGGGGTACATAGTCTACTCCACCCTACGTTGGAGGGGAGGAAAAACCCCGGTCGAGGAGCCGCACATTATCCCGCGAGTGGCGACGCGGCTCGGCGTTCCAGCAACTGAGGAGGTAGGAGGGATCGAACAGGAGAGGGGTCGAAAGAATAAAAATAGTGTGGCCTAAAAACCCGGCCCGAGGGGCCTTTATTATTCCCAGAAATACAAAATACACCAGGCATACCCGGGGAGGGAAAAAAAATTAAAGAATTTATTTTCAATAAAATAAAAACCCATGATGGATTAATTCCACTCCGCGAAGCGCCAGTTCATGTCGCCCGCGGCAGTACGGCGACGACGAGAAGCAGGATCCTCTTCCTCCTCCTCATCGAAGGACTCTGCATCATCCGTCGAGCCCCCCGGGGCAAGGCGGCGAGATGACTCCTGGGGAGAAGGGCCTCCCCGGGCCTAGGCATCCGACCATGGGCACCGCGGAATTCCATCGCCGCCGCCGAAATTTCCGCGGACCGGTCGGAACGGACCCTCCGGGAGAATGGACGTCGCCTCCTCCGGGGCGACAGCACCGCAGGTCCGTCTACGTCCAGGTTCACCTCGGGCCCGATCACCTCCACATCGGGACTAGACCGGCCAGAGGAACTCGGGCGGGCCACCAACGTAAACACCAGGCCCCCAGAAACGGGGACACGCAACCTCTGGAAAAAAAACACAGAGGAAAGTTAGAAAAAATTAGTGGGTAAAACATTCCCTTAGAAATTATAAACGTTAGGAAAAAAACACACGCAAGGAACGATTACGATTTTTAGGTTACGAATCTTTAGGAAAACTAAAGAGGAGAAAAAACAATACAAAAAAAAAAGGAAAAAAGGGTAAAAGTCAAAAAGTAATTACCTTAGCTGGCGGGCTCGGGCTACGTCGAGAGCTTATGGCGCAGATCGCGTAGAAGAAAAAATAACTGGCGGTCGACGAACGATTGAGTGTAAACACTCGGGAGACGACGGTTAATATACCCTAAAAGTGCGAACGCGTCGACCGAGCATCAACCTCGACCGTCAGCATAAAGGAACAGACGCGGCCTTCCGTCTCCGTATTCCGCAAGAGCCCGGAAGCGCGCTTAAACTCATCCACTTTTCCTTGCGCCTGTTTTACGGGAAACTTTTTCCTCCCCGTTTCTTTGCTCGTAACGATAAGCACAGGGCACACACGAATAGTAAAAATAAAGCTCGCCGGAGACGAGCGAAAAGAAATCTGATTTCTTTTCTTTTTAGGGGGGAGGGATGTTGTGCCCCGGGTATATAGTATATGGTATATAGTATTGCGAAGAATTATTTCGAATTATTTCGAAGAGTCTCGGCACCGATTATTTCGATTACGAGAAACATGCGATTGCGTTACGCATCAAGCGTACATCGAGCGTCGAACGTCGAGCGTCGAGCGCCGATACTGCTGATGCAGCAGTTAGGCAATCGCGAACACCTCGGTAACCAGAGCATCAACTCGAGAATACCGAGGCGAGAATTGTGAAATATAAAACATGCTCCAAATCTCGCTCGCGAAAAAGCAAAGATTTGGAAAGAGATTTGTTTACGAGAATTAAGTAGATTATAAACCTGCCCTCGAAATTAAGCTGACAACCTGCTCTCGACTAAAATACATAGAGGATCGAGAGCAGGTACGGGGCAGTCTGACTAGTACGGTTGAATACGAGTAATCGTTTCCTAGGTATTGTAAAAGGAAACCTCAAGGGTGCAAAGTGTACATCTACGGGTAATTCGAGATAATCTGCTCTTACGCGAGATAAGTTGAGTACATTGTAATACGTGAATAATTTAATCGTTAAAAGGATAACCGCTATTCAACTAAATAATTAGTTAAATAAACTCTATTAATAAATTACGAGTGATCTTTGTTTATAAATTGTTAATCGACAATTTATATTGTTCTAAACCGTTAAAAATCCTTTAATAATAACTTGAATAAACAGTGTTAGCAATTCACGTGGGTTCCAACCCTTTACCGGATCATCCCTAAAACCCTTACCGCGTAACCCGGAATAGCTAACCGGATTTCTGCGGCATAACATTACGAATCGCACTGTGTTGATGCATTATTCTAGGGCTTGGATAGTTTTGAGGAACTGGCGGTCTCGCCGCAGTGACTTGACTAAAGGAGGTAGGAATGCGTGTACCAGAGGACGAGGGGGGAGCAGCAAGGTGTGAAGGGCGGGACGAGTTTGAGAGAGCAGGGGAGTGAGCATTAGAACTAGAAAAGGCAGGAGCAGAGTTTGAAAGCATGCCTCTGACCTCGTTGAAAGAGATGTTTCTGTCACCGGCAAGTCTTCTGATGGCTTGTTTGCGGAAGAATACCGGGCATTTCTTCTTCGTTGGCAGGTGATCACCTTTGCAGTTGGCACAGTATGGAGATGTATTGAAATTTGGGCAGATCTCGCCCTCGTTGTGCTTGCGTTGGCCATGTTGTACCCCGGGTGTAGCAATACCTCGTTACCAGGGCATCGGTGGTTGCGAGATAGCTTCGGTATGCGACGGCACGCGTTGAGCGTTGAGCGTCGAGCGTCGAGCGTCGAGCGCGCCTCGCGTCACCGGACACCGCTGCGTCAGCAGCAAGGCCGTCGCGAGCTCGGTAACGAGGGCAACGACGCGGGAATACCGAAGCCAGGTGTTTCGAAATGAAAACAAACTCCAAATCTCGCTCGCAAAGAAGCGAAGATTTGGAAAGGTATTGTTTACGAGAATAAGTAAACCATAAATACGCCCTCATTAATTAAGCTGACGGACCTGCTCTCTCACGGATATATAGGGGATCGAGAGCAGGGTCTCGGGAGTCTCTTCGGAACTCCTGATTCTTACGGTTGACTACGGATACTCCAGTTACGAGCTGGACTCGAACTCGGCGTATCAAAAGTACAGAGTGTATCAGTGATTGGCAATTCAAAAAGAGTAGGAAGCCTCAATAAGGGCATTGAGTCAAAGGAACATTGACCGCGCCGCAGCAGAGCGGTAATTCAGAAGGGCATAAGTAAACCTTAACTATGCATTAACCGAGAATTGATAAAGCAATAATTAAGCAATAGCCGAGCGTTAACCAAGCACTGGTTAAGCAGTAACAGTGAATTAATAAAGCATTAATCGAGCAAGAACCGAACATAAATCAAGCCTCGATTACACCATAACCGAGTATTAACAACGTCTTAATAAAGCGATAATCGAGCAATTATCAACGAAGCGTTAATAAGGATTAATTAAGCCTTAATCGGACCTCCGGTCCGGAGTAAGATCGGATTGAAGAATCGCCATAAACATTGTTATATAGTAAATATAACAATGTTGTCCTTGTAAACCTATAATCACTGTAATAAATATACTGTTAAACACTCTCTAAACAAAACCATGCGTTTGTGTTTCACTTGGGTTCCAACCCTTTACTGAGTACATCCCGAAACCCACGAGCTGAAGGCTCGGGCACGGAACCCAGATTAGCTACCTGAGGTTCTGCGGCATAACATTGGTGGCAGCGGTGGGATGCTCAGAGTGAAATAAACAATTAAAATTCGAATTGCCAATCCATTGAATCTCCGCGGAGTGCGGTAGAACTATGGCTCCACGTGAGAGCGAAAAAAGAGAAAGTTCCGCGAACCAGTGTCGACAAGTGTTCGGACGGACCACGGGTGCGATCAAGGAATCGACGTGGATACCCGTTACCCAGGGGAGGTAACGGAAGGGGTCAACCGTAGTCTTCAGGGATCGCTGCAGGATCCTGAAGAGCGTCGCCAGAATTGGGACGTAAAAAGCAGAATCAGTAAGGGAGCCTGGAGGGCATCCCGTAATGTGCAGGGTGTACACCGTGACCCCACATTACTTAACGGTAGTTAGATACGAGTGCGTAAAACACGTGTAGCACAGTCAGAGCAAGTAGGACGCTACTGCTACTTAGGTAGGGGGTACACCTACCGTCGAAGGGGAAAATGGGGATACGGCACGTACCAGAGTTGTCGTCCGAAGCAGTACAACGGGGGATAACTGCTGGGACGGGGGACGAAGCTCCGCGGATGACAGCCAATCCCGGACAAGCCGTATCCAAACCAACTGAACAAACATGCGGTGGTGGGGAAACAGCGTCACCCCATGGGGGGTAACACGGACCACGGGGATGCCTTAAGACTTCCGTACGAGGAAAGTGCACGGCAAGGATCCACCGTCGGGGTACAGTGTTGCCAGCTGAGAGACCAGGCACAGCAGGGAATGCGGCACGGCAAAACCGACGCGCCTTGCGAATCAAGGGCGAAGTTCAGGGCGAACCAGGGAAAACGTGAGTCGTTTGCCTCCTTACAGCGGGAATTTAACACGTTGCAGCGAGGCCCGAGGGAGAGCGTCGAGGCATACGCTGCTCGGGCCGAAAACATCACCTTGCGGATGATAAACGGGTTGTGTAAAGGAATTGGCGCTCAGGGTGTCCGTTACATAACGGAGACCACCTGGAAGGGGGCACAAGTAAATTTTGAGAACGGGTTACGGGAGAGATCCGGTACAGTCGCGCCCCCGCACCATTATTGGGGTCTGCGTGACTCCACCATGGGACCTACCGAGGCCGAAGGGGCGGTCGCAGGAAACCGGGATGATCCCAGCTACGGAGGACGCAATCCCCAGCGGTCACAGGGCACGATCGGAGGAGCCTCGCGGGCAAGCCTAGGGAGGGAGGAACCAAGGTCTCAGGGGGAAAAATGCCGGCCGTTCGAACGCCGGTGTCCCCCATCGTTAACGCCAAAAGACTTGGGTGTTCCAAGTAAAGTGTGCAACTATTGCAGGAAACCCGGACACGTCTGGGAGGATTGCCAGCCACGTAAGCTGGTCGAGGGGGGAAAAAGGAAATGTGAAGAGCAGCGAAAGGCAGAGGGGGGAAAAACCTCCCCACAGCAAGAGATCGTCGGAGTCTCCCTCGACGATATCGTTGCAGGAACGGAGGGAGCGCCTGAATCCCAGGCCTCGGACAGCAATGGTCATAAGACCCGCTCGACTGGAGAGTCCCCGGGCGGGGCACCGTCGGTAGTCGGGAACACGAGGTACAAACCATCCCATATGGTACCCTTCGACTGGGCTGCGGACGTCGAAGCGCACTACTCACGAACACCAGAGCAGCCAGCCTCCGACATGGAGGAACGTTTGGCAAGACCGGAGCAAACAATGGAACTCCTACGCACTGACCACTACCCGCGCAGGGGCAACAGGGCGCCGGGGGTGGCCAAGGCCAAGGTAGTGAGGAAGCAAGGAAGGTACGCCGCTCCAGGACATCCCGAGGGCCCGGCCAAGAAACCCAATGAAAAGTGTCATGTATGCCGAGGATGTCCGCGGTGTATCACCCCGAATAGAAAGCCCAAACCGGCAGCTATCTTATGCAACTACAGCCAGGGCATAAGTGGAAGGAGTGTGGGGTCCGCCTCCGGAACTCGGAGCGACGGTAGCCCCAACCGTAGCAACCGGACCACCGAGGGCAACGACCATGGCAAAACCAGGCAGACGACGGTAAAGAAAATCCAATACACGTGAGGTTGAAAACATTAGCGAATCGACGAATCGACTGACGGACGAACTGAGTTACCACAAACCAATTGATTCGATACGGTCGTCACGTCGGATACGAAACCAAAAGGTCCTGCACGCGCTGGTTCATCATTCGTCCTCGCGTGTTATCTGCTCGATGGATATCGGTTAGGTGGACCGAGTAGCCCGACCGACCCGTCTGAGAGGTTTCACGGCGAGAGGATGTGAACTGAAGACCCTCGCTTGATGATCCCGCTCAGCGAGGTGGTACCTGTCAACCCACTCACGGGGTGAGTCCAACGCGGGATCACGGAGAGGGATCAACAGACCCCGGGGGAGCACGCAGAGTTCTACGGGGCACGGAGACGCCACGGGACCAAGGAAATTCAACGGTCACCAGGGCTAAACGTGGCAGCAAAGGACTTTAGGGGCACGCTAGTATAGCACACCCCCCGTTTCAGCATCGAATCGTGGGCGGTAGGAAGTCCGTAAGCAGCCGAATAATTAGTTAAACGAACGTACCGCGTTCAAAGAGGAAATAGCCCCGTCCTATCGGGCGGCACGGAAGTAGAACCAACGGTCGCCGACTCTAGGTCACGACCGCATACGAACAATCGGTAAAAATAATAATGTTTTCCAGTTAATGGAATTGGCACATTAACAGGCCAAATATTGCTAGACGTTAGCCTTAAAAATCCGGTATCGAAACCTAGAACCGCTTGTTTCATGAAACCAGATCCCGGTGGTAAAAATCTCAGCGTTCACGCGTTAGCAAAATGTTATGGAGCTGCCGGGTCAGCTACTAAAATCCTCACAGGGGAAAAGTATTAAATCGCGATCCAGACGAAATCGGTCAGGGCACGAAGAGTTACCGGAGGCCAACAGGGGCCGAATAATAATAAAAAAAAAATTTAAACGATCGGTAGGAAACAGCTCAGCACTTCGGAATATTACTCGAAGCCAAGGGAAAAGTCGCGGCAAGTTTACGGCCCAAGATTCGGGTCTCTTCCGCGAGCGAAATGAAACAATTACGGGTTTCATACATAGAGCTTCGGAATACATACTGGGAATAACTATCTATCTTGAACGCGTAAAACCGGTGCGGCCCTGGTCGAGGGAATGACGGAATTAATTATCTGTCTATTCTTCCGTGGCCTAGATATTTTTGCCAGTGAATTTTCAGTCCGTAAGCGTCCCCGGACGCTGGAGGGGGCGGATGAGTTTGCCATACGCACGGGTACAGGTGCGCGCCATTGGGAGAAATTCATCGGGAAGATATAACCCGAAATAATACCTCCGCAGTAAAGTTCAAGAAATCCGGTAGCAATCAAATCATTTCCGACCTGAACTCAAGTATCGCAAGGGTTGTTTCACACTGTCTCTGTCACGGGGAAAAACACAGGAACGTCCCCGGTTCGTAAATTGTACAGGGTAAAAAACCCACGGCAGTCCAGTTAGGAAGTCGGGTACATCGATGCATCGAAGCAGACGGCTACTAGCGCGGGAAAAAAGAAATCGAAGTCGAATCGGGAACAAATCACGGAATAACGGAGGAAAGAGGGAAAATCAAACCACGCCCGAGGGCTGGGGAAAGACAAAAGTTGCTATTCACATTCACCCCCCCCCCCCCCCCCCCCCGGCACTTGAAGCTTTTCAGGTACTGTTCATGTCCCGGGGACACGAAAGAATGAAAACTCAACGCTATTTCCTCCGACCGTCGCATATCGCTTGTTAAACAGGGGGAAAAATTCCCACTGTGGGAAAATTAAATTTTGCTACTCAATTAAATTGTCAACGCCGCTTGGCGGCCTCATCCAGGAATATTCGAGCTTGTGTGGAAGCACCTTCGAGGCGACAGCATGAACTACAATCAGGGCGAATCAATTAACAAGGTGGCCCCGATCCCCAGAGAAATACTCCTGGCGAGAGAAACGACTAAAAGGGGAAGAAAAGAGAAAGGGGGATACGGGAATGTAAAAATGGAGGACCGAGAGAATTCGGGAATCACCGGGGGACAAAATAACCACAACGAGGAAAAGGGGGTTATCCCGGCGGGTAGGGAATGTGCCGGTAACAGGGAGACCGGCGGCGACGCCTCGCGCCTACCCGAGCGCCAAGAAGCTGCAACCGGCGCGGCGAAAGCCGTGGGCCGGACAGTAGTGCAGCCGTACGGGCAGTCAGACCGACACACAGGAGTACGAGTGCAACCAGTCAAACCACGGGCGTTCGAGTGAAAACTGCAGGCCGCAGTACGTCACGCGCATCACGACACTCGCGCGGGACAGCGTCCATGGGGGTGTACGACCAAGTAGGAAATAAGAGGGCCAACACCAGGACGGACGCCGGTATCGATAATGGTCCAAACTACCCAGGGAAAGAGGATATCCCTGAAAGGGCGTTGCCGAAAGGTGTTTACGAGAAACTGACCCAGATAATCTTCACCATGGGGAACATCCTGCCTCGCCCTCTATAACAAAAGGGGGGGAAATAAAAGCACCTGAGTGATAAAGCAAGAAACAGGGGTAAACCAAGGTAATAACATACTCCCCCGAACGGGGGTGTTGCTCACCGGGTTATGCGGCGGCGTGTGCCACGGGAGACCCGCAAGGGCGCAGACAAAGATCGGAATCAGAAATCCTGCAGGAGGTTAGCGAGACCCCATTGAAGCAGGATCAAGTCAACGATATCAAGGATGAACCAACGGGCCCGGCGCGTCGCTGAAGATTATACCGGGCATAAAAGTTAGACCATGGTAAGGTTCGACCATGGAACAGGTAGACCTTGGAAAGATTAGACCATGGGAAAGTTAGACCACCTAAAAAGTGGACCGCGGGAAAGTTAGACCATGGAAAAGTTAGACCATGGAAAAGTTAGACTACATAAAAGTTGGACCGCGGGAAAGTTAGACCGGGGAAAAGTTGGACCGCGGGCGGGTTAGACCACGACTATACCACGCCCCATACCACGCCAGAGGTGTAGACCGTAACCCGATGGCGGGTGAGGTTAAGCATTTCCCATAGGGCACGGATGCGCCAGGGGACCCCTCGGATGGGCAACACCGCATGGGTGGACCAGAAGCGGAGGCCGTTCGCCGGAGGACACGACCGTCATCAGGGGAAAATTTATTAGTGACCCGGGAAAACACGAGAATAAAACTTGCGTGGAAGGAAAGGACGTTAAGCACGGAACCACGCCAGAAACCCCGCCAGAGGGGCCGGAATTAAGTGACCAATTAATTAATTTAAATTCCGGGATGACGATCAATGGGCGACAACGTCGAACTCCCGGGCGATACGGGATGTTAAACGCTGCAGGATTATTATCGTCGCAAGCGGTATCCGTCGCGGTACGCGCGTATCCCGGGAATATGAAAACACATTTTGCGAATCAGAGGGAACCCCGTCAAGCCGAGAATTGGCGGAACCCCGCCCGGCTGAGGAACGGGGGAAAAACCCAGGTGCCGCCAGAGTCGGCAATCGAGGATCCAGCAAGAGCATCCGGCGGAACCAAACCGGACTCCGGGAACGAAGCAAAAATCGGGAGTCACGAGGGACAACGAACAGGAACCCGGCCACAGTGATGGCGTACAGAAAAGCTCAGGAAAACTCGATAAACTCGCTGGAGGTAAGAGGAAGAGAAACACGGAGGAAATTCCTGTGGGAACCAGAAATCCTACCTCCCCTGCCCTCTTCCAGTTGACCGAACCCGGCAAAAAGAAAAAAAAACCCCAAAAATTTAGGAAAAGAGGGTGAAAAATAAGTCCCGAAGGGGGAAGAGCTGAGGGAAAGAATAATCCCGGGGGACGGAAAGGTATGGCGAATAATAATTCCTGAGGGGAAATTAAATATAAAGAGGAATAATTACTGAGGTGGGAAAGAAGTAGGGTAATTCGCGAGGGGAAAGAAAACCCGTCGGAAGGTTCGAAACCTGGTATTTCCCATCTGAATCGTGCCGCACGGAACTGACATTTCAGGAGCCGGCAGGATGGCCGGTCATAAAAAGTAAAGTACCGCTCGACTCAGGAGAGCCGGGGTGGTGGGAAAGAATGGTCACGGGCGACCAAGTCACCGCGAAAGAATACCCCATCCCGATAACCAGCGGGAAAAAAGAAAACACAACCACAGCTAAACCTGCACGTTCTACTAAACCTAGTGAAGGCATCCCGAGACGCAAGGACAGTCGGAAAAATTCGGGGAGATACAGGTAAACACGCCTGGCAGCGAGAGGTGGAAATTAAACCTCCCTCCGTCCAAGGGGGCCAGGATCCGGGCTCCATCGGCGAAGGAAGAGGGAAGATGCTCGGGGAAGAAGAAGAAATTGGGGGGAATGAAAACCCCTTCTCCAAAGGTGCAAGGCCTGCACCGCTTACCAGAGAGTACCGGTTACCAGAGAGTACCGGCAAGGTCTGCACCGGTTACCAGCTGGAGCAATGGTCGTATGTATCTCGCAACGAAGCAAAAAAAAAAGCAAAAAAAAAGAGAAGAGATGGAGGCCGTTGACTCGCGGTTGACGACGATCGTGGAAGATCGTCTGACGAAGGAGTGGCGCAAGGACAGCTCGTGTGTCCGTCGGTAACCCGACGCCGACACCCACCGAAGACGCGGCGAACGCACCGACCGGGAGCACGAACACGGAGCCAGCAAATTCTGTGAACGAGGCACGATGATGACGACAGGACCGCGGAAAAGGAATCCGCGGTACTCAGCCCTTCGGAGAAAGGTCCCATCAACGCCGACGTAGGGAGAAATGGGGTGGAGACAGAAAATCCCGAAAAACTCTTTTATTGTTCATCAGGTACACATGCGGTATCGTCATGGGGAAAAACGAAGGGTTCGCCCAACCCAAGGCAGCTACGCCCACTCGGCGAGCCGCCAGTTCATCTCGCCCGTCGCAGCGCGTTTCCGCCGAGACGCCGGAGATTCGTCATCCTCGCTGTCAGAGTCAGAGGCACCCGCCGGACGTATATTCAGCCTAGGATGGCAGCCAGGCGCGGCGACGAGACGCCGGGGCACGAGTACCTGCCCAAACCTTTGGAGGCGACCCCCGGCAGCCCGGAAGTCCATCTCCGCCGGAGTCAGCACCCGGATCCGTGGGTACGGGGCGGACGGCACCGGGCAAACCCTCTCCGGGAAGAGACCCCGCTCGGGCGGGTCCAGAATCACCACGTCGGGGCTGGGGGACCGAGAAAGGCTAGAAGTCCCCTCCAGGAAGGGCGCTCCGGCCGATTCGACCACCTCGACGTCCGGACTCTTGCGAACGGACCCTGGCGGGCTACCCCTAGGGCTGTAAGATAGCTCGGAGTCGGACTCGACGGAAAGGCGACGCCTCTAAAAACAGAAAGAGAAGGAAATGTCAACCCGATAGGGGTGATCGGGGGGAAACGGTTAAGCAACTAAGCCACCACAGGAAAATACAAAACCCAACTGGAAGAAGGGACCAGACCTGTGGCTACCGGGGGGTCCAGTAAAATTTCCCCAAGATAGGGAATAAATAAAAGTTAAATCGTAAACAAGGGGAATGGGTTAATTACCATAATAACCGGGAAAACAAACTGTAATAGCTTACCTTGGCGGACGGACTAGGGCTACGTCGGTTGCTCATCCTCGGTAACGGGAAACGATGCAGAAGTCGTCGGCAGTCGGTGACAGAATAATTAAAACCACGAAGAAAACGGCGGCTAATATAGCCCAAAAATGCATACGCGCGGGCGTACCGAGCATCGACCCCGACCGTCAGCAAAAGCAACGACGGTGGCTTTCCGCCTCCGGGTTCCGCAACAGCCCGAGAAAACTCCGTTTACATGGCTTCCGGAATGGTTAAAATAGGTTGCTCGCAAATAATAAACCGTATTGAAAATAATGACAATAGAAGCAAACCATATATAACTAAATAGAAAATATCATAGACACGGGGTACATACGTAAAAATCGTAGTAGTAAATCGAGAGAGGTAATAACAAGAAAAAGAAAATCCATAAACTCGGGGTACATCTGCAAAGTAGAAAAATAAAAGCCCGCCGGAGGTGAGCGAAAAGAAACAAAATTTCTTTTCCCCCCCAGGGGGGAGGGATGTTGTACCCCGGGTGTAGCAATACCTCGTTACCAGGGCATCGGTGGTTGCGAGATAGCTTCGGTATGCGACGGCACGCGTTGAGCGTCGAGCGTCGAGCGTCGAGCGCGCCTCGCGTCACCGGACGCCGCTGCGTCAGCAGCAAGGCCGTCGCGAGCTCGGTAACGAGGGCAACGACGCGGGAATACCGAATCCAGGTGTTTCGAAATGAAAACAAACTCCAAATCTCGCTCGCAAAGAAGCAAAGATTTGGAAAGGTATTGTTTACAAGAATAAGTAAACCATAAATACGCCCTCATTAATTAAGCTGACGGACCTGCTCTCTCACGGATATATAGGGGATCGAGAGCAGGGTCTCGGGAGTCTCTTCGGAACTCCTGATTCTTACGGTTGACTACGGATACTCCAGTTACGAGCCAAAAGGGTATCGCGCGTGCGTGGTGCGTTAAATTCGCGATTAGTGATAGTATAGGTAGTTAAAGTTTTCCCCATCGATTCCCGCCCGACATTAAGTTATTTTTTTATGTAAATTATTGATCCGACCGAGGTAATATTGTAAGAAGCCATCGATTCAGTGTACCCTCCCCTGAGCCTTCTCCCCTCTTCCGAGCTAGCTGGACTGTCCATTGCGACAGAGATATTTTGTTGAGTTTTGTGCATTGAGTTTTTGAGTTTGTGTTTTGAGAAGAGATCCGTATCGTCTGCGAGGACTGTTACGGTGCTACACCGAGAAAGTAGCTGGCGCCCATCCGAGCCCGTAGTAGATTTATCAATTGATTTTTGTGCTTATCAAAACATTTTTCCGAGCAGCTCTTCCCTTAAAAATCCTTCGAAGCCACATTTATTATTCCCTCGAAGTCCCCAATTTTCTCCCATTATACCCTCATTTTTTCCCTCCTTTTTCTCATATTGTGTCTGCGTGCGTGACCTGGTCGTTGATCACCGGATGTCTCCGTAGTTCACCGGAAAGCCCCGTTAAAGTCGTTATATCTCCGTAAAATTTATTTAGAGTCCCTCCCACTTTTGAAACACCCTTTTTTTAGTTTTTTGAACAGTTTGAACCAATTACATTTTTGTTTTTCTCCGATATTATTGTTAAAAATTAAGTATTAGCATCCGACTATTCCCCCTCCCCCTTTCCCCGCACTGTTTCGCGCATATTGTGTTTTTACTTTCTTCTTCAATGTACCAGTAACGGCGTTGAAGCGATTGATATTGTATTTTTGCTCCTTCTTCAACGTACCAGTACCGGCGTTGAAGCGACTGTTATTTTCTTTCAGTTTATTTCTTCAACGTACCCGTACCGGCCTAGTTTATTATTTACTATTCTTCTCGTGATTATATTCAGTTGATTAGTTACCGTTTCTTATTATTATTTCTTTGCTGACTCATTGTGATTATTATTATCGAACATTCCCGCGACCTTTATTATTATTTTTCCGCACTTCAAGTTTCTATTTTTGTTATTCTTTTGCACTATTAAAACGATTGTTATTATTGTTCCCCCCGACACTTATTATTTTGTTTGATTTCCCCCCCTCCGCCCCGTTGCACGATTTTGGTCCAATTTTCAGTCCTCAGATTATAGACGATTTCGCCCCTTTCCACGGGGAAATATTGTTACAATATATATATAGAGACATAATGCTATTAGCCAAAACTGTACCCAAAATTGATACCTGTAAGAAATTCGAACAGTGCGATTGGATGACTCAACTAATACGATTTTAAAATTCAACTTTGTCAAAAATATACTAATGTGAATGAATTTAACATTCTATTGACCCGAGCGTATTACCTGAGCTTTATGAATCGTCTTCTTCATCTTCTATGGTTATGCGAAATCCGGTTTCGAGCAATTCAACGTTCTGTAACGTTCCGAAAAACTGGAGCTTCGTGGAGGAATAGATGTGGAGCTCAAAATTGGACAATCCCTTGATGAGCAAATGTCGATTCGATCTTCCATATCTCGGGGTGGCACAACGAATTCGAGTAATCTACGTAAAAAACCGAAGTTATTACATTCGGTCCTTATGGAAAACCATAACATATAACAAAAAAAGATATAATTATATTATATCTTGTCAGAAAAAAAACTTAGCGGATTAATGCACCACATTGAGAGATGCAAGACCTTCGATCCGCCTTGGCTCGTCGAACACAATGATCGTGTAAAATCCAATTCGATCCGAAAGAACAAATCCGAAGGCCTCATTGCCGGTAACGGTGCGTAATCCAACGTGGTGGCTGACATATCCGTTGATGCTATCGAATGCATATAAATACATGAATAGGTTTTATATAAAAACTCAAAAAACTAATAAAATCATACACAATTTTGAGATAGCCAATTGCCCCGTACGAGCTATTGTGTACGTCAAGTCTTCATAACCTATGAGTCTTGATGATTCTATCAAATGACTCTATAAAATTCACTTTTATCTTTTAAAAAGAAAATATTCAACGATTTGTTTTACTACCACATACCTTAAAAGCTGACCCTCTTGAATAAGCCGATAAGGATCGTTCCACGTAAAGTTGATTGTGTTTCGTGGCATTGGGTTTTCCGTTTTTTCTACACGTCAATTCGAACTTTTTGAAATTACTTGCTTGTGTGATGCTCTGCTTAATGAAAACACGCTCAGAATGATACTGAAAAAGGGGTCAAGGTAATGAATTTACTATTTATCGTGTATGATAAGTATAATTATATAAAATGTATTAATGGGCAAAGATCAAATATAATCGAAAGATCATACGAATTTATTGTTATTTATTTGGAAATGATGCTTCTTTTATTTATTAATTATAATATACTTCCCGGTTTGATTAACAGACTCCGAAGCTCTCAATATAACAAATTTTTCAGCGATCTCAGCGGTTCGGTTCATCGCGAAAAAATACACCAACGTCGCCAAAAGGAAGCAAACGAATCGTTATTTGGAAATACATAAAATCATTCATTTTTTTTTGCAAGTTTTGGTGATAAAAATTCTTGTTTCGTTAGTTATCCCTCCGAGACTGTATTTCATGTATTCCATGTATTAACGTTGCGAATAACGTCATGAATATACCACTTATTGAATTCATAAATGAATGAATATAAAGGTCCTTCCAAGAAGAAGCAAAACACGAAAAAACTGACTCCCTTATCACTATCTTTCGTCACGTCCTCTCAGCAGACAAGCTCTCGATAATGGTCGATACTGAAATTTACACAATGTTTTTTTTATGTTATACAAAGACTCGACCACTCGTCACCGCACTCAATCGCCGACTGCCGAATAAATTAGCGTGCTCCCGGTAGTCCGCACTAGCGCGGAGTGACGGGACGCGAAAATGTCACGTCACAGTATATTATATATTTGTTCCGTTTTTCCACCGTATACTCTTCTGGGTTTTTACGGAACCCCATCCCGATTGCTCTGGCACTTCCAGTGCAACCATAGCCGACTTAGCTGGGGATGGACGACGCGGAGAAGGTCGACGAAGGGATTAACGACGAAGGGATGGACAATGAGGAGGACAACGACGAGAACTCAGGGTAAACTAAATAAAATACTTTTATCGCTTCAAGAGACAGTTATTATAATTACTATTTTATTCCGTACAAGAATACTATTAAATTATTGGTTTTAATACACAAAGGGTATTTTGGCTGTATTCTTGAAATCGTCACTCTTTCGAATGACGTTCCGGCGTCAATTTCATAACGCGGTTATTCATCGTACATTGAAGAAACCTGAACAAATTTTTTTTAACTTTTATAATACACAGAATCATAATCACACAGAGACACGGCGATCAGTATTACACCATAATTTACTTAAGTTCTGCGTTGTCAAAGACATCTAGCCAAGTGTCGTCAGTCCTAGAACAGCGGCACAAACCAATTGGGTCCCAACAGTCTTCGCATATGTGAGGCCAGATAACGGGTCCTTCTGCTGCTTGGTCTTCTTCCTCTTCCTCAACGTCAGAGTCATTTGGTCAATTTTCGACCCGAAGAACCAGATCTTCGACGGGTTTCGAAATGTTAACCATTTCCCACACAAAAGGGTTCAACATAGGATTTATGATGACCGAAATAATATTACCGATTTTCTATAAAAAAATACATGATTTATAAATAAAAAATACATACATACAATAGTAGTATTCTCTATAGATAAATAAAAAAAAATCAGGTCGTACCTTTGCTATGTATCCGGTTCGAGGTTAATCAGACAAGTAGACGAGACAGTCCGTCAATCACATCCCCAATCAATTGAAAGCTGGCAAACCTCGAAATCGTCGCCCTCTAATGCTAAAAAAAAGAACACACACACGAACCTCGTTTGTGATCGAAATACAAGTTCATGCGCAACGAGTGATAACCTATTTTGTTATAATTTATTTATTAAACGAAGACATTTTTTAAAATAATATATATAATAACTTTATTGCTCATAGAAAGAGTAAATGAAGAGACTCTTACAGCAAGGGGGGTTTGCGGTAGAAAAATGTATATAAAAACAAAAATGCAAGTTTCGGACGTATAGTGTTCGGGCTGGATGTACTATTCCTCCAGCGCGAAGGCTTCTAGCGTCAGGCTTTTTACGACGAAGTTTGCGAGAGTTCGGCAGGTTTGAAGGTCCATGTTTTCCACGAATAAAGTGAGCCTGTTTACGTCCATTGTGTCCAGAGAGTTAACTTCACGAAAATAATATCTTCGAAAAGGAGTCTAGAGCGGACATTGAACCAGAAAGTGGTATATCGATTCATGGTCATTCAGATTGCAAGCACGGCAGACGGAACCAGGATCTAACTTTGCAATTCTTCTTCTATACGAAAGATTACACATATACTTGGTCGCTAGTCGTATTTGGGTAAGAGATCGTCTTGTCGAGATAGGTATTTGAAGTCCTAAGAAGTTTGCGGGTCCTCCGCCGAGGGTGCTTGGGATCTTGAGTTGGCAGGTTTCCGAGTTTCTCCATCTGTCCCAATCTTTTTGCTTCAAAATTAATTCGTAATTCATGAATACCTGAGCGTATCTTCGGCTCCAGGCGGCAAGATCAGGATTTTTCCAAAGATCTAATGCACCAGCTTCCTCCAAAAACTGCTTAAATTGTGCGGCCCAGTTAAACTTAACTTCCGTTGGGTGTTTCGACGCTAGTTGTTTGAGCTTGAGCATACAGATCTTGGGTAGGTTGGTGTTTTCCATCTTAAGGATTTTGACGTACTATTTCCAGGTTAGACGCAGCGCCGCGTGCGATATTTTTACAAGACCCAGTTCGAGTCAGAGAGCCCAGGTTGGCATTCCTCTCGGGAGGTATAGGAGTCGCTTGTGGAAATGTGCCGGCGCTTGTTCGAGATAGTCACGATATCGCAAGCCCCAGACGGGGAAGGCATATAGCAGAGTGGAAGTGACCAGACTACCGTAAAGCTTGACATACGCTCCCCAAGAGTCACACTTTGCCTTCGACAGAATTGCGATGGTTGTTCCTGAGGCTACCTTGGCTTTGTTGACGGCTGATCTCGCGGCGTTCATGCCTATCGATGAATCAGCAAGCTGACCCTCGGACGGAACATATTTCACGACCATATCTCGCTCTTCCACTCTCTCACGCACAAAATGAACATCGATGTGTTTGGTACGCTTGTGATATACAGGATTTTTAGCCAGTTGAATTGTGGTCTGATTATCAACGTACAAAACCGGTTCACTCGTGGGCGGGAAATTCAAATTATTAAGCAACCGCTGAAGCCAAACAAGTTCGGGAGCCGCTGTTGACGCAGCCGCATACTCCGACTCCGGCGTGGTCAATGTAATCAGCTTTTGCCTCTGTGACGACCATGACACAGCACCGCCCGCAAAACAAAACACGAATCCCGTCGTCGATCTCCGCGTGTCAACGTCCTCCGCATAATCCGCATCCGAGTAACCCATCAATTCGAACTGATTACCGCCGTTTTTGTACTCTATTATATATTTGTGATTCGCTAAATACTTGCTAACTGCGTTTACCGCAAATGAAATATCTGGACGCGATACCGACGAAATGAAAACAAGAGAGCCTACTGCCTCTCGGTACGGCACGTTTGGCTTCTCATCCCCTTCTACAGCCGGAGTTAACGCCGCATGCGGATCCGCTGGCACACACAAAGGCTTCGCTTCTGCCATCCCGAATTTCTCGATGGTTCTTTTTATATACGCACTCTGATGAATGTGCACCGATCTATTTTTCCGATCTCGATCGATTTGCATACACACAAAAACACTCGCGTCACCGACTGTGATTTTGAACGCTTGACTTAAATGACTGATTACATGTTCCAACGCCTCTACAGAGTTCGCTGCAACCAAACCGTCATCAACAAATAATATCAAGTACACTGGTTCACTTCCCACTTTCCGACAAAAATACACTTGTCAGCCTCGAATTCAACAAAATTAAAATCACTCAGAAACCGCGTAAACTTAAGATTTCAGCACCGTGGTGCCTGTTTCAATCCATACAGCGACTTCTCCAGCTTGCAGACGGATCCCGATGAGCACTTCTTCGATCCCTCGATGTCGAGCCCTTCCGGAAGCTCCATGAAGACATCCTCTTCTAGTTTCCCATACAGGAACGTCGTCTGCACATCGAACTGGCTAAGCTTCCAATCCTTCTGAGTCACCATAGTATGAAAAACTCTCAATGAGTCGTACCTCACCACAGGAGCATAGGTTTCGTTAAAATCGATACCGTGCCTCTGCTGAAAACCTCTCGCGACCAATCTAGCCTTGTATCGATGCACTGTTTCCTCAGGGTTTGTCTTGTGACGTGGTACGTCACAAGTCCCTCGCCGAAATCGGCTCGAGTCTGCCGCTCACTGAACGTTATTTCCGGATAATTTTTACGTTTTTTCTGGTATATATTTTGTGTAAGATAGTGTTTAAATTTCCCTTTTTTTTATTTCCTCCCGTTACCCTTTGTGTGAGTGTGCGCGGCTCGAAGGCAACGTCAAGATTTCCCCCGACAGCCCCAAGGAACAGCCCAACGACAAAGCAAGCCCCAGGACCTGCAGAGGAACGAGAGCTGACGTGCTGACGCTGAGGAAGGTAGGAGGATCGTGGACGAGGAGAAAAGCCCTGTGAAAGACCGTCCGAAAAAGCCTCGAAAAGCCCGCCGAAAAAGCGCCACTGCCGGCCTGCCTGTCCGCCGCCGCTGGCATCGTCGACGTACGATATCGATCGACGATCCAGCGGGACCTCTGTCGCCACCCCTCGCCGTCCGGAGGAGACACGCCCACCCATGACTCCGATTACCGACCGAAGTCGACGCACAGGTGCTCTCGTTTCCCTATTGTCATCAGCGCCAGACCCGACGAAGAAGAAGACGCCGCCATGTCCCTCACTCTCCGAGCCGAGCCGCGTGCGAGCGAACGTGTGTGAGATCGGGTGTCGATAGTTTAAGGAAAATTGTATTGTGTGGCAGCCGAGAACGAGTGTGAAATATTTCCCGAATTTTAAGACGACTCGGCTGTGTATTTGTTTTTGGATCCCCGACTCCGTTAAGGAGAGAATTACCCGACTTTACGACGAATCAGCGATAGCCCAGGGATACGAGTTGGACCATTGTACGGAATATTATAACGACTGAGGCTATCCGCGGATTCGAGAGAATATTGTAAAGAGTATTGAGTGAGTGAGCCCCGACATTCTCGTAAGTTTTTGCCTAAATTTTTCCCGACCCGCTTGACCCGTTTTCCTCCCCCGAGTACTCCGTATTTTTGTAGAAATTTTGCATAAAAGACTTTGCCTCGTGGTCGACACGTGGTCGACATCCTTTGTCACACGAGCAAAAAAGAGATATCGCGCGCGTGGTGAGCGGCATAAAATTCGCATAAGTGATATTTAGTTAATTAGAGTTCCCCATTAATTCCCGCCTGACGTTGAATAATTCTCTTATCATTTTTTTTTTGTGAATTATTGTGAGAACCGAGGTAATTTGTCAAGAAGCCCTGGACAGTGCCTGCGGCCTGAGAAGTCTCATTCCCCCTCCCTCCCCCGTTCCCGCTAGCCGAGTGAAGTAAAAGACAATAGATTTCGTTTCTTTTTCTTTCTTTTTTTTTGGATTCGATTAACTAAATCGAAAGTTCCGGTGCTACACCGTTACAGTAGCTGGCGCCCAAAAACAAGTGATTATTTCCCGAGCCTTGAGATTTTTCCGAGTTGCTAAATTAAGACCAGCATTGTGTAGAATACCCACCGGCCAGCCCCCTCCTCCCCTCCCCTTCCCTGCGATTGACCTTGCGAATTGCCGTCCCGGCGATTATCATAAGCGATATTATTTTCGTAGGTTTTGTTACTGATTTTTTTCCGATCTCCTTATTTTTCTCCGAGTTGTTACGTCCTGATCAGCATTTTCCTGCATCTACGGTAAAGGAGATTTCTCTCCCTATTACGCGTTTATCGCATGTGACGCTTTATCACAACATTGCCCCTTTTGAATCTAACCTTTCGGAAATTTATTCAGGGATGGGCTAAGAATGCATGCCGAAAAATACTATAGCTCGATTGTAAGCGCGCGGTGTTTACTACGGCTCGGTATTTAATTCTACTCGGTGCGTACTACGATGTTTACTACGTCGAACTGATATGACACTACGCGTGGCCCGGTGACATACCGTAGCAAGGCTGCGGAATAAGATCCCTCACGGTCGCGCGATGCTGCCCGGTGCTGGACTGCACTGACTCAAGGGTAACGTTAACACTGACCGTCGGGTTCGTTGCCCTATAGCTCAACTCTCTTTAAGAAAGATCGAAGATCTAAACTTCTGGATTTTAAACTATCACTTTTCAGTTTATTAAGACCCGAAATAATTATCAACGATGATTCAAGATGATTAATTAATGTTCAGAAAAATAAACAAAACAAGGGAAAAGTCAGAAACGATTCGAGAAACAAATTAGATAATACAAAATTAAATGATTCGATGACTTACGATGATTTGTCAATGAATGACACGCGAGAATGAGTCGAAACGTTTGAAGATGGATGAAAGTTGTCAATTCCGAGTTCCGAATTCCTCCTTCCTTCCTTCTTATTTTCAGCGAAAAATCGGTAAAGTCAACGTCGGATGTTAAAGTCGATGATTGATTGTTGATGGTATTTGTAGGTGATGAAATAACTTTTCGTTGAACTCCGATTTATTTATTCGTTGATATATTCTGACTTTTATTTAATTCTCGACTCCAAAATTCAAACTCCGAGATTTTTAATTGGTGGTATAATTTTTAATTGCGTATTCAATGTTGATTCGTACAAAGGTGAATACTCGATACTGATTGTTCGTCGTAATAGAACTGACAAATTATAAGTGACGATGTAAAGAAATCACGACGGAGCGGTGACTAAGTAGAAGTGACGTGAAGTGAAGATGCGAAGTGCTGTCGCGCCCTTTGGGGAGCTTCTTTTATTGTTTTGATCGGGGGGCACCCCCGCCTCCAAGCTGTCCGTTGCATCAGCCGTCCCCTACCTTGGTCAATATCGATCGGTTTTGAGCGTCTTCCGTAGCTTATTTTAATAATTTCACAATTCTGGTTTTTACAACAAATTCTCGGATAACCAATTGACTCTGATAATTTTGGATTTAAATAACAAGATTTTACAAATTTGAACGAAGTTTCTACGACGTTTCTATCAAGAGTTACACACCTGATTGTTTAAATTGTTTCAAATATTATTTATAAATTCCTCATTTTTGACGGATAATTATTTTCTCTGCTTAAATTATTAACAATGTCCCTATATATTCTGCTCGGACAATATTAACTGATTCCCTGCTATTGACTATTTTAGTTGACTATTCTACTGATAGTAAAAACATGATTTTATCATGTTAATGAATTTCTCTGGTGATGATAATAATAGATAATAATAATTCGTAAATTTGTATAATATTTTTATATTAACGATTTGACCCAAACTATATTTCATGCGTGATTTTACTGGATATTTAATTAATTTATTATTTCCTGGCCAAATTTCCACATTTGTTTCATTTTGTCGTTGTTTCTATCAGCAATGATTAAAATGATTTTGATACTAATTTGAATAATTATGCCTCGAGAGGTGCTGCACTCGTTAGCGCCGACGGTGATTTTTCCAATCAGTCGCCTCGAGACAGTCACACGGATTCTCTGGCTGCACCGTTGTGTGCGTATGTGCATCGCTTCGCGCTGCGTGTTAGAGAGATAAGGCACCGTCTCCCGACGCATTTAGCTAAAGATTCGGATTGCCTTCCTGTCTCAATTTAAACAATGGGTTCTTCAGGTAGCCGAAGGTATGCTCGCTGCCGATGATACCTCTCCAGCAACCTGAATATTCCCTTGCGATATTTTTTTAGTTATGTGACTGTTGCTATGCCAATCACTGAATTGAATCATTCAGCGACGGCTAACGCACAATACAGAATTCGTTATCAATGATTTCCTGTGTTAAATGTTTCTATGAATTTTTCCATGAATTTTCCTATAATTTTCTATGAATTTTTATTACTTGAAATTGAAGGATTATTGGCCAGTTGCGTCAGTGAATTTTGTCAAAAATTCACCGGACGTAACACCTCCCCCCCAAAACGAGGGTTGCTTCGAAGAACAACGCTCGGTCTCGGTAGAGACAGTGCTCAAAAATTAAGATTTTTGGGTCAACTCGCTGTTCAAATCTACTGCAAAATGATTACTATTCATATATTTCTATTAACTTATAAGACTCTTGGTGAATAATATAGGTATTCGTTAAATGATTTCTAAGAATCATATGTGCGTATGTAATATTATTGTGACAAGTGTTTGTGCGTGTTTAGTCTGTCACCTGAACCCTAAGATAAGGAACCGCTCGGCACCAACCCTCAGTTATAAGTGCGTGAAATTTTTCGCTCATTTGACTGACAGCTCGCCAAGCGAACGGACGTATTCGATTTAAAGAACTTTCTTTCGCCAATCACTACCGTAAGTATTCCTTTTTCTATTGTTATTATTATTATATATATTTTTCTTGTTGTTGTTGTTTTTTTTTTTTTTCTTTTTTTTTTTTTTTTTTTTAATTTTGATTTTTATTATTATTATTATTATTATTTTATTATCTGTTATAGCACACAAAAAAAAATGGGCGTCCAAAGGACTCGAGAGGCAAAAGAGATTTTCGACGCGCGCCGCTCTGGAAAGGAGCAATTCCCGGCGCTCGCAATAATTTGGGACCCCCATGTGTCAGTCCCAACAAATCATCCCTTATTCAAACTACAGGGACCGATTGTGGGCTGGCACATGATAGAAAATTGCGATGACTGCTGGGAGGTTTTGAAGGATTGCCGATGTCCCCTGCCAGATCGTCCGAAAGCAAGGATCAACAACCCTCAGCCAACGGCGGATCAAGCATTCCTTCTCCTTGGCTGATTTTTATTTTATTTTTTTTTTTTTTTTATTTCATTTTCTTTTTTTTTAATTTTATAGTATTATATTCTTTTGAATAATATATATTTTCTCTACAAGACTTAATGCTTTTTATAAAATAAACCAAAAATTATCATTTAATATTAAATATTTATTTATCCTTTCCCGACTTTTCGGTCTCCCTTTTGTTCCCCAATTTATTTTAACTTCAGTAGTTTTAAGGTAACAGTGGTTGGAGCCACTTATTTTCATTTTTTTTTTTTTTTTTTTTTTTTTTTTTTTTTAATTTTTAAATGATATATATATATATAGCCCGGGGACTCTATCTCCGCAGGGCGATTCGGGCTCGCGCTGGCCACATCGCCCTTATCTGTTCGCGGAAATGCGCCCACCGACACATGTACCTAACGTGGTGCGGCAACGTATCTTCTCTCTCTCTTTCTCTCTCTTTCTTCTTCCTTATTCATTGCGTCGATAATTTCGCACTCGCCTCGGCATTCATACTGTCGATAATTAGGTTCACTTTCTTTTCCTTCTACTCTCGAGTGGGTAACATCAGTCCCATTTTAATTGATTGACGGGTATGTTACCCTCGTTCGGAAATCCTGTCACTCTTGAATCTAACTTAAATAGTAATAATTCTGGATCTTGTCCTTGAGGCAAAACTATTTGACCCCATCGCTGATATTTATGTCCCCCTAATTCTACATACCCTTTACTTAGATAAATTGCCATCAACCAGAACGCGAGCATCTCTTCTCTCAATTCCTTCCATTCCGGTGGTATCCACAGTCCTCCTTTTTCCCAATACTCTCGATCTTCTCCCGAATTTTCTATTAATGTATTGGGCCACTGTTCATTCAACGTGAGCTCCAATCTGTACCCTTTGTTTCTGGTTGACTGCATGATTTCTATAAAAATACAAGTAATTTAGCGTAATAATTATTAAACAATTACATTGGAACTAATTTTCTCTTATTATTCGTTTTTTATTTTTTTATTTTTTATTTTTTTATTTTTTTTAATTTTTTTTTTATTATTATTATTTATCCCTTACTTATTTATTTACTTATTTTATTTATTTATTTCTGCAATTTTAGGATATAGTTCGTTTCCACTCATTCTATCTGTTTGGATTGCTACCTCACTTTTTAATTTTTCGTTACTTGGCTTTTCGACTTTTTCTATTTCTTCCTCACCCAATTCTACCTGCTCTTGCATTTCTACTTGCCCTGATTCGATATCTATGTTCTTTTGATTTATTTTCTTCTTCTTTGATTTTTCTGAGGATTTTGTTGATCCTTTCTTTAGATGCAACAACAATCCCGTTACCGAATCCCATACTGCTCCTATTAAAAACAATGACCACCCGTAAACGGCATGTAAAGCATAACCATGTATAATCGTGTCTATTATTAATTTAATGGCTCGAATTATCATTATTATTCCTATGAGTCCAGCACTAATATGACCAAATGCAATTAAATTTTCCCACATCTTTTTCCACGCACTTTGCATTATTTTATCCAATTCAGGTCCTTCAAGCAATTTTATGAAAGATCCTCCCTGTTTTACTGTTGACTTCCCCATCATTCCCCTTACGACTGTGTTTAACATTGCAGGCCTTTCTGCTGGAAACATTATGTATTCCCTCAATTGCTCTAATTCTGCTGATGTATATATTCCACTAGTAGCTAGAGATTTTATCTTATTATATTGCCACGTTGGCTTAGTATTAGGCTTTACGGTTCCTGGAGGATAGATGAGCGTTGGTCCTGGCATCATTCCGTACCATTCCTCGTCGATAAGATACATCGGCGGGACCATCCGATTGCACGTAATTTGTAGACCCGTTTCCATCAATATATGCGTTCTCGGCGCCAGAAAATAACTGTCGTTTCCTTTAGACACTGGTAGATGCGTATAACACTCCTCCAGATGTCTAACCTTCACTTCCGTTGGAACACATTTTACAATGTGTACTACTTCTCCTGATATTACCGCCATGTATCCAGGTCCCTTCATTAACTGATAAGCAAACTCGTCTGGTGCTTGAGTAGCTATAGCCAACCGATTTTTCAACATTTCTCGCTCTAATTCGCACTTTTGTGTTAAGAGATCAATGTAAACTTGTTGAATTTGAGTTTGTACATGTCTCTCAACATACACAAATTTTGAATTGACGTACGCGTATATATCCATGTTAATCGCGTCAATCTTTTTCTTTTGCAAAAACATTTGTCCATTCCTTATTTTATGGATAAGTAGTCTAGGATGTTCCGTTCGAATTAGGTTTTGTCCACACACGTTAATAGATGAACGAGCAACGAGAGCGAAAATAATGTCAGAAGTTGTCACGGTATATACAGTCTCGGCATCCCTATCAACCACTTTTTCTGCGATTCCCATGTACAATACTCCATATTCACTGCCATCACATTCATTCACTGGAACTGAATTCCAAAACGTATGTCCACCTTCCATGTCCATGCATTGTCCCTTATTCAACTCACACCTGACACCCGACTTCAAATATACTTTGTTCGACTTTAATGCGACCGATGCGTAATAATCTCTCAACGTAATTTTTATTGTGGACAGAACCACTACGTCATTCCAGCTTCCGAAAGGATCCGAATAGGATGAACCCTTGCATCCTCCATCTACTTCCAAATGTCCCGCCAAAATAACTGGATGACTTGTCGTCTGATTACCACAAAGTCCCATGATAACTGCATTATCCATTCGAAAAGATCCAACCTCATGCATTTTCATACAGACGTCGCGAGAGACTTCGAAGATATATGAAGCCTTCCCATTAACCACGTCACTTGTATGTGAGAACATACCGCATCTCCGAACGTCTCGATCGATTTCTATTTTGCACTGATGAACGTGCACCGTTCCGTATTCATTGATCTGAATCAACTGAATACGAACTGAAGAGATGTTCAATGATGTTGAGGATACGTCACACTCGTCCACGTCCAGCAGAGACAAGGTTGAGATATTTGAAGATGGCGACCCACACTCATATCCAATCATCCCTGAGGAAGGTGTGGGTAGAAGAGATACCCATATCACCGCTAATAACCACGCCCTCCGACTCATCTGTTTAACAAAACAAAATTCTATTATTTGTATGAATGATTATTTTATTGATAACAAACCATAATATTGATGATTACATAGGTGAGGTGTTCTTGATGCACTGAAACATAATTATTATTTTGTGCCACCTTGAATATTACTAATGGATATAAATGTGGATATATATATAATTGTTAACAATTTGGTTAATGTCTCTGAATTTATACATTATTTGTATACTAATGCTAATTCTACCCCAATGGTGCGTTTAAACTACAATTCGCACATTTCCCAAAATATCGATTTATTATTCTTACTTTTTAAATTCCCCAATTTGTGCTAAAAAAATTGTAAAGTGCATTTTTCCCCAATATTTTTTTTTTTATTTATTTATTGTTTTTTCTGCAATTAATTTTATTCTGTCTTCGTCGCTTTCGCCTCTTCGAAGTTTCTTTTTCTTTTTCTTTTCGTTCGTGTTTTCTGATGATCTCTTCCGCCTGCATCATTTCTCTTATCTCAATTCCTAGCCTTCCCTGTACTGAATACAGAACACTCAGCAACGCTGCTAGTTCCGCAAGATTCTGGTCTTTGTCAAACTCCAATATTGTGATAGCACTATCTTTTTCTGAGTCTATTGTCATTGCTACTCCCGTCTCTTTCTCCCTTTGAAATGTCCGAATTTTCAGTGCTATTCCGAAAGTGGCAAAAATTTCAATGGCCTCGAACTTCAAATCTACTATTTCAAATGGACTGATTGTTTTTTCGTTTCCGCGGATTCTATTCATTACTTTCTCGATAGCTATTACCCCCAACTCTTTCGTAGTCAATTCCAATTTTCTAAGGCGTTTAGCTAGATGATCATTTTCCTTCCTGAGGTCGAAATTTTTATTGCGTCTCGGTGTTCTGCTTTCACTTATTCTTTCTATTAAAGCCTCCGCAGCGGCTTCTCTCGCTTCCTCCTCGCTGTGCCCAACTCCGATATCCTTCCACCTGCCCAAAACAGCCTGGATCCTATGTGTGTAGCTTGACATATTCCGTGTATAGGGAACGTTCAAATACACAGCTCCATTTCCATACATACGCTCCAAACGAAAGGTAGACTTTTCGTTGTCCGACATTTTATTTCCTGTAACCGGAAACTTTACATTTTACATCCTATTGTTACCCCTTTTTTTTCAAGATATATTTTTGAACGAGACCATTTTTTTTTTTTTCTAATTTTATTGTTCAAGTTTTTCGAATGTTTCACGAAGTTTCTTTGTCAAATATCTCTGAATATTTTTCAATACGTCACCTAAGCCTTTCAAATCAATCTTTAGCTTCGGAGTTCCTACCTCGATATACACGAACGGTTCAGTATCTTTGTACATGATAATATAACACACCCCTTGTTCCTTACTTCCCTCATTACTCTGTCGTATTATGTCAATATTATACTCCCGCATTATATCTCGAAGTCGGCCCCAATACACGAAGAAATCATAGTCGCTTATTTCGCTTATTCCCTCCTCATGTGCTATTATAATGTCCTGCATATCCCTTATCTGATTTCTTCCCAACCTAATCGCAGTTGCTTTCCATATCAGCTCACTTCTTTGAGTGTTTTTCACAAATTCATCGCAAACTTTTCTTATCTCTACTCCTAATTTCCCGTCTGTCTGAGTTTCTTCTCTGTTACTCGTAGTTGGACGATTATCGGTTGGATTATTTGTTCCAGTAGGCTCCGAAAATAATTCTCGTGTTAGTTGATATCTAATAAAGCCACATTCCGTCGGCCTGGTTGTCGCTACATTCGTCATTTGTCGGCGCCTCGATCTAGCTCCAGCTATAGATGAATTTCTCGATTGCATTTTATCTGTAATTGTTTATAAAAAAAAATGTATTGAAATTTATTTATTTATTTATTGTTGATTCATTTATTCTTTAAATTAACATTCGTTTGATAACTCAAACAATGCAATTCCGATCAAAATGATCAATTTTTAAATTAACATTTTCTCATTTTCAACAATATACGTTGAACGGAAATGTTATATTGTTTATTGGTTTATTTATTTTGTTTTACTTTGAGGTTTGATATGAGAATATCTCAGGCGATTAGCGTGAACAATCATGGGTTTTTTATTAGTTTTTATTTTTATATTCTGATTTCCTTTCACCTCGATTATTTCAAAGGGACCAGAATGTTGATTTTCTAGTTTCTTTGGTTTTGGTCCACTTTTCAAAAATGCGTAATCTCCAACCTTAAATTGTCTGACATTAAGATTTTTATCGTACCGTTCTTTAGATTTTAATTTTGCTTTTATTAAATTTTCTCTTGCGATTCTTCGGATTTCATGTAATTGCGTTACTAATTTCACAAGATAATCCTCATAAGTAGGTAATCTATCTTCCATTTGTAAAGGTTCACTCGACGGTATTCTCGCCAATTTCCCGAAAACTAACTCATATGGTGTATGTTTAGTGCCTTCATGGACACTTGTATTATAATTGAAAATGGCCAATTCCACCCATTCGTCCCATTCAAACTTTTTATCCACGTATTGTTTTAAATATTCCCCAAGTGCATGATGTGATCGCTCTAAAGAACCGTTCGATTGAGGATGAAAAGCAGTCGTACGAATTCTTTTGATTTTAAACCTTTTAGCCACTCGTTTTATTAAGTTACTGAGAAAATTTCGTCCCTGGTCAGTTAATATACTTCTAGGTGCTCCAAAAATACTGATATAATATTTAACCATCGTATCTGCGATCATAATCGATGTTGCGTTTGGAATAGGGAATGCTAGACAAAATTTGGTTAATTGATCCTGTATAGTGAGAATATATTCATTGCCTCGTTTGGTTCGCGGTAAAGGCCCTACTATATCCATAGCTACTTTATCGAAAGCTATTCCCGGAGTGTCGGTAATAACCATTGGTTGTTTTGTTTTTATTCTGACGCATTTTTTTAGCTGGCAGGGTAAACACCGTTGTATAAAACGTTCAATGTCGGTTTTCATCCTTTCCCAATAAAAACGATGTCTGATCCTATTAAATGTTTTCGTGACCCCTCTGTGTCCACCAACAGCTGATCCATGCATTTCGTGTATTATTCCTTCTCTCTCTGCCTTACTCGGATATCGAACTATCCCATGACAAACTATCACATTTACCGGACTATTAAGAAATTCCAATCGTAATTCGCTTGCAATTTTATCCCATGGAACGTTTCCAACAGCATCCGATTTAGAAATGCTCACACTTTGTATCTTTTCTTGTTCTGCAAAATTTCGTAAACTTCTTATAGCATTTCTGATATGGTTTAATATTAAGGAGGCTCCTTCTCCGGAGTCATCACTTACAGGCAAAGCTATGTGATATCTATTTCCTCGTTTTAATGCGCTCACCACTCCCAATTTAAGGTTAGAAAAATAAGGTAATTCATTTCTATCTACTAATTTCTGTGATCCTGTATCAAATGCTTCTCCTTTTAAATTTAGAAAATAAACAAGTGAATCCTTGCGAGTAAAGAAAATTTCCCTTGAAGGAATAATATTTCGCGATATGGAATATTCAAGTTCGAATTCAGATTGTTGATTATCATCACTATTTTCTTCGTTATTTTCATCTTTACTGTCATTGTCATTATTGTCAAAGTCGCTCCTCGCTATTTCTTCGGAGGATTCCTCATCGTCCGAGTTCTGTATTGGAGTAATTTTCTTTTGCCTTTGGGGTTGTTCCTCTTCGTCTGATTCTGATATTTTCCGAACTTTCTTCTTTCTTCGAGGCCGTCTCACTGGTTCATCCTCGGTCTCCCTGTCTTCCTCCGTGGTATCATCCTGTTTGGTATTTTGTGCTGGTCGAATTTTCCTTTTAATCTTCACCTTTTTCTTCGTATTTATTGTGTCAGATTGTTGAGCTTCTTTTTGTCCTTGTTTGGTCGACTGAAAATTGGCCTTGATTTTCTCGAGTGCTTTCCGTTTTGCTCCACGTTCTAATTTTTCTTCCTTTTCTACGTTGCCGATTAGTATCTCGTCTTCCGCTGATCTGTCCTCTGCACTGTTGTTGACTGATGAATGGTCGAAATGAAAATGTCGAATCTCATTTTCTGATGATTCCAACGATGAATTTATTTTATTATTTTTCTCGAATTGAATATTCTTTAAACTATTTTTCCATAATATTTCTGGATCCTCTTCTTCTTCTTTTATTTCTTCATCACTTATACCATCATTTTCATCATGTTCATCTCCAAAGAATCTCAACATCTCATCATCGGTCCACTCTGTCCGTCCTCTAACTTCCGTTATAAATATCTCTTCCTCCACCCCATTTTCTTTACTCACAATCGGATTTCGAGACAAAGCGTCGGCGTTTACGTTTGTTTTTCCTGTTTTATATACTACATCGTACTCATACTCAGCCAATTTCAATCTCCATCTAAGAACCCTCGTGTTACCATCCTTACAAGTCCTAAACCATACTAAAGGCTTGTGGTCAGTCACCAAAGTGAATGTTTTCCCGTATAAATATGGTCTAAAATGCAAAACGCTATAGACAATTGCCAAGGCTTCCTTTTCATAGGTATCATATTTTGTTTCAGCTTCGTTAAGTGTACGTGAGGCGTATGCTATTGGTCTATCTTTTCCTATAGGTCCTTGTGACAAAATTCCCCCGATTGCGTAACCCGAAGCGTCGGTTGTTACGATGAAAGGTTTTGAAAAATCTGGGAAAATTAAAACTGGTTCGGTACAAAGTTTCTCTTTAAGCTCCTCAAATGCCTCTTCTTGGCTATTTGTCCATAAGAAAGGTGTATTATCTTTCAAAAGGTTAGTTAATGGCTTTGCTAATTTAGCGTAGCCCTCAATAAATCTGCGATAATATCCTGTTAATCCCAAAAATTGACGAATTTTCTTTACGTTAGTAGGCCTCGGAAAATGTCTGACTGCTTCAACTTTCTTTGGATCGAGCTTTAAACCATCGCGGCTAATTACATGTCCCAAATATCCAACTTCGCTCTTTAAAAATTCACATTTATCAGGTTGCAAAGTTAAATTGGCCTTTCTCAATCGGTCTATTAATCGTTTGCATTTTTCGTTATGTTCTTTTAACGTTTTCGCGTATACTACTATATCATCTAAATAAACAAACAATTCCTGACCCTGTAAGCCCATTAAAACCATATCCATTGCTCTTTGAAATGTAGGAGGTGCATTCTTTAATCCCATTGGCATTCGAACGTATTCATAGTGTCCATAAGGGGTTGTAAAGGCTGTTTTATGACAATCATCGGGATGCATTTTTATTTGATAAAATCCTGAGGCTAAATCGAAAACCGAAAAATATTGGGCTCCTCCCAATTGGTCCAATATGTCAACAATGTTAGGTAAGGGGTAAGCATCCCCTATTGTCTTATCATTCAACTGACGAAAATCCAGTACTACTCTCCACTTTTTATTTCCCTGTGAATCTAATTTTTTTGGTACCACCCACACAGGTGTATTATACGGAGACGTCGATTGTCTGATGTATCCTGCTTCCAAAAACTCTGCTATCTGCCTTTTAATCTCTTCTTTGTGAACTTCAGGGAATCGATATTGCTTGGAATTCACGGGAAAATCGTCGATGGTTGGTATTCGGTGTGTTATTACATTTGTAGCTTCTAATCTTTCTCCTGGTATGTGGAATCGATCTGTTCCGTATTTAATAATTTCATGTACAGCCTCTATTTCTTCTTTATCTAATCCAGTTAGTCGCAGTAATTTTATTACTTTTGGTAGTCGAGTCTCATCTTGGAGCTTAGCGTTGACACAAAAACATTTTTCTGATCTATAAAATTGAACTCCTATCAAAGGATGACAAAAATCGTGAGATTTAAACTTTTCTGTTACATTTTTCTCTTCATCTTCTAATTTTTCCAACGTTATTTTAGCTTCATCTCGTGATACTGTTAATTCTCTTGACTTTTCTTTTGTATTTACTATTTCCTTTTTATTTTTTTCTGTAACGAATACTTGATTTATTTCCACATTCTCTAGTATTTCACACGATACATTCAATTCCTCAACCTTTACCTCTGTATTTTTATCCTTTTTTGTAACAAATTCTCGATTTATTTCTGCATTTTCTGATACATTTAATTCTTCAACTTTTTCTTCTACATTTTTGTCTTTATTTCTTTCTTCTTTTGTAATGGATTTTTGACTCATTTCGGCATTTTCCATTGTTCTCTCGATTGAACTTGAATTTTCGTTTTTTAAATTTTCTTTCAATTTCATTTCTCTTTTAATTCTTTTCAAAGCTGCTTGAAACGTTTCATACGGTAATTCTTCGCAACTACTTTCGTCTGTGTTTATTTTTCCTTCATTATTTTCTGCACAATGTATATTTTTATCTTCATTTTTCAACCTGGGATTATTTTCATCACTCAAAGAATCAACTTCAACCTTATTCATATTATTTCCCGTAATTTGACCAACGACGTAAATTTCTTCAGTTACTACCATTTCTTCTTTTACCCACGTTTTTTCCTTTATTTCGGCAGGACTTTTTGCCAATTTCATGGTAGGAATCCCTATTTCAATTTGTTCGTCTCGATTGTTAGTAATATTGATAAAGCATTTCCCATTTATATTTTGTACCAGACCTTGCTCGACAATTATTCCCTTACCAATGTTAATAGGAGCCAAATATCCCTCGCGAATCGTATCATCATTTATTCTAACATAGAAAACTTTTTTCGTTTTTGGTGGAAAAATCATACTTTCTCGAGTGAAAAATTCTATTTCTTTATCGCGAACTTTGAACCTGCTGTACTCATAATCTATTTTAGCCAAATTTTCTCGAAAATATTCATTAGATAAAATCCCATCTTGTTTAGTAGGAAAATTATCAGCCACAATATGATAAACTGCCTCTCGTCCAAAAGTTTCTAGAATTACATATCCTGACGTATAGACAAATTGATCTGTAATTCCGCTGAGCCTCAAAATCTCATCTCTATATATTATATTATTTTCGCTCAAGCATTTTTCCTTTAACACGTTTCTACCGGCTCCTGTATCCAACAACATGATGACACAACCTTGGAGGTCACCACTCTCCAATTTAATAGTGGGAGGAATAATTCCTTTTTCAGGTCTAACCAAAAATACATCGATTATTCGACATTGTTCATCTACTGTTCGATTGCAGTCTGTATTGAATACATTGGGTGCGAATTCGCCTTGGCCTCCGCCGACGCACCCTTGACTGGCTGGCCACTCGCGTTTCCCTGCATCGAATCTCGTCTACTGTTGTACTCTATTCGTTGCGGGCATTCGTATACCACATGGCCTTTTATTCCACAATAATGGCAAATCACATTAGCATTATTCGGCTGAGAGGGCTGACTAGCCGCTTGAGCATAGGACATTGCTCCTTGATTATTTGACATCTGATTATTTCCGCTGTTTAAATCCGAGCCAAAATTCCGATTTTGGTTAAAAGTAGGATTAAAATTCCGATTTTGATTATAATTCTGGTTAAAATTTGGATTAAAATTTCGATTTGGACCAAAATTTTGATTGAAATTTCGATTTTGGTTAAAATTCTGGTTTTGATTAAAATTTTGATTTTGATAATTTTGGTTTTGATAATTCTGATTGCGATTAAAATTTTGGTTGAAATTTCGATTTTGGTTATAATTTTGATTTGGGTTAAAATTTTGATTTTGATTAAAATTTTGGTTTTGATTAAAATTTCGATTCGGATTAAAATTTTGATATTGGTTAAAATTTCGATTTTGATTGAAATTCGGGTTTTGATTATATCGTGGATTCGAATTGAAACCTTGATTAAAATTGTAATTTTGACGATTATTATTATAATTATTGGAATTAAAAGTTCCCTGATTTTGGGCTTGTCTATAATTTTGTTGAGTTGGTTGTTGATTTGGACGTTCACCAGATGATCGCTCGCTATCACTTTGACCTTTTTGTTTGCAAATTTCAGCCCAATGGCCCTTCTGACCGCAAATGGAACACCCTATACTTCTACATTTATCTGCCAGATGGCCGCGTTTGTTACAATACTGACAAATGTCGATTACTTCCTTCTCATGTATTTTAGGACATTGATTAGCAGAATGGCCCTGATTTTTGCAATATTGGCAATTTATTACTTTCGGTGTCTCGACGAACGGTGCCATAGTGACTTCCTCTACAGGTTCTACAAATTTTATGCTAACCTTTTTTGCTCCTCTCTCTATCTCTTTTGTCGACGAAAATTTAGAATTTGCGTTATCTCTTAGTTTAGAACGTTCAGATATATCGAGTTCGATGGCCAATGCCGTGTTTACCGCATCTTGAAGTGTCAATTTATCTTCCTTTATTCTATCCAATATTTCAGGTTTCAATCCCCGGTTAAAACAATTAATCGCCATTTTCTCGATGGCCTCTCTATCACCCTCGTCTAAATATCCGTCAATATATCGTCGTGACTCCTCTAATTTTGCAACTAATTGCTGAATTTTGTACGCGTATTCGGCGACTGTTTCATAATTTAATTGGGCAATGCTACCTAATTCGCCCTGTAATTGATATATGTCCCTCGGAGGATCATATATTTTTCGAAGATATTCCATATAATCGGTGATGTGGCTGAACCGATTGGTGCTAATTCGATTCCATACTTCTCCTACTAATTTATTTTTGGCCACTCTCATTAAATCTAACTCAAATTCTGGTCCTACCATTGCTGCAGCGTCCTCCAGACACCCAAGATAACGGCTCAAAGACTCTCGTTTTCCGTCAAATTCTGGAATCATTCTCACTGCTTCTCGCCATTGTTCTGCACCCTGAAATGACCTATGTGCTCCGAGGAATGGGCTCGAACGGCGAGGGTTATTGTTTCCACCGCCACGATTGCCGTCACCGCGATCGCCTCCTCCACCGCTTCCATTATTATCATTTTTCCCGTCCATATTTTCAAACAAATTTTTAACCACTTCGTTCGATATAGCTCTAGTTGGTCGACGTGAAGCGCCGCAAATTGTAAAAAAGTGTCGTATTTGTTCTTGTGCGGATTTTGTTTTACAAGATTTGAAAGATATTAAATTAACACTCAATGGAGCCTTTCCCGATTTGCTATTAGAACTTTGTTCAGTGTCACTTGACTCGGCTGTATCGTTTATTTGATCCGAAATTTGGCTTTTATTCTCAACTAACTCGACTATTTTACTGTTTTTCTCAAGTTGATTCCCAATGCAAACACTCGGGGCACTTTTTGTTTTTATCGAACTTATTTTTATACACGATTTTATAACTGACTTTGGTTTAATTGAAGTATCTACCGAACAAGATCTAACAAGATGAGTTGATGCTGCGTTTATTCCCGAATTAAATCGAACAACCGGTGTAATATGCTCATTTCCTAAATTTGCTGATAGTTGAGAGGTATGAAGGCTCAACAATGAGGACTCACTCTGTGCTCTTATTAACCCACGTGTTAACACTTCAATTTGATTTTCGTTATCTATTGGATTTTCGTTATCACTTTGATTCTCATTGTCACTTTGATTCTTGGGATCGTTCTGATTTTCGTTGACACTTTTCACCCCCGTCGCAGATACTTTAAACCTGTCACCTTCGATTGCACCTTTTTCACCTGGTGTTTTGACGAGTGATAATGATTTTGCAAGTTTATCTAGCCCTTCTGAAGGGGTTCCCGATGCATCTCCTTCGGATTCTTTTATTTTCTCCGGGTCAATCATACATTGAACTATTTTCTCATTTATGTTTATTCCAGATGAACACGGCTCTATATTATTTTGTTGAGCGGTTACTACCGAATGATCGAAATCTATGAAATCTATTTCCTCCAATTCCGAAGTATCTGTGGATTTTGACTGTGTACTTTTAATTACGGGCAAGGGTTTTGAAATTTTTGGTTTCGAATTTTTCTTATCTCCCGGATATATGCTAAGACCTTTATCGGAAACTTTTCCTTGAGATCGAGTAAAAGGCATTTATATTTTATTTTTTTTATTTCATAGTTAAATTCACTGATTTTGTTTATTTGTTTATTTATTTATTGATTTTACTTGAAATTATTTAATTTATTTAATTATTTATTTAATTTTATTTGAAATTGTTTATTTATTTTGGCATGCAGACTTTTAAACATCCCGGACGAGCCCCCAAATTTTTATGTTACGTCCTGATCAGCATTTTCCTGCATCTACGGTAAAGGAGATTTCTCTCCCTATTACGCGTTTATCGCATGTGACGCTTTATCAGAACATTGCCCCTTTTGAATCTAACCTTTCGGAAATTTATTCAGGGATGGGCTAAGAATGCATGCCGAAAAATACTATAGCTCGATTGTAAGCGCGCGGTGTTTACTACGGCTCGGTATTTAATTCTACTCGGTGCGTACTACGATGTTTACTACGTCGAACTGATATGACACTACGCGTGGCCCGGTGACATACCGTAGCAAGGCTGCGGAATAAGATCCCTCACGGTCGCGCGATGCTGCCCGGTGCTGGACTGCACTGACTCAAGGGTAACGTTAACACTGACCGTCGGGTTCGTTGCCCTATAGCTCAACTCTCTTTAAGAAAGATCGAAGATCTAAACTTCTGGATTTTAAACTATCACTTTTCAGTTTATTAAGACCCGAAATAATTATCAACGATGATTCAAGATGATTAATTAATGTTCAGAAAAATAAACAAAACAAGGGAAAAGTCAGAAACGATTCGAGAAACAAATTAGATAATACAAAATTAAATGATTCGATGACTTACGATGATTTGTCAATGAATGACACGCGAGAATGAGTCGAAACGATTGAAGATGGATGAAAGTTGTCAATTCCGAGTTCCGAATTCCTCCTTCCTTCCTTCTTATTTTCAGCGAAAAATCGGTAAAGTCAACGTCGGATGTTAAAGTCGATGATTGATTGTTGATGGTATTTGTAGGTGATGAAATAACTTTTCGTTGAACTCCGATTTATTTATTCGTTGATATATTCTGACTTTTATTTAATTCTCGACTCCAAAATTCAAACTCCGAGATTTTTAATTGGTGGTATAATTTTTAATTGCGTATTCAATGTTGATTCGTACAAAGGTGAATACTCGATACTGATTGTTCGTCGTAATAGAACTGACAAATTATAAGTGACGATGTAAAGAAATCACGACGGAGCGGTGACTAAGTAGAAGTGACGTGAAGTGAAGATGCGAAGTGCTGTCGCGCCCTTTGGGGAGCTTCTTTTATTGTTTTGATCGGGGGGCACCCCCGCCTCCAAGCTGTCCGTTGCATCAGCCGTCCCCTACCTTGGTCAATATCGATCGGTTTTGAGCGTCTTCCGTAGCTTATTTTAATAATTTCACAATTCTGGTTTTTACAACAAATTCTCGGATAACCAATTGACTCTGATAATTTTGGATTTAAATAACAAGATTTTACAAATTTGAACGAAGTTTCTACGACGTTTCTATCAAGAGTTACACACCTGATTGTTTAAATTGTTTCAAATATTATTTATAAATTCCTCATTTTTGACGGATAATTATTTTCTCTGCTTAAATTATTAACAATGTCCCTATATATTCTGCTCGGACAATATTAACTGATTCCCTGCTATTGACTATTTTAGTTGACTATTCTACTGATAGTAAAAACATGATTTTATCATGTTAATGAATTTCTCTGGTGATGATAATAATAGATAATAATAATTCGTAAATTTGTATAATATTTTTATATTAACGATTTGACCCAAACTATATTTCATGCGTGATTTTACTGGATATTTAATTAATTTATTATTTCCTGGCCAAATTTCCACATTTGTTTCATTTTGTCGTTGTTTCTATCAGCAATGATTAAAATGATTTTGATACTAATTTGAATAATTATGCCTCGAGAGGTGCTGCACTCGTTAGCGCCGACGGTGATTTTTCCAATCAGTCGCCTCGAGACAGTCACACGGATTCTCTGGCTGCACCGTTGTGTGCGTATGTGCATCGCTTCGCGCTGCGTGTTAGAGAGATAAGGCACCGTCTCCCGACGCATTTAGCTAAAGATTCGGATTGCCTTCCTGTCTCAATTTAAACAATGGGTTCTTCAGGTAGCCGAAGGTATGCTCGCTGCCGATGATACCTCTCCAGCAACCTGAATATTCCCTTGCGATATTTTTTTAGTTATGTGACTGTTGCTATGCCAATCACTGAATTGAATCATTCAGCGACGGCTAACGCACAATACAGAATTCGTTATCAATGATTTCCTGTGTTAAATGTTTCTATGAATTTTTCCATGAATTTTCCTATAATTTTCTATGAATTTTTATTACTTGAAATTGAAGGATTATTGGCCAGTTGCGTCAGTGAATTTTGTCAAAAATTCACCGGACGTAACAGAGTATTAATTATTTTTCGACCTTTGTATTTCGCCCTGCGTATCAATTATTTTTCGACCTTAGTATTTTTCCCTGCGTATTAATTACTTTTCGACTTTTGTATTTTGCCCAGCGTATTAACTATCTTTCTATTTTCTTATTTCCCCCCCGCATATTGATTATCCATTGTTGTTATTTTTGAATTCTTTGCCCCTTTCTCTTATTTTCAAATTGGTTATTATCATTGTTATTGCGAACTTTTCTTTTCTTTTTGATTATTATTGAGACTGTTTATTTTTGTTATCGCATCCCTTCAACGTACCAGTACCGGCGTTGAAGCGGTAGTATTTGCTCATTATTTTGTTGTTACCATTCACTAAACGATTTATTATTAAAAGTCATTTTTCCACATTTCTACAAAACGCTGGTGTATTACTTCCCCGTTTCCCTCGCCCTATAATTCCCCGATTGTCCCGTCTGGGAGCGTTAAATAAAAGGAAGTATCATCACAGTCTTTACTCGGAATACCCATCTGGAGTCGATCGTTTTCATACCGGAAGTCCGCGACACAACTGACCACGTCCCATTCTCCTCGTGCGAGTCTAGTTCTTTCGGAATAGCGATCGCCCACTGCGCGGCATCGCTTCCACTCGTGGCCTCGACATACGTACTCGGTATGATATACTCCGCTCCATCGACCTCGTAACAAACTGGCGCCTTTATCGTCGACCGATCTCGCAGATTTCGCGAGTAACCACCCCATTTTCCGACAGTTGTCCCGAATATCGGTTCTTCCTTATCAACCGCTTGAGCGCATTTCCGACCCCTACATCGCCCTTCTGAGCAGCCTCGTCCAGCACCTCGACCACCGTTTCGTTCTTAGTTGGGGCTGGAATCAGAACTCGTGACTCTTCTTTGTTACGTCCCGATCAGCAATTTTCACTCCATCCCGGTCAAGGAGAATTTACACCCTCCCTTTACACGTTATTCGGAGATGACGCTTTATCGAGGTTTTGGCCCTGTTTTGAACCTAACCTTTCGGAAAATAATTCGGGATAGGGCCTAGAGTGTATATATTGGTTATTGGACAAATTTTATTCGCGGTTAAAAATTGAAAGTTAATGAATTTTAAGTGATGATTTTAAACTGGACAAGAAAATTCTGGACGCTAGCTCTTTCTATCGTCTGGAATACGATACGCGGCTGTTTCTCTCTATCGCGCGTGTCACTCTCGACGCACGGCTCGCGACGACTCAGCAACACACTCACTCACTGTTTTCTCCCGACCTATCCTAATACTTTAACGCACCATGATGAAGCTGGAATATAATTGACTCAAACGAATATCTATTGACCACGAAAATATTTTAACCCTCCAGGTTAACTATTAAATGCTGACAATTGACTATTAACAAATGATTATTGACGAATGAATATTCAGAAGAAATGAAATTTTCAAGATGAAGATGATAACTTCCACGACTTAAGATATGATTTAAATAGGGTTACCTCAGAATGAATGATCGAATGAATCGAATGACGAATGGATTTTCGATATCGAATTGGAACGTCCTTCCCAAATTCCAGATGAATATTCGAGTCAGAATCGAATGATGATGACCGATTTTCCAAATAACGTCCTTCCCAAAATTCCGAATATTCGAATCAGAATCGAATGCTGATGACTGATTTCCGGAGACGAATGTCCTTCCCAGATTTCAACGATGTGGATTGATGATTTTGATGATTAAATGATTTTCAGGAAGAGTATACTTGATTTCGATGGAATGATTCAGAAAGATATGAATTATTTATTGAAGTTGGTTAAAACGAATACTGGCTCGAAAATTTTACAAGTTGCTTTACAAATTCCTTGTCAATGGCTCTAAATACAATACAAGATTGAGGTCCGTCAAAAGTTTACGACGTCGGTATAAGTAGAAGTCGAAGTAGAAGTGAAGAAGTAGTCAAGAAGTGCCGAGTGGGCCGCGAGCGCACGAATAAGTAACCTCGGTGCCGGACACCCCCGCGTCACCGCTGTCACACCTGCGCCTCGACTCCCCACTCTCATCACCTGATTCCTTTCTTTGATTGACTAATTAAATATTTCCAATTTCGTAGTTTTACAATAATTTTGACGTCCTAATTTGTTAATACTTAAATTTTATCGCGAATTTTATGAACATACAAATTTGAATGAAAGCTGTACGAGCTTTCGTTGCGAAGTTAACAATAGTTGACATAAATGTTTATCTTAATATTTATTGGATTATTTCCCTGAATTTTTATGTGAATAGTTTTTATTTCTCTTCCCGATTTTCCATGATTTTCTGTATTTTGTCTCATTATATATATATTCTTATCATGACGATCTGACTTAATGTTTATTCTTCATGCTTGAATTTATTTTAATTTTCGGTTGTCATTGTTAATAGTTTCCAAAATACAATGCCGACCCCGTGTATCCGTCCCTTAAAATTCATTTTCCATCCATTTCTTTAATTATTATTTCGACTATGATCCTCCTGGACTATAACGATGATCTATTATTCATCGATATTCACTGTCCAGGAGGTGCTGCACTCATTTCGTCTGACGGCCGCTCTCGACATCATGCCCATCGTGACACGCGCCGTACAAGCAGGCCCTATGTTCGACAAGTGTGAGGCGCTCTCTGCCGATATCCTTATCTGCATTTTTGCGCCTCGGGTTACCGACTCTCTTGCGGCTGACTTGCCTCGTACAGTCGCCTCTGTACATCAATCTATCTTTTTTTTTAAAGACGAATTATTTATACCAATGGATAATTTTTCCATTTGGTATATTATTTATTTATCGAAACTGAGTTCGATAAATTAAATGATGGCAATTTGTTAATGTTTATTTTTTAATGATTTGACAAATTCCGAATATTTTAATTAATTAATTATTGAAATATTCTGGAAAATTCACAGGACGTAACACCTCCCCCCTTAAACGAGCGTTGCTTCGAAGAACAGCGCTCGACCTCGGTAGAGGCTGATTACCAAAAAAAATGTTAAGTCAACTCGTCACAATATTTCTCTTTTTTTTTTATTAACTATTTATCTTGTATTTTACTCATAATCCCCTACTGGTTTTTATTCAACCAACTATTTTCCCCACTATTTCTAAGTTTTTATTTTTTTTTTATTTTTTTTTTTTTTATCATCGCTTTGCATTGAGTATACCAATGCTCTAGCTAAAGAAGAACTGTCTTTGGCTTTGTCTCTCTCGACGGGCCGTCCCCCAAGTGCTATCGCAGACCCTAACTGTAAACATCCTCCGAACTTTTGGTGGACAGCCTATGCCTCTAGCCCCTTGTTCCTCATTCTTCGCTCAGTGACACCACGAGTAACATCGTTCCTTCGTGCTTCTCTTCGTACTTTAAAATTTAACGTAAGTATTTATTATTTAATAATTATCTTCCTTCTATTGAACTTTTTCCTCCTCTTTTTCTTTTCTCCTTTTATTAATATATTTTATTAAATTTATATACTTATACTTTTTATTAAATCTATCTATGTATAGTTGTGACGTGGTACGTCACAATATATATATATATATTTATATATAATTTATTTATTTATTTAATTATATATTTTTATTCCTATTTTTATGATTAATTCCCTTCTTTTTTTTTTTTTTTTTTTTTTTTTTTTTTTTTTTCAGAACCAAAAAAAAAAAAAATGTGCCTTCAATTACCGCAATTGGTTCCACGGTCGTTCCAGCGAGTCCTGCGGCCGTGGATTACCTGGGATCCAACGGTGGTGAGGACTCCCTCAGAAGACCCGAGGTTTGCGAGAATCATGCGACCTCACGAATGGACACCACCGCCTTCCTGCGAAGACTGCTGGGAGTTTTTAGAAGACTGCACCTGCGGCGGAAGGGATTCCCCCATTCTTTATGATTAAAATAAAAAAAAAAATTGTTTTTTCTATCTTTATTCTTTTGAAAAGAATTTTTGTAATAAAATTCCACTGATAACTTAATTTGTCCTTTCTATGATTATTTTATTTTTATACCTTTCCTGGCCATTGGCCTCCCCTTTGCTCCCCCATTTATTTTAACTTTCTAGTAGTTTTAAGGTAACAGTGGTTGGAGCCACTAATCTTTATATATATATATATATTTTTTTTTTTTTTTTTTTTTTTTTTTATTTATTTATTTTTTTTTATTTTATTTTATTTTATTTTTTTATTTTTTTTTATTTTTTTTTTTTTTTATTTTATTCGGGTAGTACTGTACATTTATTGTACAGTCACCCGCTTTAATGCATGTCTGCGACTCGCCGCGAACGGAGCACAGCGTGACGTCACGTCGCCAGCCGCTCTCGGCTACTCGGCTATTCCCTTTTGTGCGGCTGTTCGCCGTACTCTATCCCTCTCTCTCCATCTATCTCCTTCTCTTTCTTCCCCTCTCATATATATATTCTTTCAAACCGGCGACTGTACTTCATGTATAGTCGCCCAAAAACATAACTTCGTTGGTTGCGACTGTACGTTCATCGTACAGCGCTCTCGGCTGTTCCCTTTTGTGCGGCTGTTCGCCGTACACTAGCCTTCTCTCTGTCTCTCTATATTCTTCTCTTTCATGCGCCGTAGTTGCGAGTACGCATTTAACAGCGTCTCCAGTCGGCTATCTTACTATTCTGTCCGGTAATTTTTCCTTTAATTTCTCCTACTGGTCTAACACTAGTGTTTGCTCATTGGACCATCCCATGCACGAAGGACCAATGGCATTTTCCCTATTATTATTTCCAAATTAAATTCTACTGTTTACTCTATTTCTTTAATTATTTCCGTTAGACATATTAATTTTATAAATTGTAAATTAAAATTTTTTTTTTTTTTTTTTTTTTTTTTTTTTTTTTTTTTTTAAATTTAAGGAAGTCGCGGGTATAAATTCCCCTGCTGGATACTTCCTACTTGAACTCCCTTATTATTACCTCCGACTGTCTGTCTTTCATATTCAACATCATCCTCTGTTTCATATTCCCTTTCTGATTCTACTCTCTTCTCGGACTCCATTTTCTTTTCGGATTCTACTTTCTTTTCTAATTCCATTCTCTTTTCTGATTCTACTTTCCTTTCTAATTCCATTCTCTTTTCTGATTCTACTTTCCTTTCTAATTCCATTCTCTTTTCTGATTCTACTTTACCCTTCTCTATACTTTCTATTTTATCTACCTTATTTTCATCATTTCCTTTTACTCCCTTTTTTAAATGCAATAAGAGATTTGTTACAGAATCCCATATTGCCCCAATCAAAAATAATGACCATCCATACACGGTGTGCAATGCATATCCGTGTATGAGTGTGTCTATTACTAATTTTACTGCTCTTATAATCATAATTACTCCTATCAGACCTGCACTTATGTTGCCGAATGCAACTAGACTTTCCAACATCCTTCTCCACGCATTCTCCATTAATTTCTGCAATTCCGGTCCATCCAACAATTTGACGAACGAACCACCCTGTGGTACGGTTGGTTTGCCCAACAAACCCCTAGCCACGGTGTTCAGTACCGCAGGTCTCTCGGCTGGAAACATGATGTGCTCTCGAAGCTGCTCCAGTTCCGATGTCGTGTAGATCCCGCTGGTTGCCAATGACTTGGTACTTTTGTAGGTCCATGTAGGCTTGGTGTTCGGTTTCATTTTCTCAGGTGGGTATACGAGTATTGGTCCAGGCATCATTGCATACCAATCCTCGTCAATAAAATATGTAGGCGCAACCATTTTGTTGCATGTGATCTGCATTCCGGTTTTCAATAGAATATGAGTTTTTGGTGTCAAGAAATAACTGTTGTTTCCCTCAGTTACTGGCAAATGCGTATAACATTCTTCTCGCTGTTGTACTTGAACTTCCTTTGGGATACATTTTATGATGTGTACAACCTCCCCAGATATTACAGCCATATAACCCGGTCCCTTCATCAGATGATATGCGAATTCATCCGGAATTTCTGTAGCTATTGCCAAACGATTTTTCAACATTTCTCTTTCCAATTCGCATTTGTGAGTCAAGAGATCGTGATAAACTTGTTGAGTTTGAGTTTGAATATGTCGCTCAATATAAACGAACTTTGAGTTTACGTAAGTGTACATGTCCATATTTATCACTTCCATTGTTTGTCCTTGCAAAAACGTTTGTCCATTTTCGATCTCGTATATGAACAATTTTGGGTGTTCAGTTCGCACTATTGTTTGTCCGCATATGTTTGTCGATCCACGTATTACAAGCGCAAAAATTATGTCCGATGTAGTAACGGTATACAACACTTGCGAGTTCTGGTCTACACCTTTTTCAGCTATGCCTTCGTACAACACTCCATATTGTCCATTACCGCAATTTCCGACAGGAACAGATTCCCAAAAAGTATGTCCTCCTTCCATGTCTACACATTGTCCTTCGTTTAGTTCACAACGTATTCCCGATTTTAAGAAGATTTTATTGGTTTTTAGAGCGATCGTAGCACGATAGTCTCTCAGAGTGATTTTTACTTCCGCCAATACTACTACATCATCCCAATTTCCGAAAGGATCTGAATACGCCGTTCCTTTACATTCACCGTCTTGTCCTACGTTTCCCGCCAATGTTACAGGATGAGTTATACTGTGATTACCCGTAATTCCCATTATCAAAGTCTTTTCTACTTGAAAGGATCCGTGCTCATACATTCGATCACACGCGTCTCGCGATATCTCGTACACGTACGAAGCTTTTCCGTTCGTTACGTCACTGGTATGCGAGAACATCCCGCACTTTCGAACATCTCTATTAATCTCAACTTTGCACTGTCGCACATGTACAGATGCATAATCGTTTATCTGTAGCAGTTGAATTCGCACAGCTGTGACGTTCAATGCTGGTGACGGAATATCACATTCCTCCACCTCCAGAAGCGATACTGTTGTGATGTTAGACTTAGCTGTTCCACAATCGTACCCGATCATCCCCATACATTGCCTCGATAGCAGAATTACCCCTATGATGAACAAGGGTATTTTCTCTCTCATCTTGATCTATGCAAGAAAGAAAATGACGGAGTTATGATAATTGTTTATTTTATTATTTTAACCCTTTGATGAAGTTATACATATAGATTATTTATTAGTAAGATTTGGTGATAATACAATGATATTGTTGTGCTGGTTAGATTACATATTCGTTGTTAATTTATTACTGATGTATATATATATACTTATTTTTTATGCTACCGATTTTCCACTAAGATAATTTTTTTTTTTTTTTTTCTTTTTTTTTCTAATTTCTCTCTCCTTGTTCACGTTCTCTCTGCATACATATGATTTTACCACGTACTTTTAGAAGCATGAACTTCAAAGCCTTCACTTTTATGATCAACTCGTCGGTGCCAAATTGCACGACGATATCCGGTTCTCCCTCACGCCAAGTCAAAATCATAATTATTACATGTTCTTTTTCTCCATTGTATTTCCGGATTTCAAATTTTGCATCTAACTCCTCTATAGCTTTTGTCGCATCTTCCAAATACTCCTCAGAGTCACTTTGTCTAATGTGTTCTTCATTCCCATCAATTTTATCCAATATTGAGTTTACCATCAAACTAGCCAAACGCAACACTTTACTCTCCCAATCTTTAGTACGACCTTTCCATTCAGCCTGATCTGCTATTTTCCTAATCAAAGCACTGGTAGCTATTCTCCCAGCAATTTCTCTATTTTCTCCAACTCCTTCGGCACGAAATCCCTCATAGATTGCCTGAACTCGAAACCTCCGTCTCTGATCTCTCTGCTCCGGCATCTCCTCGTATCGTACCATCCTTCCTCTTTGTACTGTTGTCATTGAGCGTACAACATTTCTTCGTGCATTCATTCCAATTTGGTCTGACATTGTCCGTAGTTTGAGTAGTCTGTAATTGTCATGGTTTTATTAAACAAGATGTATTTATTCGGGTATAATATGTGAAAGTCTCAGTCGATTTGCATGTACGATCTGAACATTTTTCTTAGTTTTTATCTTTATATTTTGATTTCCCATTATTTCGACCACTTCATGCGGTCCAGTATACTGATCTGCTAATTTTTTTGGTTTTGGTCCATTCTGCAAAAATACGTAGTCACCTACTTTGAATGATTTTACGTTTAGTCTTTTATCGTGTCGTTCTTTAGATCTGATTTTTGCTTCTATTAGATTTTCTCTAGCCATTCTTCGAATCTCATGTAATTGTGTTATCAATTTTATCAAATAACCACTGTACGTCGGTAGTTCGTCTTCTACCCCCAACGGTTCACTCGATGGTACCCTTGCCAATTTTCCAAACACCAATTCGTACGGAGTATGCTTTGTACCCTCATGCACGCTGGTATTATAATTGAAAATTGCCAATTGCACCCATTCGTCCCAATCAAACTCTTTATCAGCGTATTGTTTCAAATATTCTCCTAAAGCATGATGCGAACGTTCCAATGAACCGTTCGACTGCGGATGAAAAGCCGTTGTTCGAATTCTCTTTATTTTAAACCTTTTAGCTACTCGTCTGATTAATCCACTGAGAAAATTTCGACCTTGATCTGTTAATATTGATTTTGGTGGTCCGAAAATACTAATAAAGTGTTTCACCATTGCATCTGCGATTGTCAATGAAGTCGCGTTTGGTAAAGGAATGGCAAGGCAAAATTTCGTCAGTTGGTCCTGTATTGTTAATATATACTCGTTACCGTCTTTCGTTTTTGGTATTGGTCCGACTATGTCCATAGCTACTTTGTCAAAAGCTGACCCCGGTGTATCGGTTAACACCATTGGTTGCTTCGTTTTGTTTCTCACGCATTTCTTTAGTTGACATGGCAAGCATCTCTGTATGTAATTCTGAATATCTATTTTCATCTTTTCCCAAAAATAATGCTGTCTGATTCTATTAAAGGTTTTCGTAACCCCTCTATGACCTCCTACAGCTGATCCATGCATTTCCTGTATTATTCCCTCACGCTCCTGTTTACTAGGATATCTAACAATTCCATGACAAACTATTACTTTGGTCGGACTTCCCAAGAATCCTAAGCGTAATTCCGTCGCAATTCTATCCCACGGAACATTTTCTACCAAATCTGTCTTTGCCAAGCTTATACTTTGAATTTCTAGTTCTTCTGTTAATTTTCTAAAACTTCTCATTACGCTTTTAATGTGGGCTAAAATCAATGAAGGTCCCTCTCCTGAGTTATCACTAACCGGCAATGCTATATGATACCTATTTCCCTTTTTTACTGCACTAGCCTCTCCCAACTGTAGACCCGGAAAATACGGTAATTCGTTTCGATCTGCCAATTTTCGCGAACCCGAATCTAGAGACTCTCCTTTTGTGTTCAAAAAAATAACTAAGTGCATCCTTGCGAGTAAAGAAAAGATCACGACTTTGGATAATATTTCCCGGTGGAATTTTCTCGATTTCCTCGTCTGATTGTCTTTCCTCATCTTCCAGCCTCTCATTGTCCGAATTGTTATGTATGTTAATGTCATTCTCTTCCTTATCATCTTCTTCAGATTCACTGGAGGATTTTTCTTCGTCTGTTTCTGGTACTTGTGGAATTTTCTTTCTTTTTCTCGTTCTTACTACTGATTCCTCATCCGAACTGCTTTCTTCTGGCGTTTTTGAATGTTCCTTTTTCTTTTTCTTCTTCCTTGGCTTTCGAGTCTCCTTTGGTGGTTTAGGTTGTTCTTTTGCGTTTGTTTCTTCCTGTTTTTCTGGTTTATTTTGGTTTTTCCTTTGTTGTCTAGTAGTCATAGCATGACGTTCCGGTGGATTCTTGTTTTTGGTTTTTTTCCTAGTTGATTTCTCTTTTTCATCTTTTTCCTTCTCTTCTTCTGCATTTTCGTCATCCTTGTTTACTACTGATTCCTTATCAGCATCCAGATTGTATAAAGTTTCCTTCGGTATTTTCTTTGGTGTTGTTACTTCAATTATCTCTGCCAATTGTTCCTTCGTCAGGGACTCTCGCCATTGCTCTTCAGGATCCTCTTCTTCGTTGTATTCTTCATCTTCTTCAAATTCAAAGTCATCCTCTTCATTTTCCAAGAGCATAATTATTTCCTCATTTTTCAAGCTATCATTATTTTTCTGTCGTACTGCGAATATTTCTTCGTCTGTATCGTTCTTAATTTTGTCTGACTTTACTGGATTTCTAGATAATGCGTCTGCGTTTACATTGGTTTTTCCGGCTTTGTATACTACATCATACTCATATTCTGCCAATTTCAGTCTCCATCGAAGTACTCGTGCATTTCCATCTTTGCAAGTTCTAAACCATACTAAGGGCTTGTGATCTGTCACGAGTGTAAACACCCTGCCATATAGATACGGCCTGAAGTGCAGAACACTGTAGACAATCGCCAACGCCTCTTTTTCATATGTATCGTATCGTGATTCTGCGTCATTTAACGTTCGTGAAGCGTATGCTACCGGTCTATCCGCCCCGATGGGTCCTTGTGAAAGGATACCCCCGATTGCGTAGCCGGACGCATCCGTAGTTACTACAAATGGTTTTGAAAAATCCGGAAAAATCAAGACTGGTTCTGTACATAATTTTTCTTTTAATTCCTGAAAACTTTCCTCTTGATTTTCTCCCCATATGAAAGGAGTTTCGCTTTTGAGAAGATTTGTCAGTGGTTTAGCCAGCTTTGCATATCCCTCTATGAATCGACGATAATATCCTGTAAGCCCCAAAAATTGCCGAATACCCTTGACGTTAACTGGTCTTGGAAATTCCCGAACCGCTTCGATTTTTTTCGGATCCAATTTTAGTCCTTCTTCACTGATGACGTGACCTAAATAAGCCACTTCTCGTTTCAAAAATTCACACTTGTCCGGTTGCAAACTCAAATTGGCGGTCCTTAGACGATCGATTAATTTCTTGCATTTCTCTTCGTGTTCTTCCAGAGTTTTTGCGTAAATCACAATGTCATCGAGATACACGAATAACTCCTGTCCTTGTAATCCCATCAATACCATGTCCATTGCTCTCTGAAATGTGGGAGGAGCATTTTTCAATCCCATAGGCATTCTGACGTACTCGTAATGTCCATATGGTGTTGTGAAAGCTGTTTTATGACAATCATCCGGATGCATTTTTATCTGATAGAATCCTGAAGCCAGATCGAATACCGAAAAATACCGAGCACCACCTAACTGATCCAATATATCCACGATATTTGGCAAAGGATAAGCATCTCCTATCGTTTTTTCGTTTAGTTGTCTAAAGTCAAGAACTACTCTCCATTTCTTATTTCCTTGTGAATCTAATTTCTTTGGCACTACCCAGACTGGTGTATTATACGGAGATTCTGACTGCCTGATTAATCCTGCTTCTAAAAATTCAGCTATCTGTTTTCGTATTTCTTCCTTGTGAACCTCGGGAAATCTATATTGCTTTGAATTTACAGGAAATTCATCCGTTGTTGGAATCCTGTGCATCACCACATCCGTAGCCCCTAGTTTTTCTCCTTTAATGTGAAATCTATCCACCCCATATCTGATAATTTTATGGACAGCTTCTTTTTCTATCTCATTCAAATGCTCTAGTCGTAACAGTTCCAAAACTTTAGAGAACCGTGTCTCGTCTTTTTCGTTTTCTTCTATGGCAAAACATTTTCCTGTCATGAACTTGACTCCGATCAAACAATTGACAAACTGGTAAGAATTATTTTTCCATTTCTCTTCATTTTCCCATTTTGACATAAATCTCGGTTGTAATTCTTCTATTTCTTTTGATTCAATATTGTTACCTTTTTCTATGACCGACTTTTCTCGTTTTTCCTCTATTTCCTTGACAACTCGATTTTGTTCTATTTTTTTCGATTTTTCTCCCGTGTGCAACAGTATATCCCCAACGGACGATTGACAATTTACTCCGGTGTTTTCATTTACCGTCACCATAAGATTATTCAACATTTTTCCTTTATTTTTATCTACTTTACTCGGAACCGATTTTTCGGACTTATTTAACTCGATTTTCCATTCTTCTTCAGTGAAAATTTTATCTAAATCCGTTCTTCCAACCTTTACCTTTCTTTCTTTCTTTTCAAATACAGAACCATCTGTGTGTTTCACAGAATCGTTTTTACCCTGATTTTCCTCCAACTTTCCAGATACAGAACCATCTGTGTTTTTCACAGAATCGTTTTTACCCTGATTTTTCTCCAACTTTCCGAATACAGAACCATCTGTGTTTTTCACAGAATCGTTTTTACCCTGATTTTTCTCCAACTTTCCGAATACAGAACCATCTGTGTTTTTCACAGAATCGTTTTTACCCTGATTTTTCTCCAACTTTCCGAATACAGAACCATCTGTGTTTTTCACAGAATCGTTTTTACCCTGATTTTTCTCCAACTTTCCGAATACAGAACCATCTGTGTTTTTCACAGAATCGTTTTTACCCTGATTTTTCTCCAACTTTCCGAATACAGAACCATCTGTGTTTTTCACAGAATCGTTTTTACCCTGATTTTCCGACGTCTCTCCGAATTGCTCCAAAATTTCCGACTTTCCGAACTTCTCCAAATTCTCCGACCTTCCGAACTGCTCCAAATTTTCCGACCTTCTGAACTTCTCCGAATTTTCCAATTTTCCGACTTTCTCCTGATTTTTCTCTTTTATTTCTTTTCTGAAGACTGGATCACCTGTAATACACACTGAATTAGTCATCACATTTTTCTCACGGTTTCCTTCGTTTCCTCCTTGTGGATCTGTTGTCAATTCCAGGACAGGGATCTCTATATGGACCCTTTCGTTACGATGATTGGTTACGTAAATGTAAGCTTTTCCACCAACGTTTTTCACCAATCCCTGTTCAATCTCTATTCCCTCGTCCACTTCGAGCTTTGGTAAATATCCCTCAAGAACATCATCGTTTCTCAAACGGACATAGAAAAGCTTTGTTGTTTTCGGTGGGAACATCATACTTTCTCTAGTATGGAACTCTATCTTTTTATCTCGAACTTGAAGTGTACTGTTTTCATAATCAATTTTTGCCAAATTATCTCGAAAATACTCAGTTGACAGTAATCCTCCCTGTTTGGTCGGAAAACTATTGGGTACCACATGATAAACCGTTTCTCTTCCCAAAGTACTAATCATTACATACCCCAGAGTATAAACAAATTCATCTGTAATTCCGCTCAATCTCAGAATTTTATCCCGATAAAGTTCAGTATTATTTAACAAACATCTTTCTTTCAAAATATTTTTACTAGCGCCTGTGTCCAACATCATAATTACCGTTTCCGAGAGCTCATTACTTTGAAACAAGACGGTAGGAGCTATTACGTCTTTTTCTGGATTAATCAAATATACGTCGATTATTTCGGGTTCCGACCCAAATCGGTACAAGCCTTGATTGTAAGGGTTGGGTGCGCTTGGGTATTCACGATGGCCTGTGCCTGGGCACCCTGTGCTGGTCGGCCATCCGCGTTTCCCTGTTGCGCTGCCCTCCGATTGTTATTGCTGATACGGATTTGACATTCCGTTAAATAATGACCTGGACTTTTACAATAATTGCATATTATTTGATTTGCTTGATTTTGTTGTTGATTCACAGAATTTTGTTGTTGTGTCAATGCCTGTGAATAACTCATTAATCCTGCAACGTTCTGATTTCCTAAATTTCCCTGTTTTTGTTGGTTACATGCCAGAGCTGAATGTCCCCATCCGTTACAGATTTGACATTGAATTTGAGATGTCTGACCTTGAGGAATTTTTGCTTGATTCTGTTGAGCGATTTGATTGAAATTATTTGCCGAATTCTGCATTGGTTGCTGTACACTACGACAGGACTCAGTCAAATGGCCTTTTCGACCGCAATTTCTACATGGATTACTGTAACACTTGTCTGCCGTGTGTCCTCTTTTTCCACAAATCTGACAAATCATGATTGAATTTGTTTGCGCGACTGCTCCAGGAATTTTAAAACAATTATCTGCAGAATGACCTGGTTTTTTACAATATTGACAAATTAATTGAGTCTGAGGCTCTATTTTTCCCGATATTTTGCATTTATCAGCTGTGTGACCCAATTTCCCACAAGCCTGACATTTGTTGGGTGGAGTTGCCCCTGGAGCACTCCAACAAGTTGTAGCAAGATGCCCTTTTTTACCGCAAATCTGACAATTATTCACCTCTGGTGTATTGGTGTTTACCACGGCTACAGTTGATTCTTCCTTAGCTTCCTCAATAATTTTCACGCTTGCTTTCTTTGAAGTTTTTTCAGGTTCCTTTTCTGGTTTTTGCTTTGCTTCAGCATTGTCTCTCAATCTCTTTAAGTCTGCTAATTCCCGTTCAACCGTCTTTGCCTCATGAATTGCTTCTCTAAGAGTAGGTTCCTCGGTTTTCATTTTATCTCGTATTTCCGGTTTCAATCCTCTTATAAAACAGCTGCATGCCATTTCATCTATTGCATCGTTTTCTTCTTGACCTAAATATCCTTTCTTATAATAATAAGCCTCGGTGATTTTTTCGGCTAATTCTCGAATACGATGCGCATACTGGTCTACTGTATCCCTATTCAGTTGTGCACTACTTCCTATTTCTCCTTGCAACTGATAAATATCTCTTGGAGGATCATAAGTTGTTTTCAAATACTCGATATATTCCTCAATGTTCTCAAACTTATTTTTCGAAACCTTTTTCCATACGTCTCCTACTAATTTTGACTTTGCCAATCTCAACAAATGTAATTCGTTTTCTACTCCAACCATTTCGAGACCATCTTCCAGTCCGGCGATATACCGTTCCAACGAGTTTCGGTTTCCATCGAACTCCGGTATCACCTGCAAAGCGTCTCTCAAATTCGCGATTCTACCTGCACTTATATTTAATATGGGTCGTGTTACATCCGGTGTCGTCCGACGAAAAGGTTTTTTGTTCGCGTTATCATGACCGCCTCCTCCCCTTCCGTCACCGTCACCGCCGTCGCCGCCACCGCCGCCGCCGTCACCGCCACGGTGGTCACCGCCACGCCCTTCGTTGCTACCTGCCTCGTCAATTTGATCGTAATTGATATTTTCGAGATTTCTACCATTATTACCTGTATCTATTATTTCATTTATTTTACTCATTCTCTTTCGCTGAACAGATGGCATCACTGGTGCCATTTTTTTAGAAAGATTTCGTACAACTTTTTCCGGTATTTGTTTCCTACGTAACACTTTAAATTTTTGACTCGAATCCCTCCTTGATTGCAATCTATTAATAGTGTACCCCGTTTTTCTGGGACATGTTGTTTTTTCTGTCAATGATGCTAACCTAGTGAAACTATTAAACGACGTTGAAAAGTTTATCTCCGATTTCGATTTGTTTCCGATTTTTATTGGCTTGACTGATCTTTCCTTTTTATCCCCAATCAACCCAAAAGCTCTAGCTGCTTTTACAAAGATATTTTCACTATCAATTGGTGCAATCTCTCTTCTAGGTGAAACAGATTTTGAACAGGATTTTACCAAAGGTCTTCTTCTCGGTGTTGTATCTATTTCTGAGGATCTCGATCTTAGCTGTGTACCCGAACTACTACTCAACCTCAACCAAGGTGTGGTTAGACCAGTCGCTGATGTAAACGAACTTTCGGAATCCTCGAATTGATTAATTACGGTTTTCTCTGCGACTTTTGGTTCTACAACTTCTATTTCACTATCGTTAGGATTTTCACAGTTCGAATTAGTTGCAGCCGGATTTTCGAGATTTGGATTAATTGTGTCTGGATGTTCGTGTAAATACTCATCAATTGTTTTCGCAAGAAGTTCTATCTCATGTCCAAGAGCTTTAGTTAAGTCCGATTCTACTTTATTTCCCGAATTTTCTGATGTTTTCTCTATAATTGCTACTGACTCCTTGAGATATGGAGTTGACGTTACTAATTTGCTTGGTTCATCGAATTCTTGAATATCTGTCACTTGTGTCGATTGATCTTTCGGATTTATTAATTTTCCCGTTTTTCTTGTGCCCGGTTTTTTCCTGTCTTCTGGATAGGCATGCAAGATTTGATCCGAAACAGTACATTTTGAACGAGTTGAAGTCATTTATGATTTTATTTTGCCTTTACTACTCATTTCACAAAAATTATTTTATTTATTTATTTATTTATTTATTTATTTATTTATTTTTATTGATCAATTGTATATACACTCTTTTTGGATCCCGGACGAGCCCCCAAATTTTTGTTACGTCCCGATCAGCAATTTTCACTCCATCCCGGTCAAGGAGAATTTACACCCTCCCTTTACACGTTATTCGGAGATGACGCTTTATCGAGGTTTTGGCCCTGTTTTGAACCTAACCTTTCGGAAAATAATTCGGGATAGGGCCTAGAGTGTATATATTGGTTATTGGACAAATTTTATTCGCGGTTAAAAATTGAAAGTTAATGAATTTTAAGTGATGATTTTAAACTGGACAAGAAAATTCTGGACGCTAGCTCTTTCTATCGTCTGGAATACGATACGCGGCTGTTTCTCTCTATCGCGCGTGTCACTCTCGACGCACGGCTCGCGACGACTCAGCAACACACTCACTCACTGTTTTCTCCCGACCTATCCTAATACTTTAACGCACCATGATGAAGCTGGAATATAATTGACTCAAACGAATATCTATTGACCACGAAAATATTTTAACCCTCCAGGTTAACTATTAAATGCTGACAATTGACTATTAACAAATGATTATTGACGAATGAATATTCAGAAGAAATGAAATTTTCAAGATGAAGATGATAACTTCCACGACTTAAGATATGATTTAAATAGGGTTACCTCAGAATGAATGATCGAATGAATCGAATGACGAATGGATTTTCGATATCGAATTGGAACGTCCTTCCCAAATTCCAGATGAATATTCGAGTCAGAATCGAATGATGATGACCGATTTTCCAAATAACGTCCTTCCCAAAATTCCGAATATTCGAATCAGAATCGAATGCTGATGACTGATTTCCGGAGACGAATGTCCTTCCCAGATTTCAACGATGTGGATTGATGATTTTGATGATTAAATGATTTTCAGGAAGAGTATACTTGATTTCGATGGAATGATTCAGAAAGATATGAATTATTTATTGAAGTTGGTTAAAACGAATACTGGCTCGAAAATTTTACAAGTTGCTTTACAAATTCCTTGTCAATGGCTCTAAATACAATACAAGATTGAGGTCCGTCAAAAGTTTACGACGTCGGTATAAGTAGAAGTCGAAGTAGAAGTGAAGAAGTAGTCAAGAAGTGCCGAGTGGGCCGCGAGCGCACGAATAAGTAACCTCGGTGCCGGACACCCCCGCGTCACCGCTGTCACACCTGCGCCTCGACTCCCCACTCTCATCACCTGATTCCTTTCTTTGATTGACTAATTAAATATTTCCAATTTCGTAGTTTTACAATAATTTTGACGTCCTAATTTGTTAATACTTAAATTTTATCGCGAATTTTATGAACATACAAATTTGAATGAAAGCTGTACGAGCTTTCGTTGCGAAGTTAACAATAGTTGACATAAATGTTTATCTTAATATTTATTGGATTATTTCCCTGAATTTTTATGTGAATAGTTTTTATTTCTCTTCCCGATTTTCCATGATTTTCTGTATTTTGTCTCATTATATATATATTCTTATCATGACGATCTGACTTAATGTTTATTCTTCATGCTTGAATTTATTTTAATTTTCGGTTGTCATTGTTAATAGTTTCCAAAATACAATGCCGACCCCGTGTATCCGTCCCTTAAAATTCATTTTCCATCCATTTCTTTAATTATTATTTCGACTATGATCCTCCTGGACTATAACGATGATCTATTATTCATCGATATTCACTGTCCAGGAGGTGCTGCACTCATTTCGTCTGACGGCCGCTCTCGACATCATGCCCATCGTGACACGCGCCGTACAAGCAGGCCCTATGTTCGACAAGTGTGAGGCGCTCTCTGCCGATATCCTTATCTGCATTTTTGCGCCTCGGGTTACCGACTCTCTTGCGGCTGACTTGCCTCGTACAGTCGCCTCTGTACATCAATCTATCTTTTTTTTTAAAGACGAATTATTTATACCAATGGATAATTTTTCCATTTGGTATATTATTTATTTATCGAAACTGAGTTCGATAAATTAAATGATGGCAATTTGTTAATGTTTATTTTTTAATGATTTGACAAATTCCGAATATTTTAATTAATTAATTATTGAAATATTCTGGAAAATTCACAGGACGTAACATCTTCGTCGCCTTTCCACGTCAGATCAACTATGACGATCCGCTCGTGGAAAAACACGTCCCTCGACACACTCACTTTCCGCGTCGTAGGATCATATACCCAATAATTCGCTGACTCACCATCATATCCGATCAAAATCGCTTTCCGCGCGCGTGCATCGAACTTCTTCGTAAATATCTTTGGCACATGGACGTACGCCTCAGACCCGAACCCGCGAAAGTGCTCTATATTCTGCTTCTTCCCGAACCACACCTCGTACGGCGTCTTGTCGCCCAACCACACCGACCTGTTCAATACATAGACCGCACAATTGACAGCCTCAGCCCACAAATTTACCGGTAGATCCTTTGCAGGAATCATAGTACGAGCATTTTCCACTATTGTCCGGTTGTCACGCTCAGCCTTGTCATTTTGCTGCGGAGTGTATGGCGCTGTATTCTCTTTCCGAATACCCCGAAACGCCAAATACCCGTCCATTTCCTTATTGCAAAACTCGAGTCCATTGTCAGACCGCAAAACACTCATTGCTCGACCAAACTTGTTCGCAACTAGCCTCTCGAACCACTTAAACTTTTTGAAAACCTCCGATTTTCGCTTGAGGAAATACACTTGACGAAAACCGCTGGCATCATCCTTGAACGTTAAGAAATATCTTGTGCCACCTAATGAATCGACGGACATCGGCCCGCACACGTTCGTGTGCATGACTTCCCCCGGCACAGTCGAAACGTTCACAACTTCACGCTGAAAAGCCAAACGATGCGCTTTTCCAAGCTGACACGGTTCACACAAGATGTCAGCCATATCAGTGAGTTTTACACTATCCACGAGTCCTTTCCGAACGAGCTCACGTATCGCGCGTTTGTTCGGTGCCGACACATTTTCCTCCTCAGCGCTACCCGGCTTAACGACCTTGAACAGCATTCGGTAGATGTAATTTCCTTGTTTTACACCGACTGTGACCTCGACACCATCGCGCATAACTGAAACTCGATTCTCCCGAAACTTGACCTCAAACCCGTTGCCCGTACACATGCCGACCGAAAACAAATTTTTCGCAATTTCGGAACATACATTTTTCAATTCTCGCATCCCGCCAGACACCGCTCTATAGTCTCTTTATCCGAACTGTTCCCGTGCCCACAACGTCACACGCTCCATTATCACCGAGTGATATAGACTCTCCGCTACGACCCTCGCGATAGTCGGCAAGCCATTCCCGCCGATAGGTAAAGTATCTTGACGCGCCGCTGTCGGTATGCCAGACATCACCTTGACCGGCTGTAAGTATTTCTGCAATGGCGTCGCCACTCACTGCCGACAAGACGCTGGCCGCGTTTCCTTCGCACACCTCATCAACAACGAACGCACAGTCACGTGACGACCAACCGTCCCTTTTCTTTTCGCGCTCGTTCTTACATTCCTGCGCAAAATGTACGGTCTCATGACACCGATAGCACACGATATCGTCCTTCGATTTTTTTCTTGGCTTTTTCTTGAACGGCTCTTTCTTTTTGAAAGTACTTTTCTTTTTTGAGGCAACCAACGCGCTCGCTGTCTCGTCGCCTTGCCTCAACTTCACATCTTTCCGAACGAGTCCCTGAATTAAATTGTCCACAGTCTGCAAATCCGGGTGCACACTCTCCCACGCGATTTGAAACATGTTTAACCACGGAGACAGGCTTTCTAGAACCTTCGCCGTTAACAAGAAATCGTCGACCGGCCAACCGATATCATTGAACTGTCCGCTAAATTTTTGACTCTCGACACATGCTGCACCGCAGTATCTCCTTCCTCCATGCGGATCGCGAGAAAACTTTTCAACAGCCCCACTCTCATTAAAGGAAGGAAGAAGAAGAAGAACAGCCCCACTCGATTCGAAACGGATTTTTGTTCATGCACCGCGCACAGCTTATCCCACATCTCTTTCGCCGTCCAGCCGGATAGCACAGTGACCTGCTGAGTATCATCCAACGACGACAGAGTAATAAACTTTCTGGTCGCATCATCCATCTCGAATTTCAGCGCTTCTGCCTCATTGCCTGTCCGCGTCGCCGGCATGGTTCTCTCTCCCAACACGACATCTAGAACACCGTTCATCCCAAATAATGCAAGCAGTTGCGCCTTCCATCCTTGGAAATTCGTGCTGTCGAAAGTCCTCACACTTTTCACCGAGATGCCCGTAGCCATCGCGGATACAGTTTTTCACATGAGTCTCTTTCAACCACCTGTTCGCACCGCCAGAAAATGGCTGACTTCCGCCTCGTGCCTCACACGCGATCGCGCAAACCGTAACCGCAATCCAACTACAAAAGCCTACGCAGATACGGGTGATCTGGGCCCATAACCTGATAAAGCAAGAGTAGGCAATGTGGAAGGAAAAGGGTTAATAATAGCCGATACTTAACAAATGAGCGCAACGAAGTGCGAACAGAAGCTTTTATTAATGAAAACAGAAAAGTTGTACGTGCTCTCTCAGCAGAGGTACTGGCGAGACTAGACAATATGACGCTTACATCGACGTGCCCGAGACGACGCCTGAACACACCCGAGCAATCCCGACTCCGACTCCGCGACTACTCGTGCGCGCGCACCGACACCGACCTTACGTACAGTCCACACAGCAAGTTTACCCGCAGCAGTTAATGCGATAAACTCTTTACCTTAACAGATGTCTTTTGGACTGCCTTTGCTTTTGAATATAACAATTTTCGTTTTCGATTCGTCCACTGTTAAGCCGTTACAGTCGCAATACTCCTCCAGGGCTCGAAGTTTCCTCTTGAGGTCACCGTGCGGGTGAGCGAGTATTACGGTATCGTCGGCATAGAGCAGCATGAGCAAGTCAGTGTGACCGTCGATATTGAGACCCCGGAGACCCTTTTCTCTGAAAAAGTTTTCGAAATCCGATATATAAAGGAGAAATAGTAGTGGGCTGAGCGTCTCTCCCTGGAGTACTCCTTCAGTGACGTCAAACTCATCGGAGAGGATGTTGCTGCTTTTCACTTGGATTACAGCTTGGCTATAGAGTCCTTTGACGATGCGGATAATTTTTGCGCTTAATCCCAGGGACAGTAATTTTTTCCAAAGAGCCGCGTGGGAGATCGAGTCGAACGCATGTTTAAAATCGACGAATATTGCGTATACTTCATTCCCACCATGTCTTAGTTGTAGTTGGACTGTCGCAGTTAGGGTAAATATCGCGTCTGTACATCCTCGTCCCTTCCTGAAGCCCGTCTGTGATTCCGGAAGCAGAGATACCTCCTAAACCCATTTCTCCGACGGTCTTTTAAAATGTGTGTGAACAGCTTGATTATATTATTCACTAAGGCAATGCCACGGTAGTTCATTGGATCTCGAGTATCTCCTTTTTTGAAGAGCATTGACAGCGTTATTTTCCCGAACATCTTCGGGACGATTTCAGTATTCAATATCCTGTTGTAGAGATTTTGTAGGTATAGAATAGATGTTTCCGGAAGTTCTATGAGAAACTCCTTGGTGATTCGGTCAGGTCTCATCGACTTAGTCTGCTCACCCAACTAAGTCGATGAGACTGTGGCTATTATGATTGCAGAAGATGGGTTGGGCCGGTTTGTCGCTTAGTGTTCCCCCGTTAATTAATATCAGGCCGTTGGAGGCCATGAACTACCCAATTACGGAGCCTCTCGCGTTTGTGCATCTGTTCGTAGAGGAAAGGTCGCTTATTAGACTTGAGTTTTCAAAAATTTCAGACGGGAGATCATCGGCGAGTACATCACCAATCCTGGCGTTGAGATCACCTCCAATGATCAGCATATCGGTTTGCGTTTGTGCTTCAAGGTCGTCTAAGAGTATCTGTAAAGATTCGAGAATAGGTTCAAGACTTAACGAAGATTTGATGTAAATATTTCCAAGAATGATATTTGAGCCATTTAAATAGAACTCTGTAAATATCCAGTGCTGATTTGAAACGAGTAACCTCAAGTTTGTACATTTTTTTGCAAGCGTCGCAAGTCCGCCGCTCGGCCTGCCGACACTGTATTCTTGACTCGCGTGTGCCCAGGTGCTGGTCAATTATTTGAGAAATAATGGCAAAAAAACAAGTTCAAAAGTAAGCCAACTTTCGTAAATACATGATGCATCGTAGGTTTCCGGAATGTTGCTGTCTCCAAGGTTTTTGAATCCGTGCAAGTTCTAAAAGGCTATGCGGACGCCGTTGGGCTCGCCTAGTTTTTTGCAGTTGTCGATGTGGTGGGCCTTGAGTGTTCGATGTCCATCTCTTCCGCAGCCTGCGAGTTTAGAGGTCTATTTGCGACATGGATTTTCACTCGTTCCTCGTTGGGATCCCAGAAGTTCCAGACTCCATCGATTTCAACCTTTTGGAAATCAATTCTCACTTTTTTCCCTTCTCCTCTAGCTTTTTTTGCGAGATTACGTATTTTTTTGGCAATTCCTCTTCCTTTGTAGGTCAGGTCTTGTGCAATGTAAACATTCTTAAAGTCGCTCGTTTGCGCTGGATTCTTATTTTCTTTAAAAACGCGCTGTTTTTCTCTCCAGGAGTCTAATTTAAGAATAGCGAGGCTGTCCCGCCCGACTTCACCGTTAAGTCGTCTAATTTCAACGATGCTATCGTTTAGGTTGAACGGATCTACAGAGAGTCCGCGTATCACTAGATTGTTTTGCTTGGCTTCCTTTTCTGGCTTATCGAGTTTATTGGCAAGGTCCTGCAGTTTAGCAGCCAGCGCTTGGTCAGGTCTTTTTTTCTCGAGCTGCTCGAGTTTGTTTTCTATTTCCTGTATTTTTTCAATAGGGTTTTGTCCATAGCAGTCAAGTTGTTGTTGACATTATTTTCCAAGTCCTCTATGCGTTTCTCCAGCTCTCGGCGCGCCCTAAGGTATTCTTCTTTATTTTTGTTCAGTTCCTCCTTGATGAGCTTATAGTTTTTGTCTTGTAGGGCAACAGAATCCGATACCTGCAGATTCAGGGTGTTGTACTGTTTGCCCGGATCTTTTTTCATCGATCTCAACTCCTCCATGAATGCTTCCATAGTGTTAGGAGCTGCTTCTGTCACGCTTGCGGATTCACAAGTGAGTTCGAGGGGGACGATATTAACGTTCAAGTTCGCCTTTTTCAATTCGTGTTTCAATTTCAGTTCGTGTCTGTTATGCCGCAGAAACTCAGGTATTTAATCTGGGTTCCGTGCGTGAGCCGTTGGCTCGTAAGTTGGGGATGTGCTCAGTAAAGGGTTGGAACCCAAGTGAAGTACAAGCGTATTATTTATTTAGACGGTTTTTAACAATGTTTGTTTGGCACTTTTTTTAATAGGAGTAACAATACATTAATATTATCGGAGATTATTTACCCGTGTTTATATAGCACTATATTTACTAGGTGCGACCGTACATTAATATACGGAGATGATTTAACAGTGTCTATTCAGCACGATATTTAATATGCTTAACATTGTTATATCTATTATATAACAATGTTTATCTATTATGTGTTACATCCATTATATAACAACCGAGAACCACCGGCTGAGGTTCGCCTTGATATCCGATTAATGTTCTACTTGACGTTATTTTAACCCTTGGCATTAATGCTCGCTTAATGTCCACTGAGAACCTCCGGCTGTGGTTCACCTCGAGGTCTGATTAACGTTCTACTTGACGTTATTTTATCTCTCGATTTTAATGCTCGCGTAGCGCTCCGTTAGATTATCAGATGCTAGAATATTCCACAGCGTGAATAGTGCTTTATCTACGTGCTATCCGCTGCTACTTTAGTTTATCCGTTTTAACTATATTTATGCTTACGTCTGTCTGCTCGAATTACCGATCGCGGTACACTTTGTACGCTTGATACACCTGATGGATTAACGTCCGTCGCGCGTTAATCCTTCGCTATAAGGGTCCAATATTCGCACGACCTACTTATCGCGTTTGAGCCTTGCTCGAAGTGTATCCGTATAGTCAACCGTAAGAATTAGGAGTTCCGAAGAGACTCCTGAGTGCCTGCTCCCGTTCCCTTATATACGAACAAGAGAGCAGGCACGTCAGCTTAATTAATGGGTACATATTTAGGGTTTACTTAATTAATGAATACAATGTTTTTCCAAATCCTCGCCTCTTTCGCGAGCGAGATTTGGAGTTTGTTTTCATTTCGAAACACCTGGCTCCGGTATTCCTGAGTCGGTGTCTTCGTTACCGAGACCGAGCTCGCGACGGCCTTGCTGACGCAGCGGTGTCCGGTGACGCGAGGCGCGCTCGACGCTCTACGCTCGACGCTCGACGCGTGCCGTCGCATACCAGAGTTATCTCGGAACCGTTGATGCCCTAGTAACACGAGGTTGCTGCACCCGGGGTACAACAGTGTCTTATCAGTAGCTGGTCTGTCACTTTTACCGACCGAGGCGCCGATGCCAGGTACTGTTTTTGATACGGAGGTGGCGCTGTCAGTCATTTGCTGGGCCGGAGGACCCTTTTCCCCTCGCGGGCGAAGCAGGTTAACCTCATTTTAGACCTTACGACAGAAGGATAAGTTAGACTTAATTCGGGTGACAGAAGCGTACCTTGTGTAATATGTCATGCGGTGCTTAAAAACTTCTGCTTGCTGCACAGACGTGCCGGTTGCCGATTTTTTGCAGGGTACCAGCTACCAGGATCAAAAACTATCGGAGCGTGTATCAGCACTACTGACAAGCACGATGCGCGCCCAATCCCCCTAAATAATATATATATTATACGTAGACATTTTTTTATTATATAATTGATTTAATTCATCTACGAAAAGTGTTTTCATTGTCCGCAAAGACACTCATGGCCAGTACCGATCAACGGGAGATGGCTTTTCCGGTTCTTTCACCGACGATATGAGGAGAAATTGAAAAAGCTGTCGCTCTAAATCAACGGAATGCATGTCTCATCGACATGTTTGTACTTCAAATTACACGGATGGACCCTGGGACTTTATGCGGTCTTAATTGGTTGAATGACCAAATCGTAAATTTCTACCTACACCTTCTAATGACACGAGGCAACGGAACGAACAAGTCATATCCGCGGATGTGCGCGATGAATACTTTTTTCCCAAAATTAGTATCCAGTGGTCACACTTCGGTCTAACGATGGACACGCAAGGTCGATGTGTTCGCACACGACTTAATACTCATTCCAGTACATATCAGCGAACATTGGTGCCTGTCAGTAATCGACTTCCGAGTGAAGACGATTTGCTACTATGATAGCATGGGTGGAAACGACCCGAAGTGTCTCGCGATATTGAAACAATACCTGAACGACGAGAGTATAGACAAAACAGGCAAACCGTTCGACACCCACGATTGGACACTATCTTCCTTGAAGAACATACCGCAACATAACAACGGGAGCGACTGCGGTGTATTCGCGTGTATGTTTACTGAATTTATATCCACCGGAAAACAAATTACCTTCACACAACAAGACATGCCTTACTTTCAAAACAAGATGATATACGAAATATCGAAAGGAAAACTAATGTAGCAATAAAGAAAGAAAACCGGAGATTCGTCTAAGATGTTTTTATAAACAAACGTCCCCCGATGGTTCGTTTCTCGTGTCTCAATGAGTTTAATCTACCTCCTGCTAACGACGTATACGCCATGACTGCAATCACGTGACGATTAATCATAACCAGAGAATCGACAATAACTTGTTCAAAGTGCTAAAACCGAAATTAAAACACCGCGATAATCAAAGTCAATCTCTGAAAATCCGATGATACCCAAGAAATTAAGAAACTAAGAATAATACATCGGACTTGCGACTTCACGGCAATTGATTAATGGGCGATCGTCTCGTCGTTGATGATTTCCAAGAACATGCGTATGTTATGACGAGGAGAACGACGACGAGACGAGGAGGAGAACGAGACGAGGTGAAAGAGAAGAGGTGAAAGAGACGCTAAAATGCGATAAAGGGACACACACACTCTGACACACCCACACACTATTTTTAAAGTATCTGTTAAACCCTGCACTACACTTCAAACACTACACTTCAATGAAATTATGGGGGGTATTGGGGTATTGTGTGTTACACCGATCCTCTAAGGGTTACGGGCTCCTTCACTTTCTTCCTCCTCCTTCCTTATCCGCGGTCGCCGGTTCGATTCTTGGGCCCGGAGCTTCGTCGCGCCCCGTCAGGTGTCAGTAATCCCGGACATACGGATATAGTCGTAGTTCGTACGTCCTATCTCCGGAGCTATGTCCCCGTCCGTTTTCCTTTCACCTACGGGCCTTCAGTCTCGGGAATCGAACCCGCGACACCTTTTCCCAGTCTTTCGGTTTCCCATACCGAGGCGCTGGTCCTTTCCTCTGAACCTACTATTATAGTGGGTTCCGAACCACTTTTTCGCAGATGAAAACACCACAGAAAATTCTTGGTGCTTGCCGGGAATCGAACCCGGGCCTACTGCGTGTGAAGCGCGCGCCGAGACCACTCGGCCACGCTCACCCTTTCAATGAAATTATGTTTTACTTAATAATTATTACCACAAAAGCACTCGCGAAAAACATGAACCGAGGTTATGGCGTACCGTCGCCGTAAACACGCTCGAAACATAAAAACAACGCGAGAACACCGAGCGTTCCCGAATTTGGCCGAGCGACGCGACGGAGCTCTCGAGCTACTACATACGACACTAGTTGTAAAACTCTCCACGAGATGGAGAATTGTAGAACTCGTTTCTCACAGCAAAAGTGCTACCGGATCTCGATAAATACGCGAGACTTTTCGAAATAAAATAACTTATCCATGGCAACGGCGAGAGGTGTTTTCTTGTGGCCCAATCTCAACCCGTGCCTTTTCTCTCTTTCTAGAGAGAGAGAAAACGCTACACGCTACATCTATCTTCGGATAGCCATAAAAAAACTCCGCTTTTTTCATAGCGACAAAACCTTCCACTGGTTAAGTGGCCAACATCACATTCCACTGACTAAGTGGCCAACGGCACTTAACCACTTGTTAAGTTGCCAACGTCATTTATCCACTGGCCAACGACAACCCACCACGGTTGTCGTTGGCCATCGTTGGTTAAGTGATCCACGGCCCACTATTCCACCGGCTCGGAGGCAAATCGGCCTCCGCCTGTTCTTTTGGCCTCCTCACCTGCCAAGTAAGCGGAGAAATTATATCTCTACCAAAGAGCGACGCATACAACAAGGCTTTCGGAAAGGTGAAAACTCCGCCCGCGGCCGAGGGGGAGGCTTGCACCCGGCCCGGGACGCTATTCGCCTACGATTTCCGTATAATTTTCATTTTCTCCGGATCGACCAGCGAGATACACATGCCGCATTCTCGTTTAAGCGATTCATATATTTGCCGGCAGGAGGCACGCGCACTCGCACAAGGCCTGCGAAATTCAGTCGTGTGCGTTACTCACGTGAATGAACGGGATCCGCGACCCTGGCGCTATGATAGGAGCCGTAGTCTTGGCCGGGTCCGCGTAATAATAATAACGCGTGCCAACAATGCGCGACCATTGCTTCGTCGAGTGATTATCAATCTCCTGGAGTTCCGCGATTATCCACCAAGGTCGCCTCCACACCTCCACCGGCCCGAGCCTCGACGGGACGTGCTGCGAGAGCGCAATATCGAGCCACCACGGGCGATACACCCTCCGATTCTCCCGGAAACCCGACGAACCGCCCTCGTGAGGCCGCCACCAGAACCCCGACGAACGGCTGTCGTAAGGCCATCCCCGCGACTCCGCGAGTCTCCCGTGCTTCCGCGCGCTACTGAGGCCACCTTGGAGTGGCACGGGGCCCTCTGGAGCAAACTTTTCGGGCCATCCCATGATCCAACACTCGCTCGCGGTGCAGCCACCCCTGTCGGCCCGTGCACCCCCTTAGATGTAGGTAACGCCGCCGACTCGAGGGCCACCACCGGTCAATCGGTACCCAAAGAATCAAGCGCCGCTCTTGACGCCGCAAACCACGCCGGGACTAGCGCCTCCATCGAGGTAGACGTCACTGTGCCTCCCGAGGAGAGAGATATTGTGAAGCGACGCGTCGAAAACCTGGGATCGATCGAAACCCCTACGAAAACCGCCCAGGAAAACGCCCCTCGATTGGCCAGCTTTGGCGAACTACCAGCTAAGAAACCGACATCGGCTCCCACCCGCAGTAACTGGTCGCCGGACAGCATCTTAACGTCTCGTAGTTCGGAGGGTGCCGAGCTTCCCCGCCCATACCGCCAACAGAAGTTACGGACCCCTCGATATCCTCGCGGACGCGGCGGAGGATTCCCTGAGAGCTGAACCCTACGACCCCACCGCCGAGAACTCTTCGGTGTACGAGAGAGTAGGAGCGTACCCGGGCATCTTCCGCCGTACCCCGGCGTATGTACCGACTCGCATCGATCCCGATGAGGCGGGATCGATGCGACCTCAAAATCGGGTCTAGCTCGACCCCGCATTTAAATGCGAAACCAACGAATATAGACGTAGATAGAAGCGTAGAGCCTATGCTTTGGTTGAAGACAAACTTTCCGCGAGGCGAGCGACCACTTGGCGGCGCAACGACCGGGGAGCTACGTGATACTCAGCAGAGCCCGCCCAGCGGGCGGGTATGACAGAGAGAGACAGCATATGCTCTCACACTGTATTTTGCCTGAGTTTGCGGTTCAATCCCAGTATATGGCTTTAGCATGATGATTTTTTTTTTGTGAACAATTAGTTCGTTACACTTACTGTACACAATTACATGAACGATTTGTAGTTGTCGAGAGAAAGGTCTTACCTTATTTTATAAATGCGCTAGATTCCGATAACATCTTTATATATACTGTAAAAAAAATTGTAAACTTAATTTACAGTTATAGGAAACTTTTATGTATAAACCAGTATATTAAATTTAATCTACAAATATGATATAAAATTACAGTACTTTAAAATCAATTTTACAATACTGTGAGTATTATTAAAGAACCTTTATGAAAAGTACCAGTTTATTATCATTTTTTTACCATATATTCATTTTACGTAACATATGTAGAATAATTTTACATACTAGTTTATGCATAAAAGCTTCCAATACCGGTATGTTAATTTTCATTCAGACATTTTTTAGTGTACTCACACTTTGTTAATTTTAGATCACGCTATGCAAATAAAGGCAATGGATAACTTCGCTTAGTAATTATGCATGCCGAAAAAGTGTACATTTTATGAAAAAGAATACTCCTTAATGGATAAATGCGTGAGCTAAAATTACGCGATGGAAACCACGGGAAGGTGGTGGATGTCATCCATCAGGAATGGAAAGGATGTATAGGAGGGGGAAGGTTAAGGATAGGGATAATCGCAAAGAAAAAGATAAGCAGGATTATTATGTGAAGCATGCAAAAGTGATATTTACAGTACTTACAGTATATACAGAATTTACAGAATTTACTTACAGTATTTACCGTTTGCATCGATCCAATGTTTTAGATGTTAAGGCGAAGTGACATACCGCAGTCAGTAACGAAAACTGTAATAAACTTTTTTAAAGAGTTGAAACGCTGATTTTTTTTTTAAGAAAAAAGGAAATTCGATCGATCTGTGCACAGTAATGTGACCTCAAGATCGAGTAAAAAAATCGCAATTTATATCAAAATGACCTTTGGAACAAATGTATCCAGTAGTCGTGTCACTTCGCCTTAATAAAATAAGAAATAAATTGTAAGATAAACAAACGTTGAAGCCATGCAAAGCACTTGTCACCATTTCCCGCTGTACTAGTGCACCACTTATTGATGGGTAATTTTTAGTAGTTTCCGAACGGGTTTTTTCGATACGGCGTCAATGCGCCTCTTTTTCTTTTTGTTTTTTTCTTCTTCGCGTATGGCTCGAGATTTCCACTTCAAGTGGTAAAAGATATTTACTCGGAAAAAGAATTTAATTAGCCATTGACGGTGAAGGTCACACTCGCCATCGATCGGCCAAATGTCAGATGCTCCTCGAAAACAGCTTTGCTGATGCAATCTGCCAGATTCTTCCCGAGTTGTTTCGTATAAGTGTACTTGTTAAATCTGAATGTAAATACTATATACGCGGTAAGCACAACTTTGTGAAACTCATCCGAAGGAACCCGCAAAGAACCCAGCTCATCGTTTGTGCTATTCTTAAAGGCTCTCCAAAAGATCAGAAGATCATTCGTTTCCTCGAATTTTTGATCCTGTCTACTTAAGGAGTGCTCACAGGTATCGCAACCGAATTGGCATAGGCACCTGTAAATGAGATAACCCCCAAGATATTTCAAGGAGCACTCCTCAAGTCAAGTCATTTCAAACGTTGTTTCCATTTCATCGATAATTTCGTCCTGATCAACGTGGTCTTTCGTGTTGATTTCAACCGAATTTCCAACTGGCTGCACGTCGAGCCAGATCGGCATATCTACATTTTGGGTTTCTTGAACGTTCGGAGTTTGTGGCGCGGAATGAACTTCCATCGCGAGTAGTCCCATGGTATCATCGGCTTCGCAATTTGTACTAGCCGACGGTTTCATGAGGTGGCTGTCATTGCGTATTGCAAATTTCGACGAAAACCCATCGCCGACGGATTATCGCTGTGACCGGCACGATAACGTAAGACTGCGAAAAGATTTTCGAGCGCGTCTTGACTTAATCTCGAAGTAAGCATGTACAGATATCGCTGGTTTTTCATATCTTACCATAACAGTAAAACGCTTCTGACAGTCAGTCTCAAACCCTGGAAACATGCTGATGGTGAACCGTCGGCCACAGTCCACTTTCCGAGCCATACAAGACTGTTTTCGAGGAATTGCTTGACTTGAGGTTGCCGAGAGGACAAACCACGTCGTAGAAGATTAGGATCTGTAGGTGAACGACTATTAAGGCCCCACAACACGGTGCAAATTGTTTTTTTATTAAAATTTTTTTTCTTTTTTCTGAATGATGCATGTGTTAAGAATGTTCTCACAAAATTTTTTGACGAAATTTGTAAAATTGGACGAAGATACAGCATTTTCTGTGAAACGGTTCGAAACGTGCGACCGCGCCGAGCGGCCGCTCATCGAAGAATTGACTGCATTCTATGGTCTTGCGATTCGTTGAAATAGTGATTCGTTGGAAAGCATGAAAAAAGCTATTTGGGCTACATTCTACCACAAATGTTCTACTGTCGCAACTCCCCAACATCAGTATTGTCCGGAAGGCGAAAATTCGTGGTGTTCGTGGCAGCAGGCACTTGCCAAAGGAACTTTGGATGAACACACACATAAACCGGCATTGCCTGCAGATGTTACTGAAGCAATGAAACCGATATACGTGGACCTCAGTAAGAACGAACTTCTTGAACGATGTTTAGGTGGTTTTAATCGGAATAACAACGAGTGTTTAAACTCCGTTATATGGAAATTAGCGCCAAAGGCATCGTGGAACGGCAATCCCACTGTTGAAACTGCCGCTAATATCGCCTCAATACTTTTTAACAATGGCTATATTGGCCCCATAAATGTATTGGAGGTGTTAAATATCAAAATTGGCGAGACGCTCTATCGATATTGTGAAACCATGGACGAGAAGCGTATATTCGACGCCGACCTCGAAGCCAAAAAAAGCACGCATGAGGGTCGTTTGCGTGGAAAAATCAAAACACCAATCAATCTATGGATACTGACGAGCTGTTCTATGGTTCAAGAATAGCAGACTAACGGTGAGAAACATTATAATAACAGACAATAAAAAATTTAGCTTTTACGTACGAATTATTCGTTACCAAAACTTTGAACGCGTTTTTCTCGAAAATACTTTTTTCAACCTTGTTGACGACATATTTAAAAAACTATACATCCAATTTGCATGGGCCAAGTTTTAAATTGTTCGCAAAGCCAGTCTCTACGTCTCCACGTAGCGATTTTTTCATAAACGGTCCCCTTCCATTTTTAAAAAATATAAACGCTACAAAAAATTTCGTGAAATTTGAAGTAAAAAATTTGCTGGTCCGCCATTTTTTTGTTGTTGTGATATCGGGTTTTCCCTACGTCATGATGTAAACCTAAGTGTCTAGTTTCTAAATAAATTTTCTTTTATTTTTCAGATGAACTGTATAGCTTTATCGATGTCGACCACCGAGCAACAATTTAGCCGGAGTGCACTTTTTGACTGGACGTATACCGCAAACAACGCTGTGTATTAGGATAAATATTTTTTTATACACTCTTCTATATGTATATATTGACCACGAGAATTATTAAAAAATTTCTACACATAGTTTACTTGTAAAAAAGTACGAAAAATGTACCCTCGTCCCGCGCTCGCACCGTGTTGTGGGGCCTAAAGGGGGGATTGTCTTTTTTCGCAAAATTTACCGCTTTTTGGGAATTTTTTTGTGAAGAAAGTATACAACGGAAAACTTGTGAAACTTGGCATATAGTTTTATTGATCTGTTTACTACATACAAAAATTTTTTTTAACAATTTCATCAAAAAATCCGCCTCCCACCCCCCTCGACTCGCGATGGTCCCTTTTTGATGGTGTGCACGATTACAGCCTTCACGTTCATCCTGCAACAAAAACCCAAAAGCATTTTACTTTAGACACATATAGCTATCGTTTGATGAAGGGGGAAAAAAAAATTGACGAATTGGTGACGTTTTGAACTTGAAGTATCGATTTTTCGAAAAAATTTATCGATTTTTTGTTATAAATAAAAAACTATCAAACGTATTACTTTTTTGCTTCATTAAACGATAAAAGGATGTCAGCTGAGCATTCTGTCCAAATTTGAAGGCAATCGGTTGAATAGTTTTTGAGAAATCGTGCACACCAGTTGTGAAAAAGCTGTTTCGAGAAAAACGCGTTTAAAGTTGTGAGTACAGTTTATGGGACATATCGAGTACTTACAGTATTTTTAATCTAATCTACTATGCCAGGGCCATACAGGATGCCTTCCTCGGCTTCGAACAACTCATTCAGTGAAGCAGTTTCGCTTCTGCGTCTTGTTCGAGCCTCTTTTGTTGCTTCGAGGCTGCGTCTCGTTGACCTCTCTATCCGCTGCTTATCTCGCGCATCGACGAATATTGATGCTTGCTGGCCAACGACGATTCCAATCGTCGTCATTGTTTTAAGGACTGCTGTAAAGCCTTCGTTAAAAATCCCTGCGGCCAAATAAGCCGCGATGTCGATCGTTTTCGCGCCACAGTGAAGGTGTTTAGGCGCGAATCGCCAAACGGTTGAGTTGAAGCTTTCGTTGTTGTTTTGAGTATCGCCACCTAAACACCTTTCCAGCAAGTCTCTCGATGACAAATCAATGTAAATCGGCTTAATAGCATTCGCGACGTCTTCATGCAGTGGAGCTTCGTGATCAAATTCGTCCAGAGTTTTTTCGGCTTCGGCAATGCGCCATTTGCACCAGCTTTGTGACCCCGCGGGACAGTACATATGCTGAGGATTTTCATTCGTCGAGATCTTGTGGTAGAACGTTGCCTATACAGCATTGTACATCAACAGAGTCTGGATGTCTTCTGATACCCAAACCGTAGAAAATTGTTAATTCTGTTATCAATTTATCGGTTAATTTTCCTTTTCCTCCAAGTTTTTTTCGTTTTTTTCACATTTCTCAGTCGCGAGCCCATACGCTTCTCAACGTGCCCGACGCATTCCTTTTTCTTCACGATCAAATCATCGCCGTAAGGTTTGTCTTCCAACAAGGCTCTGAATGTTTTCGTGTCGCCATCGTATTTCGCGTACCGTACTTCATGCATTTCCCAAGATCGTCGGAACATGTCTTTGATCGCGTCAACTTCCATCTTTCCAGCTGACCCGTCGTGATTTGCCGCACATTCACTGCGGTGTTCTTCGAACCAATCGTCGTATTCTTCGGTACCGGATTTAGATTGCCACCATTTACAAGCGTGACAGTAAGACGATTTCACGACAAGGTCAACCACTTTGCTTGAATATTTGCCGATGAGAGTCGTGATTCCAAACAAGGAACTATATCCTCGCTTTTTCCATGTTCCGTCTCCCGACACAGAAATATCTGTCTCTGGATTTCCGTGCTCAGCATTCTTCGCTTTCTCTTCTTTCACTGCTTTTTTCGCACACAGCTTCCATACAGCTTTGGCTCCACTGTAAATGTTCTCCAAGGAGGCATAGTACAAGGTTGTGCTGAAACCTTGGGATATATTGTGATGTCGCGAGGAATATTTATTAACTTTTTCACGCGGGAAATAGTCGACTCTGCCACAGAACACGGTTGTAGGACGGGAAAGACTCGGTAAACACTTTGGCGAACTGTTTGAGACGTTTATTACAAGTACAAAAACCAGCAGCGTAACAGTGTGGCGCAGAGGTTCGGTGACTTGCTGACTAACTAGCCTAGGTGGAGGATACTACTTATAGACCTATCGCGTGGGAAAGTGCGGATAGTGGGGAAGGAATTTGGGAGTAAGAAAATACTGGAAAAGCCAGATGTTTCGGATTCCTGGAAGGTGGTCACTGGTGAGAAGAAGGAACGCAAGGGTCTAGCCTAGGTTTGTGTATTTTCGGGGGAGATAACGAATAGGCGTTCGGGTCCTTCCAAGAAGGGACGGGACGCACAGCAATGCAACGAGTAACGGCGGCGGGTGGAGAGATAATGACGACAGCTGCAGTCGTACGGTGATCGTGGGAAAAAGGAAAAAAGCAGGGTGTAGAGAGGATCGTTGTTACAATATCCATCAAGCCACAAAATAAATTTATACCCTCTCTACCTACTCCCAATAGTCTCATCACAAAAACCATTCTCCTGTTTATCTCACACGATTTGTCATCGACGAGAGGACAGGAATTAATATATTGCACACGACACTTGCACTGCACAACTATTTTAAAACCCAAGCCGCGAGAACTGGATTCGCCAAATTTGATCGGTCCTTTGCATTCCTGACATATTACGAGTTGCGAGATTGCAGAGAAAACCGATAGAAACGCGATAATGCGATATCCATGACCCGGGTCCGTAATTATTGCTCTGTCTTCCGCTGTCGACAGTTTCTGGGCCGACGTACTTGCAAACGTCGTTTCCGTTTCTCGGGTGTGAATATTCCCAACTAATTTCCTTTTTTTCGGTCGAGCCGCACGACTATGAGTATCACTTCCCTGTTTTCGATCCATGATATATACGTCTGTTACCAGTAAACTCTCGTTCGAGACTGAGCGACTCTCCACCGAATATTTTGATCTCGCACGACCGTTAGGACTCGTCCTTCATGCCTGTTGTATGCTTTCCCGTTATATTTATGGTCCGCCGAGCAACAGATTCGGGCAGCTGCCGGGCGCGCTGACCCCTGCCGTGCGACAACGAGCGCGCGGCCACCGCGAGTCGACACGCAGGTATAAAATCGCTTATAACTTTGCCATTTTTGAGAATTTTAATTTGAAATTTTGCACACATATTCTCAACACTTTGAAGAATATGAAACAGCGGTCAGCGAACAATCGATTTTTTTTTTCGAAAAAAAAGAAAATCCCCCCTTAAAAAACGAAATTTTGGATGCTTGTGTGTACTGAAAAAAATCATTATTTCGAGTATAATTTGGTTGCGGGCTGCAATTTAGAAAAAATTATGTCGATATTCTTACATTTTGAAGGTTTAAGAATATTGTGTGTAAATTCTATGAAACTCATATTGTGGAAGTAGTTAACCGAAAGGTTTTCGATCGTCCGAGCGGCCCAACCACATAAAATTGAGGTCCTTTATCAGCGAGCAGGTTCTCTTTCATGTTCGGTTTTTCATCTTCTTAAAGTTTGAAATATGAAAAATATTCTATTCAAGTTTCATGTTAAAATTTTTTAAATAGTTGTAATTATGCGTGATCTACTGGACAATCGAGCGTCATCTCTTAGTCACACTTTGAATACACAAAGTAAAAAAAGTTTGTACTTTTTACAATATCTTATTGTTCACAAACGTCGACAATTTTTTTATTTATTAATTTTTCGATCGCACCATCCGGCTTCTCGTTTTACAAACAAAAGTACAAACTCAAATTGTTAATAACACGGGAAATATAAGGACACGTTTATATATTTAAGCCCGAACAAACGAGTCTGTCACTTATTTAACAAACTTATTTTTACGAAACATCGTATTCCGATTTTACGAAATTATTTTTTACTGTGCAATTATTTCGGCACAGGGTTTTTAAAATAGACGTCGCCAATTGCTTTTTATTATATATTTTAAAGACCATAGCTAATAATTTAGAAAAGCCCAGATGTTATCGGATCAATAGTTTTTACGAAAAAAAATCCACAAACTTTCTTACTTTTTTCCTTCTCCTAGTTAGTTACATGTTCTTTAGCCATCGATATATTTTTGGCTTCCCGCAAGAAAATTATTCTTGATGAAATTAAATTTTTCGAACGCCTTGAGTTATCGAGTGGAAATTTATCACGTATGAATAGGAATCAAGTAATTTTACGTATACTCTATATAATCACACACCCAGGATCAGGTTACATTCATTCAACAATTCTAGTTAGTAATCATATTGGAATAGGTTTCATTAGGAAAATGAGCAAGCAAAACGGATCCAAAATAATTAATTTCAGTGATCGGGATGATATACATTGTATGTCGATGAAAGAACGGACGTCGAATAAACACGACTTACGTCTGTTCATACTGAGGAAAACGGTGGAAACTCAGGTCGGGATTACTCCGCTTCGTGTTTGAGATCCTGATTTGAAAACCTGGTTTGAGATGCCTGGCCAAAATACCGATTCCCGCGCCGTTTTAAGGCACTTGTTAATACCTAGGTGAGAATAGTGTATTTTCCTTATTATTTCCTGTCTCATTTCGCTCGGAATTACAATGCAGTCGTTTTTGAAAATTATGCCATCTACAATCACTAGGTCGCTCTTGTATTGCGCGTATGGTCTTATTTTTTCGTCTAATTTGTTTGAGTTGTTTGGCCATCCGTTTCGGATTGTTTCTTTTAGAGCTTTTAACTCGTTGTCTTTCTCGGTGCTTTCGATAAGCTGTTTAATTTTCTGTGGTGTCGCGTTCACGAAATTTACTGCGCATATCTGTGACTCGATTTCCTGTGCCCAGCCTATGAACTTGTCTTCTTTGTCGTACGCTCGCGATAGGGCGTCTGCTATGTGGAGTTCTTCACATGCGCGGTATACAATTTCTATATCGTATTTTTGGATTTGTACTAGCATTCTCTGCAGCCTGCCAGGGCACTTGTTTAACGGTTTTTGGAAAATTAGTATTAACGGCTTGTGATCCGTTTCGACGATAATTTTTTTTCCGTATATATAATCGTGGTATCGCTCCAACCCGAAACAGACTGCCAATAACTCCTTTTCTATTTGCGCGTATCTCGTTTGCGTATCTGTCATTGCTTTTGCGGCATACGCACACGGAAGTTTGTTCTGTAGAAAGACAGCTCCGAGGCCTGCTTGTGAGGCGTTGACCGAGAGTGTCGTGTCTCTGTTTACATCGAAGAATTGTAGTATAGGCGCGTTAGATAGGCTTACTTTTAACTCCTCAAATGCTCTTTGTTGCTCGGCGTTCCATTCAAAAACTACGTCTTTCTTTAACAAGTGTTGTACCCCGGATAGGGTAGTAGCACCCTAGTTATAATACAACATAAATTAAGTAATATATTAATAGGTCATTAATATATTACTAATTTAATTAATATAATAATGTAGTAATATTAAATATTAACATTAAACATTATTATACGCTCTCGGGCAACAACATAATATTATACTATATTCGTATAATAGTATAATATTATAAACTAGTCGTAATAATATACCGTCGTATATTATAGTATTGTAGTATACATTTCAGTTCGGACAGCGGTGTCCGAAAAGTGGAGCAACTCCGGTTGCACAATATCGAGGTATGCAGCGGCACGCGACGAGCGCGCGTCGCTGCAACGAAATCCACCAAAAACCTGAGTCAGCCGTTAAGCAATCACGGGCGACTCGGTAATTAGAGCATCGACTCGAGAATCACCGAGTCACTTATGTCGAAATAAAAACATGCTCCAAATCCCGTTCTCGAAGAAGCGAGGATTTGGAAAGATAATTGTTTACAGAAATAAAGCGAACCATAAACAGCTAAACAATATTAAGCTGACGTGCCTGCTCTCTTATCCGTATATAAGGGATCGAGAGCAGACACTCATTAGTCTCTTCGGAACTCCTGATTCTTACGGTTGACTACGGATACACCATACGGGCAAAGCTCAAACGCGATAAGTAGGTCGTGCGGATATTGGACCCTTATCGCGAAGGATTAACGCACGACAGACGGTAATCCAGTCGGTGTATCAAGCGTACAAAGTGTACTACAATTGGTAATTCTAAAGGACAAATGTAAGCATAAACAGAGCGTAAATAGCTAAACTAAAGCATCAGTGGATAACACATAAATAGATTAACATCCATACGGTGTACTAATCAAGCGTAAATAGATGCAATAATAAAGCGTCAAGCGAGGTTTCACCAAGGGGTATATTAACGCCAAGTTGAGCGTTAATTAGACCCTGTTCGGGCATCCAGAGAACCTTAATCGGCGGTTCCTGGTAGGCATTGTTATCTACAGAATAACAATGCAACCCTTGTAAAACTCTGGTCATATATATGTTTGTTAAACGTAAAAATAAATTGTTAAATAAATATTGTAAATTGAATAAATCTATATTTGTACTTCACTTGGGTTCCAACCCTTTACTGAGCACATCCCCAACCTTCCGAGCTAAAGGCTCGCGCACAGACCTCAGATTAGCTACCTGAGTTTCTGCGGCATAACACAAGCTTCTTAGCGGTGCCGTTTTATCAGAAAAATTTTTTACGATCTTGCTTACGTATGTTAACATTCCGACGAGTCTCTGTAGTTCTTTTTTATTTTTCGGCACTGGTAGTTTTTGAATGGCTTCGATTTTAGAGCTGTCTGGAGTAATACCGTTCGCGGAGATTACGTGGCCAATGTATTTTATTTGTTTTTTCCCGAATTCGCATTTTTCTACATTAAACCGAACGCCGTTTCGTCTAGCCACGTCCATGACTTGCTTAAGCCTATCGTCGTGTTCTTTTTTTGTTTTGCCATACACAAAAATATCGTCAATATACACTTCAACGCCCTCTATGTTGAAAATTTGCTTAAATCTGTCCTGGAAAACTTCAGGTGCTGTCTTTATACCAAAGGGCATTCTCTTGAATTTATACCGTCCGAACGGTGTGCCGACCGTGCAAATTTCGGCGCTTTTTTCATCGAGTGGGACGTGGTAGAACCCTGCCTGCGCGTCGAGTTTACTAAATACGGTTGCCCCGTTTGCTCTGCTCATAATCTCTTCAAAGGTAGGTATTTGTCGCGGTTCGACCTCGATCTGTTTGTTTATTTCTTTCGGGTCGATACAGATCCGTATGGATACGTTCGGTTTCCTTACGAGAACGAGTGCGTTTACCCATTCTGACGGGCCCTCTTTCTTTTCGATAATTCCTTCCTTCTCGAGTTTGTCTAGCGCTTGTTTTAGTGTTTCCCGCAGAGGTAAAGGGACTCCTGAGTGTTTACCGCAGAGGTAAAGGGACTTCTCGTAGGATGAATAACTGGCGTAGCATTTTTTTTCAGTTTGATTCTATACGGTTTGTCGATACATCCTATCCCGGTAAATACGTCTTTGTACTCTCGGTGTATTTCATCGTAGTTATTGCTTTCAATCGAGTAGATTCTTTTAACGAGGTTTATTTCCTCTGATGTTTTCCGACCCAGAAGGGGTGTCCCCTTTGTATCAACTACAAAAAATTCGATTTTGTGACTTTGGCCCTTCCTTTGACATTTAATTTGGCATTTACCTAAAACTTTTAGAATGTCGCCTGAGTAGTTATTTAATTTTGTGTTCGTTTTTTCGATCTCATTTTCGGGGAGATTTAATTTTTTAAACATTGACAGTGGCAGGACGTTGGCGTCTGCACCCGTATCGATTTTGAATTCGACACTTCGATTGTTAATCCCTAGCTCTGCCTGCCAACGGTCTTTCTCGCTTGGCTGTTCGATTTGTGCTATGAATAAATATTCCTCCGAGTCGGAATCTTGTTTAATTTCGTTTACTCTACGATCGTTATTCTTTGAGTTTTTCTTTTTGAAACAGATTTCCGCGAAGTGGTTTTTCGTCTTACAATAATTACAAGTTTTATTGTACGCCGGACATTTATTTATCGCGTGTGAGTAATCGCATTTCGTGCAGGTATCTATGAACTTAGCTGGGTATGAGTGTGGTGCTGTGTCGGTGCGTTGGCTCCGCCTCTTGATTGCGTCGACCTCTGCCGTTGTCGTCAGTGTGTGTTCCATCTCCTGTGCTCTCTCCTTGGACTTCTCGATGATGACGCAGAGACTTATTGCGTCTTGAAGAGTTTGTTCGTCATTTTGAAGTAGCTTCTCCCTTATGGACCCGTCGAGTACGCCGCATGTGATCATCGTCTTGACCAAGTCGTCGTTGAGGGTTCCCAACTTGCACTTTTTTGCTTTTTGTTTTAGTTCCGTGATGAATTGTTCCAACGTTTCCCCTTCGCGCTGGCGGTACGAGAAGAATTGATATCTTTCGTATGCCAGATTTTCTTTTGGCAAGAAATGATTTTCGTATTTTCGTAGCAGAGCTTGTAGTTTGTCCTTTTCCGTATCCGTGAACGAAAATGTTGTGTATATCTTAAATCCTTCCTCCCCAATGTAGTGGAGTAGCTGCGCACATTGCGTAGCCTCCGACTTCTTGTTCACCTCGGAGGCGATTAGGTAATTTTCGAATCTGGCTCGCCACGTTCGCCAATTCTCTGCTACGTTGCCGACCATCGACATGGGTGGCACGCCTCTGTACTCGTTCGCCATTTCTTTTCCGCGACTTTCTTGAATCCGGGGGTAGATCCGTGTCTAATTTCTCGTTAAGTACTGTTTTTCACTACCGACTGCGCCATGTTATGTTACGTCGGGTGAGAGGATCGGGAAATACGGAACACGTCGGTTTACTCTCCTGTCTCGGATCGAACTGCCGGCGACACTTGCCTTTATTATATTCTGGGTCGTGCGTGGGGATAGGACCCAGGCACGTGCGCACTCCTGGTGCTCACTGCGTACATCTCTTTACAACAAGTAACAAGTGCCAATTTGTACTTCACCTGTAATAATTATAATTCGCGTTGATACCTGGCTGCGACCAGGCGGTATTTCACCGTTACAAATATCATCTGCGTAACATTTAATATTACAATTATTCTAAATATCAATAAAAATTACTCACCGTCTTAAAGCAAATCGAATAAATCGAATAAATAATCTTTGTGTAACTCCGTGATAATTATAACTCGATACAAATAGTTCTCGACAAACCGTACGAATTTTCTACGACTAATAAACATTTAAACCGACATTCGTCACCCGTCACAACCGTCCTCATCGACGAATTTTCCTACCAAGCGCGTAAGTAACGATACAAAGGAGCATTATATCTGGGACCAGTTCACACATGTTGAACCTATAAAAAAGTTTCCCAATAAAGCCCAACCTCTACTACCGCTTGCTAAGTAGGATTAATTAAATTAATTAGAAACGAATCCCTTAATACCAGTCGTGACACAAGCCGCGACTGATAACATCGGATTCGCGTAGTTAGAATTGAATCTAAAAACCAGTCACGACGCAAGTCGCGACTGATACACGATAGATTCAAGTAATTCCGTACTGTTAACTAAAATTAACTAGAAGTGAATCTAAAAATCAGTCACGGTGCAAATCGTGTCTGATACACAATAGATTCAAGTAATTCCGTAGCAGTAACTAGAATATAATTAGAAATGAATCTGAAAACCAGTCACGACACAGATCGAGACTGATAACCAACTTATTCATGTAACTAGTTAAGTTAGAAATAATCCAAATCAAATCCCAAAATCAGATCATATGTAAATCGAACAGAATCGAGTTCGATAAAAATTTGAACTGATATTAGTATATGTTACTATATAAAATAGATAAGCTATTGCAAACCCTTTCCTGGCACCTCCCTACCTCCATCATAATGGGACGAATCTTGTGTGAATTGATCGTCATTTATAAGGTTCATAATGGATCGTAGATGCGTCACATCAAAATTTGGGTCACGACGGGGTAAAAATAGTTCAGTTCGGGCTAAACAGATCACCGAAACCCGAGTTATTAAAACCACGACAATAAAATTGGTGACATCAGACAGTTCACGCACCGTCCCGAGTTCGATCTCGCCCAGGAAGGCGAACCGACCAGTCATCACCTCCGTGCGCCTATTGAGGCATCACCGAGTCTTTATAAATCGAGTAAAACCACCCGTCGTAAAATCCGACAATCAGGCCGACAGTAGGGCTCAACCTGCCAACGAACGGATCGAGGAAGACGGCAAAATTTTCGACGCTTCTACGGTGCTCTACGAAGACTCCATAACTCCGCCGTCTTCACCAGAGTTCATACTTGGCGCCTAGCTTTTCCAACCCTCTACGCCCCAGCAGCTCATCACCTGCCGAGAAAACAATTAAAATCAAGGTACGTATGAAAAGGAAAAAACCTCACAATACTCATCCAGTAGTGCTCCGATCCCTATCCGGCGCATTCCGGTTTAAACCACGGAGCATCCTCATATAACCAGCTACTAGTCGCTCGAACAGTAAATCCAGATTTCTGCAAAAGAAAGTAGACAATTAGTTAAAATTAAACCGCGACGTAACAGGTTATATTTTTTTTCGGTGACAGCGGTGGGATCTGTTACTGGATGTGTATAATGTATAGTTAACCAAAATCAGTGAAAATCCTGTTAAAATTAGCGTAAAATCAGTGAAAAATCGCGTAAAACCAGTGTATAATTAGAGTAGAATCAGTGTCAAAACGTAAAATCGTTATTGAGTCAAGTATAAAACCGCGTTAGAACGACGCGAAATAATTGCAAAATTGTTAAAACTAGTGTAAAATCAAAATAGATTCAGTGTAAATTCGTTTCGAACTGGTGCCTTAGAATCAGTATAATATCTCGCGAAGTCGAGCAAAAAACCGTGTAAAATTAGTGCAAAATCTGTGCGAAATCGTATACCTTTTGCGTAAAATCAGTAAATTTATTGATATATCTATCGGTGTAGATATATTATTTTGACAGATCGGTATCGTCTAGAAATTATTCGAAACAAAAATCGCACGCGATATTCAGTGTGAAAATTCTAATTAGTATTCTTTGCGTATTATCGCTAAATTATTCACATCAAACGCGTTCGATCACTATAAATAAATAAAAAATGCCTCTCACCGAAGGGGAACTTCAAACATTGCACGAACAATTAACTGCCGAAAAGCAGCGTCTCCAAGAAATGGAGGCAGATCTGGCAGCTCGCGAGTTAGATCTATTAGGTCAAAATATTGCAAATCAACGTCGTTCCGACGAAACCCTAGCGGAAAATCCTCCGCCACAAGTCGGAATTCAAAACGTCCTCACAAATTTAGTATTAGAGCTCGACACAATTAAAGGCGACATCATGCGTCTCAGTAATCGAGTAGCAGGCTCTAACCCGTCAGTGGCCAGGCCTCCGCCAAATAATCCGGGCAACGCGAGTCACCACGACCCGAATCAACCGCGTCTTTCCTTCAAAGATATTCTGGAAGGAATCCCTATGTTCTCCGGAGAGAATATATCAGTGTTAAAATTCGTTCGGGTGTGCAAACGGGCCAAAGACATGTTCCCCGCGGACCTCGAAATAACTTTGACGCGGCTTCTCCGCAATAAACTCAAGGGCTGTGCGTACACCGCGATGGAGGACGATTCGTTCACGGACATAAAAACTTTCACCGATCGCCTATAAGAAGTCTTCGGCGTATCAAAGTCGCTCAATCAATACCGTGGAGAACTTGGCAATATAGCAAAAAACAAAAATGAGCACATTATCGACTATATAAGTAGGGTAAAAGATCTCCACACCGCGATAACGGAAGAGGAGATACCAGACAACGGCGCGACATCGCGTACCCGACGAATTGCACTCGAAAACGAGACTCTGGAGTGTTTCATTGCCGGTTTGCCCCCAGATTTTCGAATCAGATTAAAATTAGAGGGCTGCGCGACTCTCGATGCAGCCTATTCGAACGCGGTAAAAGTCGAAAAAGAGATCGAAAAGGATCACGTGAATTTCCGAGAAACGCGCTCGGAAAATAAAAATACGTCACAAACAAACGTCAAATCAATCGTGGCTCGCGATACCTTAATCTGCGCCAACTGCAATAAAAAGGGCCATAAATCCGAGGATTGTTGGGCCAAATATCCCGAAAAACGGCCTCAACGACCGAGAGCCGACAATAATCCCCAACAAAATAATAAAAATCCAACTAGTATGCAGAATTGGGATAAAAACCGCGACGCGAAACCGCGCCCCTCCTGCGACTATTGCTCGAAGCTGGGCCACGTTATCACCCAGTGTTTCAAAAAACAGAACGACGAAAAGCGTAACGCGGGAAACGCGAATACCCGCTCGAAAAAACCCGGCGCGAACCGAGCGGAGAAAACGACATCAGAGCGCCCAGTGCGCACGGTAAATATCGCGTCCGAAATGTCCGATCCGTCAACATCCGCTTAGGGAAACAATCGTTCACCCCCACGGTAGAAATCGAGTCTCCGCAATTGAAAAAATTATATGACTTTCTCGTCGACTCCGGGTCCGATCCAAATCTCGTAAAAATAGGAGCACTAAATCCGGATGTCATAATAGATCAGAACGATATATTGAAGCTCAGGGGAATCTCGGACGTACCCGTGTTCACCATGGGCTCAACATCGATCAATATTAAGGGGACGAAATCAGAATTACACGTGGTGAGGAACGAATTCCCGATCAGGCAGGACGCCATCCTTGGTTCAGAATTTCATGCGAAAAATCGGGCGACAATCGACTGGGACGAGGAAGTAGTTCGGTGGAAAAATCAATCGCTACCGTTCAAAAATCGTGAAACCGTAGTATTACCCGGGAGGTCTCGAGTAGTCTATTATGTCAGGGTAAGGAATCCCTAAGTAAAAGACGGATATATTCCCCGTCTAAATGCTGGAGCAGGAATTTACCTAGGTAATACACTCGCAGCAAATAAAAACGGTGTAGCATGCCTGATGGCGGTCAATACCAACGAGGAGGACGTGGAGCTCACTGTTCCGGCAGTGACCTTAGAGGCATTGGAGCTCTACGATCCCAGTTCGGGATATTGTCCGCAAAATTGCTGCAAATCCGGTGATTTCACCGGATTTACTTAGCGTAGAGGACCCGGTTTGCCGCAGTATCAATCAGTGCTCATGCACTCAGCCGGTTTTACGAGTCGAGAGCGAACGCGTAAAACAGGTAAAAGACTTATTACGACTCCAGGATCTTAATACCGAGGAGCGAGTAAGTGTCGAAAAATTGATCGAGAAAAATTCCGATCTATTCCATATCGCGGGACACTTTTTAGATCACACGAACGCGGTCGAGCATAAAATCGCGACAAAGGACGATCAACCCGTGTTCACTCGCCAATACCGATTTCCTCCGGCTCACAAAGATGGGATAGCGAAACAAATTGGCGACCTTATAGACGGGAAAATTATTGAACCATCCGAATCCCCATACAGCTCTCCGCTCTGGATCGTGCCGATTCACAGGGAAAACCGCGATGGAGGATGGTAATCGACTACAGAAGTTTGAACGAGAAAACAATCGGTGACGCCTACCCGCTTCCGAACATAACCGAAATCCTTGACCAGTTGGGTAGTGCGAAATATTTTTCTGTATTCGATCTAGCTAGCGGTTTTCATCAAATCCGTATGCATCCTTCTGATGCGCATAAAACCGCATTTTCAACGCCATTTGGGCACTATCAGTTTAATCGTATGCCATTTGGGCTCAAAAACGCTCCAGCGACCTTTCAACGATTAATGGACCGTGTATTATGCGGCCTGCAAGGTAACGAGCTTTTCGTTTACCTCGACGATATAGTCATATACGCCAGCTCACTTAGGGAGCACGAAATAAAGTTTGACAAATTGGCCGAGCGACTGCGAAAAGCGAACCTGAAGTTACAGCCGGATAAATGCGAGTTCTTGCGCAAAGAAGTCGCATATCTGGGACACGTTATAAGCGAAAACGGCGTAAAGCCAGATCCCAAAAAAATCGAAGCAATAAAAAACTACCCGCGGTTAACAAGTCCTAAGAAAATTAAACAATTCCTCGGGTTAGCGGGCTATTATCGTAGGTTCGTCGAAAACTTTTCCGCGATCGCTAGGCCTTTAACTCAGCTGCTCAAAAAAGAGGCACTCTTCAGGTGGACTCAAAAACAAGAGGACGCATTTATTAAACTCAGAGATGCCTTGTGCCAGGAACCGGTATTACAGTACCCGGATTTTACCCGTCCTTTTGTCATAACAACCGACGCTTCAAATATCGCGATAGGTGGTATCCTTAGCCAGGGTAAAATCGGTTCCGATAAACCAATATCATACGCATCGCGAACACTATCGAACGCGGAATTAAATTACTCCACCATCGAAAAAGAGCTTTTGGCAATCGTCTATTGCGTGGGGCACTTTAGACCATACGTGTATGGTCGGGAGTTCACCCTGGTGACAGACCATAAACCGTTAGTGTGGCTCGATTCGGTAAAAGATCCAGCGAACAGATTAGTCCACTGGCGACTAAAACTCGCGAATTACGAATATAAAATCATATACAAACCGGGTAGAGTCAACGGAAACGCCGACGCTCTGTCGAGAAATCCACCTGAGGAGGAAATAACGAAAAACGAAAAATCAGTATTGTTGGTCATGCCCATACGTTTCCGTACGAGAGAGGATCCGTCAGAAACAGACTCAGACGAGATCCCCGCGAAAAAACAGAAAGAGAATCCGCCGAGTTCGGACCCCGATCGCGAGAATAAAACCACGCGTAGGAAACGTCCTAAAAAACTAGTGACCGATACGGACTCAGACGAGATTCCGGCCAAAAAGGAAAAAGAGGGTTCACCGGCAATTAAACCTACTCCCAAAAAGGTTTTACCCGAGAAACGCGCAAGGGTACAGACCTCAAATTCAGACTCGGAGCCGATATTCGAGTTCAAACCAAAAAAGAAGCTAAAAACACCCGTAGAAAATTTCGACACGCCGGACATATCGGATATTTCAGATATCCAGAATTCCGACAACGATCGCGAAAATCAGGCCGAGAACAATCAGGAAAATGATTCCGAAAGTGCAGTAGCGGGGACACCTGTGGAAGGTCCACGCGCGTCGGATACATCGGATATTTCCGATATTCCGAAATCCGAAGGTGGTCAGGAGAATCAGTCCCATCAGGACAATCGCGAAAATCAGTCAGTAGACGATCTTTGGAGCGAACCTCCGGGTCACCCCGCAGACTCGGAAGGTCCAGAAACATTTAGCAATGCCAGGGAGTCATCCGATCAACGCGAGGCCGTCGAAAATCGAAATTTTGAGGACGATATTGCAAGTCCAGCAGCAACTCCGAGTTCGTCGAACGAAAAGGATAGCGCCGAACAAGGGCCTTCCGGAATCATCGAGCGACCAGAAACCGGTTCCGAAATTTCTTCATTGGAAACTGAAATTAGAGACAACAGGTCCGAAACGTCAAACGAACCAGATTCAGATAGCGATACCGATAGCGAAATTTTCGATCGAATTGACGTACCATACGAGCGTAATGAGGAAGGACCGGCAGCGGAAGCTCTCACGGTAAAACAAACGAGGGATCGTCTGATTATGCAAAATGACAATATAATATTTTTCGTTACTACTAAGGGACAAGCCGTAGACAGCGGAGCCGAAGATCTGGTCACCGAGGACCGATTTCCAGTCCTAACAAATTTAAACTTAACCAGGGCAAACGTTAGAATGGAAAAATCAAAGGGTCTGATCGCGCTACCAGTTAAAGCCGATTTACGAGCAAATATAGCACTAGACGACTTGGTAGAATCATTTCGATCGCTACGAGACGTTATTATAGAATTAGGCCTAGAGTCAGCTAGTATTGCGAAAACTAGTAAAATAGATAATTTGACATGGGCGGAAGTACAGACGCGCGCAACAGACACTCTGAGAGATTTACCATTTACGTTAACAATTTGTAATCAACTCGTTAGAGTCCCTCCCGAGTCTGAAAGAAAAGACATAATCCGGGAAAACCACGACTCTTTAGTCGGTGGTCACAAGGGCGTAAATAAAACATACAAGCGTATACGAGAAAGATTCTACTGGGAAAATATGAAGGCCCAGGTGAACGAGTAGATACAACATTGCCGCGAATGCCAGCTCAAAAAACTCGTCCGCGTCAAAACTAAACAGCCCATGATAATAACGGATACTCCAGGGTGTGCCTTTGATAAAATATCAATGAACACAGTCGGTCCGTTGCCAACCACCAGAAAAGGCAACACTTACATCCTGACGATTCAGGATCTTCTCTCAATGATACGGTTAACGCCGGTATCTCGACGAAATAGCACAGTTGGGATCGGCTTGCTGAAGGGGAAAGAAACTAAAGCCACGGTTCAAATAGACGACTCAGGTTGATACTTTATTAATTGACGAATATAAGGCAGGTGAGAATAAACGCGAGCAGAGTGTCGTGTTGTGAGGCGGATTAGCCGAACTGCCGGTCACGCCCGTGAGAGCGACGACGCCGGGCAGTTCCTCGTCTCTCCCGTAGCCCGAGAGAGCGCGGCGTGGGGGGAGAGTTCGTGCGAAACGTGCTCTCCAAGCACGAAGCTTGTAGAGCGTCGCGAGAGCGACGTTGTCGCGAACACTCAAAATATTCCTTGGGAATACCATTGGCAATAACTTCGTCACTGGGCATCGCAGATGCCTTTGCCAAGCAATTTATTACCCGATTTGGTGCGCCCAGAGGACTCCTCACCGATCAGGGCAGTAACTTCACGAGTAGTCTGATGAAAGCCTTAGCTAAAAAATTCAGAATCAAGCAATATCGCACAACCGCATATCACCCCCAATCGAACGGATCGACCGAGAGATCACATCACGTACTAGCGGAGTACTTAAAACAATACGTGGATAGTCACCATGATTGGGGCGAATTCATCGAGTTAGCAATGTTCTCGTACAACACTAGCAAGCACGAGGGAACGGGCTTCACACCATTCGAACGGGTGTTCGGTAGGACGTCGAGGCAACCATCGACGTACACTCACATCGAGGAACACCAAGACGAAACGTACGCAGAGTATCTCGAGAACCTCTTCGGAAAGGTGCACGGACTACAGGAACTCGCAGGAAAACTTGAAAACGGCTAAGGAACGATCCAAGCAGTATTACGATAGACGAGTAAATCCGCAAAATTTCGGTGTAGGTAGCAAGGTACTCACGTTCAAAGAACCGAGTGCAGGCAAATTTTGCGACCAATATACAGGGCCTTACGAGGTCATCGAGGTACTATCCGGCGTAAACGTTAAAATAAACCATAACCAAAGACCTAAAATCGTTCACACCAACAAGTTGCGTCTGACGAGACTGTAGTCGAAAATCCCCTGTTCCAGAGAAGTCCGACGACAAACCTCTGAAATCGCGAAGGAAACGGAACAATGGTTCGCCGAGAGTTCGAGATGGGCCTCCCTGCGCTAAACGAGCCCTATCCGGAAATAGAGGAAGTGCTCCATTCTCCCCAATTGTCCAACGGCCAGGGCATTTTTCGGGTCGACCTCGATTATGGGATAAATTTCGTAAAAATACAAGCATTAAGCCCGGCGGTAGTATTCCATTCCGTCGGTAATATCTATCTTTTGACCAACGAAGGACCCATCACTTCAGTGGCTCGGATACTAATTCACCACCCCAGCGAGGAATATACTCCATATCTTTTCCACGTTGTAGAAGATTGCCCGTTGTACGCAGGAGTTATAGGCTGCATTTCAACATACGACCCAAGCGCATCTATGTTTTAGGGGCATTCGAGACTTCAGCAAAGCCGACAAGAAAGCACGCCATAAAACATACAACGGTGGTAAAGCAGGCGCACAACGGAGCAGTGCGGCGGGTAATAAAAATTCTGTGCGACGAGCAATAGACTCAGTGTGGCGAGTAATAAAAAAAAAACAACCCGGTGCGACGAGCAATAGACTCAGTGCGACGAGTAATAAAAAAAAAACCCGGTGCGACGAGCAGTAGTCTCAGTGCGACTAAATATTTTACTCGCGAATTTGAACCAGTGAGACCCGGTCAATATTCGGAGATACAATACGATCAGGGAATGGAATCCCAACCGAGTACGAGCAGCGGCGGAGGAGAACAATACAACGCCGTAATCGTCGAGAACGAACCAAGACCGATTTATAGCGCCGAGGAGCTGGGAATGATATTAACAGAACCACTTCCCGATCTGTGGGAAGTATTTAGGAGTTACAACACGGAACTCTTCAGCAACGAAATCCAAGGATTCGAAGTGCGTTGGTGCGGCCGGCTGAAATTGGTAGCTGGGAAAACAGTGCTTCGGCCGTCCCCAAGAATCACGCTATCAAAAGCCCTTCTCATAGGCCGCGAGATCAGGGTAATGGTCGAGACCCCTCTATACGAGATGATCCATGGATTTCTTTTCTGTACTACGCACATTAATTCCATGCGCCACGGAGAGGATTTCGTAAACCTAATGGCGGGTATAAACGAAGTAACCAACCTCGATGTGAGCATCTTCGATGAGGGAGGCCTGGACCACATCGCGCATCTACAAGTACTTTGGCAGTGCACCAACTGCAAACGCGAAATAGTGCGGTTAAGACGGAATACCGACCAACCGCGTGATAGAATAGCGAGCCTCCACAGAGTGAAATGCCACGGTACATGGGTCATCGTCGGCTAAGGAAGAGACGCTATCTGTAGGAAGATGAACGGAGAAGGGAGAGCCGAGAATACCCCGTCCTCCTCGCCAGCCAAACAAAACTTGCGCGCCAACCTCGAGGAGCGACAGTTAGCAGCGAGCAGACGTAGCAGGAGATACTCCAGGAGACGATCCATCCGATCATCATGAGCACGCACTGGAGTTCGGCAACGCACAGCAAGGCCCTGGTGAAGGCAGCCAAGAGGCAAGCCACCCTCGAGGCACTATTTGGTTCCTCACCAACGATTGAGAATGCGACTGAAGGTCCAACAACGGAAGACTTCAAACCAAATGGAAACAATTCGTCTGCAAAGAAGAAAATCGGCGTACGCATCATGGACAACCGGCTGCAAATCATGAACAGGTTGCCGGACCCCACGATTAAAAAACATATTGAAGCCAGATACTTGGAGAAACTTCAACGCCAGAAGCAGATCGAAAAGGCAGTCGCAGCAATGCTGACGCCTCACTACACCAGTGGAAGCTTAACTAAGGAAAATTATAAGATCATCATGGGAAAAATCGTGCCGCGATTATACCGCGAGCCTGGCAATAGAGACTCCATAGTCATAAAACACCTTGTGCACTACTACGTAAAAAGGTATGGCATTAATAAAAGGGAATTACCCTTGCCACAATGGATCAACGCGCCAAGGCAGAGCCATGCGGTACCCCCTCCCCCAACTCACTCGACGCACGCGGTGCCACCGTCAACGGAGCACGCACGCGGCAACGTCAGACGCATCTCGCCCGCGGTCAGCACCACATCGTACGAGTAACCAAGTTCAGCAAGTGCAGCGCAACGAAGTGTAGTCAATACTAACAAACCCTAGTGTAGTGTTAACAGACTCCAAACTCATTGAGCATTAACCTACCTTAGTGTTAATAAACTCTAAACCTAGTGTAGTGTTAATAGACTATAAAACTAGTGTAGTGTTAATTGACTCTGACCCCAGTGAGCATTAACGAACCCTAGTATGAATGTTAATAGACTATAAACCTAGTGTTGTGAACCTAGTGTAGTGTTAATTGACTCTGAACCCAGTGAGCATTAACGAACCATTAGTGTTAATAGACTCCGGAATTAGTGAGCGTTAACAGACTTTAGCAAAGTGCTGAAAACCTTTAAGGAGGTCTTAACCAATCCCGGTGGAAATCACAAGCAACGATGAGGGTCATCACTTGCGATTTCGTTAAAATCGCAGACCCGATCATGCAGCCTCCGATCAGCTCGAGAGACACCAGGAGCAACAGGGACATCGAGGAGATACCGCCGAGGTCGGTCTACAGCCCCGAGGAACTGGCGGAGATCCTGGTGGAGCCGCTCCCTGACCTCCGGGAGCTCCTCCAAGCTTATAACAGCGCATACTTCGAAAATAAGGTTCGAGGATTCACCATTAGGTGGTCCTCTCACCTAATGCGTAAGGCGGGAATGACGGAATTACACCCGCTCCTGCAGATCGTCCTCTCGAGGAACCTGCTTGTGGGAAGAGCAACAAAGGTCATGGTTGAAACCCTCGTCCACGAGCATATCCATGCCTACATCTTCACGACCACGCACGACGACCCGGTGGGGCACGAAGAATTGTTTCGAGAAATTATGACGGAGGTGAACGAGAAGAGCGGGCTCAACGTCACCATCCGAGACGAAGGAGGACTAAACCACATAGCCGACCGCCTATGCATTTGGACTTGCACCGGATGCGGGTTTGAACTGGCGCGAGTCAGGAAGAATATCCGCCAGCCGAGGGACTGAGTGGCACGATGGCATCGAGGGGAGTGCAGAGGAAGATGGGTCAAATCCGAGTACGTGGAGGACTAAAGAGGACGCATGTTCTGTTACAAGATGGGCACGGAAATATGCCTCCTCCTCCTCCTCCTCTGGGCGACGGAAGCCATGGGCCTGATCGGCTACGATTGCGGGGGCTCAACACTCAACATTACAACAATCTCTCTCAATGGTGTCGCGGAGTGCGACATACCCCTGTTGGAGCCAACAACGGCAAACGCCTACATCCAACTGCTCCAACTCACGGATTTCAACAATGCCGAAGTGACCCAGTGTAGGATCGAGATCGACAGAACGATATACCATTGCGGGATGCACTCCCACAACTCAATCGTTCACAACGGAAGACAGGTCTACCTCCACGAGCTGGACGAGAGATCCTGTCGAAGAGTGCACGAGTCTGGGATCCTGTCAGTCAGCAGCGCGGGGCAGCTCATCGGATTGCGTCGAAACAGCACGATAACGATAAGCATCACAATGGCTGGATCCGTCTCGGTGGACGGAAAGTGCGTTAGGACCCAGTACAGCGACCCGTTCGGCACGTGGGACAACGTCGTCTTGCATGCCTCGGTCAGTATAACTTTACTTAGTTATGAGGCAACGGTCAACCTGGCGACCGACGAAATCGTGCTACAAACCGGGACGCGCTGTACTTTGGCAAATGGACACTGCATTAACGTCAACGGGAATAGCGCGTATTGGAAAACCGAGCCCACGGACTCGTGTAACTTCAATCGATACGATGTTCTCTACGAGGGAAAAGCTACAAAATTGGTTTCTACTACGGACCGCGTGAACTCACCTGACGTGTACACGTTGACAACCCAGGAAACCACGTTTGCCCTAGCTAAACGTTCGGAACTCCAACTGTGCGGATACTTACTGATTCGGACGGAGCATCCGAAGTTGTTCATCCTGGAAACGCGAAAAGGAGAGTTATTCGCGGCACATAAACCAATATCAGTGTCAAATCTGGACATATATTCATATATTAATTCAAAGTTTGTCTACGTGGAAAAACACGTGAAGCTGCAGATGAAGAATTTGTACAAGGACGTCCTCACACAACGATGCAACCTGGAAAGACAAGTACTCCAGAACGCGTTATCAACCTCCGGAATTTTGCCAGAGAAATTCGCGTTCGGGATCATGAAGGGCCCCGGATATATGGCGGTGATCGCAGGGGAAGTAGCACACATAGTTAAGTGCATACCTGTAGAATGTGGGCTACGCCGCACGGACGAGTGCTACCACGAGCTGCCCGTCACATACCGAAATAAGTCGTCCTTCCTATCAACGACTTCCAGGATGTTGCTGAAATCAGCAACGCAGATCGAGTGTGACCCCACGTTGCCAGCGTTATACCAAATCGACAACGTGTGGTACAGATTCTCACCACATCCTATCGTGGTACCATCGCCTCAGTCGCTGAAGCCATCATCGAACCCGCCATGGCATTACGCATCCATCGGAAATCTCGCCAACAGCGGAATCTACTCGGAAGCGGATATCAAGAAGCTGAGAGACAGAATAATGTTTCCTGCGGAAAAACCAGCTCACCTGAACAACCTGGCGAGAGGATCAATAGGATACAGTATACCCGAAGGAAGTGTCTCCATCCAAGGATTCCTGGACGAAAACACTCTCGAACACTTGGCAGAGAGTGCTGCAAAAAGATTTTGGCGTGGATTCGAGAAATTCGGCACAGCCAGCGCCGGAGTCTTCGCAATCTACGTAATCCTAAAAATCGTAAAATCGATAATCAACACGTGCATCCACGGATATGCAATTCACTCGCTATACGGCTGGAGCATTCACTTGCTAGGAGCCGTATGGAGTTCCGTGACCGGACTATTGCTTAAGTTAGGTCACAAACGTACCCCAGCGCCGACCGACGTCGAAGGCAAACCAAACACCGAGGAAAGGGTAAAATCAACAGTTGAAGGACAGATTTACCCCAACTTGACGGCGAGGGACAACGCAAGATGTTCGACAACTGAGGAAAGGGCAACCACATCGGATTGCCCCAACTTGACGGCGAGGGACAGCGTAAGATTTTCAGTAGCAGACGAACGAGTAGAACTACTTGGCTACTCCAACTTGACGGCGAGGGAACCCGGAAGATTTCCAACGCCGCTACCAAGAATCGACCCAGCACTCCTCCGACGCCTTCAAGCTGGTCCTACGCAGAGCCTCGGCACTGTTTCGGACTTAAGGGGGGAAGTGTTACGTCCTGGGTCGAATTCAGGACAGAAAGAGTGACGACGCTCACACACAAGATTTTTTTTTTGTTTGAGACAATTAGTTACTAAGCATAATGGCAAAACAATATAACAATCCCGTTTCACGTAATCATCTTATTACGTAATATATTATTATTGTTTATAATAATCAACAACAATTGATCTGAACAAATAATAATAAAAGATCAACTAAACAAACATTAAACCAACGCGCAACAGTAATAAACTCCGATACGAGCTACGCACATCGTTAATTCGAAAACCGAGGAAATTCAGCAAACTTTAAGTTACAATAAAAACAGAACCGCGCGATTTTAACAAAATCTGAGCACGCTACCGGAAGCGGAAAATCCTCACGAGCAACTTAGGTGCCGGTGAATTTTTCACCCTCCGGGGCGTATTGTCGCCACTGTTAGCGATTTTCTAAAAAAGGCGCGTGACCTTGGAAAATTCAAGAATTAATTCCCCAGCGCGAACGGAAAGCGCGAATCGGATCAAAATCGTCATAAAAATTAAAAATGCGACAAGCAATGAATTTAAGACAGATGAACATTACAAACAATAAATAAAATTGTTAATAAATAAATTCCAAACAGTTTTCTTTCTTTCCACGTAATGCCGGAGTGTCGTTAGGGAAACGACACTCGACGGCACAAAAAGGGTAATAAATAAGCATTACTAAAAATAAATAAACATTATTAACAATAAATGGAATTATTAACAAATAATTTCCAAACATACTAAATACGCGCAACGTCGCGTGCCGCTAATGAAGCGACACTCGACGGCTCAAACTCACGATAAATAAATATTATTAGTAGTAATGGGTGCACTATGGCGACCCCCCACTCCCATCCCCACTCCTCGGGCCCGGTCTGACCGCGCCCTGAGGTGTGAGTGTGATGGAGAGGGGATGAGAGCGTGTGTGTGCGGGAGTCTCCATAGTGCACCCGAAATAAGGAAATAAATCTTTCTTCGTTTAAAATGTTTTTATTTCTGTGGACATTTAGGACTTTTTTATTTAAACAGATGCTCCCCCAGGTTGTCTTGAAGTAGCCTGTAAAATAAATAATATTTATTAGTTTATTTTTGATTTTCCTATTTTTCTATTTTTATTTATATATGAACTTACCAGCTACGGTTGCTCTTCATTGTTCGAGCGTGGTGCTGGTCGCCGCGTGAATGGACGGTCATCGAAAATGGGGACGCGGAGGGGCTCCTGCCCTTCGCGCTCCCACACCGCATACTGCACGGGAGGCGTCGGCTCCTGGGCGCTCACGTAGTCCCTATACGTGAAAATAGGGCGTCGGCGTTCTGGAAAATAAAAAAATAACGAAAATAAAAAAATGAACTTTTTTCTTCTTTCAAGGCGTGTTCGCGGTACACCTTTCAAACAGCGTCTGTGGTGTACCCTGTAGCGGACAGGTCTAGTGGCCGCGGGATCTCTGGCTCGAGCCCGCGTCGAGTACTTATTTAATTTTTTATTTTTTCGGTAAAATTATTAATTAAATTTATAAATAATAATGGTTATTTTTAATTTAAAAATGATTATTAAAAAAAGAGTACTCGACGCGGGCTCGAACCAGAGACCCCGCGGTCGCTAGACTCGCCCGCTACAGGGTACACCACGACACGGCTTGAGAAGTTCCTCACGAACGCTCGTTCAAGAGTGTTTCACGAGGCCTCTCTCTTTCTCTCTCTCTCTGACTCGAGCCTGCTTCGAGTACTTTTTTAAAATTGTAAATAATAAAAAAAATTTTAATTATTATTTTAAAGAAGTACTCGAGACAATCCGTGATGTACCCTGTAGCGGTCAGGTCTAGTGGCCGCGGGATCTCTGGTTCGAGCCCGCGTCGAGTACTTATTTAATTATTAATTAAATTTATAAATAATAATGGTTATTTTTAATTTAAAAAATTAAAAATGATTATAAAAAAAAGAGTACTCGACGCGGGCTCGAGCCAGAGACCCCGCGGTCGCTAGACTCGCCCGCTTTTTTTTTTTTTTTTAATAAGTTTATTTTTCAGAAGGCGTAACAGAAGCGGTACAAGGTTGGTTGAAAATACTTAAAAAAAAGGACCAGTCGCTAGGGGATATTTGTGCTGGCTCTTGCCCATGGGCTTATGGGACTCGTCGCCAAACGACTATTTGCTACTCGGACGTAACTAAATTAAACCTGTATTGGGGTTTATAGCGCGGGTGCGCTGGATGGGTATATGGCCCGCAGTGGGGTGTGTAGTTAAGGGGAAAAAAGGTAATGCTGCGTACAGAAAAAAAACCCCCCTACAAGTATATATGCAAGAGCTAAAACTAGAAAACTTAGGACTAAGGATTATATACATATTTACATAAGGACTAGGACGTCCCTCGTTAACTCGCTTAATGCGTGGTTCAGTGCCTGATTCGTTGGTTCTCGCGAGCACGACGTCGGATGAGTTCGATATGGCGTGTTCTACTTGCTGAGAGCAATCGAATTATGTTATTATCGGCGGCTAACCACCAGTATTTGCGAATGTTGACTCTATGGAAATCAAGCCAGTCTCTCTTCGGGAGTACCGTGGAGCCGATGAACTTTTCGGCGTGTTTCGCGAAGTCATGAGCCGTTAGCGTAATGCGCTTGTTCGCCTTGTTACATCGCCAGTGGTACAAGATTGGGATATTATCTTCATTCTGTATTAGGCCCGCCGCGTCGCATCGCATGAAAGCTTGGGGGGTGATGTAACCAGATCTTTTTTGGAAATCGATTTCCGGTGCTGTCGTGGTCGATAGCGTACTCGTGATGCGATTATCTATATTTGGCAACTTACTGAAGTAATCGCGCGTTATTTTCAGGAGGAAACAATCGATCCGAGGGACCTCCGCCGTGTCGTACAAAACCGCGTTACTCACCCGGTGAGCAAATTCAGAATGCGCCGACCGGTACATAGTGAGGCAGGCACGGATACATTTCCTCTCGAAGCATCTAAGCTGTTCCATGACAGTATGGTTACAATTCCACCAGATTGGGGCTGCATAGGATATAATCGGTCGAATTAGAAGTAGGTATAGGATAACCTTCGCACGTCTTGACAGGTGTTTGTTGTGGAATATTCTACTGTTAGTTACAAAAGTTGCTCTGACTTTTTGCATTTGTTCTTTCAGGTGTGTGTTCATTCGCAGTAAGTAGTCAATGTGTACGCCGAGATATTTAACGGATGACTTATGAGGTACGGTAACTTTCTCGTTGGTGCCCGGATTGGTTATTTCTATGTGGAATTCCTTCTGTCCAAGCTTTTTGTTTCTCGAAAGGAAAGCCAGTGGTTTACGGAAAAGGATCGTCTCGCATTTAAGTGGGTTGAGGCGGAGGTTCCAGGTCATGTAGTATTGATTGGTTTTTTCAACAAGTTGCTCTAGGGTGTTTTGTATCAGAGATTTGAAAATTTTTGTTAGGTTATGTATATTGCAGAAGGTCAAGGACTCGATAGTGGCCGGTCGGGGGCTACAGGCTCGATTTGCATCAGAAAAGGTTGTTATGACGGTGCTATCGGATCTTATTCGTTCGGCTTCAGCTTTTAGAGCGTCTGCTGCTTCATCGACTAATATTTTGAGCCGCGTCCCTTCATTCAAAAACCGAGGGGAGTTGATGGATTCATAGTGCGCGCCAATTATGTTCAGTTTATCGGATGGAGAAGAGAAAATGAATTTTTTACCGTCTGATTGTGCGTTATTGATATTGCAGTTACTTCTTCGGAGGATGTCTTGCTGATCGCGACGTATCTGTATCTCGTCTATTTTTTGGGTATGTCTCGGCCTTAGTAAACGATTGATCTTGGGAAAAAAGGATTCTGTTTTGCGGTGGTTGATTTGTCGCAGTTGATTGATCCAGTACCTGTCAGTCGCTTTCCGAAATTCATTTTGGAGTACTTCTTTGACTATTTTGAGGGTTGAGATAGCTAGCCTAGTAGGTTGTTTTTCGAGGTGGGGTCCGTTCGGTGTAATTTGTGTAGAAGCGAAATTAGGTAAGATTTTTCTGCTTGCAGTCGTTTGATTTTATTTGAGAGGTATTTGTGGATGCTATTGTTTTGCGTTATGGGCGGGACTGTACTGCGTATGGTATCGAGTATTTTGGAATTTAGTTCAGTCAGGTTCTGTTCAATTTCGGGGATGGTCAAATTGCGATCGTCCGGGATAGGGTCGGGCAACGAGTTCGCGAGTCTCCGAGTGAACAGCTTCCATTTGGTCGCTTTGAAATTAAATTTGGCATCTAACGCTATAGGTATCATTTCCTCGATTTTGTCGTCGCGGAACTCAACAGAGACGGTTAGCGCGTTGTGATCACTATCATATGGGAGCGTGGGTATTTTCCCGCCCGTGCTGTTCACGATCTTAAGCCTCGCATCGGTAAGGCAGAGGTCAAGGTATGTTCTGGCCGGCTTGAATGTCAGGTCAAGCGTGGAGTAAATTTTTAGTTTAAACCTGACTGCCTCTCTGGCTTCCCAGCTCGCCATATATTTACCTCGTTCGTTGTTTGCCCTGTCGCCCCAAATCCTGCGTCTCGCGTTTAGGTCGCCAGCTAGGATGTAATGTCGATTATTATCCTCAAGTCTGAGCTTCTCGAATAGCGTTTGGAGTTCGTTAATAAAAAGTCGTCTGTTGTCGTTCGTAGCGTACGCGCTGATCACATATAGGACCATATTATTATTGGTCGTGAGTTTAATAATTGTGTACTCTAATATTTCGTTTTGTCTCGAGGAAGGGTATGTGATTACCTCGTGTTGCCAATTCTTTTTTATTAAGATTGCCGTGCCGCCACCTTGTGTCGAGTTTGGTCTATCTGTTCTAATTAAGTTATATTCATTGAATTGAATTTTATAGCGGTCATTAAGCTTGTAACTCCCCTGCATTACCAACTCTCCCGTGTGGCCCCGGTGACGTCACACCGCGAGAGCCCGCGAGACACGGACAGCCGGAACAGAGCTAGTCGGCAGGCCCGCGGAGGCACAAGTGGCGCCATCCGACGGGATCGAGCGGCAGCTGGATCGATGCCGAGCGGCGCGCACGCGCAAAGGCCAAGAACAGCGAGGATTCGGAAGCACGGCAGTGCCGTCCGGCGGAACGACACCGAAAGCTCCCTCAAGGTCAAAGAAAGGCGAAAGCGAGGGAAAATCGGCCTCACTAATTGGACAGGAATGACGACATGAAAGTTGCACACGGCACCGACCGAGCAAGGCTATTCGCTCGGCGGGTAACACCGGACGATCGTCACTACGATACCGACCCGGGATTGGAGGGTAGAAGGCGAGGATGCCCTCAGCCAATTACGAAATTAACAATTAGGCGATCGCACGCAGACGCGAGGCCGCCAAAACCCTGCAGAACCGACGGAGAAGGGGAGCAAAATCGGGATATAAAAGACGGCGATTTCAGCAGTCGATTATCAGTTCAACGATCTACTTTACCATCGGCCAGCTCTCCAAGGAATAACCGTGAAAAGTGAACAGTGAAAGTGAAAAGTAAAAGTGAGTTAAAGTGACTAACGTGAAACAGTGCCAAAAAGGACTTATAAATTTTGTGCTACGGTGGACTTATAAAATTTGTGCCGAATTAGACTTATAAATTTTTGTGAATCGTGAACTTATAAAATTGGTGCCGATTTGGACTGATAAATTTTCTGTGCCGAGTAAACGTATACAAGCCGTGCCGAAAAAGGACTTTTAAATTTTCGTGCAAAGTCCGAACTTAGAAAAATTGTGAAACTCGGGACTTATAAAAATTAGCCACGCCGGACTTGTGACATTCGTGCCGAGAACTCATAAACATTGTGACACTGACTCGTAGAATTCGTGACACATCGAAATCTCGTGCCAAGTTGAACTTATACATTTGTGCAACGATTGGAGATAATCGGTAAAGTAACTAAGGTGACCGGTCAGATAAGTGGCAAGTGACGGAATAAATAATTCGACAACACCAAGGACGTGAAAAACGCACCCCCAGGGCATCATTCACTTTCCCTGAAGGGACCGATACCGTCAAACCGAGGTAAAGCCGTCTAATTATAAAAAAAACACCAATTGCAAATCGCGAGGTGAGCGGGCTGTCACCGTCGATCGCCGAGGCGTGACGTCATCGCAAGTACGGCCGAGCACGACGGCCAGCTGGATTCAGCGACGATCGAGGAGCGGCCAACGCATGCGCCGTACGATTACACGCGAATAAATCTTGTCGATAAAAATATTCCGACTTCAAGAAAATTAATTTATTTCATAAAAGAGAAATCAGACCGAATTATACGAATAACCCATTTTGTTACCGATTTGAAGCAATATTTCGAACGAGAATAAAGAACACGAATTAATTGCGAGAATCGAAATACTTGTAATCACGCAAGAGCCTGTCACTTTACCAATAAAAGGTATTTTCGATCACATCAAAAACGTCTCTGACGCACCAGCCCATAATTCCTAGCCGCTCGAGTCCACGAATCCTTCCGTTTGAGTGCCCGTCCTCTTAAGGAGGTGCGCAAATACGGGAAATTATTGTACGAGCTTTGCTCCGGTTACATTTGGCGCCCAACGTGGGGCTCGAGCAAAAAGAAATTGAGTGTGTCAGAGCGATAAAGTCCCGCAAAATAAAAGTAAAATAAATCAAATTTTTTTCTGTATTGTTAAAACAACAATTACAGCTGAAAAAAAAAAAAATTAATTTAAATAACGCCAAGCCGAGACACCCAATGGCAGAAAAATCCTTGCAGCGAGAGATGCGCGAACTCGAACTTATGGAAGCGGAGGAGAACGCGCATCGCGCAGCAAGATTGCGAAACGAGCGGCTGAGGGGACAGCAAGCCGCAGAGGAGGCCGAAGCTCGACGAAACGACGAGGCCACGATTGAGAATGAGACCCTTGGGGGATCGGAAGGGTCGCACGACGACAGCATTGTCGATGCGAATCTTCCGAATCTAACCCTCGGCTGGGAGTCGACAACGGCAGACGGGCTCATCAGCGGGGGAAACATAAGAACTCACGGAGAAATCAATCGATTGTCAATGATTCCCAAGGAGAACCCGGGTGGCCGACAAAACGTGAGTAACGCATCTGCGGCCAGGAGAGGAAATGAAACCCAGCACGATTCCCCGGCAACCGGAGCGGATAATAGACACCGGGATCCCATTATCGTTGAGACCCCCAAGGACACGTCAAATGACGCTTTAATGCAGGTCCTCATGCAGATCAATGCAACAGTGACGAAGCTTCAGAGCCAACAGACGGACCAGGCTTCAGCATGTATCGCGAGGACTAAAAAGGTCGAGGGGACAATGCTAACGGCCTTATCCCGGGCAGTAACAGAGAGTGAGGCGGAAACTGAACGAAAAATCGTAGCAGTACAAAAGGCACTCCGTAAAGAACAGGGGACAATCAACGTCCACACTCGGGAACAACAGGCGGCACATGACGTGACCTTGGGAAAGGTGATCGACCGAGTCGAGGAGGTCACGGACGTCGCGACGAAGGCCCTGCAAACGGCAGAGGATAACGCGAAACGGATACGAGAATACGCGGCGCAAGTCAGAAGCACGATGTCGCAATCGACGCTCGGCACGACGATGTTCGGGGGCTTGAATGCCAGTAAGGCTTATGTAGCATCAAAGAAGCTCCCGACTTTCAAGGGTGACGGTGTGAAACGACCAATGCAGTACCTAAAGACCCTCCGAGATCATTTTAGTGCGATAGAACCGGAAGGTCCAGAATTCCGATGTATGATGGGAGATGCCATGGTCGAAACGGCCCGAGATTGGTGGCATTTGGTGGCGTCGGAAATTTCGAACATCTCGGAGTTTGACAAGGCCTTCCGAGCACGATACTGGGGGCGCGAGCTTCAAGACAAAGTGAAGCGGCACTTGGAATACGGAAGCTACTACATCGAGGGACAGCGCCTGACGAAGGCAGAATACGCAACTCGCGTGATCGGTAACGTTCGCGACCTGAGTGAAACGATAAGTGACGCAGAAACGATCCGCCGCCTCTCCAAGCATTTCGACGAGAACATAAGAACGGCGATTCTCGTACGAAATGTGAACCAGATTAGTGACCTCATCGAGTTACTGGAGAGCAACGACCTCGGAGGGACGGTGAATGCGCGAAACCCCAGTGAAAGACAGATGGGACAGGGTTTCAATGCGAACCGGGGAAACGGTAGGGGAAACGGTGGGGGTCAGCGCCCATGGCAGTACCGAGCGAATCAACAGGAAAAGGCGAATCAGTACGGCCAAGGTCAAGGGCAGCAGCTGCCACCAAACAACCCATGGCACGGGCCTCCGGGAGTGGCATCAATGCCCAATTTCTCTGTCCCGCAGCCAGCCTACCCCATAACGCCGCCACAGACACCTGCATCCGGGATGCAGTCGAACGGAAACTCCCTAGGCGCAAAACAGGGAAACGCTTAGACGTTGCGTCCGTAAGGTACGAAGGCAGTCCACGAGACGCAACGGCGGCGAAACTGGAAGAGGAGAAGAGAAGAGAAGAAGAAAGGAAGAAAGAAGAGAAGGGGAAGGAAGAAGAGGAAGAGAAAAAAGAAGAGGAAAAGAGAAGAAAAGAAGAAGAGAAGAAAGCGGAAGAAAGAAGACGGAGAAAAGCAGAATATTGGCAGAAACGAAAGGAGAAGAAGGAAAAGGAAAGAGAGGAGGCGAAAAGCTCGCGGGAAGAGGCGACAAACCTCGGAAGAGAAATGACGGTCGGCCATGATGCCGAGCCAACGGAAGGGAAAAACATGCGAAGGTTAGTTAAGGACGGGGGAGGGACGGATCTCCGGATAAGGGCACAGGAGAAGGACCAGAAAAAGGTCGACACTCACGAGGTCACGAAGGAGAACCGGCGCCCCCAACTCGAACCCGCATCAGCCCTGAAGAAGGCACAAGCTAAGGTCGAAAAAATCGTCGCTCTCGGGCAAGGAGCCATCCCCAAGATAAACGAGAGGAGCGTCAACACGATCTTCGAAAGCCCACAGGATTACCTCCTGGATATCCAACCTCCCGGAGGAAATACAACCTACGATGAAACGCGTCCAATGTGTCCTGAGGTACCGATTGGCCTCGAAGGGGTATTCGCCGTGGCGTTAGTCGACAGCGGAAGCGAGGTGTCCTGTATCTCGGAGGAATTTCATTTGCAAAACCTGGAGGCTTTTAAGGAATGTCCGACTTTGCCGGTAACATCACTGAATGTGGTGGGAGCGTTCGGAGGGGGTGCCGGACGAATAAAGCAACAGGTCATGATGAAGGCGAAGGTATATGATTCTGAGGGGGACGTGAACCTGCTAGTGATACCGAGACTGCAAAAATCGGTGCTTCTCGGTATCGACGCAATGGACAAACTCGAGGTATACGTGGACACGCACAGAAAAGTCATAAAGGTGCGCGATAAAACGGTTGGACGCCTGGTCGGAGGATACTGGCAAATGGGGGAGAGCCAGGAGAAATTTACCGAGGGAGACAAGGAAATGGGGGAGAGTAGAGCGATGCTCGCTCGGATAAAATGCACCGGCGAAGAGAGAGATTTGGAAAGCACGGAAACGAGGTATACCAGGAGCGGACGAATACATGATCCCGCCTCCGAATGCCTCCGCGAAGAAGAAGTCGACGAGAAGCTCCGGGAATGCGCTGACGTGGACATCGAGATCCAGCGGGCCTTCAAGGACCTGATTTTCGAATATAGAGACATATTCCGAAAACGACCAGGGCGAATGCACGCGTACGAGCATCGACTCGTTCTCAAGGAGGAAAAACCATTTGTGTCTCGCTCGTATCCGATCCCCATGACATATCGAGGGAAAGTAACGGACGAAATCAACAAAATGCTCGCACAAGGGGTGATTCAGAGATCGACGAGTACCTACATTAACCCCTTGGTAACCGTTATCAAGGCTAACGGCGACGTGCGGCTATGTCTCGATGCCCGACAGTTAAATGAGCACCTCGAAGGCGACTACGACTCCGCGTTGCCAACGGAAGAAATATTTCAAAAATGCGGAGGCGCGAAAGTCATGTCGACGCTTGACTTAACTAGCAGTTTTTGGCAGATTCCTTTACATCCTGAGTCAAGGAAGTATACAGCCTTTCGACACGAGAACAAGTGTTACGAGTTTACCGTAACGCCGTTCGGGTTAAAAACAAGCACCGCGGCACTGGTTCGAGGGTTGGACATCGTTTTACGAAACACTGGAGATTTTATTATAAACTTCGTGGACGATCTGCTGTGTGTATCGACAAACCCAACACAACATCTGCAACATCTCCGTCAATTATTTTCAAAGATCCGAGAGCATGGAATGACCTTGAAAATGGAGAAATCCCACTTCTTTCGAAGGGAGGTGAATTTTCTCGGGCACGTAGTAACAACGAACGGGATTCGACCACAAGCCGATAAGATCAAGTCGATACAAGAATTTCCGCGACCACGTAACATAAAACAGTTACGAGGATTCCTTGGCCTGGTGAATTTTTATACGAGATTCACCAACAGACATGCTGAAGAAACCGTCCCCTTATTAGAACTATTGAAAAAAGGAACGAGCTGGAAATGGACGGACAGCCACGAAGCGGCGTTTGAACGGGTGAAACGGTTGTTTTGCGAGTCAGTCGTCCTCGAACACCCCGACGTGACGAGGCCGTATACCTGGACGACGGACGCAAGTGACTACGCGCTTGGCGCGACATTGTCACAAACCGATGAAAATGGCGAAGTCGGAGTGATCTCCTTTGCCAGTCGAACGCTCAAGGGGGCCGAAGTCGGGTACACCACATCGGAGAAGGAACTACTCGCGATCGTGTGGGCTCTCCAAAAATTCCAAAGCTATCTCAAAGGAGCAAGGATAACGGTCGTAACAGACCACAAGGCGTTAACCTTTTTGAAAACGTGTCGATTCACCAGTGACCGGCTGCTGAGATGGGCGCTATTGCTACAAGGATACGATTTAACGGTCGAACACCGGCCGGGAAGGTCGAATCAAGTAGCAGATACGCTCAGCAGGCTTCGAGATCACACATACGAGCCTGACGGGACGACGCCGGGAAAGCTTATCATCGCCGCCCTCGCCCAGAAACCCTCAAAGCTGTTGTCACAAAAGATGCGGAAGATTGGTACGATACAAAGAAGTCAAGAAAATCTAAACTCCATCATAACTCTGCTAGAGGACGAGAAGGAAGTTGAGAATCACCCGAAAAATTACCGACTCAACGCAGGAGTGCTACAGAAGGCCGCAAAGACCGGACAATGGAAAGTTGCGTTACCAGAGGAGCTGAAGGAAATCCTAATCGAAGAATGCCACCTAATGTACGGCCATATCGGTGCAACCAAGGTATTCCACATGTTAAACGAGGATTTTGCATATCCGAGGTTCGCGAAGAGCGTTAGGCATCAGCTTGCAACTTGTGACTCTTGCCAACGGACGAAGTGCGCAATACAAAAGAGTTACGCAAATATGCAAACCATTGTCCCGGAAGGACCCGGGGATTTAATCTCCATTGATTTTTACGGCCCACTACCAATGTCCACAGGAGGAGTTCGACATATTTTGGTCACGCTGGACGCATTTACCAAATATGTTGTCCTGTATCCGATGCGAAAGGCCAATACGCAAACAATAATCAAAAAGCTTAGCATGGATTATATCCCGAAGCATGGCAAACCGCAGAGAATCCAATTTGATCATGGCACGCAGTTTACGGCAAAAGCGTGGAAAAAATGGTTGGAGGACAAAAAAATCCGAGGGGTGTTCTCATCGATTCGCCACCCACAAGGAAACATCGTCGAACGGGTGAATCGAGAACTCGGACGATTCTTTCGCACTTTCTTAGCGGATCGGCACACAGCATGGGCAAAATGGGTGCCCATAATACAAGACTGTATTAACGATTCGCCGCATGATACCACCGAGTACACGCCGACTGAATTACAAACGAAGAAACCGCCGCACCGCCCCTGGAAAAATTGGATTCCAGCGTTAAGAGAAAAAGCCGCAGAATTGGTAGACTACGCGAAAAAACTCGAACAAGTACAGCTCAGAATCTTACGGAAAGGCAGAAGAAGGGCCGAAAAATTCGATGATTGCCACCGACTGACTACGTTCGAGGAAGGCGATTTGGTTCTGGTAAAAGCTCTAAACTTCTCGAATCAAAATGACCAGGTCACCGCCAAGTTTATGCCGCTGTACGAGGGACCGTATAAAATCGGGAGATGCGTGGGACTCGCGACGTACATCATCGAGGATCCAGAGTCGAAAGAACCCCGCGGGAGATTCCATTCGAGTCTCCTGAAACGATACCACAGGAAGGCGAGTTTGAAAAATGCGGACGACTCGGAGAACGACGAATAAGAACAAGGAACCGGTGTTACCGACTCCGATAAAGCGCCGCCGAGATCGAGGATCGGGTAATCGGTAAGGGAGAGCGCGCCCGCCCACGGACAACGAGGCGGCGAGACTACGAGGCGCCGGCCGGAGCGTTTGAACGGCCGAGCGCCAGCCCCGACCGATTACGGACGGCGAAGGAGTCGAGTGCGAGCGAATACCGAGAATCAAAACAAAGGATTCCGAGAATCGAGAAGCTCGCGCCAAAGAACAAAAGCAGCCGAAATTCGACGGATAGAATGGAAATTCTGGCAAGAAATACTGGCTTCGACTTAGGATAACGGGACTTCCCCAGCACTATAGCAAATCTCGACGTCCAGGGAAATCGGGAGGGGAAGGCAATAAAATCAAAGATCGGTACCTAACGAGCAATGAAATATGACAGCTCCGATAGTACCAAAGCGATCGGCGAAAGACACGGACGAGAAGAGAGAGAAAGAAGAAAATTAATAGTGAAGGAAAAAGAGAAAAGAAAAAGATTTTACGGTAAAAGGACACGGGGTGAGTAAGAAAACAAGCAATATAAAGGAAAAAGAGGGCGAGACAAGACGAAAGAAATAAAATAGACCGAAACAAATTTAACAGAAAAAAGAAAAAAAAACCAGCATGGAGACGTTCCGCAACTACCCGGCCCAAAACCTGGAGGGAAGCTACACCGGCGTGACGGTGATAAGCGTGCAGAACCCGAGCCGGGTATACGTGCACCTGGCCGATCCGGAGGGCAGCAGGGCAAGTTTGCTGCACCACTACGCGCGCACCAGCCTAGACCACCCGGAAGTCCGACCGCTCGAAGAGGAGGAGTGTCGGGCCGGTGCGCCCACGTACTTCCGGCACGACCAGAAGTTTTATCGGGCAATAATCAACATGGACCGGGATGAGGAGGGAGATGTCGCCATCTGGCTCGGCGATTGGGCCTTATCGTTACATGCCAGGCCAGAAGAGCTGTACACCGTCCCCCAGGAACACCGGGCTGTCGCATTCCAGGCCATTGCTTGTGGACTCCATGCCACAAGACCCGTGGGAGGGGAGGAATGGAGCCCCGAAACAACAAATTATGCCAGAGAGTACCTGGAAGACCGCCTCTGGGACCTACATGTGGCCGATCAGGACACAGGGGCGGATGCTATCTGGATAATTCTCGAGTCCCACGGAAACGAACGAGAAAGCCTCCGGGATCGGCTGCTGGCCACCAACCAAGGACGGTGGGGTGTAAACCCGGACTGGTTCGACTGGGGCATGGATGGCGGCTACCACTGCGACAGCGTGCAGGTGCCCCTCCGACACCAGATGGGTTCTGGACCAGCCCTGGACCCTGAAGAGGACGAGGAGGAAATGGAGATCGACGAACTCGGAGGATGGGACGACAGCGGTAGCGACGAAGGGTACTCCAGCGACCTCAGCACGGAGCCCAACGGAGAAGATGACAACATTATCATAAAAAATTAAAAAAAAAAAAAACCAGAAGGGAGGAAACATGTAATAACGCCACGAAACCGACATGGAAAATAAATAGAACGACATAACCAGAGGAGCGTATTTCCCTTGTAACCCAAAAAAAAAAAAAAAAAAAAAAAAAAAAAAAGTTATTTTGGACATGACTACTGAGACTCGGGACGAGTCTCAGTAGTAATGTGGGGGAGAATGTAACTCCCCTGCATTACCAACTCTCCCGTGTGGCCCCGGTGACGTCACACCGCGAGAGCCCGCGAGACACGGACAGCCGGAACAGAGCTAGTCGGCAGGCCCGCGGAGGCACAAATGGCGCCATCCGACGGGATCGAGCGGCAGCTGGATCGATGCCGAGCGGCGCGCACGCGCAAAGGCCAAGAACAGCGAGGATTCGGAAGCACGGCAGTGCCGTCCGGCGGAACGACACCGAAAGCTCCCTCAAGGTCAAAGAAAGGCGAAAGCGAGGGAAAATCGGCCTCACTAATTGGACAGGAATGACGACATGAAAGTTGCACACGGCACCGACCGAGCAAGGCTATTCGCTCGGCGGGTAACACCGGACGATCGTCACTACGATACCGACCCGGGATTGGAGGGTAGAAGGCGAGGATGCCCTCAGCCAATTACGAAATTAACAATTAGGCGATCGCACGCAGACGCGAGGCCGCCAAAACCCTGCAGAACCGACGGAGAAGGGGAGCAAAATCGGGATATAAAAGACGGCGATTTCAGCAGTCGATTATCAGTTCAACGATCTACTTTACCATCGGCCAGCTCTCCAAGGAATAACCGTGAAAAGTGAACAGTGAAAGTGAAAAGTAAAAGTGAGTTAAAGTGACTAACGTGAAACAGTGCCAAAAAGGACTTATAAATTTTGTGCTACTGTGGACTTATAAAATTTGTGCCGAATTAGACTTATAAATTTTTGTGAATCGTGAACTTATAAAATTGGTGCCGATTTGGACTGATAAATTTTCTGTGCCGAGTAAACGTATACAAGCCGTGCCGAAAAAGGACTTTTAAATTTTCGTGCAAAGTCCGAACTTAGAAAAATTGTGAAACACGGGACTTATAAAAATTAGCCACGCCGGACTTGTGACATTCGTGCCGAGAACTCATAAACATTGTGACACTGACTCGTAGAATTCGTGACACATCGAAATCTCGTGCCAAGTTGAACTTATACATTTGTGCAACGATTGGAGATAATCGGTAAAGTAACTAAGGTGACCGGTCAGATAAGTGGCAAGTGACGGAATAAATAATTCGACAACACCAAGGACGTGAAAAACGCACCCCCAGGGCATCATTCACTTTCCCTGAAGGGACCGATACCGTCAAACCGAGGTAAAGCCGTCTAATTATAAAAAAAATACCAATTGCAAATCGCGAGGTGAGCGGGCTGTCACCGTCGATCGCCGAGGCGTGACGTCATCGCAAGTACGGCCGAGCACGACGGCCAGCTGGATTCAGCGACGATCGAGGAGCCGCCAACGCATGCGCCGTACGATTACACGCGAATAAATCTTGTCGATAAAAATATTCCGACTTCAAGAAAATTAATTTATTTCATAAAAGAGAAATCAGACCGAATTATACGAATAACCCATTTTGTTACCGATTTAAAGCAATATTTCGAACGAGAATAAAGAACACGAATTAATTGCGAGAATCGAAATACTTGTAATCACGCAAGAGCCTGTCACTTTACCAATAAAAGGTATTTTCGTTCACATCAAAAACGTCTCTGACGCACCAGCCCATAATTCCTAGCCGCTCGAGTCCACGAATCCTTCCGTTTGAGTGCCCGTCCTCTTAAGGAGGTGCGCAAATACGGGAAATTATTGTACGAGCTTTGCTCCGGTTACAAGCTTGGTTTCAGATAGTAGTATTATATCGAAGTTATGCTTGTTCGCAAAATCAAGAAGTTCAAACCTTCGGTGGTTAGCTATTAACGAGTTAACGTTTATAGCTGCTAGTCTAAATATAGTATTAATAGGCGGTTGTGTAGGCATTATTGAACCATAGGGAGGGCGATCGCTAATTGTTTTGGAACGCTTCGAGTAAGAACTCAATTGTGGCGGTGTTTTTCGCCACCTGGTTCGCTACAGATTGCTATTTCTCTCTTGAAGTCGTGAACCCATTGCGGAGGCTCCTGCGAAGACGGCTGCTCGTGGTTCCTGGTGGGTACTGCATGGTAGTACTTCGGATGGTCATAGATCGGCTGGCGGCGCTGCTGCTGAGGCTGCGGCTTCGGAGCGGCGTTCCGGGCTGCGTGCGCGTAGGAGAAAGACTCTTCGACACGTCTTGAAATCGCTTTTGTCTTTTGCCTAGTTATCTCCTAGACTCGCCCGCTACAGGGTACACCACGACACGGCTTGAGAAGTTCCTCACGAACGCTCGTTCAAGAGTGTTTCACGAGGCCTCTCTCTCTTTCTCTCTCTGACTCGAGCCTGCTTCGAGTACTTTTAAAAATTGTAAATAATAAAAATTTAAAATGATTATTTTAAAGATTTTTATTTTATTTTTATTTTATTTTTATTTTATTTTTATTTTATTTTTATTTTATTTTTATTTTATTTTTATTTTATTTTTATTTTATTTTTATTTTATTTTTATTTTATTTTTATTTTATTTTTATTTTATTTTTATTTTATTTTTATTTTATTTTTATTTTATTTTTATTTTATTTTTATTTTATTTTTATTTTATTTTTATTTTATTTTTATTTTATTTTTATTTTATTTTTATTTTATTTTTATTTTATTTTTATTTTATTTTTATTTTATTTTTATTTTTATTTTATTTTTATTTTATTTTTATTTTATTTTTATTTTATTTTTATTTTATTTTTATTTTATTTTTATTTTATTTTTATTTTATTTTTATTTTATTTTTATTTTATTTTTATTTTATTTTTATTTTATTTTTATTTTATTTTTATTTTATTTTTATTTTATTTTTATTTTATTTTTATTTTATTTTTATTTTATTTTTATTTTATTTTTATTTTATTTTTATTTTATTTTTATTTTATTTTTATTTTTTGCGTTTAAATGTACCGATAATCGTACACTTTTTTTCTTTTTTTTTTCTTCTTCTTCTGACGAGTCTACCGGTTCCTCCGAGCCGTAGCATAGACTCGGATCGCCTCGTCTTCGTCTTTTACACGGACGGTCTACATCCACGTAGTACATTCGAAAGTCACACCACCATCGCGTTTTTTTACATGTGTAGTGGTAGTAATTGGGTGAATAGCTGGTTGTATTCCAGCATCGCCAAATGTCGGGTTTTCGCGATATTCCCGTGCGTGTGTCATATACACGCAAATCGCGATGACGTGAATGATATGCCGCAAAAGAGTTGGCTGTATATTCGAAATTCTCGCGTAGCCATATATTTACATGGCTAGGGTCTTCTCCGTTACCTGAGGGACAAGCCCAATGCACAAACATACAGCGGGGGTCCCCTGCGTAAGACAAATCTACAGCATCGAGCGCAATTTTTTTTATTTTGGGTATCAATTTTACCCAATAGATGACCCAATAGAGACCAATCCTCGCTGGTGTAACGGGCCATGTTATTCATCACCGTAACCAGAGCTAAACACTGTAAGGAGCTTGCCGACCACCGAATTTCCTCGGTACCATCGGCCGCCACACGCAGTGTCCATGAAACGCGCGGCGTCAATTTCGGTCGTGCATTACGGTCTTTTGCTCGTATACCATACTCTATTGTCACACTATTAAAGCACCATGAATCTTCAGCTTGATCGCCATCACCACCATCATCTTCGCCGTTCTCGTATTCAATGCGCTCGAAAATTTCGTAAACCCCTTTTTCACTACGATCTTCGCAGTACGCGTAATTAGGACCTCCGGTAATTTCGCGAGCCATTTTTTAGGATAGTTTTCGGATTTAAACTTAGTTGCACGAGAGTTGATTAAATACTGATAGCGGCACGTCTCAAGATTTTTATTTTATTTTTATTTTATTTTTATTTTATTTTTATTTTATTTTTATTTTATTTTTATTTTATTTTTATTTTATTTTTATTTTATTTTTATTTTATTTTTATTTTATTTTTATTTTATTTTTATTTTATTTTTATTTTATTTTTATTTTATTTTTATTTTATTTTTATTTTATTTTTATTTTATTTTTATTTTATTTTTATTTTATTTTTATTTTATTTTTATTTTATTTTTATTTTATTTTTATTTTATTTTTATTTTATTTTTATTTTATTTTTATTTTATTTTTATTTTATTTTTATTTTATTTTTATTTTATTTTTATTTTATTTTTATTTTATTTTTATTTTTTGCGTTTAAATGTACCGATAATCGTACACTTTTTTTCTTTTTTTTTTCTTCTTCTTCTGACGAGTCTACCGTCAGAAAACCTACCGTGATCAAACGAGATGACATAGCTTACTAATACAGCGACGTGCCGGGGGATCAAATGTTTTGCTAACTATGCACGACATTCCGCGGTAGAGACGCAACAAAGCATCGAATGTTTTATGGCCTTAAAAGTATCAAATGTTATATACGTCTAAAATCGCAAGAATCATTTAGTCGTGATTCAGCGAGGCAACGAGACGTTATCTTTTCATCGACCAAGAATGTCAGATCGCGCCCTTCGCGAGGGCATTCAAATTTTTTTGAAATTGACAAAGCCACGTAGTTTACAAATTCGGCGGCATTGCAACGAAAAGTGGTGTGCAAAATTGAAAAGATTACGGGTCAAAAAACTCGTGAAATGCTTGAAATATATTCTGTGGTGGGCCCCCTTAAGGGCCATTGTAACCGCCTACAGCAGGGGGTTGCTAAATGGCCAGAGGGTGTTAATGTGCGTGTTCGAAGAACTGCAACGACGGGGCCTAGAAGAAGCTCCATGTGTCCGTGGCATTGGCGAAGAAATCAGAAGTAAGTAATATTTATTAATTATTATTTTACCCTTAGATTCTCTGAAAAATGCTGGTCAGTTTGACGTATCTCTCGCTCGCGTATCTCTAGTCGTTCTCGAGATATTTAATATTTTCGCTTTAAGGGTAACTTTCAAGCATCATTAAGGGGGTGTTTTTATTGGGGGATCGGATTCGACTGCCCGACAAAAAAATTCGATAATACAGTTTGGTCGTACCATGAAGCTGACTCTTTTCACTTATTTTATAGGTTATTGTCTCTTGGATGCTACGAGTGATGAAGAAGCAGACCTCATCGAACAAACACGGGCTGCGGAAGAAGAAGCGACTCAGGCTCAACATTCCAGAAATCGTAAGTATTATAAAAGTGAAAAAAGAAAGCAAACTGTTTCATCAGTGGCATTTTTCAGCTTTTCAAGGAGCTGCGGAAGCTGGAGAAGAAGAAGAGGAAGAGCCAATTATAAGATCATCAGGCGAAATTTCGGACAAAGGCCCTAATGAGCCTGTAGCAGGTCCATCTAACATCAAGGAGCTTATACCAGGTCCACACGGCTTGTGCAGCCCTGAGACATTCGACTTCAAGGAAAGCCAGGAATGGGAACATCCTATGCTTGACGGCTATGAAGTAGAGAGGCCGGAAAAAGACTATAGTTGGGTTCAAAAGCTCTTGGGCCTCGCAGGTAAATATTTGCGTTCACTTGCAGAAATAATCAATTATGGGATGATTTGTATTCATTACGTTTTATCATGTAGATCATCTGTAGGCTGCAGATCGGGTTTCTAGGGAGGGGGGCATAAGGTACTAATAATTTACATCTATTCTATTGTATCAATGAATTCTAAATGATAATACATAATTTCGTTTGCAGAAGTACAATCGGGTTCCGGCCATCCGTGTAACGCTGCTAGGAATGAGCCATTTGGAGACATCAGACCGCCAGGAGACCGCTTTGAAATAATTCAGGATGCTGTACGTTATTTTAAGCGCTTCAAGCTCCGTGGGCGTGAGACGACGATGCGCGTTCGTCAACCGCCGACCGGTTTTAATAGTGTTATAGAGTGGTTAGAAGGGGCGTTCCGCGATCTCCTGACGCATATCACCAGCTCCTGCGAGGGTGGTGATTATGCGGGTATTTCGTTTACCGCGAGCGGCTTGGCGCACGGGCCCGTATGGGTTTCTTTTCGTCCGGTACGCGATCTCACTTTTCAAGATGTATGGCAATTGATAACCAGTGTTGCTCAAAGCGCAGCCTCCCTAAATATTGACGACGAGTGCAATATAAGAACGTGCATCGTCAAGGGTGTCGAGGGTAGGGGTCGGAAAAAACTTACGTATGAGGGCGTCGCGAAACGGTCCATTCTATCGATTCGAAACGATGATAATTTATGTTTACCGCGTTCATTGGTCACAGCCAGGGCGTACGCTGAACGAGGCGAAATACGTACAGGTGCGCTCCATAGTAATTGGCAGCGTATAAGGCAGGCCAGGGGGTTATTACAAAAAAATGCAGCGCTGGAGCTTACGAGAGCCGCAAATGTGCGTGTGCCAATGACAGGCTGCGGTGTGCGTGAGGTAGCGAACTATCAGGATTATTTGGCTCGAGACGGTATCGCGATCGTGGTTTTCGAGTTCTTGAGTTTAGGGACGCGCAGGAAAAAAGCTTTGTTCGACGGCACACAACAAGTGTTGGATACCGTAGGCACGATTCAGCACACTCTGTACATTCTGTATAGCGAACGTTCGCACCATTTCGAGCCGATTTTAAATCTCACGGGCGCTGTAGGCAGTTCAAATTTTTGCTCGAGTTGTAACGCTCTATAGCGGCGAGCAGAACACAGATGTTCAAAAAAAAAAAAAATGTCCACGATGCTGGGTATCACCGCCGTGCAGTCAGGACTTAAACAACACCCTCAATTGTACGGCATGCAATCGCGATTTTTTTGGAGCAGAATGTTTTCGAAATCATACGATTGATAGAAAGTACTATCGTAAGACGGTCAACGTTTGTAAAGCCCTGCAACGATGCCGTAACTGCTTTCAAGCGGTACGACCCTTGGAAAAGAAGCATAAACACAAATGTGGCGTAGGACTCTGTAAAATATGTAAATCCGTTCAGCCATTCAATCATCTGTGCTTCATAAGACCAATACGTCTAAATGACCTTAACAAAAATCTCTTTATTTTTTATGATTTTGAAACGCAACAGTGTACACCTGTAAATGGAGACGCGACAACATTGGTACATGAGCCGAATCTTTGCGTAGCTCAGCGAGTTTGCACTCTCTGTTGCGACAACGATTCTATCGCTGAACCGTGTGAACATTGTGGCCCTCACGAGTTTGTATTCAGACATAATCCCGTAAGTCAACTCGTGGAATTAGCTATGCAGAATACCGAGAAATATGCGAAAACAATCTTAATTGCGCATAACGCGGGTGGTTTTGATGCCCAGTTCATCTTACGATATCTGATTAACGAGAAAAAAACGCAGCTGCCGACGCTAATAATGAACGGTACAAAGATTATCACCATGCGTATCGGGAAGATCGTGTTTCTCGATAGCCTACACTACTTTCATATGGGTCTAAGCGCTCTACCAAAAGCCTTCGGGCTGCAGGGAGCCGTAGCTAAAGGGACTTTTCCACATTTGTTCAACACACCGGAAAATCAAAATTATGTAGGACCGCTGCCGGCTATCGAATATTATAGCCCTGAAACGATGCAAGCGGCCGAGCGAGAAAAATTATGTGCCTGGTACCGCGCGGCGATCGACACTAATTATGTATTCGATTTTGCAAAAGAGATTGTAAATTATTGTACGACTGATGTCACGATACTGAGACAAGCGTGCGTGGTTTTTCGCAAAATGTTCATCACCATCGGTAACGTTTGTCCTTTTGACGAGAGTACGACAATAGCATCAGCGTGTTTTCAGGTTTTTCGTAAAAACTTTCTGAAATCCGAGATGATCGGTGTTATTCCGAGAGGCGGGTATAGATGGGCACATAACCAGTCGAAAAAAGCGGTCTCGTGGCTCGTGTGGATGGAGCATTCTCTCGGTCAGCGTATTATACATGCAGGCCGATCGCGCGAATTCAAATTGCCTCAAAACCTACTGGTTGACGGTTACTATGAAACCCCTGACGCAACACACGTATTACAATTTCATGGCTGCTACTGGCATGGGTGTCGCGTTGCTTTCTCACGAATAGAGCTGGAGAGTGTGGCGGCGTGCCGATGAACGAGCGCCTCGAGAGAACCATCGCTATAGCTAATAGAATCAGAAACAGCGGCTATGAGCTAACAGAAATATGGGAGTGCGAGTATGACCGCATGTTAAAAGTCAACATAGAAATGCGTGCAGTCATTGAAAATCATTCGTTAGTCACATCAGAGCCTCTCAATCCGCGCGATGCATTCTTCGGTGGCCGTACAGAAAACATGGTTACGCTCTACGATGTAAAGGATGCAGAACAAATACGATACGTCGATGTTTGCTCTCTGTATCCATACATCTGTAAGTTTGGAAAGTATCCTGTAGGCCACCCGAGAGTGTATGTCGACGACGAGTGTATGGAATTGACAGGCCCTGATAATACTGACCTATCGCGGATTGAGGGTCTCGTTAAATGCACAGTATTGCCGCCACGTAATCTTTATCACCCTGTGTTGCCTGTACGCATGCACCAGCGGCTGCTCTTTGCTCTGTGCCGTAGCTGCTGTGAAATTATGAATCATGAAGCATGTATGCATGAAGACCCTTCCGAGCGCACGTTCGACGGTACGTGGGTAGTGGATGAGCTGCGCAAAGCTGTCTTGTGTGGATACAAGGTGATACGCGTAAACGAGATTTGGCAATATGAGATAACCCAGCTTAATCGGGATACACAACAGGGCGGTCATTTTACAGAATATATAAACACTTTTTTGAAAATCAAACAGGAGGCCAGCGGATGGCCTGAAAACTGCTTGGGAGACGAGGTCGCGCAAGATCAATATATTGCCGCTTTCGAACAGTCTGAAGGTGTTAAACTAAATCGCGACGCAATAGAGAAAAATCCGGGTTTGCGCTCGGTAGCTAAACTATGCCTAAATTCATTCTGGGGCAAATTTGGGCAGCGTGAAAATCTGCCGCAAACAGTGATAGTTTCGACGCGCAAACAGCTCATGGAGCTATTGACAAGTCCCGAGCACGAGATCACCGGTATTTTGCCTGTAAATCATAAAATATTGTATGTCAATTATACGAACACCGATGACGCTGTAATACCATCAGGGATAGCAAACGCCGTCATTGCTGCCTATACCACAGCTCAGGCGCGCTTGAAATTGTATAGCTACCTCGAACCGCTGAATCGTCGCGCTCTATACTGTGACACAGACTCTGTTATTTATGTAACCAAGAACGAGCCGGGCGAGTATGAACCCCCAATAGGGCCTCTATTAGGAGATCTTACTAATGAGCTGAGCGAGGGAAGTTATATTAGAACTTTTGTTTCAGGTGGGCCAAAATTTTATTCTTTTATAGTGCGTGCTCCCGACGGATCGGAAAGTGAGGTCTGCAAGGTGAAAGGAATATCGCTCAATTTTGCAAACAGTTCGTTAATCAATTATCAGTCGATACGCTCATTTATACTTGGCGAAAGAGAGGAGCCGATCGTGCTCCACTATAACGCGATTAGACGCACGGCGTTTCATCACGTTGTCACGAGACCCGAAACGAAGTCATGTAAACCTTCTAGCATCAAGCGAAGACCCGACGACGAATATGGGTCGCTGCCTTACGGCTACAAAGATTAGCGATAAATGCCCGTCATGTAAATATATATTGTAAAAATGTAACCTGTAGCAAATATATTATGAAATGGGTATTCCCTTTGACCTATTCCTTTACCAGCATGTGTAACAAGAGTCTTTTATCCATACTCCAAGATGGATACGCGGTGGAAACATCCTTGGACCTCGATGATTTGTGGACCCACTGGCTGCGGCAAAACGTATTTTGTGAAAAAGTTTCTGAAGTTTATTTCGCGAATGAACAGTGAGCCATTCGAGAGAATTATTTTCTACTATTCCGAATGGCAGCCTGCATACCCCGAGTACGGGACATCGATAGAATTTCATGAGGGTTTACCGCAAAGTGCAGATTATGCGAACGATCCACGGGCCAAGCTTATAATTATCGACGATTTAATGAGAGAAGCATCGAATAACAGTGTTGTCGATCTATTTACCAAAGGCATTCATCATAAAAATTTGAGTGTGATTTTTATAACGCAAAACTTATTTCATCAGGGTAATGGGCAACGGGATATCTCACTGAATGCTAATTATATAGTCGTTTTCAAAAATCCGCGTGATCGTGCCCAAATACAACATTTAGCGCGTCAGATATACCCTGAAAATCCGCGCTTTTTGCAAGAGGTTTATCACGATGCGACATCTAAGCCGCACGGTTATTTATTACTAGATTTGAAACAAGCGACGCCTGATAATTGTAGATTTCGCACCTGTATCTTTCCCGATGATCCTCATCATTTTGTGTATGTGCCGCGAAAGAAATCAAAAAGTAGCTGTACGTCCGGAGAATTACCAGTTCTGCGATTATGATGACGGATAACGGATCGGCGCGCTACAAAAAGAACGTTGCGATATCGCAGGCCCTCCGGTATTCCGATAAGGAGCAGCGCAAACCGAATTCAAGTGCTATTAAGTGCCTCGTCGATTGCGCATTGTATATTCTGCGTAATAACGCTCCTCTGAAGACTAGAGGGTATTCGGCGTGGAAAAGGTGAAAAGCCGTGATTTGCCGGAATAATTATCAGTCAACATCCTGTAATGGCACGCAGCGGATCACCACTCTGCAAGAAGCACGTTGCGATATTGCGCGCCCTTCAGTATTTCAACAAGGAGCAGCGCGAAGCCTTTTTGCGTAAAGCAGACCCTCGTATAATTCGGTGCATCTGCGAGTGCGCTCTGAACATCCTCCACGGTAACGTACCACTGAAGCCTGCCCAGAGGAAAAATCTACATAGACACGCAGCTGTTCTTCGTCGTTTAGCTGCAAGAAAAGGCAACTGGAAGAGTAAGAAGCGATTCGTTGTTCAGAGTGGCGGATTCTTGCCCCTTTTGCTTGCACCAATACTAGGCACCGTCCTGTCAAATTTGATTGGTGGCGGCTAATAATGGAGCACGCAAGGAAAATGGTGCTAGTACCTGAGGAGAATCTATTACAGCTGAACGCGTCGGGTCAGAGGCAACAAGCTTTTGCCACGGGTGCGCCACAATCGCAGGAGGCCCAGACTATTAGTGCGACCTTGAGTCGATTGGACACTGAAATGAATGAAATCTTAAATTTTAATAAATACAAGGATGAGAGAGAAAAGTGGGCGGCGTATTTGAATATTGTGCGAGAAAAGTATCCAAACCTGTGGGTCGCAAAGCTTTTGCCGCTTTTTTAAAAGCGATACAAACACCTCAAGAATTTGTCGGCAATGAGGAGCTATGGCTGGAATCAAGGGCAAACTCAACACTACAACAGGATCAAACAAGCAGCAGTGACGCCGGCCATATCAGCGACCTCGACGGGCAGTCGTCGTCGTACTACAGTGATGATAAGAGCACCGGACCTACACGCACTGTACAGAGTGGTTCGGGTTGTTATAGCAAGAAAAGACGTGTAACTTGGGCTAGTCTTAAATTATAAAAATGAAAGTATTAGAAAAAGTGTACTTTGATCCCTCCCACGAAGCATCGTTTTCGGGCGCGGCTCAATTGCTACGGGCGGCTCAGAAGAAAAAAATCTCCGGCAAAAAGACACTAGAGTGGCTCGAGGCTCAGGAGGCTTACACAAAGCACAGACCTGTGAGGCGCCGATTTCCACGGCGTTTTTACAATGTGCGAAACATTGACGATGTTTGGGAGGCCGATCTTGTAGATCTTCGCTCTATCAAGGATTACAATGACGGCTATGTTTATCTGCTCGTAGTTATAGATGTTCTTAGTAAATATGCCTGGGTGGTACCTCTATACGATAAGTCAGCTACATCTGTGACTAAAGCGTTTACGCATATATTATCACAAAAAATCAGTAACGGTAGAGTACCGATTTGTTTACAGTCAGATAGAGGTAAAGAATTTATAGGTGCGGCATTTCAGACTTTGTTGAAGAAGAAGAACATTCAGTTCCGAGTTGCAAGAAACCCTGATATCAAAGCCTCTATTGTGGAGCGTTTCAATAGAACACTAAAAGAAAGAATGTGGCGTTATTTCACATACTCTAGAGAGAAACGATACATTGACGTTCTGCAGGATATCGTATCGGCATACAATCATACGCGGCACAGCAGTATAAAAATGACTCCGGTATCTGTGACATTAGCCACAGCCGCTAGGGCTCGGGCCAATCTGCTGCGACGATACAGGGCTCCTGAGCAGCATAGGCCTCCTAAATACAGGGTAGGCGATGTTGTACGCATCAGTAGCGCCAAGGCGGCCTTTGCAAAATGTTACGAGAGTGGCTGGACCAGCGAGCTATTTAAAATACATCGAGTATCATACACCAGATGGCCAGTAGTATACATATTACGTGATCTTCACGACGAGGATATCGACGGTATCTTTTACGAGCCGGAATTATCGAGAGTACAAACGGCTGCTCAGCCCAAGAAGAAGAATAAGAAAGGAAAATCAAAATGAAAGACGAATTTTATGTCGTTTTGCCTAGCAACAGCAGTATGGAATATTACCCTGATAATAAGACAACGCGATACACTACTCATTTACCGCAGTGCTTGACTTTGCATGGTTGCTGGGCTGTTTCTTTAGCCGAAATACAAATACCCCTGACAATGTTGCATATACCACCTGAGGGTGAGCAGAATTTTATCAGCTTTGTAACTAATGCGGTGACGCCTGGTACGGGTGCCGACGTGGACTATATAGAAGATCGAGTTTGCGTACCTCCAGGCGTATACCGTAGTGTAGACAAATTACTCGAAACAATTAACGATATACCGTGTGTGTCCGGGCCCTTGAGGTTCCAATGCGGCCACAACGGATACGTGACGGTAAAGCGCATCTGTGACACATGTACGAATTTGGAACACTCTTTCTATTTTTCTACCGTATTGAACAAAATTCTAGGATTCTCCCATAATCATGGTATTGTAGTTCGAAGTGATACTAAGTACATTGACCAGCGACCCGCTGGTCTAAACAATAGCCTTCCTAATATGCTCTTCGTTTATACTGATATATGTGAGCCCTATATCACGGGTGATGTGCACACACCTCTGCTCCGTGTCGTCCCCTCAGCCGTCGCCGATAATTACAATTACGGGTCTGTAAAAATTAGAAACTTTTCGCCACCGCGCTTCATACCATTATTGCGTACCAGTTTTCAAGCGATAACTATCGATATAAGAGATGAATTCGGTGAGCCAATACCATTCGAGTACGGGACGCTGACAGTGACATTACACTTCCGTCGTATAGATTGACAGCATCTTCATTAAAATGGAATATTATGACGCATACTTTGACCCCCAGATCGGCGGTGGCGTTGGGAGGAGTGGTTATGGTGGTATCAGTCATGTATACATCGGTTCACCGAACCAACGAGGCCACGGAATCGGTAGCTTCCTCGGCGGCCTCTTTCGGCGTATAATACCTCTCTTGAAACAAGGAGCTCGAACCGTCGGCAAAGAAGCGTTACGCTCAGGTGTTAATGCAGCCCATGACATATTGGATAAGGGTATGCATCCACGTGAGGCCTTTAAAACGCGCCTGCGTGAATCGGGTGTAAATCTAAAGCGAAAGGCCGAAGAAAAAATTAATAATCTTATGCAGGGCTCCGGCGATAAAGCGACTAAAATAAGCAAATTGCTGCATTCACTTAACGGTAGTGGTGTACGACGCATCGGCGTGAAAAAAAGAAAGAAATCGTCAACGTCGCGAAAACGTTCCGGACGCGTGAAGAAGAGAAAAGGAAAGAAAAAGACAGTAAGCAGAAGGAAGACAAAGACGGGTGGTAAGAAGAAGAAGAAGGGTCGGGGGAAGAAGTCGAGGACTGTATCCGATATTTTTGCATAGTCGTTCTTATATAATATAATATAAATATGGCGTTCTTACACGCTCACTCTTGCGAATGTCTAAAGTCGGAGCTTGAATTATTCACCCTACCACCGACCCAAACTACGATTGAGGGGACACAATGGGTGTACTATAAACCAATCTCGTCACTGACGGATAACGCACCTATCGAATTTGTGGTGCCAGGCCAAGGTGACGAGTACATTGATCTTGCGCATACCTTGCTGAGTATGCGCGTTGAAATAATACCACCCCCGAGCCCCAAAGACGGCGATGCACCTAAAGCTGGACCTATCAATAATCTACTGCATTCAATGTTCAATCAGATCGACGTATTCTTGAATCAGAAACTAGTATCACCACCTAATAATGCGTACGCATACAGAGCATACATTGAAACACTCTGAAATTACGGAACCGGTGCGAAGTCTTCTCATCTTACAAGTGTTCTGTGGTACAACGATACAGCCGGAAAAATGGATGATGTGCTTGATGGTAATCTAGGACTGGTCTCACGAAGAAATCTTATGAATAATAGTGGCAATCAGATTGATCTCCTCGGACATCTTCACTGTGACATCTTTAATCAGGAAAGATTTTTGATAAATGGCGTTGAGATGCGCATACGTCTAGTGCGTACCAACGATGCTTTTTGTCTTATGAGCCCTTCGAAAGACTGCAGCATGAGGATTGTGGAAGCATCGCTCCTAGTACGTCGCGCCAAAATAGCGCCCGGTATACTCCTAGCCCACGCAAGGGCCCTCTCCAAATCGACTGCTAAGTATCCCATGACTCGCGTGGAGGTTAAAGCAGTATCATTGCATGCTGGTGTTCATGGTGATACTCTGAATAATGTCATACTAGGACAGCTACCTAAACGCATAATTATCGGATTTGTCGATAACAAGGCCTTCAATGGCGATCGCAAACTGAATCCCTTTAACTTTCAAAATTATAAAATAAATTATCTTTCTTTGTATGCTGACGGTGTGCAGGTACCGTCAAAGCCTCTGCAGCCCGACTTTGGAGCGAGACGGCATTACGCGGATGCATAACACACATTATTCTCCGGTACAGGTATTCACTTTCTCAATCAGGGTAATTGTATTTCACGTACAGTTTACCCTAATGGTCACTGTCTATTTGCATTTGACCTAACACCCGATCTTTCGGCAAATAGTAATACGCATTGGAATTTGGTGAAACACGGCAGTCTCAGAATAGAAGTCCGCTTCGAGGAAGCTCTATATTCAACGGTTAACTGTATTGTGTACGCGGAATATGATAATGTGTTGGAGATTGACTCATCCCGACAAGTAATTGTAGATTTCAACGGGTAGAGCGCTAAATCCCCGCTTCCGAACCTTCAGTATTCGCCGAGAACTTGAGTTAAACGGTCGATATCATGGCTGTTGTAATTGATATACAGGGTCTAAAGGATAAATTCAATCATTTCACGCCGAAAGAAGTGGCTATCACCTCGGTGCATTCAACGTACTTTGGCCACTGGATAGTAAAACCGAACTGTACTCATGACGACCTACCGCCTGCTATAAAGAGGCAAAATACATGGCTACAGAACTATCATCACGGTACTGCATGGTCTGAAGGCGATACATCCATAAAAACGGTTGAACTTATTCTAAAGAAAATTGCGGCAGAATCTGATCGAATATTCACCAGAGGCTCCGACAAAGCGCGGTACCTGACAAAGCTCACAGGATGCTTCACCATAAATCTGGAAGAAGAAGACGAAGTACCATCATTCCGCAACCTACCGGCGGGCAATACACGCTGCATATATCACGGTTTGCTGCACAAAAATCACACATACAAGTGTGCTCTCAACAACGTGACAAAGATCAAAGCGTGGCTCTGTCATAGCGATCGCTTTGATTCTCTGTGGGAATATCGTACCACTACTAGCTGGAGGATCGGCTTGTCAGAGGGTGCTACTGAAGAAGAACAAACAAAACCGTCTGCCTCTTGTTATGAACAGCCTTCAAATCCTGCAGACTCTCCGGAACATAAAGGATCATACCGTAGGCGTATACCCGGCAGATCGCATACCGAAGGTGTGGACGAAACCGACGGCCATCGTTGTTAATACCGATGGACACAAATTACCCGGGGCCCACTGGGTCGCCATGTACGTCGATAGAAATGGACACGGATGGTTCTTCGACAGCTATGGCCTCCCGCCAATCATCCCACAGCATCTCACACGACTCCGAAGGAACTGCAAACTTTTCCGATTCAATGCTATTCAACTTCAGGGTCCGGATTCGCAGTGTTGCGGACAGTATTGCGTTATGTTTCTTCATTATATGTGTACTGGCCTCGGCATTAATAAGTTTAGAGGTATATTTTCAGATAACTTGTCGAGAAACGATAGAATAGCGTATGATTATTATAATACATTCGTCAATAATCGCGACAAATTTAAGTCGCAGGGTAAAATAAATAGCTTTAATGATAAGTATTTGCATTGTATACAAAGCTGCTGGTCCCGTGCGCGTGTATTGTGAATATTATGCTTATAAAATAAAAAATTCTTTTTCTATATACTCTGTTTTCCCAGTACCTCACAAAAGCCAATTTCAGCAGATATTGTATTTCTTCTTGAAATTGATATTGCAAAAAGTCGTGCGTGATCAGAGGCCTTTTGGAGCTGTTGAAAAGCTGATTTCAGCATGTATTATATTTCTTCTTGGAATAAAAAATACTGCGCGTGACCAAGGACGTTTTTCGAGCTGATTTCAGCAGATATTATATTTCTTTTTGGATTCGGTATGGCGTGAGGGACGCCGCGAGTCGCTAATGACTTGCGGGGAAGGGCAGGCAGAATATTCATATTCAAACAGTCCTCCTCCTGTGAGCAGACGTCAATCGTTATCGAGCCGTGAAAGAGGTGTACAATCAAAAAAAGCCTCTTGCAAACTGTCTGTCTCCATTGAAGTCAATGCAGAGAAAGCGGATCGAGTTAAAAGTGCGCATAGACAAACACTTACACGATATTGCAAAATGAAAATCGCTGATACAAGGTGGGCATGCTTGCATCGTTTCTGCCGATTAAAAAACTATCTGATCTGGAGCCCGAAAGAAATTACGGCGTAACGGACATAAGGTGCGTAAAAACAACATACGGGTCGAGAATTACCATCGACATTGAGGAATCGTTTACCTGCTACCTCCCGGCGAGATTCATCAAAGTCTTCGAGGACGACGCAAATCTCTTGCAACAAATGACAGCTTCTGCGCACGAGAAAAATCTACTCGTGCAATACCACGGAACAAAATATAATAATCTGGAGTTCAAGGCCGGCCGCCAAACTGAGGGCTGATATTTATTGGACTATGAAGAGCTGCTGCGCCCTGCCTGCATCACTCTACATGGATAATTCAACAACGGTGGGAAAGAAGAAGAACAAGACACCGCTCCGGCAATAATAATAGTTATCGTACTTGGTCTATGTATAAATAAATAAATAACAGGTTATCTATGAAAATCAATTTATTTCTTAACATATTCTACAAAATATACCCTGCATGATCATAATGATATCGCCAACAATGTCGGTTTCCACAATAAGGTCAATTTCGTCGTTGGTGAAAAACGAGAGGCTTTCGGGTCTCTCGAGCTCAATTCGTTTCTTTAACTCCTTAAATTCTTCGCTCTCGCTCGCCTTGATAGATTCAACGACGTAGTCCATGACGAATACATTAGTCGGCACCTCATCCTCCGTAACGACTTCGAAATACTGTTCCGACAACCGCTGCCGCTCGCGTTCGTCTTGTATAGTGAATTGCTCACCATAAAATATTCTGTAATTACTGTAATTGATCAGCTGTTCCACACGTTCGAGAATCTTGCGATACTTGACGGGTATCAAATATTCTTCACTCTCTACTACCCCAGTATCCTCAATAGTTTCCTCTAGGGTTACAATGTGATATTCAGTCTCGTCGCTCGTTACAGCTGCCATGGTTGTGATCACCGAATCAACAAACAACTCGTTGCCGCGATCTCTCATGGATGACTAATATTTTAATTATAAACCTGGAGGGGATAGCTGATCATTTCGTCTTCCACCACCGCCACCACTACCGTCTGAGGCAGCAGAAATGTGCTCGCGGCACAGTCGCTTTCGGCTCGTGCACAGAGACAGTCGTTGTGTTCTACGGAACGTTAAATCATAAAACAAAATACTCAGTACAGATTCTGCGTTTAATATGTGCGATATAATATTTGATATTCAGGGCTTTAAAGATAAAAATGGACGGTTTTTGCCGAAAGAGGTTGCTGTTGGTAGCATTTATAAACCACGGCTTCGTTTTACGTATATGGTCGCGCCTCCCTATCCTGCCGACGAATTGCCACCGCGTATACGAGCGATAAATGAACGACTAACTAACAATCATCATGGCATACATTGGGACACGGATGGCATCACATTGACAGAACTGGATGATATATTATACGGGAGTGCGAAGGGCGCTGTCGACGACTCTTGCCTGTACGCGAAAGGCCGCGACGTTGTAAAATTCTTGAAACATGCCACAGGCCGCAAAATCATCAACCTAGACAACGACGAGAATTGTCCATCACTCAATGACACACTGGCGGAGGCTACAAAAGTTTGCTCGTGTCACGAACACCTACAGCCCGAGCGCAGTGAATATTATTGTGCTCTACGGAGCGTCATCAAACTCCAGCGCTACTTATGGAGTACACCTTATTAGACCTTCTTGTTAATCCACGCCGTACGCGCTAGGTGAGCATACTGTAAACATTTTAGAAGAGGTTACAAGACACAAAATCATAAACCCTCTGAATCACGTAGATTATCTATTAATCGTTGTTCCGACGTCGAAGACAGCAGAAGCGTACGCATTAATTCATTCTTATCCTTCTTGTTAATCCATAAGGTGGATGATGTATTTGAAAAAATTGGGGAAACTCAGTGAAACCACCCACGTACCGTCCCACCTACCATATAAAGCGATTGCCGAACTGGATCTTCGGAAGATATATAAAATCTCAAGAATGAGAATCGTCAACACCAGACACGGGAGACAAGTGGTTGCCGATATCGGAAGAGATTTCAGTGTTTTCCTACCTCTAAGGGTTAGTTTCTTTTTTAACTATCATGACGGACTGTTCGACGAAATGGCTAAACAATGTCTTAATAAAAAAGGCCTAGGGTTGCGATATTTGGGCTCCGTATATAATCATATTGAATTCATTGACCTTAACGCCCATGAAACCTAACTTTAAGAAAAATTGTAACTCTGTACATAATTATAAATAAAAAACAAGTGGTGCACTATATATTTGATACAGCGCAGAGGTAACATCATCATTCCACCACCACCCTGCCCCTCCAATCTGCACGTGCAATATTGCTGACGTTTGCTATTCTGCTACAGCGGCTTTAGGGCAGCTCAGTCTTCTGTCGTCTGTTGAGAGCATAACACGTATTCGGAGATTTCAACGACAATATGAGCTGTCCACATCGGGTGTTTGATACGATTTGTACAGATCTGGTGTTTGATATTCTGTATTTAAAAGATAAGCATGGGGATTTAATGCCGAAAGAGGTGGCGGTGGGTTCGGTGGATAAACCACAACGCCGAATGGTGTGGATCGTCGCTCATCCTTGTGACGTCTACGAATTGCCACCAGGAATACAAGAAATAAATAGTTGTCTGACTAAGTACAGCCATGGTATACACTGGTACCAGGGGGGCATTACGCTCGCTGAACTATATCATGAATTACGCGAAATTGCGCGCAGTGTTGGCGTGAAATCTCGACTGTACGCTGTAGGTGAACCGACTGTACAAATCTTAGAACAGGCCACAGAATGCAAAATCATAAACCTGGACGAATGCGTCGATTGTCCAGCACTCGGCGTTCCGCCACCGAAGACAGCAGAAGTCTGCTCGTGGCATTGCTTCCTACAGACGGAGTCCAGAGGCTCCCAGTGCGCTCTACGGAACGTTAAGAAGCTACAGCGTTACCTTAGTGCGTTCACCTGGGAAGAGCGCATTAATCCATAACGTGAATAATTAAAGGTGGTACCGGTCTAGGATTGTGATATACAAGTAATTGAATTCATTGCCCTTAATGCACATGAAACCTAGCTTTAAGAAAATTGTAACACTACATAAAAAAAAAAAAACAATGGTGCACTATGGCAATACCTCACACGCACGCCCTCCCACTCTCACACCCACACACCTCCAACACATACTCTGTGCTGGAGGGGTGGGGGTAAGAGTGGGACTGCTGCGAAACCTATCCCCACTCTTACCATCCCCACCACCTCGAATTACGCTCTGAACAGGGCTCGAGAAGTGGGGATAAGAGTGGGGATAGGAGTGGGGGGTCGCCATAGTGCACCCATTACTACTATTATTCGCATTTAATAAAATTGTTAATAAATAAACTAATTACACATTTTTAAACGTGCGCAACGATGGAATGTCGGTACAACCACGACATTCCATAGCGTCACGTAATAATCAAAATACATACTTCTTCATAAATAAACAACAATATTCCACTAAGTATATAATAAATACAGGAAATTCATCATAAAACATACAGTACTGAGCATCGCTAATGGAGCGATACTCAGCAGCGCTAAAGTGTTGTATAACCAAACTCCATTCTTGACAACATTAATTAGTATTTGTAAGGTTTATTGTTCACAAATATTTAAAACGCGGGCAAACGTCGACTTGAGATTTGTACCGCAGAATATTCAGTAGCAAGCCGCCGTCGAGACAATGCTCGGCGACATGGCATATTGTTGTATCAATAATCAAATATTATATTAACGATTTAGGCGTAATAATAACAACGCAAACGATAAATAATCTCTCAACTATTATTTACAACAAATGTACTAAAATTGTTAACTATCGATAATTATCGCTAAGGAATTTCATTAGGCCGACCATATAATAGTAGCAGTAAGCTATTAATTAATAAAGACATCATTTAAATAAAAGTATCGGATGGCGGAGGAAGCGTAAGACCGGACGCAGCTCCGACAAACAACTCCGAGAATCGCCAGCGATAAGGGCTCTCCAAGAAGCGAGCCCGTGGGATGCTGCATAGGCGCGGCTACCGTGAGACCGGACGCAGCTCCGACGACGGCTCCAGGAATCGCCGCCGATAAGGCGATCCCGAGAAGCTCCTCGCCGTTGGGACTTGAGGCTCGAGACCGGACGCGGCTCCGAGACTCGCCACCGATACGGCGATCCCGAGAAGCCCTTCGCCGTTGGGACTCGAGCTCGTGGGATGCTGCGTCAGCATAGGGCTCCACGGAGGCGGCTGCCCCACCATCGAACGCCGCGATTCCACGAAGCCGCACCGCTATCCGCTGCACTGCTGTGGGACAAAGGAGCCCCCACTCAGGGAACAGCGTGGGCACAAAGCGGCTGCCCCACCATCGGACGGCGCGGTTCTACGAAGCCGTACCGCTATCCGCTGCACTGCTGTGGGACAAAGGGCCCCCCACTCGGAGGACAGCATGGATGCTGCAAGCGACGGCCCCCACTCAGAGGACAGCACGGATGCTGCGAAACGGCGGCCCCCCACTCGGAGGACAGCACGGATGCTGCAAGCGGCGGCCCCCACTCAGAGAATAGCACGGATGCTGCGAAGCGGCGGCCCCCCACTCAGAGGACAGCACGGATGCTGCAAGCGGCGGCCCCCACTCGGAGGACAGCACGGATGCTGCACGCTGCTACCCCACCACAGGGCAGCGCGCACCATTGGCCAGAGCCGCGGAGCGAATCCGCGAGGGCCCCCACCACCACCGACCACGCACTCAGGAGACTCGCGGGTCGGGAGCGCTCCGACGCATCTTCAGTTCTTCTACGACTCTCATCACCGGCGGTCAACTCAAAGAGTACTCTCGAGGAGACTCTCGCGAACCACGGTATTCCTTTGTTAATAAGTAACAAGTGTCAATTTGTACTTCACCTGTAATAATTATAATTCGCGTTGATACCTGGCTGCGACCAGGCGGTATTTCACCGTCACAAATATCATCCGTGAAACATTTATTACAATTATTCTAAATATCAATAAAATTACTCATCATCTTAAATCAAATCGAATAAATCGAATAAATAATCGTTGTGTAACTCTGTGATAATTATAACGCAATACAAATCGTTCTCGACAAACCGTACGAATTTTCTACGACTAATAAACATTTAAACCGACATTCGTTACCCGTCACAACCGTCCTCATCGACGACTTTTCCTACCGAGCGCGTAAGTAACGATACAAAGGAGCATTATATCTGGGACCAGTTCACACATTTTTAACCCATAAAAAAGTTTCCCAATAAAGCCCAACCTCTACTACCGCTTGCTAAGTAGGATTAATTAAATTAATTAGAAACGAATCCCTTAATACCAGTCGCGACACAAGCCGCGACTGATAACATCGGATTCGCGTAGTTAGAATTGAATCTAAAAACCAGTCACGACGTAAGTCGCGACTGATACATGATAGATTTAAGTAATTCCGTAGCAGTAACTAGAATCTAATTAGAAATGAATCTGAAAACCAGTCACGACACAGATCGAGACTGATAACCAACTGATTCATGTAACTAGTTAAGTTAGAGATAATTAATTATTATTACCCCAAAATCAGATCATATGTAAATCGAACAGAATCGAGTTCGATAAAAATTTGAACTGATATTAGTATATGTTACTATATAAAATAGATAAGCTATTGCAAACCCTCTTCTGGCACCTCCCTACCTCCATCATAATGGGACGAATCTTGTGTGAATTCATCGCCATTTATAAGGTTCATAATGGATCGTAGATGCGTCACATCAAAATTTGGGTCACGACGGGGTAAAAATAGTTCAGTTCGGGCTAAACAGATCACCGAAACCCGAGTTATTAAAACCAGGACAATTAAATTGGTGACATCAGACAGTTCACGCACCGTCCCGAGTTCGATCTCGCCCACGAAGGCGAACCGACCAGTCATCACCTCCGTGCGCCTATTGAGGCATCACCGAGTCTTTATAAATCGAGTAAAACCACCCGTCGTAAAATCCGACGATCAGGCCGACAGTAGGGCTCAACCTGCCAACGAACGGATCGAGGAAGACGGCAACATTTCCGACGCTTCTACGGTGCTCTACGAAGACACCATAACTCCGCCGTCTTCACCAGAGTTCATACTTGGCGCCTACCAGTAGTTAGCGGTGCACTATGGCGACCCCACTCCTATCCCCACTCCCATCCCCACTCTTTTTCCCCAACTCCGCGGCAGGTCGAAATTTTTTCGAGCCGTCGTGGTGTGGAGGGTAAGAGGTGTAGGGGGGTGAGAGGGGGGATAGAGTGTCTGGATTCGTCATAGTGCACCGTTGTGTATGAATTAATTAAATTAATTAAATTAATTAAATTAATTTTTAAAAATTTTCGAACTATTTTCGAAAATTTGGTTGAAAATAACTTTACTTTAATTTGAATAATTTCCGTCATTTCATAATTTTTATTCTTTAAAAAATCAAATTTTACCTTCATCTGTTGAGGGGTGGTTCCGAGACGACGCAGTTGCGGTAGTTCGATTATAATGAAATTATAATAAAACCTTAAATTACACTCCTGTTTTTACACCTAGTCGCACTATTCCCCAAATAAAATGGTGTCACGGCGCTGCGTCAGTTTTTCACGTTTAACATATCCCGCACTCCTGTTTAACCCATTCCGCACTCCTGTTTAACACATTTCGCACTCCTGTTTTACACAAAGCCCGCAGCACGAGCGAGTTGACGCAGTCGTCGTGTATACTGCACCATGCAGCCTCCCGTATGTCGCGGATAATCACTACTGCGAAGTAAATACTGCGAACTGAATATTGAAGACATGCTCGCGAGGAAGATCCGCCTAATTGTCGAGCGTAGATCTGCGAATGCACCGTCAGCACTATTGCAGGTGTTCACCCCTGAACGCGCGGGGACATGCATGCTGTGAGCGCGGCGGCACGCGCCACAGAATCGCACGCCGTGAGTCATCTACGAATGCACCGTCAGCAATATTCCAGGTGTTCTCCAGGATAACTGCCGCACGTGATGGAATGTATACTGCATTGACCATGACCGAATTCGAGGAAATGAATGATGAAATACAGAATATCAAACACCAGATCTGTAGAAATCGTATGAAACACCCCATGTGGACAGCGCATATTGTCGTTGAAATCTCCGCATACGTGTTATGCTCTCAACAGGCGACAGAAGACTGAGCTGCCCTAAAGCTATTGTAGCAGAATAGCAATCGTCAGCAATATTGCACGTGCAGATTGGGGGGGTAGGGTGGTGGAATGATGATGTTACCTCTGCGCTGTATCAAATATATAGTGCACCACTTGTTTTTTATTTTTATTTATAATTATGTACAGTGTTACAATTTTCTTAAAGTTAGGTTTCATGTGCGTTAAGGTCAATGAATTCAATATGATTATATACGGAGCCCAAATATCGCAACCCTAGGCCTTTTTTGTTAAGACATTGTTTAGCCATTTCGTCGAACAGTCCGTCATGATAGTTAAAATAGAAACTAACTCTTAGAGGTAGGAAAACACTGAAATCTCTTCCGATATCGGCAACCACTTGTCACCCCTGGCTGGTGTTGACGATTCTCATTCTTGAGATTTTATATATCTTCCAAAAATCCAGTTCGGCAATCGCTTTATATGGTAGGTGGGACGGTACATGGGTGGTTTCACTGAGTTTCCCCAATTTTTTCAAATACATCATCCACCTTATGGGTTAACAAGAAGGATAAGAATGGATTAATGCGTACACTTCTGCCGTCTTCGACGTCGGAACATCGATTAATAGATAATCTACGTGATTCAGTGGGTTTATGATTTTGTGTCCTGTAGTCTCTTCTAAAATGTTTACAGTATGCTCACCTAGCGCGTACGGTGTGGATTAACAAGAAGGTCTAATAAGGTGTGCTCCATAAGTAGCGCTGGAGTTTGATGACGCTCCGTAGAGCACAATAACATTCACTGCGCTCGGGCTGTAGGTGTTCGTGACACGAGCAAACTTTTGTAGCCTCCGCCATTGTGTCAGTGAGTGATGGACAATTCTTGTCGTTGTCCAGGTTGATGATTTTCCGGCCTGTGGCATGTTTCAAGAATTTTACAACGTCGCGGCCTTTCGCGTACAGGCAAGAGTCGTCGCCAGCGCCCTCCGCACTCCCGTATAATATATCACCCAGTTCTGTCAATGTGGTGCCATCCGTATCCCAATGTATGCCATGATGATTGTTAGTTAGTCGCTCATTTATCGCTCGTATACGCGGTGGCAATTCGTCGGCAGGATAGGGAGGCGCAACCATATACGTAAAACGAAGCCGTGGTTTATAAATGCAAGCAACAGCCACCTCTTTCGGCAAAAACCGGCCATTTTTATCTTTAAAGTCCTGAATATCAAATACTATATCGAACATATTAAACGCAGAATCTGTACTGAGTATTTTGTTTTATGATTTAACGTTCCGTAGAACACAACGACTGTCTCTGTGCAGGAGACGAAAGCGAGAGTGCCACGAGCACATTTCTGCTGCCTCAGGTGGTAGTGGTGGCGGTGGTGGAAGACGAAATGATCGGCTATCCCCTCCAGGCTTATAATTAAAATATTGCACGTGGTCATTTTAAGCTGTTAGAGGGGGGGATAGGCATTTCAAAGACACTGAGGCCTTCAGAATATTAGTCATCCATGAGAGATCGCGGCAACGAGTTGTTTGTTGATTCGGTGCTCGCAACCATGGCAGCTGTAACGAGCGACGAGACTGAATATCACATTGTAACCCTAGAGGAAACTATCGAGGATACTGGGGTAGTAGAGAGTGAAGAATATTTGATACCCGTCAAGTTTCGCAAGATTCTCGAACGTGTGGAACAGCTGATCAATTACAGCAATTACAGAATATTTTATGGTGAGCAATTCACTATACAAGACGAACACGAGCGGCAGCGGTTGTCGGAACAGTATTTCGAAGTCGTTACGGAAGATGAGGTGCCGACTAATGTATTCGTCATGGACCACGTCGTTGAATCTATCAAGGCGAGTGAGAGCGAAGAATTTAAGGAGTTAAAGAAACGAATTGAGCTCGAGAGACCCGAAAGCCTCTCGTTTTTCACCAACGACGAAATTGACCTTATTGTGGAAACCGACATTGTTGGCGATATCATTATGGTCATGCAGGGTATATTTTGTAGAATATGTTAAGAAATAAATTGATTTTCATCGATAACCTGTTATTTATTTATTTATACTGTGACGTGGTGCGTCACAAGTTTTCCCCAACGTGGCTCGACGTCCCACCACTCACCTAGGGAAATAAACTAGAATTAGGATCTACTACTTAAGCAACGACTTTTATTATTGTAACCTCCCTCCCTCGACTTACCCTCAGTCCCTGCCACCCTGTCAGTCCCTCGACTCACTCAACGAAGCCCTCGCAACCCACTGAAGGCTCGTCGCAGCCTCACCGAAGACCAACGAAGACTCGTCGCACCACCCCGAAGACCATCACAGCCCATCGCAGACCAGCGCAGACCATCGAGGACTCCACCATCGACACGATTGACCCTGCCAGGCCCAGAACGAGCCTACAAAAATTGTCAACCGACCGGGAATTAAAGCCTGGTACGGCATTCCGGCACTAACCTCCAAAAACATCCGACAAACCGATGCTCTGCTCCCACACCGACGTCCGTCCCTTAGAGGCCACAGCACCGAAAATTCCACCCGTCTGACCCACCATGGACAGCCCGGAACCCGACGACACACTCTCGGCTCGAAATAACGAGTGTAAACCGACGAGTTGTGTCGTGCGGGTAAACACCGTCGAAATACACGCGAACTGTCAGTGCGACATTTCGCCCGAGCGCCGCGAGGAACCAGCACCTCTCGACGTTGAGAATATTCGGCGATCGATAAGCCAATCGATGCCGAGGATGCGCGCGCCGAGCGTCGCGACAGGCCTTCCGTCGCGACGAATATTCGCAATCGGCCGCAGCCAATTACGACGCCCACCGTCAAGCTAGTCCCGAGACTGACCAATCGATTTTCGCCAGAGGAATCGCAAATTGCAAGACCGACCCTAAGGTCGGAGAAGAAGCCGGAAACGGCATGGCTTTCATCACTTCGAGCCACGGCGTGTGAGAGAGCGATTGTGTGTGACAGGAGAGCGAGCGAAATTAAGTTAATTTTTACGAATTCACGACGACCCAGCCATATTTCCCCGGACCGGACTCCTCCCTGGAGAGTTATTGTAACGATTACGACCATACTGTACGCCCACGGACACGAATTGGGCCAAATTTTGGAATTATATCGAACCGGAACGAACAAGGAATATTGAACGGACTTGAGTGAGAGCGTGATCGCACGGATTATTGTAAGCGATACGAATCGTTAGAGACCGGTGGAGTGAGTACAGTTTAAGTTTCCCTCCCCCCATTTATACCTGATTGACTGTCCCATTTCCCGCATTCCCCTGAAAATTTGCCCGTCACCCCCCTGGTAATTTTAAGTGATTTTTGTTATTGTATTATCTTCGACCGTCGATCACCGTCCGCCACGTGCGCCGGCATTTTGCTCTATATTTCTCGGGTGCGCGTGAGTGGTGGCGATCGCGGAGTTTTACAGCGCGCGACCGTTAGCGTATTTCCCCCGTTCTCCCCGAGACTAGAAAATCGTTCATAGTATCTAGTTTTTTGTGTAATTATTGAAATTTTGCTGTATCTTTTTTTCGTGCCGAGGTAATATTGTCAAGAAGCCCTGGACAGTGCCTGCGGCCTGAGAAGTCTCATTCCCCTCCCTCCCCCGTTCCCGCTAGCCGAGTGACGTAAAAGGCAATAGAGTTTGTTTCTTTTTTCTTTCGTTTTTGAACTCGATTCACTAAATCGAGAGTTACGGTGCTACACCGATACAGTAGCTGGCGCCCAAAAATAAGTGATCGTTCCCCGAGTTTTGAGATTTTTTTCCGAGTTGCTAACGTAAGACCAGCATTGTGTAGAATATCCACCGGCCAGCCCCTCCTCCCCTCCCCTTCCCTGCGATTGACCCTGCGAATTGCCGTCCCGGCGATTACCGTAAGCCATAGTATTTTCGTGAGTTTTGTTATTGATTATTTTTTCGATTTTCTTTTTCTTTTTGAGCATTAATAATCTTCCGACCGTTATATTTTGCCCCGAGTATTAATTATTGTCCGACCTTTGTATTTCGCCCTGCGTAGCAATTATTCTTTCGACCTTAGTATTTTCCCCCGCGTATTAATTACTTTTCGACTTTTGTATTTTGCCCAGCGTTAACTATTTTTCTATTTTCTTATTCCCCCCCCCCCCGAGTATTGAGTAATTTTCTATTTTCTTATTTTTCTTGCGTAGTGATTATTTCCGGTTTTTTTATTATTATTTCTGAATTCTTTGCCCCCTTCTCTTATTTTTTATGAACTGGTAATTATTATTGTTATTGCAAACTTTTCTTTTCTGGTTGATTATTGTTGAGACTGTTTATTATTTTGTTATTTACCATTCACCGAACAGTTATTATTATTAAAGGTTATTTTTCCACCTTGCTACACAAAATACTGGAGTATTATTTCCCCCTTTCCCTCGCCCTATATTTCCCCGATTGTCCCGTTTGGAAGCGTCAAAGACCAGGAAGCATCATCACAATACATAGACCAAGTACGATAATTATTATTGCCGGAGCGGTGTCTTCTTCTTCCCCACCGTTGTTGTTGAATTATCCATGTAGAGTGATGTAGGCAGGGAGGGCGCAGCAGCTCTTCATAGCCCAATAAATATCAGCCCTCAGTTTGGCGGCCGGACTTGAACTCCAGATTATTATATTTTGTTCTGTGGTATTGCACGAGTAGATTTTTCTCGTGCGCAGAAGCTGCCATTTGTTGCAAGAGATTTGCGTCGTCCTCGAAGACTTTGATGAATCTCGCCGGGAGGTAGCAGGTCAATGATTTCTCAATGTCCACGGTAATCCTCGATCCGTATGATGTTTTTACGCACCGTATGTCAGTTACGCCGTAATTTCTTTCGGGCTCCAGATCAGATAGTTTTTTAATTGGCAGAAACGATGCAAGCATGCCCACTTTGTTGATTCGAGTGAGATCCATTGTGGAGATTGAGTTCTTCTAACTTTCGTATCACACGTCGAAACTCAGATCTTGCGCATATCAGCGATTTTAATTTTGCAATGTCGTGTAAGTGTTTGTCTATGCGCACTTTTAACTCGACCCGCTTTCTCTGCATTGATTTCAATGGAGACAGATAGTTTGCAAGAGGCTTTTTTGATTGCGCTCCTCTTTCACGGCTCGATCACGATTGACGTCTGCTCACAGGAGGAGTGTTTAAATATGAATATTTTGCCTGCCCTTCCCCGCAAGGCATTAGCGACTCGCGGCACCCCCCACGCCATGCCGAATCCAAAATGAAATATAATATCTGCTGAAATCAGCGTTTCAGTAGCTCGAAAAAAACGTCTTTGGTCACGCGCGGTATTTTTTTGATTCCAAGAAGAAATATAATACTGTTACGTCCAGCGTAACGTTCAAATCTAGTCCATTAATTTTCCTCATTTAAACTGGCATCAGGAAACACAAATTCTAGAAAAGGGAAAGAATTCGGTATGACTCGTTTCTGCTGGGAGCTAACTGATCAACTCAGTCGGTAAGTAGTAATGGGTGCACTATGGCGACCCCCCACTCCCATCCCCACTCCAATCCCCACTCCTCGGGCCCGGTCTGACCGCGCCCGGAGGTGTGAGTGTGATGGAGAGGGGATGAGAGCGTGTGTGTGCGGGAGTCTCCATAGTGCACCCGAAGTAAGGAAATAAATATTTCTTCGTTTAAAATGTTTTTATTTCTGTGGAGGACATTTAGGACTTTTTTATTTAAACTGATGCTCCCCCAGGTTGTCTTGAAGTAGCCTGTAAAATAAATAATATTTATTAGTTTATTTTTGATTTTCCTATTTTTCTATTTTTATTTATATATGAACTTACCAGCTACGGTTGCTCTTCATTGTTCGAGCGTGGTGCTGGTCGCCGCGTGAATGGACGGTCATCGAAAATGGGGACGCGGAGGGGCTCCTGCCCTTCGCGCTCCCACACCGCATACTGCACGGGAGGCGTCGGCTCCTGGGCGCTCACGTAGTCCCTATACGTGAAAATAGGGCGTCGGCGTTCTGGAAAATAAAAAACGAAAATAAAAAAATGAACTTTTTTCTTCTTTCAAGGCGTGTTCGCGGTACGCCTTTCAAACAGCGCCTGTGGTGTACCCTGTAGCGGACAGGTCTAGTGGCCGCGGGATCTCTGGTTCGAGCCCGCGTCGAGTACTTATTTAATTTTTTATTTTTTCGGTAAAATTATTAATTAAATTTATAAATAATAATGGTTATTTTTAATTTAAAAATGATTATTAAAAAAAGAGTACTCGACGTGGGCTCGAACCAGAGACCCCGCGGTCGCTAGACTCGCCCGCTACAGGGTACACAACGACACGGCTTGAGAAGTTCCTCACGAACGCTCGTTCAAGAGTGTTTCACGAGGCCTCTCTCTTTCTCTCTCTCTCTGACTCGAGCCTGCTTCGAGTACTTTTTTAAAATTGTAAATAATAAAAAAAATTTTAATTATTATTTTAAAGAAGTACTCGAGACAATCCGTGATGTACCCTGTAGCGGTCAGGTCTAGTGGCCGCGGGATCTCTGGTTCGAGCCCGCGTCGAGTACTTATTTAATTATTAATTAAATTTATAAATAATAATGGTTATTTTTAATTTAAAAATTAAAAATGATTATTAAAAAAAAAGGAAAAAAAAGAGTACTCGACGCGGGCTCGAGCCAGAGACCCCGCGGTCGCTAGACTCGCCCGCTACAGGGTACACCACGACACGGCTTGAGAAGTTCCTGACGAACGCTCGTTCAAGAGTGTTTCACGAGGCCTCTCTCTCTCTTTCTCTCTCTGACTCGAGCCTGCTTCGAGTACTTTTAAAAATTGTAAATAATAAAAATTTAAAATGATTATTTTAAAGAAGTACTCGAGAGACAGGCTCGAACCAGAGAGAGAGAGAGAGAGACTCCGTGGTCACTAGATAAAATTAATTAAATAAAACGGTACTTACGAATATTATTATTCTGGGCTGGACGCGGACGCTGTTCCTCCGCGGGCTCGGGACGTAGAAGCCTCAAAATCCGAACCGTCGGCGCTTCCCCTTCGATCGGCGCACGTTTGATGCACATTTTTTTTTGCGGTGCGGTATTTTTTTACGGTGTTGCGCCGGCACGGCTCCGCTGTGTACTGACGGCCTCTCTTATGAGATCATAGCCGCCGCCCAGCCTCGTGCAGATTCTGCAAAATCTCGAGGCTGTCACAAATATGCACACAAACATATCCGTTACCGCTGTTACCATGGAAGCTGTCATAGATATGTACACACACGCACCCGTCATCCCTATTGCCACGGCCGTTATTTTTATTTTTATTTTATTTTTATTTTTATTTTTATTTTTATTTTTATTTTTATTTTTATTTTTATTTTTATTTTTATTTTTATTTTTATTTTTATTTTTATTTTATTTTTATTTTATTTTTATTTTTTGCGTTTAAATGTACCGATAATCGTACACTTTTTTCTTTGTTTTTCTTCTTCTTCTTCTGATGAGTCTGCCGGTTCCTCCGAACCGTAGCATAGACTCGGATCGCCCCGTCTTCGTCTTTTACACGGGGGGTCTACATCCACGTAGTACATTCGAAAGTCACACCACCATCGCGTTTTTTTACATGTATAGTGGTAGTAATTGGGTGAATAGCTAGTTGTATTCCAGCATCGCCAAATGTCGGGTTTTCGCGATATTCCAGTGCGTGTGTCATACACGCGCAAATCGCGATGACGTGAATGATACGCCGCAAAAGAGTTGGCTGTATATTCAAGACGCTCGCGTAGCCATATATTTACATGGCTAGGGTCTTCTCCGTTACCTGAGGGACAAGCCCAATGCACAAACATACAGCGGGGGTCTCCTGCGTAAGACAAATCTACAGCATCGAGCGAGATTTTTTTATTTTGGGTATCAATTTTACCCAATAGGTGACGCAATAGAGACCAATCCTCCATGGTGTAACGGGCCATGTTATTCATCACCGTAACAAGAGCTAAACACTGTAACGAACTTGCCGACCACCGAATTTCCTCGGTACCATCGGCCGCCACGCGCAGTGTCCATGAAACGCGCGGCGTCAATTTCGGTCGTGCATTACGGTCTTTTGCTCGTATACCATACTCTATTGTCACACTATTGAAGCACCATGAATCTTCGGCTTGATCGCCATCACCACGATCATCTTCACCGTTCTCGTATTCAATGCGCTCGAAAATTTCGTAAACTTTTTTTTCCCTACGATCTTCGCAGTACGCGTAATTAGGACCTCCGGTAGCCATTTTTTAGGATAGTTTTTGGATTTAAACTTAGCGGCACGAGAACTGATTAAATACTGATAGCGGTCCGTCTCAAGATTTTTTGCATGATCAAACGAGATGACATAGTTTACTAATACAGCGACGTGCCGAGGGATCAAATGTTTTGCTAACTATGCACGACATTCCGCGGTAGAGACGCAACAAAGCATCGAATGTTTTATGGCCTTAAAAGTATCAAATGGTATATGCGTCTAAAATCGCAAGAATCACTCAGTCGTGATTCAGCGAGGCATCGAGACGTTATCTTTCATCGGCCAAGAATGTCAGACTGCGCCCTTCGCGAGGGCATTCAAATTTTTTTGAAATTGACAAAGCCGCGTAGTTTACAAATTCGGCGGCATTGCAACGAAAAGTGGTGTGCAAAATTGAAAAGATTACGCGGCAAAAAACTCGTGAAATGCTTGAAATATATCCTATGGTGGGCCCCCTTAAGGGCCATTGTAGTTGCCTACAGCAGGGGGCTGCTAAATGGCCAGAGGGTGTTAATGTGCGTGTTCGAAGAACTGCAACGTCGGGGTCTAGAAGAAGCTCCATGTGTCCGCGGCATTGGCGAAGAAATCAGAAGTAAGTAATATTTATTAATTATTATTTTACCCATAGATTATCTGAAAAATGCTGGTCAGTTTGACGTATCTCTCGCTCGCGTATCTCTAGCCGTTCTCGAGATATTTAATATTTTCGCTTTAAGGGTAGCTCTCAATCATCATTAAGGGATGTTTTTATTGGGTGGGTCGGATTCGACTGCCCGACCGCGTACCCCCCTGGGCAACCCCCCAAAAATTTGTCTGTTTTCGCGTATCTCTCACCGTTCTCGAGATATTTCATATGGGATATTTCATACACTACTTTCATATGGGTCTAAGTGCTCTACCAAAAGCCTTCGGACTGCGGGGAGCCGTAGCTAAAGGGACTTTTCCACATTTGTTCAACACACCTGAAAATCAAAATTATGTAGGACCGCTGCCACCTATCGAATATTATAGCCCTGAAACGATGCGCGCGGCTGAACGAGAAAAATTATGTGCCTGGTACCGAGAAGCGATAGAAACTAATTATGTATTCGATTTTGCAAAAGAGATTGTAAATTATTGTACGACCGATGTCACGATACTGAGACAAGCGTGCGTGGTTTTTCGCAAAATGTTCATCACCATCGGCAACGTTTGTCCTTTTGACGAGAGTACGACAATAGCATCAGCGTGTTTTCAGGTTTTTCGTAAAAACTTCCTGAAATCCGAGATGATCGGTGTTATTCCGACAGGCGGGTATAGATGGGCGCATAATCAGTCGAAAAAAGCGGTCTCGTGGCTCGTGTGGATGGAACATTCTCTCGGTCAGCGTATTATTCATGCAGGCCGATCGCGCGAATTTAAATTGTCTCAAAATCTACTGGTTGACGGTTACTATGAAACCCCAGACGCAACACACGTATTACAATTTCATGGCTGCTACTGGCATGGGTGTTCGCGTTGTTTTCTCACGAATAGAGCTGGAGAGTGCGGCGGCGTGCCGATGAACGAGCGCCTCGAGAGAACTATCGCTATAGCTAATAGAATCAGAAACAGCGGCTATGAGCTAACAGAAATATGGGAGTGCGAGTATGACCGCATGTTAAAAGCCAACATAGAAATGCGTGCGGTCATTGAAAATCATTCGCTAGTCACATCAGAGCCTCTCAATCCGCGCGATGCATTCTTCGGTCGCCGTACAGAAAACATGGTTACGCTCTACGATGTAAAGGATTCAGAATACGATACGTCGATGTTTGCTCTCTGTATCCATACATCTGTAAGTTTGGAAAGTATCCTGTAGGCCACCCGAGAGTATATGTCGACGACGAGTGTATGGAATTGACAGGCCCTGATAATACCGATCTATCGTGGATTGAGGGTCTCGTTAAATGCACAGTATTGCCGCCACGTAATCTTTATCATCCTGTGTTGCCGGTACGCATGCACCAGCGGCTGCTCTTTGCTCTGTGCCGTAGCTGCTGTGAAATTATGAATCATGAAGCATGTACGCATGAAGACCCTTCCGAGCGCACGTTCGACGGTACGTGGGTAGTGGATGAGTTGCGCAAAGCTGTCTTGTGCGGATACAAGGTGATACGCGTAAACGAGATTTGGCAATATGAGATAACCCAGCTTAATCGGGATACACAACAGGGTGGTCATTTTTCAGAATATATAAACACTTTTCTGAAAATCAAACAGGAGGCCAGCGGATGGCCTGAAAACTGCGTGGGAGACGAGGTCGCACAAGATCAATATATTGCCGCTTTCGAACAGTCTGAAGGTATTAAACTAAATCGCGACGCAATAGAGAAAAATCCGGGTTTGCGCTCGGTAGCTAAACTGTGCCTGAATTCATCCTGGGGCAAATTTGGGCAGCGTGAAAATCTACCGCAAACAGTGATAGTTTCGACGCGCAAACAGCTCATGGAGCTGCTGACAAGTCCCGAGCACGAGATCACCGGTATTTTGCCTGTAAATCATAAAATATTGTATGTCAATTATACGAACACCGATGACGCTGTAATACCATCAGGGATAGCAAACGCCGTCATTGCTGCCTATACTACAGCTCAGGCGCGCTTGAAATTGTATAGCTACCTCGAACCGCTGAATCGCCGCGCTCTATACTGTGACACAGACTCTGTTATTTATGTAACCAAGAACGAGCCGGGCGAGTATAAGCCCCCAATAGGGCCTCTATTAGGAGATCTTACTAATGAGCTGAGCGAGGGAAGTTATATTAGAACTTTTGTTTCAGGTGGGCCAAAATTTTATTCCTTTATAGTACGTGCTCCCGACGGATCGGAAAGTGAGGTCTGCAAGGTGAAAGGAATATCGCTCAATTTTGCAAATAGCTCGTTAATCAACTATCAGTCGATACGCTCATTTATACTTGGCGAAAGAGAGGAGCCAATCGTGCTCCACTATAACGCGATTAGGCGCACGGCGTTTCATCACGTTGTCACGAGACCCGAAACGAAGTCATGTAAACCCTCTAGCATTAAGCGAAGGCCCGACGGCGAATATGGGTCGCTGCCTTACGGCTACAAAGATTAGCGATAAATGTCCGTCATGTAAATATATATTGTAAAAAATGTAACCTGTAACAAATATATTATGAAATGGGTATTCCCTTTGACCTATTCCTTTATCAGCATGTGTAACAAGAGTCTTTTACTCATACTCGAAGATGGATACGCGGTGGAAACATCCTTGGACCTCGATGATTTGCGGACCCACTGGCTGCGGCAAAACGTATTTTGTGAAAAAGTTTCTGAAGTTTATTTCGCGAATGAACAGTGAGCCATTCGAGAGAATTATTTTCTATTATTCCGAATGGCAGCCTGCATACACCGAGTACGGGACATCGATAGAATTTCATGAGGGTTTACCGCAAAGTGCAGATTATGCGAACGATCCACGGGCCAAGCTTATAATTATCGACGATTTAATGAGAGAAGCATCGAATAACAGTGTTGTTGATCTATTTACCAAAGGCAGTCATCATAAAAATTTGAGTGTGATTTTTATAACGCAAAACTTATTTCATCAGGGTAATGGGCAACGGGATATCTCACTGAATGCTAATTATATAGTCGTTTTCAAAAATCCTCGTGATCGTGCCCAAATACAACATTTAGCGCGTCGGATATACCCTGAAAATCCGCGCTTTTTGCAAGAGGTTTATCACGATGCGACATCTAAGCCACACGGTTATTTATTACTAGATTTGAAACAAGCGACGCCTGATAATTGTAGATTTCGCACCTGTATCTTTCCCGATGATCCTCATCATTTTGTGTACGTGCCGCGAAAGAAATCAAAAAGTAGCTGTACGTCCGGAGAATTACCAGTTCTGCGATTATGATGATGGATAACGGATTGGTGCGCTACAAAAAGAACGTTGCGATATCGCAGGCCCTCCGGTATTCCGATAAGGAGCAGCGCAAACCGAATTCAAGTGCTATTAAGTGCCTCGTCGATTGCGCATTGTATATTCTGCGTAATGGCGCTCCTCTGAAGACTAGAGGGTATTCGGCGTGGAAAAGGTGAAAAGCCGTGATTTGCCGGAATAATTATCAGTCAACATCTTGTAATGGCACGCAGCGGATCACCTCTCTGCAAGAAGCACGTTGCGATATTGCGCGCCCTTCTGTATTTCAACAAGGAGCAGCGCGAAGCCTTTTTGCGTAAAGCAGACCCGCGTATAATCCGGTGTATCTGCGAGTGCGCTCTGAACATCCTCCACGGTAACGTACCTCTGAAGCCTGCCCAGAGGAAAAAATTACATAGACACGCAGCTGTTCTTCGTCGTTTAGCTGCAAGAAAAGGCAACTGGAAGAGTAAGAAGCGATTCGTTGTTCAGAGCGGTGGGTTCTTGCCCCTTTTGCTCGCACCAATACTAGGCACCGTCCTGTCAAATTTGATTGGTGGCGGTTAATAATGGAGCACGCAAGGAAAATGGTGCTAGTACCTGAGGAGAATCTATTACAGCCGAACGCGTCGGGCCAGAGGCAACAAGCTTTTGCCACGGATGCGCCACAATCGCAGGAGGCCCAGGCTATTAGTGCGACCTTCAGTCGATTGGACACTGAAATGAATGAAATCTTAAATTCTAATAAATACAAGGATGAGAGAGAAAAGTGGGCGGCGTATTTGGCTGTGCTTCAACGCTATCTTCATTTTGTCGATAGCGAGCGAACTCATCAGCAGCTTGAACTCCTGAAAAAAGAAACCCCATTGGTGGATAATGGAAAAAAAGAAGAAATCACTACGAGTATGAACGACTCCATCATAATTGAGAGCGTGCCGCAAAAATTTCAACCAAAAGCGAAACTTCTACTGCGCCGTTTGCACGATGCACGCCCGCCAAATTTTTCTTGGAACGCCGCCGGAACCGTTTCTATCAAGGGAAAACCGATCAAGGATTCGAATATTGTTGATCTCATGAACGATGCTATGCGTGCGAGAAAAGTCTCCAAACCTGTGGGTCGCAAAGCTTTTGCCGCTTTTTTAAAAGCGATACAAACACCTCGAGAATTTGTCGGCAATGAGGAGCTATGGCAGGAATCAAGGGCAAACTCAACACTCCAACAGGATCAAACAAGCAGCAGTGACGCCGGCGATATCAGCGACCTCGACGGGCAGTCGTCGTCGTACTACAGTGATGATAAGAGCACCGGACCTACACGCGCTGTACAGAGTGGTTCGGGCTGTTATAGCAAGAAAAGACGTGTAACTTGGGCTCGTCTTAAATTATAAAAATGAAAGTATTAGAAAAAGTGTACTTTGACCCCTCCCACGAAGCATCGTTTTCGGGCGCGGCTCAATTGCTACGGGCGGCTCAGAATAAAAAAATCTCCGGCAAAAAGACACTAGAGTGGCTGGAGGCTCAGGAGGCTTACACAAAGCACAGACCTGTGAGACGGCGATTTCCACGGCGTTTTTACAATGTGCGAAACATTGACGATGTTTGGGAGGCCGATCTTGTAGATCTTCGCTCTATCAAGGATTACAATGACGGTTATGTTTATCTGCTCGTAGTTATAGATGCTCTTAGTAAATATGCCTGGGTGGTACCTCTATACGATACGTCAGCTACATCTGTGACTAAAGCGTTTACGCATATATTATCACAAAAAATCAGTAACGGTAGAGTACCGATTTGTTTACAGTCAGATAGAGGTAAAGAATTTATAGGTACGGCATTCCAGACTTTGTTGAAGATGAAGAACATTCAGTTCCGAGTTGCAAGAAACCCTGATATCAATGCCTCTATTGTAGAGCGCTTTAATAGAACACTGAAAGAAAGAATGTGGCGTTATTTCACATACTCTAGAGAGAAACGATACATTGACGTTCTGCAGGATATCGTATCGGCATACAATCATACGCGACATAGTAGTATAAAAATGACTCCGGTATCTGTGACATTAGCCACAGCCGCTAGGGCTCGGGCCAATCTGCTGCAGCGATACAGGGCTCCTGAGCAGCACAGACCTCCTAAATACAGGGTAGGCGATGTTGTACGTATCAGTAGCGCCAAGGCGGCCTTTGCAAAACGTTACGAGAGTGGCTGGACCAGCGAGCTATTTAAAATACATCGGGTATCATACACCAGATGGCCGGTAGTATACATATTACGTGATCTTCACGACGGGGATATCGACGGGATCTTTTACGAATCGGAATTATCGAGAGTACAAACGGCTGCTCAGGCCAAGAAGAAGAATAAGAAAGGAAAATCAAAATGAAAGACGAATTTTATGTCGTTTTGCCTAGCAACAGCAGTATGGAATATTACCCTGATAATAAGACAACGCGATACACTACTCATTTACCACAGTGCTTGACTTTGCATGGCTGCTGGGCTGTTTCTTTAGCCGAAATACAAATACCCCTGACAATGTTGCATATACCACCTGAGGGTGAGCAGAATTTTATCAGCTTTGTAACTAATGCGGTAACGCCCGGCACGGGTGCCGACGTGGCCTATAAAGAAGATCGAGTTTGCGTCCCTCCAGGCGTGTACCGTAGTGTAGACAAACCCGCGTAGAAAAAAGTTGTATGGGAAAGGGTATTAAATTGAGTATGGGTTGAATATGGGGAATCGTATGGGAACGAATATGGGTGAAGTATAATCTGACTATGGGCTTTGTTCAGTTCCCACATTCATCCCATACACTTTTCCAGACTCTTTGCCAGCTATCGGGTACGACCTTGAACATTTTCATGCAATCAACCCCACACACTTTTCCAGACTCTTTTGGTCTATCTATCCCATACTCTTTTCCAAACTCTTTCCCACCAACCGCATTAATAGAACTTTTTTGAAGGTTGTACGCGATGGTTGGGAAAGAGTCTGGAAAAGAGAATGGGATTGATTACACAAAAAATTTTGAGCCTGTACGCGATGACTGGGAAAGCGTCTGGGAAAGTGTGTGGGTTTGATTGCATGAAAATGTTCGAGGTCGTACCCGATAGCTGGCAAAGAGTCTGGAAAAGTGTATGGGATGAATGTGGGAACTGAACAAAGCCCATAGTAAGATTATACTTCACCCATATTCGTTCCCATACGATTCCCCATATTCAACCCATACTCAATTTAATACCCTTTCCCATACGACTTTTTTCTACGCGGGAATTACTCGAAACAATTAACGATATACCGTGTGTGTCCGGGCACTTGAGGTTCCAATGCGGCCACAACGGATACGTGACGGTAAAGCGCATCTGCGACACATGTACGAATTTGGAACACTCTTTCTATTTTTCTACCGTATTGAACAAAATTCTAGGATTCTCCCATAATCATGGTATTGTAGTTCGAAACGACACTAAGTACATTGACCAGCGACCCGCTGGCCTAAACAATGGCCTTCCTAATATGCTCTTCGTTTATACTGATATATGTGAGCCCTATATCACGGGCGATGTACACACGCCTCTGCTCCGTGTCGTCCCCTCTGCCGTCGCCGATAATTACAATTACGGGTCTGTGAAAATTAGAAACTTTTCGCCACCGCGCTTCATACCATTATTGCGTACCAGTTTTCAAGCGATAACTATCGATATAAGAGATGAATTCGGCGAACCAATACCATTCGAGTACGGGACGCTGACAGTGACATTACACTTCCGTCGTATAGATTGACAGCATCTTCATTAAAAATGGAATATTATGACGCATGCTTTGACCCCCAGACCGGTGGTGGCATTGGGAGGAGTGGTTATGGTGGTATCAGTCATGTATACATCGGTTCACCGAACCAACGAGGCCACGGAATCGGTAGCTTCCTCGGCGGTCTCTTTCGGCGTATCATACCTCTCTTGAAACAAGGAGCCCGAACCGTCGGCAAAGAAGCGTTACGCTCAGGTGTTAATGCAGCCCATGACATATTGGATAAGGGTATGCATCCACGCGAGGCCTTTAAAACGCGCCTGCGTGAATCGGGTGTAAATCTAAAGCGAAAGGCCGAAGAAAAAATTAATAATCTTATGCAGGGCTCCGGCTATAAAGCGACTAAAATAAGCAAATTGCTGCATTCACTTAATGGTAGTGGTGTACGTCGCATCGGCGTGAAAAAAAGAAAGAAATCGTCAACGTCGCGAAAACGTTCCGGACGCGTGAAGAAGAGAAAAGGAAAGAAAAAGACAGTGAGTAGAAGGAAGACAAAGACGGGCGGTAAGAAGAAGAAGGGGCGGAAGAAGAAGTCAAGGACTGTATCTGATATTTTTGCATAGTCAACTGAATCAGCGCAAAAATGGCATTCTTACACACTCACTCTTGCGAATGTCTGAAGTCGGAGCTTGAATTATTCACCCTACCACCGTCTCAAACTACGATTGAGGGGACACAATGGGTGTACTATAAGCCAATCTCGTCACTGACGGATAACGCGCCTATCGAATTTGTGGTGCCTGGCCAGGGTGACGAGTACATTGATCTTGCGCATACTATGCTGAGTATGCGCGTTGAAATACTACCACCTCCGAGCCCCAAAGAAGGCGATGCACCTAAAGCTGGACCTATCAATAATCTACTGCATTCAATGTTCAATCAGATCGACGTATTCTTGAATCAGAAACTAGTATCACCACCTAATAATGCGTACGCATACAGAGCATACATTGAAACACTCTTAAATTACGGAACCGGTGCGAAGTCTTCTCATCTTACAAGTGTTCTGTGGTATAACGATACAGCCGGAAAAATGGATGATGTGTTTGATGGTAATCTAGGGCTAGCCTCACGAAGAAGTCTTATGAATAATAGTGGCAATCAGATTGATCTCCTCGGGCATCTTCACTGCGACATCTTCAATCAGGAGAGATTTTTGATAAATGGCGTTGAGATGCGCATACGTCTAGTGCGTACCAACGATGCTTTTTGCCTTATGAGCTCTTCGAAAGACTGCAGCATGAGGATTGTCGAAGCATCGCTCCTTGTACGTCGCGCCAAAATAGCACCCGGTATACTCCTAGCCCACGCAAGGGCCCTCTCCAAATCGACGGCTAAGTATCCCATGACTCGTGTGGAGGTTAAAGCAGTATCATTGCATGCTGGTGTTCATGGTGATACTCTGGATAATGTCATACTAGGACAGCTACCTAAACGCATAATTATCGGATTTGTCGATAACAAAGCCTTCAATGGCGATCGCAAACTGAATCCCTTTAACTTTCAAAATTATAAAATAAATTATCTTTCTTTGTAAGCTGACGGTGTGCAAGTACCGTCAAAGCCTCTGCAGCCCGACTTTGGAGCGAGACGGCATTACGTGGATGCATATCACACATTATTCTCCGGTACAGGTATTCACTTTCTTAATCAGGGTAATTGTATTTCACGTACAGCTTACCCTAATGGCCACTGTCTATTTGCATTTGACCTAACACCCGATCTATCGGCAAATAGTAATACGCATTGGAATTTGGTGAAACACGGCAGTGTCAGAATAGAAGTCCGCTTCGAGGAAGCTCTAAATTCAACGGTTAACTGTATTGTGTACGCGGAATATGATAATGTGCTGGAGATTGACTCATCCCGACAAGTAATTGTAGATTTCAACGGGTAGAGCGCTAAATCCCCGCGGCCGAATCTTCAGTATTCGCCGAGAACTTGAGTTAAACGGTCGATATCATGGCTGTTGTAATTGATATACAGAGTCTAAAGGATAAATCCAATCATTTTACGCCGAAAAAAGTGGCTATCACCTCAGTGCATTCAACATACTTTGGCCACTGGATAGTAAAACCGAACTGTACTCATGACGACCTGCCGCCTGCTATAAAGAGGCAAAATACATGGCTACAGAACAATCATCACGGTATTGCATGGTCTGAAGGCGATACATCCATAAAAGCGGTTGAACTTATTCTAAAGAAAATTGCGGCAGAAACTGACCGAATATTCACCAGAGGCTCCGACAAAGCGCGGTACCTGACAAAACTCACAGGATGCTTCATCATAAATTTGGAAGAAGAAGATGAAGTACCATCATTCCACAACCTACCGACGGGCAATACACGCTGCATATATCACGGTTTGCTGCGCAAAAACCACACATACAAGTGTGCTCTCAACAACGTGACAAAGATCAAAGCGTGGCTCTGTCATAGCGAACGCTTTGATTCTCTGTGGGAATATCGTACCACTACTAGCTGGAGGGTCGGTTTGTCAGAGGGTGCTACTGAAGAAGAAGAAACAAAACCGTCTGCCTCTTGTTATGAACAGCCTTCAAATCCTGCAGTCTCTCCGGAACATAAAGGATCATACCGTAGGCGTATACCCAGCAGATCGCATACCGAAGGTGTGGACGAAACCGACGGCCATCGTTGTTAATACCGATGGACACAAATTACCCGGGGCCCACTGGGTCGCCATGTACGTCGATAGAAATGGACACGGATGGTTCTTCGACAGCTATGGCCTCCCGCCAATCATCCCACAGCATCTCACACGGCTCCGAAGAAACTGCAAACTTTTCCGATTCAACGCTATTCAACTTCAAGGTCCGGATTCGCAGTGTTGCGGACAGTATTGCGTTATGTTTCTTCATTATATGTGTACTGGCCTCGGCATTAATAAGTTTAGAGGTATATTTTAAGATAACTTGTCGAGAAACGATAGAATAGCGTATGATTATTATAACACATTCGTCAATAATCGCGACAAATTTAAGTCGCAGGGTAAAATAAATAACTTTAATGATAAGTACTTGCATTGTATACAAAGTTGCTGGTCCCGCGCACGTGTATTGTGAATATTATGCTTATAAAATAAAAAATTTCTTTTTCTATATACTCTGTTTTCCTAGTGCCTCACGAAAGCCAATTTCAGCAGATATTGTATTTCTTCTTGAAATTGATATCGCAAAAAGTCGTACGTGATCAGAGACCTTTTGGAGCTGTTGAAAAAGCTGATTTCAGCATGTATTACATTTCTTCTTGGAATAAAAAATACTGCGCGTGACCAAGGACATTTTTCGAGCTGATTTCAGCAGATATTATATTTCCTTTTGGATTTAGTATGGCGTGGGGGACGCCGCGAGTCGCTAATGACTTGCGGGGAAGGGCAGGCAGTATATACATATTCAAACAGGCCTCCTCCTGTGAGCAGACGTCAATCGTGATCGAGCCGTGAAAGAGGTGTGCAATAAAAAAAAAGCCTCTTGCAAACTGCCTGTCTCCATTGAAGTCAATGCAGAGAAAGCGGATCGAGTTAAAAGTGCGCATAGACAAACACTTACACGGCATTGCAAAATTAAAATCGCTGATACGTGCAAGATCTGAGTTTCGACGTGTGATACGAAAACTAGAAGAACTCAATCTCCACAATGGATCTCACTCGAATCAACAAGGTGGGCATGCTTGCGTCGTTTCTGCCGGTTAAAAAACTATCTGATCTGGAGCCCGAAAGAAATTACGGCGTAACGGACATAAGATGCGTAAAAACATCATACGGATCGAGAATTACCATTGACATTGAGGAATCGTTTACCTGCTACCTCCCGACGAGATTCATCAAAGTCTTCGAGGACGACGCAAATCTCTTGCAACAAATGGCAGCTTCTGCGCACGAGAAAAATCTACTCGTACAATACCACGGAACAAAATATAATAATCTGGAGTTCAAGGCCGGCCGCCAAACTGAGGGCTGATATTTATTGGGCTATGAAGAGCTGCTGCGCCCTCCCTGCCTACATCAATCTACATGGATAATCCAACAACAACGGTGGGGAAGAAGAACACACCGCTCCGGCAATAATAATAATTATCGTACTTGGTCTATGTATAAATAAATAAATAACAGGTTATCGATGAAAGTCAATTTATTTCTTAACATATTCTACAAAATATACCCTGCATGATCATAATGATATCGCCAAAAATGTCGGTTTCCACAATAAGGTCAATTTCGTCGTTGGTGAAAAACGAGAGGCTTTCGGGTCTCTCAAGCTCAATTCGTTTCTTTAACTCCTTAAATTCTTCGCTCTCACTCGCCTTGATAGATTCAACGACGTAGTCCATGACGAATACATTAGTCGGCACCTCATCCTCCGTAACGACTTCGAAATACTGTTCCGACAACCGCTGCCGCTCGTGTTCGTCTTGTATAGTGAATTGCTCACCATAAAATATTCTGTAATTGCTGTAATTGATCAGCTGTTCCACACGTTCGAGAATCTTGCGAAACTTGACGGGTATTAAATATTTTTCACTCTCTACTACCCCAGTATCCTCGATAGTTTCCTCTAGGGTTACAATGTGATATTCAGTCTCGTCGCTCGTTACAGCTGCCATGGTTGCGAGCACCGAATCAACAAACAACTCGTTGCCGCGATCTCTCATGGATGACTATTATTCTGAAGGCCTCAGTGTCTTTGAACTGCCTGTCCCCCTCTAACAGCTTAAAATGACCACGTGCAATATTTTAATTATAAACCTGGAGCGGATAGCCGATCATTTCGTCTTCCACCACCGCCACCACTACCACCTGAGGCAACAGAAATGTGCTCGTGGCACAGTCGCTTTCGTCTCCTGCACAGAGACAGTCGTTGTGTTCTACGGAACGTTAAATCATAAAACAAAATACTCAGTACAGATTCTACGTTTAATATGTTCGATATAGTATTTGATATTCAGGGCTTTAAAGATAAAAATGGCCGGTTTTTGCCGAAAGAGGTGGCTGTTGCTTCCATTTATAAACCGCGGCTTCGTTTTACGTATATGGTTGCGCCTCCCTATCCTGCCGACGAATTGCCACCGCGTATACGAGCGATAAATGAACGACTAACTAACAATCATCATGGCATACATTGGGACACGGATGGCATCACATTGACAGAACTGGATGATATATTATACGGGAGTGCGGAGGGCGTTGGCGACGACTCTTGCCTATACGCGAAAGGCCGCGACGTTGTAAAATTCTTGAAACATGCCACAGGCCGCAAAATCATCAACCTGGACATCGACGAGAATTGTCCATCACTCAATGACACACTGGCGGAGGCTACAAAAGTTTGCTCGTGTCACGAACACCTACAGCCCGAGCGCAGTGAATGTTATTGTGCTCTACGGAGCGTCATCAAACTCCAGCGCTACTTAGGAAGTACACCTTATTAGACCTTCTTGTTAATCCACGCCGTACGCGCTAGGTGAGCATACTGTAAACATTTTAGAAGAGGTTACAAGACACAAAATCATAAACCCTCTGAATCACGTAGATTATCTATTAATCGTTGTTCCGACGTCGAAGACAGCAGAAGCGTACGCATTAATTCATTCTTATCCTTCTTGTTAATCCAGAAGGTGGATGATGTATTTGAAAAAATTGGGGAAACTCAGTGAAACCACCCACGTACCGTCCCACCTACCATATAAAGCGATTGCCGAACTGGATCTTCGGAAGATATATAAAATCTCAAGAATGAGAATCGTCAACACCAGACACGGGAGACAAGTGGTTGCCGATATCGGAAGAGATTTCAGTGTTTTTCTACCTCTAAGGGTTAGTTTCTTTTTTAACTATCATGACGGACTGTTCGACGAAATGGCTAAACAATGTCTTAACAAAAAAGGCCTAGGGTTGCGATATTTGGGCTCCGTATATAATCATATTGAATTCATTGACCTTAACGCCCATGAAACCTAACTTTAAGAAAAATTGTAACTCTGTACATAATTATAAATAAAAAACAAGTGGTGCACTATATATTTGATACAGCGCAGAGGTAACATCATCATTCCACCACCACCCTGCCCCTCCAATCTGCACGTGCAATATTGCTGACGTTTGCTATTCTGCTACAGCGGCTTTAGGGCAGCTCAGTCTTCTGTCGTCTGTTGAGAGCATAACACGTATTCGGAGATTTCAACGACAATATGCGCTGTCCGCATCGGGTGTTTGATACGATTTGTACAGATCTGGTGTTTGATATTCTGTATTTAAAAGATAAGCATGGGGAGTTAATGCCGAAAGAGGTGGCGGTGAGTTCGGTGGATAAACCACAACGCCGAGTGGTGTGGATCGTCGCTCATCCTTATGGCATCTACGAATTGCCACCACGGATACAAGAAATAAATAAATGTCTGACTAAGTACAGTCATGGTATACACTGGTGCCAGCAGGGCATTACTCTCGCTGAACTATATCATGAATTACGCGAAATTGCGCGCAGTGTTGGCGTGAAATCTCGACTGTACGCGGTAGGTGAACCAACTGTACAAATCTTAGAACAGGCCACAGAATGCAAAATCATAAACCTGGACGAGCGCGCCGATTGTCCAGCACTCGACGTTCCGCCGCCGAAGACAGCAGAAGTCTGCTCGTGGCATTGTTTCCTACAGGCGGAGTCCAGAGGCTCTCAGTGCGCTCTACGGAACGTTAAGAAGCTACAGCGTTACCTTAGCGCGTTCACCTGGGAAGAGCGCATTAATTCATAACGTGAATAATTAAAGGTGGTGCCGGTCTAGGATTGTGATATACTAGTAATTGAATTCATTGCCCTTAATGCACTTGAAACTTAGCTTTAAGAAAATTGTAACTTTACATAATTATAATAAATTTTATTAAAAAAGAAATAAAAAAATAAAAAAATGGTGCACTATGGCAATACCTCACACGCACACCCTCCCACTCTCACACCCACATACCTCCAACACATACTCTGTGCTGGAGGAGTGGGGGTAAGAGTGGGACTGCTGCGAAACCTATCCCCACTCTTACCATCCCCACTACCTCGAATTACGCTCTGAACAGGGCTCGAGAAGTGGGGATAAGAGTGGGGGGTCGCCATAGTGCACCCATTACTACTTCGGTATATTCAATTTGTAAGAGAGTTGTCTCCTAAACCAAAGGATAGAGACCTAACGACAAGGTAAAAGCAATCTAGGAAAAATGGGAAAAGAAGGGGCGCAAGAGCTGGTCTATGACACTCAGCGCCACGCCACAACAAAGCGTTGGAAAAGGCAACCCATGTAAGGTAACTCGCTACCTGTCAAGGCACGAGTATCGACTAAAAATCCGTAGATCCTAAGTCGTTAATTCTTCCGTACCATCGCACGGGAAACTACGAACGAAAAGGCCCGCGGTCATCGACCGCCGGTGGGGCTAATCCTCGACACGACGCGTCGTGTCGACACGTTGCCTATGGCTCTCAGAAAGCCGTCTTGAAGTTCTTGGTTTTGAAACTCTAAACTAAAAGGAAAAGAGCGCTACTAGACGATGAGATTAGAAAGTGACGCAACAGTCGAAACGAGGTATTCCTCCCCTCTATTCAAATCCCAAAAGGAATATTTTTAAAAACGTATTCCATTACAACAATTATCGCAATGTATAAAACTTAAAAGAATTTCAGACGAAGGACAAAATGAAGGAAAATAATGTGCATGGTCCCGAATTTGAACCAGTTTAAAATCAACTTTGAACTCTATTTATAGGAAATTATATAAGATCTGGCGTCTTATCGCACATCGATAACAATCGATATTAAAACCGACGATATCACTACTGATTATCTTTTAGCCCCAAGATCAATAGGAATAAACAATTAAGACAATTAAGAGGCAGTCATTACAATGGTGACTTCAAAAAGGATAAATGTCATATTTTACAATAAGGTATCAAAGCGAGAGGAAGAAGTTTTACGATAGGCCAAAACAACTACCTAAAAGAGTAGAGCAGCGGCTATGCCGACGCGACACAGCGAGAGGGCCTCACCCCTCTACGTGCCTTCCATAACTAATACGAATCAGGATAAAACCGAGTGACGAAACATGTAATAATTAGCAATCCTTTCTTTCCTTTTTACACTCAGTACATTCAGGAATTACGATTCTTTCTCACGTAAAAGGACGAAAGGCTTTTCGTCCCATAAATAAAAAGGAAGAAAGACGGAAGGCGACAAAATAACCTTCCCTCTTTATCGATGAATCCTAAAAGAACATGAGTTAATAAATAAAAACAACACTTGTTATGGGACCAGAATTCTCTCGGTAAGACAATTAAAATACATTTAATATATGTATAAATATATTGGAATATAAATATATTCTTTTGAACACATACGTGCATATAGAACATGTGCAATGTAGTTAACATTAATTTAATTATTAATGTTAACACAATTCGACATCTTACATAGTAGATATTATATCGAATATATATTTTTAAGTACTAAAACCACGACACCTAGCTTCTTATAATAAGGCCCATTTAGATGGACGATTTGTTACTCTCGAAATACTGTCGCCGGAAAAGGAAATAGTAAAAACTCTATCTAACCGAGCATATGAAGGTATACACTTGTGGTCTCCGTACAATAATCAGCAAGACGAAATAAATATCGTACGATTTGGTCACGTACGCGCGACAGGTGTCGAGCTCGCGCCGGAAACGGTACCCGAAACAAAATCATAGCGAGGCGAGAGAGAACAGTAAAAGGTTTTATGTTCCTTCACACTCTCCTTACCTCAGTACGCTGCATTATTACCGAAGGAGGTACCTCTCTTTCTAACCCCCTCGATTTTAAGAACCCATTGACCAATCGGTTGAGTCAATGCTCATCACGCGACCCCCATACACACTTACTCTACGCTATGAAAATTATCCGGTAGGAGAAACGGAGAAAAGGAACATACTCGTCAAGGATGATTTCTCTTATTATTTTTACCTAGGAGAGACAAAGAAGAAGATCACATACGTGACAAAAATGATTGCTCCCACCTCTCTTACGATCAGAAGAGACTCAGAGGAAAGAGCCACATACGCGATTGAACGCTTATTCTCATTGGTTATCTAATAGAAATAGAGGGAAAAACTACATACGTGACCACATTGTTCTCCTACCTTCTAACTAAGAGATTAGTATAAATACCCCGAAAATATGTACTGGGGCACTGAGTTACTATTATTCGTCACGACGACGTTATATTCGACGTCACTCTGCGAACCGAAATTCCGAAATATTTCGTCAAGATTTGTTTTGTCTAAATTAATTCCGAGGAAATTGTTCGATTTACGCAGTATCAGTTTATTTATTTGTTCAACAAAGTTTCTGAATATTTGGTAGAAATAAATACCGGTCCATCATATTAATATTCGGAGTTGTTTCGAATTATTTCAACACCAACGCCAACCATCGACCATTTACCAACGTAAGCAGAGTCTTATTCATTATTACCATACAATTCGTTATTTATTTTTCCTATCATTCTAGTGCACGAGTATTTATCCTATTCTAATCCCCTAATTATTTTGGTTTCCGGAGTAGAATATTAGTTAGATATTGTGTCAATTTAAAACCCGTTTGCATTAATTAATTTTCCGGAGAAGCAAGGAACACTTCATAAAGGATTAGAATTTTGCTATCACCCTAAGACGTGTAACTACAGACATTCCTAGGGCCCTATCCCAAGCAATTTTCCGCAAGGTTAGGCTTAAAAATGGGCAGTCGCAATCGTGATTAACACCGGGAGTGGTAAAGATCGGTATCTCATCGTTCTGACCAGCGGGCGTTAATAGAAGCGGTGCGACAGTTGCGTGGAAATATTCGGAAATAAAATACCGACAGTTTTGACGTAACAATACACGCTGAAATCAGCTTTTCAACAACTCCAAAAGGTCTCTGGTCACGTACGACTTTTTGCGATATCGATTTCAAGGAGAAATACAATGTCTGCTGAAATTGGCTTTTGTGAGGTACCGGGAAAAAAGAGCAGATACAAAAAGGATTTTTTTAAATTTTTTTATTTTATAAGCATAATAATCAGAATACCCGAGCACGGGGCCAGCAACTTTGTATACAATGCAAACACTTATCACTAAAACTATTTATTTTGTAGTTACCACCTATGACTGCGCCCGTACTGAAAGTTTTACCCAGCGACTTAAATTTGTCGCGATTATTGACGAATGCATTATAATAATCATACACTATTCTATCGTTTCTCGGCAAGTTATCTGAAAATATACCTCTAAACTTATTAATGCCGAGGTCAGTACACATATAATGAAGAAACATAACGCAATACTGTCCGCAACACTGCGAATCCGGACCCTGAAGTTGAATAGCGTTGAATCGGAAAAGTTTGCAGTTTCTTCGGAGCCGCGTGAGATGCTGTGGGATGATTGGCGGGAGGCCATAGCTGTCGAAGAACCATCCGTGTCCATTTCTATCGACGTACATGGCGACCCAGAGGGCCCCGGGTAATTTGTGTCCATCGGTATTAACAACGATGGCCGTCGGTTTCGTCCACACCTTCGGTATGCGATCTGCTGGGTATACGCCTACAGTATGATCTTTTATGTTCCGGAGAGACTGCAGGATTTGAAGGCTGTTCATAACAAGAGGCAGACGGTGTTGTTTCTTCTTCAGTAGCACCCTCTGACATGCCGATCCTCCAGCTAGTAGTGGTACGATATTCCCACAGAGGATCAAAGCGATCGCTATGACAGAGCCACGCTTTGATCTTTGTCACGTTGTTGAGAGCACACTTGTATGTGTGGTTTTTGCGCAGCAAACCGTGATATATGCAGCGTGTATTGCCCGTCGGTAGGTTGCGGAATAATGGTACTTCATCTTCTTCTTCCAAATTTATGATGAAGCATCCTGTGAGATTTTTCAGGTAGCGTGCTTTGTCGGAGCCTCTGGTGAATATTCGATTAGATTCTGTCGCAATTTTCTTTATAATAAGCTCGACCGCTTGTATGGATGCATCACCTTCAGACCATGCAATACCGTGATGATTGCTCTGCAACCATGTATTTTGTCTCTTTATAGCAGGCGGTAGGTCGTCATGAGTACAGTTCGGTTTTACTATCCAGTGGCCAAAGTATGTTGAATGCACCGAGGTGATAGCCACTTCTTTCGGCGTAAAATGAATGAATTTATCCTTTAGGCCCTTTATATCAATTACAACAGCCATGATATCGACCGTTCAGCTCAAATTCTCGACGAATACTGAAGACTCAAGAGCGGGAGTTTAGCGCTCTACCCACTGAAATCTACAATTACTTGTCGGGATGAGTCAATCTCCAACACATTATCATATTCCGCATACACAATACAGTTAACCGTTGAATTCAGAGCTTCCTCGAAGCGGACTTCTATTCTCACACTACCGTGTTTCACCAAATTCCAATGCGTATTACTATTTGCCGATAGATCGGGTGTTAGATCAAATGCAAATAGACAATAGCCATTAGGGTAAGCGGTACGTGAAATACAATTACCCTGGTTGAGAAAGTGAATACCAGTACCGGAGAATAATGTGTGATACGCATCCACGTATTGCTCTCTCACTCCAAAGTCAGGTTGCAGAGGTTTTGACGGTATTTGCACACCGTCAGCGTACAAAGAACGGTAATTTATTTTATAATTTTGAAAGTTAAAGGCGTTCAGCGTGCGATCACCGTTAAAAGCTCTATTATCAACAAATCCGATAATTATGCGCTTCGGCAGTTGCCCTAGTATGACATTATCCAGAGTATCGCCGTGAACGCCAGCATGCAGTGATACTGCTTTAACCTCGACGCGAGTCATTGGATACTTAGCCGTCGATTTGGAGAGAGCCCTTGCGTGGGCTAGGAGTATACCGGGTGCTATCTTGGAGCGACGTACAAGGAGCGATGCTTCGACGATCTTCATGCTGCAGTCTTTCGATGGACTCATAAAGCAGAAAGCATCGTTGGTGCGCACGAGGCGTATACGCATCTCAACGCCATTTATCAAAAATCTCTCCTGATTAAAAATGTCGCAGTGAAGGTGTCCAAGGAGATCCATCTGATTTCCGCTAGCAGTCATAAGAGATCTTCGCATAGCTAGGCCCTTATTAGCGTCACCCACATCGTCCATTCTTCCGGGTGAATCGTTATACCACAGAACACTTGTGAGATGAGAAGATTTCGCGTCATCTCCGTAATTTAAGAGTGTTTCAATATATGCTCTGTATGCGTAAGCGTTATTAGGCGGCGATACAAGCTTCTGATTCAAGAATACATCAATCTGATAGAACATTGAATGCAACAAATTATTAACGGGGCCAGCTTTAGGTGCATCGGTGTCTTTGGGCTTCCGAGGTGGTATTATTTCAACTCGCATACTCAGCATAGTATGGGCAAGGTCAATGTACTCATCGCCCTGGCCTGGCTCTACAAACTCGATAGGCGAGTTATCTGTCAGCGATGAAATTGGCTTATAGTACACCCATTGTGTTCCCTCAATCGTGGTTTGGGTCGGGGGTAGTGTGAATAATTTAAGCTCCGACTTTAGACACTCGCACGAATGAGCGTGTAAGAACGCCATTTTTCCCAGGTCTGTCTATCTAAGAAAATATATCAGATACCGTCCTTGGTTTTTTCCTCCTCCTTTTCTTCTTGTCACTTATCCTCCTTCTTTTCACTGCCTTTTTCTTTCCTTTTCTCTTCTTCACCCGCCCGGATCGCTTTTTCGACGTCAACGGTTTCTTTCTTTTTTTCACACCGACACGACGTGTTGAGCGAACACCAAGTGAATGCAGTAGTTTATTAATCTTAGCCTCTTTATAACCTGAGCCCTTCATAAGGTTATTAATTTTTTCCTCGGCTTTTCGCTTTAGATTTGTGGCCGATTCACGCATGCGCGTTTTAACGGCCTCTCGCGGATGAGTACCCCTATCCAATATGTCATTGGCTGCATTAATACCAGAGCGTAGGGCTTCTTTGCCGACGGTCCGGGCTCCTTGTTTTAAGAGCGGTATGATGCGACGAAAGAGACCGCCGAGGAAACTACCAATACCGTGACCTCGCTGGTTTGGCGTCCCAATGTAGACATGACTGATACCGCCATAGCCTGCCCTCCCCCCACCACCTATCTGCGCGTTAAAGTATGCGTTGTAATAATCCATTTCGCGGGTCAATCAATACGTCGAAAGTGTAATGTCGTTGTCAACGTCTCGTACTCGAATGGTATCGGCTCACCAAACTCATCCCTTATATCGATAGTTATCGTTTGAAAACTCGTGCGCAATAGCGGTATGAAGCGTGGTGGTGAAAAGTTTCTAATTTTGACAGAGCCGTAATTGTAATTATCCGTGACAGTAGACGGCACGACACGCAGCAGAGGTGTGTGCACATCTCCTGTGATGTACGGCTCGCATATATCGGTATAAACGAAGAGCATATTAGGAAGTCCACTGGTTAGACCGGCGGGCCGTTGATCAATGTACTTAGTGTCACTTCGAACAACGATACCCTGGTTATGGGAGAATCCTAAAATCTTGTTCAACACGGTAGAAAAATAGAAAGAGTGTTCAAAATTCGTACATGTGTCGCAGATACGCGTTACCGTCACGTATCCATTGTGGCCACACTGAAACCCCAAGTGGCCGGACACACATGGAATATCGTTAATTGTTTCGAGTAATTTGTCTATACTACGGTATACGCCGGGTGGCACGCAAACTCTATCTTCTTTATAGTCCACAGCGACACCTGTACCAGGCGTCACAGCATTAGTTACAAAGTTAATAAAATTCTGCTCGCCCTCAGGCGGCACATGCATCATCGTCAGGGGTATTTGTATTTCGGCTAAAGAATCGGCCCAACTGCCGTGCAAAGTTAAGCACTGCGGCAAATGAGTAGTGTATCGCGTTGTCTTATTATCAGGATAATATTGCATACTGCTGTTGCTAGGTAAAACAATATAAAACTCTTCTTTCATTTTGATTTTCCTTTCTTATTCTTCTTCTTGGGCGGAGCAACCGTTTGCACTCTGGATAATTCTGGCTCGTAAAAAATGCCGTCAATATCTTCGTCTTGAAGATCCCGCAAGACGTATACCACAGGCCGTCTGGTGTATGACACGCGGTGTATTTTAAATAGCTCACGGCTCCAACCGCTCTCGTAACCCTTTGCAAAGGCTGCCTTTGCACTACTGATGCGTACAATATCGCCTACCTTGTATTTAGGAGGCCTGGGATATTCCGGATCCTTGTATCGCCGCAGCAGATTAGCCCGAGCCCTAGCGGCTGTAGTAAGCGTCACAGGCTGGAGACATTTTTATACTACTATGTTGTGCATGATTGTATGCCGAGACAATATCTTGCAGAACGTCAATGTAACGTTTCTCTCTAGAGTACGTGACATAACGCCACATTCTTTCTTTCAGAGTTCTATTAAATCGCTCCACAACGGCGGCTTTTATATCGGGGTTTCTTGCCGCGCGAAACTGAATATTCTTCTTCTTCAAGAAAGCCTGGAATGCAGAACCTATAAATTCCTTACCTCTATCCGACTGGAGACAAATAGGCGATCTACCATTACTGCCTTTTTGTGATAATATACGCGTAAATGCTTTAGTCACGTTTGTAGCAGTCTTATCATGTAGAGGTTCGACCCATACATATTTACTAAGAACATCTATGACTACGAGAAGATAAACATAACCATCGTTGTAATCCTTGATAGAGCGAACATCTACAAGATCCGCCTCCCAAACATCGTCAATGTTACGCACACTGTAAAAACGCCGTGGAAATCGGCGTCTCACAGGTCTATGCTTTGTGTAAGCATCCCGAGACTCAAGCCACTGAAGCGTCTTTTTACCGGAGATTTGTTTCTTTCGTGCCACGTGCTGCAATTTGGAACTGCCCGAAAACGATGCTTCGTGAGAGGGATCAAAGTACACTTTTTCTAATATTTTCATGTTTATAATTTAAGCCTAGCCCAAGTTACACGTCTTTTCTTGCTATTACGACCAGAGCCGCTCTGCACACCACGTCCAGCCTCGGTGCTCTTATCATCGATGTGGTACGAAGACTGATCGCTGGTATCGCCGATATCCTCCGCGTCACTCCCGTCGCTTGAAATCGTCTGCAATGTTGAGTTAGCCCTTGATTCCGCCCACAGCTCATCATTTCCCACGAATTCCCGAGGTGTTGCTATCGTTCTTAAAAAATTGGCGAAGGTTTTGCGTCCCGCTGGTTTAGGGACTTTTCTTGAGCGCATAGCATCATTCACGAGATCAACAATATTTGAACCCTTGATTGGTTTTCCCTCGATAGAAACGACATCCGCGGAGTTCCAAGAAAAATTAGACGACGGTGCATCGCGCAAGCGACGCAGTAGAAGTTTCGCTTTGTTCCGAAATTTTTGTGGTACACTTTCAATTATGATGGAATCATTCATGCCTGGAGAGGTGTCTTTTTGTTCGTCCTCCTCCTGCTCCTCCAAAGCGGATACTTTGTTTCTCATAAGATCAAGCTGCTGACGAGTTCGCTCACTGTCGACAAAATGAAGATAGCGCTGTAGTACAGTCAGATATGCCCCGTCCACTTTTCTCTCTCATCCTTATATTTATTGGAATTCAAGATTGCATTCATTTCCGCGTCCAATCTACTCAAGGTGGCGCCAATAGCTTGTGCCTCTGGTGAATGTGACACATCAGTGCCGAAAGTTGGCTGTCGAAGACTTTGCGTGTGCATCTGCAATAGATTCTCCTCCGGCACTAGTACCATTTTTCTTGCATGCTCCATTATCCACGACCGCCAATCAAATTTGACAGGACGGTGCCTAGAATTGGTGCGAGCAAAAGAGGCAAGAATCCACCACTCTGAACTACGATTCGTTTTTTACTCTTCCAGCAGCCTTTTCTTGCAGCCAAGCGACGAAGAACAGGTGCGTGTCGATGTAGTTTTTTCCTTTGGTCCGTCTTCAGAGGCACATTACCATGAAGGACGTTCAATGCGCACTCACAGATGCACCGTATTATACGAGGATCTGCTTTACGTAAAAAAGCTTCGCGCTGCTCCTTGTTGAAATGCTGAAGAGCTCGCAATATTGCGACGTGCTTCTTGCAGAGTGGTGATCCGTCACGGGCCATTACAAAAGACGAACTGATAATTATTCGTGCAAATCACTGCTTTTCATCTTTTTTCCACGACGAGTACCCCTGAGTCTTCAGAGGTGCGTTATTACGTAGAATGTACAATGCACAGTCGACAAGGCACTTAAGGATGGTTGAATCCGATTTGCGCTGCTCCTTGTCGGAATGCCGAAGGGCGTCAGCTATTGCAACGTTCTTTTTGAAGCGTAGCGATCCGTTATCAGCCATTATAAACGCAGAACTGGCAGTTCTCCGGACGTGCAGTTGCTTTTTAATTTCTTTCGCGGTACGTACACAAAATGATGGGGGTCGTCGGGAAAGATACAGGTACGAAATCGACAATTACCAAGCATCGCTTGTTTCAAATCTAGTAATAAATACGACGTCGCATTATGATAAACCTCTTGCAAAAAGCGAGGATTTTCCGGATATACCTGACGCGCCAAGTGCTGTATTTGAGCGCGATCGCGAGGATTTTTGAAGACAACGATATAATTAGCGTTCAGCGAAATATCTCGTTGACCATGGCCTTGGTGGAATAAGTTTTGCGTTATAAAAATGACACTTAAATTTTTATGATGACTACCTTTGGTGAATAGGTCAATAACACTGTTGTTCGACGCTTCGCGCATCAAATCATCGATAACTATGAGCTTGGCGCGCGGATCATTCGCGTAATCGGCAGCCTGCGGCAAACCTTCGTGAAATTCAATCGATGTGCCATACTCTGCGTATGCTGGCTGCCACTCGGAATAGTAGAAAATAATTCTCTCGAACGGCTCACTGTTCATATGCGAAATAAATTTTAAAAACTTTTTCACAAAATATGTTTTACCACAACCTGTCGGGCCACAAACCATGGCCGTCCAGGGATGTTTCCACCTCGTGTCCATCTCGATGATTGAATCAAATCTCGATACTGCTGTAGATGATAAAGAGAATTTATTTCCCAAGTGTATAATTGTTTACATGATGATAAAATGTTCTTAACTTTTGTAGCCGTAAGGTAGAAAGCCGTATTCACCGTCGCGTCTTCGTTTGACGCTCGACGGTTTGCAAGATTTTATCTCAGGCCGTGTGACCACGTGATGAAACGCCGTACGTCGAATCGCATTGTAGCGAAGTACAATTGGCTCTGCTCTCTCACCAATTACAAATGAGCGTATCGACTGATAATTTATCAATGAAGTATTTGTAAAATTTAATGTTATGCCTTTGACTTTACAAACCTCACTCTCTGTGCCGTCAGGACAACGTACTATAAATGCATAAAATTTAGGACCTCCCGAAATGAAAGATTTGATATAGCTGCCGGGAGCGTAAAAAATCAGCTCGTCGGTTAAATCTCCTAAAAGCTAACCAATAGCTGGCTCGTATGCAACTGGCTCATTCTTTGTCACGTAAATTACCGAGTCGGTGTCGCAGTACAGCGCACGACGACCCAAGTGCTCGAGATAGCTGCACAGCTTCAAGCGGGCCTGAGCCGTCGTATACGCTGCAATAACAGTGTTCGCTATACCAGAAGGCACCACAGCATCGTCACTTTTTATATAATTCACATACAATATTTGATTGTTTACAGGGAGAATACCCGTGATCTCGTATTCGGGGCCTCTCAACAATTCCATGCGTTTTTCACGCGATGAAACTATCACCGTCTGCGGCAGATTTTCCCGCTGTCCAAACTTTCCCCAAAATGAATTCAGGCAGAGCTTAGCCACTGATCGTAATCCGGGATTTTTCCCTATAGACCCGCGATCTAACTTAATACCTTCAGAGCGCTCGAAATCAGCGAGATATCGATCTTGAGCAACAGAGTCCTGGTCCATGGTGCTTTCGAGCCATCCGCTGGCTTCTTGTTTGATTTTTAAAAACGTATTAATGTATTCGACAAACAGACCCCCCTCTCGCGTATCTCTATTATACTGCGTTATTTCATATTGCCAGATTTCAGCAACGCGTATGATCTGGTACCCACATGACACAGCTTTTCGCAACTCGTCGACTACCCACGTGCCGTCGAACGCACGATCAGTTGGATCGTCGTGTGTACACTCTTCTGGACTCATAGCCTCGCTACAGCTACGGCACAGAGCGAATAACAGACGCTGATGCATACGCACCGGCAGTACAGGGTGATACAGGTTCCGCGGTGGTAATACAGTACATTTGACAAGCCCTTCGACACGCGAAAGATCGGTGTTATCAGGACCCGTCAACTCCATACATTCGTCACCTACATAGACTTTCGGATGGCCTACGGGATACTTGCCATACTTACAAATGTATGGGTACAAAGAACAAACGTCGATATATCTTATCTGCTCTGTATTTTTTATGTCGTAGAGTGTTACCATATTTTCTGTACGGCCACTGAAGAACGAGTCACGAGGATTGAGGGGTTGCGGTGTGACTAAAGCATGGTTCTGCACGAATGCACGTATTTCCTCGTTTTGTTTTAACATGTTGTCAAACTCGCACTGCCAAATTTCCGTTAGCGTGTAACCGGCCGCTCGGATTCTATTACCTATGGCTATAGTTTTCTCGAGACGCTCGTCCAATGACGCTCCATCGCCTTGTCGGCGATGCCTATTCACGAGGAAGCAGCGCGGACAGCCGTGCCAATAGCAACCGTGAAACTGTAATACGTGTGCATTGTCAGGAGTCTCGTAGTATCCGTCTACCAATAGATTCTGCGGTAGTTTAAATTCACGTGACCGACCAGCGTGAATAATATTATGACCGAGCGAGTGCTCCATCCACACGAGCCACGACACTGCTTTTTGTGATTGATTGTGAGCCCATCTGTACCCGGTTGTCGGAATAATACCAATTGTCTCGTCGTTCAGAATTTTTTTTCGAAAAATGCGAAAACAGGCTGATGCTATTGTCGTGCTCTCGTTAAAAGGGCAAACACCCCCACTGGCTATGAACATATCACGAAAAGCCATACATGCACGCCTCAATATTGTAACATCCATCGAGCAGGAATCCCGGAAAAAAAGGCCGTGGAAAAAAAGGCCGCGGAAAAAAGGCCTGGAAAAAAAGGCCGATGGAAAAAAGGCCGTGGAAAAAAAGGCCGATGGAAAAAAAGGCCGTGGAAAAAAAGGCCGCGGAAAAAAAGGCCGTGGAAAAAAAGGCCGCGGAAAAAAAGGCCCCGGTCAAAACTCAATTTTCAAAATCAAGTCTATAGAAACAGATTTTTTTTTTCATAAAAAATGGTATTTCTGGGGGCAGTTCTGGTGGCTCCGCCCCCCCGAACCCCCCCTCCCCCCCACACGCACACGCACACGCGCACGCGCACGCGCACGCGCACGCGCACGCGCACGCGCACGCGCACGCGCACGCGCACGCGCACGCGCACGCGCACGCGCACGCGCACGCGCACGCGCACGCGCACGCGCACGCGCACGCGCACGCGCACGCGCACGCGCACGCACACGCGCACGCACACGCGCACGCACACGCACACGCGCACGCACACGCACACGCACACGCACACGCACACGCACACGCACACGCACACGCACACGCACACGCACACGCACACGCACACGCACACGCACACGCACACGCACACGCACACGCACACGCACACGCACACGCACACGCACACGCACACGCACACGCACACGCACACGCACACGCACACGCACACGCACACGCACACGCACACGCACACGCACACGCACACGCACACGCACACGCACACGCACACAACGTGGTGAATCCGGAGACCGCTAATGGTCTGCGACTACAATCTTCCAATTAGGAGAATGCATCCGGATGATTAACGCGCGTTTAATCATTAGGAAACACTATCACTATTGCATCAAAATTGCAGTAAATAAAATCGATATGCTTTTTTTTCTGTAAAACTTTTATCAACCATTTTCACACAAAATTTCCGTACATCGGCCTTTTTTTCCTTCGGCCTCTTTTTCATTCGGCCTTTTTTTCCGGGGCCTTTTTTTCTGAGGCCTTTTTTTCCATCGGCCTTTTTTTTGCGGCCTTTTTTTCCGCGGCCTTTTTTTCCACGGCCTTTTTTTCCGCCAGCCATCGAGCAGTAGCTCACAATTTCTTTCGCAAAATCGAACACATAATCGGCGTCTTGCAGTTCGCGATGGCAGACAAGTAATTTCTCGCGCTCCGCTGTACGCATTGTGTCGGGAGAATAAAACTCTAGAGGAGGCAAGGGCCCCACATAATTTTGTTTTTCCGGTATATTAAACAGGTGAGGGAAAGACCCCTTTGCAATAGCACCGGTTAGTCCAAAGGCCTTTGGTAACGAGCTCAAAGGCATATGGAAGTAGTGCAGACTGTCAAGAAACACTAATTGCCCGAGTCTCATTGTAATAATTTTCGTACCATTCATTATCAACGAGGGAAGTCGCGTTTTTTTCTGCTCGATTAGATAGCGCAGAATGAACTGCGCGTCAAAGCCCCCTGCATTATGAGCGATCACAATCGTACGCGAAAACCCCCTACAGTCTGCATAGCCAGCTCTACAAGTTGACCCACAGGGTTATGCTTGAATACATATTCATGGATACCGCAATGTTCGCACGGATCAGTTATAGAATCATTGTTACAGAACATTGAACAAACGCGTTGGGCAACACAGAGATTCGGCTCGTGAACGAACGTGGTCGCATCACCTTTCACGGATTTGCACTGCTGCGTTTCAAAATCATAGAAAATATAGATAATTTTCGACTCTGAAGAGTATCGTATTGGTCTGATAAAACACATATGGTTAAATGGCTGTACCGCCCTGCATATTTTACAGAAGCCTACGCCACATACATGCTTTCTTTTTTTTTCCAAAGGTCTTACTGTCTGGAAGCACCTGCGACAACGATAAACGGATTCACAAGCAGAGGGTTTTCTACCAGTCTTCGTTCTATGATTTCGCAAACATTCCTCTCCGAAAAAGTCGCGATTGCATGCAACACACCTGATCGTTTCGTTTGAACTTGCGTCGCATGGCGGCGTTGCTCCGCAGCGTGGACATTGGGCTTTCGAGCATCGATGATTAAGGGCGCGATATAATGTATTGCAAACAGTGCAAAAACCCGAGCTACCGACGGCTGCCCTGAGGTTTAGAATTGGTTCGCAATGATGTGAACGTTCGTAACATAAGATATACAGAGTATGTCGAATTTCTCCTGCAGTGTCCAAAACTTTTTGTGCGCCATTGAATAGAGCGATTTTTTTACTGCGGCCTAAAGTCAGAAACTCAAAAACTACAATCGCGATACCGTCCTGCGTCAAATGATCTTGGTAGAGCGTGATCTCGTGTATGCCGCATCCATCTCTCGGTACATTGATATTTGCGGCTCTGGTGAGCTCAAGAGCTCTCTCTCTTTGCAATGATCCGTTTACCTGCCTAACACGTTGCCACTTGGTGTGTAACTCTCCTGATCGTATCTCACCGCGCTCGGCGTAAACCAATGTCGCTACTAATGAGCGAGGCAAACATAGCCGGTCATCGTTCCGAATAGTTAGAATAGATTTTTTTGCAACACCCTCGTACGTTAGACCTTTTCTACCTCTACTCTCGACACCCTTGACAATGCACACTTTAATATTACAGGTGTCATCGATATTTATTGATGCCGCGCTTTGAGCGACGCTGGCTATCAACTGCCATACGTCTTCAAACGTATAGTCCCTAACAGGCCTGAAAGAAAGCCATACAGGCCCTTGCGTCAAACTACTTGATGTTAACGATATGCCAGCATAATCACAGCCCTCGCAATTAGCAGTTATTTGCGTCAGCAGATAGCGAAAAGCTCCTCGAAGCCAGTCCATGACGCTAGTTTCAGGCTGTGGCTGGCGAATACGTATTGTCAGCTCGCGGCCCCGAAGCTTAAAGCGTCTGAAGTAACGCGTGATGTTCTGAAGAATTTTTAAGCGGGCTCCGGGTGACTGTATATCTCCAAACGGCTCGTTATTAGGCGTATTTCGTGGTCTTCCAGCTCCTACCTGTGTTTCTGCAAAAGAAAACACATGAACATCCATATGTTATGCCGCAGAAATCCGGTTAGCTACTCCGGGTTACGCGGTAAGGGTTTTTAGGGATGATCCGGTAAAGGGTTGGAACCCACGTGAATTGTTAACACTGTTTATTCGAGTTATTGTCAAAGGATATTTAACGGTTTTAAACAATATAAATTATTCTTAATGATTTATTAACAAAGTTCACTCGTAATTTATTAACAGAGTTTATTTAACTAATTATTTAGTTAAATAGCGGTTATCCTTTTAACGATTAAATTATTCACGTATTACAATGTACTTGAATTATCTCGCGATTATCTCAGATTACCTCGAATTACTAATGTATAAGAAATCCGGCACGAAACCGTCATTCTATGGTCGGTCCGAAGACCTCGCGCCCATCAAGAGCAAACCCAAACCTCGAATTACTAGTAGATGTACACTTTGCACCCTTAAGGTTTCCTGGGACAATACCTTGGAAACGATTACTCGTATTCAACCGTACTAGTCAGACTGCCTCGTACCTGCTCTCGATCCTCTATATATTTTAGTCGAGAGCAGGTTGTCAGCTTAATTTCGAGGACAGGTTTATTATTTACTTAATTCTCATAAACAAATCTCTTTCCAAATCTACGCTTTTTCGCGAGCGAGATTTGGAGCATGTTTTATATTTCATAATTCTCGCCTCGGTATTCTCGAGTCGATGCTCTGGTTACCGAGGCGTTCGCGATTGCCTAACAGCTGCGTCTGCAGTATTGGTGCTCGACACTCGACGTTCGACGCTCGATGTACGCTTGATGCGTAGCGCAATCGCGTGTGTCTCGCAATCGAAATAATCGGTGCCGAGACTTTTAAAATAATTCGAAATAATGCTATATACTATGTGCTATATTCCCGGGGCACAACATCCCTCCCCTTTAAAAAGAAAAGAAATCCGATTTCTTTTCGCTCGTCTCCGGCGAGCTTTCTTTTTACTATTCGTGTGTGCCCCGTGCTTATCGTTACGAGCAAAGCAACGGGAAGGAAAAAGTTTCCCGTAAAACAGACGCAAGGAAGAGTGCATGAGTTTAAGCGCGCTTCCGGGCTCTTGCGGAATACGGAGGCGGAAGGCCGCCTCTGTTCCTTTATGCTGACGGTCGAGGTCGATATCAGGTCGACGCGTTCGCATTTTTAGGGTATATTAACCGTCGTCTCCCTGGTGTTTACACTCAATCGTTCGTCGACCGCCAGTTACTTTTTTTTCTACGTGATCTGCGCCATGAGTTCGCGACGTAGCCCGAGCCCGCCAGCTAAGGTAATTACTTTTTTAATTTTACCCTTTTTTTTCCTCTTTTTTTTCTGTGTTTTCTCCAAAGAAGATTCGTACCGTTCCTTGCATGTGTTTTTCTAATTTCTGGATTTTTCTAAATTCTAACTTTTTCTAATTACTAAATTTTTTCAATTTCCAGAGGGTGCGTGTCCCGGTTCCTGGGGGCCTGGTGTTTACCCTGGTGGTCCGCCCGAGTGCCTCCGGCCGGTCTAGTCCCGAGGTGGAGGTGATCGGGCCCGAGGTCAACCTAGACGTGGACGGACCTGCGGTGCTGTCGCCCCGGAGGAGGCGACGTCCCTTCTCCCGGAGGGTCCGTTCCGACCGGTCTCCGGAAATTTCGGCGGCGGCGGCGACGGAGTTCCGCGATGCCCACGGTCGGATGCCTCGGCCCGGGGAGGCCCTTCTCCCCAGGAGTCGTCTCGCCCCCTTGCCCCGGGGGGTTCCCCGGGTGATGCCGCGCCCAGCTGGAGCCTCAGATTCCGAGTCCTTCGAGGAGGAGGAGGAAGAAGACCCTGCTTCCCGTCGTCGCCGTGCCGCCGCGGGCGACATGAACTGGCGCCTCGCGGAGTGAAACTAGTTCGCTGTCCTCCGTGGTTTTTTATTTTGTTGAAAATAGATTATTTTAAATAATTTTTCTCCTTTCTCCCCGGATATGCCCGGTGTTCTTTGTATTTTGGAGAGTAATAAAGGCCCCTCGGGGCGGGTTTTTCGACTGTTCCGTTTTTGTTCCTTCGCCCCTTCCCTCGTTCGATCCTTCCTAGCTCCTCAGTGGCTGTGACGCCGAGCCGCGTTGCCACTCGCGGGATAATATGCGGCTCCTCGACCGGGGTTTTTCCGCCCCTCCAACGTAGGGTGGAATAGGCTATGTACCCCGCCAGGATCAGTAGGGCGACCGCCCCCAGGGCGTATGGTCCGAGCTGCTGGCGTAGCGGCGCTTGCTTCGACGAGCTTGGTATCCTCGTCATCTTTCGTAGCTTTTCCCTCGCGTTGCGTATTCGCACGCTTAGGCCGTGTAGCTCGTGGGGGCTACTCACCGCGTGCTCCAGTTCGGTGTCGAGGACCTCGGTCAACACCTTCGGCAGCTCTTCTTCTTCGGCAGGTAACAGCGTCAGGTTGTAGACGGGTAGGTATCCGGTGCCGTCGATCTGCTGACTCCAATGCTTGGTCGTTTCCAGCTTGAAGTCGGCAGCGGTGACCGCGCAGCGCCCGTGGAGGGTCAATAACCCTGTTCCATGCAGTCGCTCCGGCCGCGCTGGCTTGTCGCGGCAGCTGATGCTTACTGTTTCTCCGTGTGGTGACACGTAAAGCCACTGTCCGGGTTGTCTCATGCCCATTACGAGCGTGTGGGTGAGCCGTACTGCTTTCTTCGGGCAGAACTGACCTTGCCCCACGTTGCCTTCAGTGTAAAGTCGCACGCCGCACGGCGCGTCTTCGTTTATCGTCAGGACAGGATGCCGGGGTAGACAATAGTAGTCGTCGTTGTCCCTCTTACAGGCTCCTAGGTCCGTGGCCGTCACGCGGAGGTAGTGCCGACTTTCGCGGTCTACAACCACGAGATCTTCCGCAGCATCTATGTAATAATATGTTTCGTTTCTTCCCCTCCTCGGAAGGGGGTACGCGTAGTTCAGGCTGAACACAGAGGGCCTAATTAGGGGAATCTCGAGCACGAGCGTTACCATTCTTCCCTTCCTGTAGGCTCGTGGCGTCGCTAGGCGCAGTATGGCCGCCGCGTTTTCCCGTGTAATTGGTCGCGGGAAACCGTATCCCCGTGATTTGGTGCGGCATGGCCTCCGTCAAATATGCTGTTAGGGCTGCCGGTGTAACTGTCGAGGTACCGACCGTCCCCGTGGCCACGCTGTAAAAGATCTCGGCGGTTTTTTCGACCTCCCGTAGGTAGGTTTCTACGGAGGCCTCGATGAGCGCGAGACTTTCATCGAGGTGCTGTCGTTCGCTCAGTGCCCGTGTACGGTTCGTGAAGTATCCGTTCACTTCGCGTACCATGGCGTACAGCTTCTGCAGGTTTCTCTGTGACGCTCGTGACGTTTTGTTGAACATCTCACGTGTTGTTTCCACGACCTGTAGTTGCTCCTTCAAACCCTCTTTCAGGGTTTCCTGGTTGCCTTGGATTGCGGCAATCTCGGCGTCTATCCGCTCCCCGTCCGTGGCATCCAGGTTGCCGGTGATGGCTTTTACCACCGTGCCCAATGCGCCGATCAGTCACCGCCGCTTGCGACTGGGTTCGGCGCCGAGGAGGTCCTGGACTACGCCCACATTTTCCTCGATTTTTTCTGAGAGCCGGACGAGATGCTCCAGCATCTCGGCGCAATGACCATCCGGGCTTCCGTACAATTCGCAGTTTCCCCGGATCCAGTCAAGCTGGGATTTAATTTGATGCTCCATGTCCGCCAGGTGCGACAGGTCCATCCGGATTGCGAGGGACCACACGTCGGTATACAGGTGAAGTTGCCCGATCCTCTCGAAGTACAATCCGGGCGCGTCCCTAAATGGCCGTATCTCGTACTGGCCACCCGGGCTGGCGCTGACGGCCAGTAGACCGGCCTGTAGACCCACCATTAACAATCTGAAAAAAAAAATTTCCGCTTATTTTATGCCTTGCATTTTTCCTGAGAGAAGCCTTGTCGAAGCCGATGTTTCCCCGCGGGTCTAACTGGGGTTAGACCCGTGGTTAGACCCTCCTCTACCCCGTTCTTCGTTTCTGTTTTTCTTCTCTACTCCTCCACGTAGTTTCGTAGACGGTCTACATGCACCTTGACCATCCGTCGCCCTTGGCGTAGGGTGTAGTTGCATGGGGGGTGCTCTTCCACGATGGGGTAGGGTCCTGTCCATTTTGGGGTTAGTTTTGCCGACCGACATCGGCGTACCGTTTCGTCGGGCAGTAGGACTCGGTCTCCGACCTGGAACTTCCTCTCTCGTGCTTTTCGGTCATAGTAGACCTTGGCTCGGTCCTTGGCGATTTTCAGGTTGTCGCGTGCTGCAGACCAGGCCGCACGCAGGTGCTCCCGTAATTCCTGGGCGTAATCGTCGTACGCGTAGGTGGGCCTGGGCTCCCTTCGAAGGGCCGTTGGTAGCTCTGCGTTTTCGCAGTAGACCAGGTGATGCGGTGTGAACCCCGTTGCCGTATGCGGTGTCGTGTTGTACGTAAACATGGCGTAGGGCAACCATTCATCCCAGTTCCCCTGGTCCTCGTCTATGTATCCCTTAAGGTACTCTGCAAGGGTCCTGTGCGAGCGTTCCAACGCCCCGTTTGACTCGGGGTGGTATGCCATCGTTTGTATTTTTTCTATACGCAACAGCTGACATACACCCTTGAATATGGCGCTAAGAAAATTTGTACCTTGGTCGGTACAATTTCCTTGGCAAATGCCTTCGCCACTTCGTTCGCTTGTTGGGTTCCAGTGGTATAGCCACGCTATATTTTGTGAGTAAATCCTGGAAGGTTAGGATGTACTTATTTCTCCGCTCCGTCTCGGGTAACGGCCCTACGATGTCCATCGCGCATTTTTGGAAAGCTCTGGTGGGCGTATCGGTGATTACCAGCGGTGCCTTCTCTATCGGCCGTATTTTATTCCGTTGGCACTTGTCACATCGTGCCACGTATTTTTCCACATCCTTCCTCATGCCGGGCCAGGTATACCTTAATTTTATACAGGCTAGCATGCGAGCCACCCCTTGATGTCCTCCCAGGGGTGCATCATGATGCTCGTGAAGAATTTTGGTTTTTTCTTCCTCACTCAGAAATTCTCCGTCTGAGCGAACTCGCTCGTTCTCCCTCCCGCGGCGGGCGTCGGGCTGACCATCCGCGGGACTGTTCTCCTGGTCGCGCGGGTTGCAGCTCCTTGGCGCTCCCGCTGACGAAGTTGATCGCTGCCTTCTTTACCGTCGCTGCTGCTCGGCTCGCTCGACTCCTTTCTTGCCTGTGAGCGTGTCACCACACACACGCGGCTCAAAGTGTCTGCGTTGGTATTATGTTTCCAAGCTTTGTACTGTACGCCGAACTCATGCTCGGATAATTTAATTTTCCAGCGCATGAGTCTCGACTCAGGATCTTTCACGCTGAACAGCCATGTTAAGGGCTTGTAGTCCGTTACTACTTTGAATCGAGTTCCGTATACGTACGGGCGGAATTGCGATATTCCCCACACGATTGCCAGTAGTTCCTTTTCTGTCGTTGTGTAATTTTGCTCCGCCTTGTTTAATGTCCGACTGGCGTAGCAAATGGGCAGATCCTCCCCTATTGGCCCTTGGGATAATATAGCCCCTATGGCTTTATCCGATGCATCCGTGGTGACGACGAAGGGCTTCTCGAAGTCTGGGTACTGTAGTGTTAAGTCCAGCGTAACGAATAAATTTTCTTTATTATTTTTCCTCACAAACTAACGCCAAAAACTTAGTAAATAAAATGAAAGGAAAGGAACAAAATCGGTCAGATAACCCTAAATATTAAAAGACCAGATAAATGACTCGTTTCTGCCATAGGTCAACTTAATAGACTCAAATGGTACGTTCAAGAGGCACGAGAGTCTGTCTATACTTGACTGTCAAAAATCTAACGGCATGGTCAAACAGATCTGGGTAGAATGTGGAAAAGGAAGGCCGCCAAAAGTGGTCCAAGACTACCAGCGTCGCTCCTTTCTAGAGCGACGAAAAATCCAACCCACTCGGGTAACTCGTGACCGCTTTCGGGTACGAGTATCGACTAGCATTCATAGATCCCAAGGGCCACTAGATCTGCCGTACCATCGCTGGGGAATCGTTTGGGGCCCGCAGTGATCTATTGCTGGGCCCTGGGTCCCCACCCGAGCCAGTCGTTTCTATCGGTTACCTACAGCTCTCCGGATACCCCTAAGGGTTCCAGCCACCGAACACTCAATATTACGGCGCAAAGGCGTTACCATATAAGGAGATTAGAAAGTTACGCCACGGTAAAAACGAGGCACCGAGATTACACAAAAACCGCGAAGAGAGTTTTAACTCTGTTCGAGGATAATCCTTATGAGAAAAGGAATTTACCTAAATTCTCAAACAAAAGAACGAAGATGAGGACAAATAATATAGACAAATCCATCATCCAAAATATTCCGAACCCGTTTTTGGGAAGAACTAAAGGTGAAATTCGAAATCGACTAATTTTCCTATAAAAAGAAATGATTCCTGATTATTCTTAAACGTAGGATTAATAAGAACACACAGCATTATTTTCGAGCCATCTCGCTAGCCTCATTATAATGATAATATAAAATAATCACTACTCTCACCGCGAGATATATTCACAAAAGGGATTTATAAACGCCCTCGAGCGATGTACCTGAATAGTTAGGCAGCGGTCACGCCAATACGGCACCGCCAGGGGCCTCGCGCCCCTTTCATGATTTTCATAGGGATGTAAAACTTAGATAAAACCTATGTAACCATTATTAATCATTTACTAAGTTTTACATTGTTTATAAAATAAGGAAGTTAGTTTGTTTAAGATTATTTTATCATTTAAAGAGAACTGAAGGATTTTCGTCTCATAAGAAATGTCGAAACAAAGGAATAATCATGCTTCACCGCGCAAGGAAGAAAACAATAATTTAATAAACACAAATATGGGACCAGAATACTGTCGGAAATCTCTAATTAAGTTTAAGGAAAAGGACAGAATATATATATATGTATACATGAATATATATACGTATACATATATATCCTTATTCCCCTTTATTATTTAATACAATGAAACAAACAATTACTGGAAATCAAATCGACTCGGACAAGCTACTCGTTACTAGAAACACTCACATGCTTGAGAGAAAAGAGGTCATTATCGATGTGTGGGAAAGAAATCATGTTAGAATAAAACGTCTTCGCATCTACCCCATAAAATACCGCGGGTCCACCGCGCGATCTTCGAAAGAACGGCGGAAACGAAGGCTCCCAAGGCATTTAAACGCAACGATTGGCGGCAGGACGATGTGAGGGGCGACTCTCAATCTCGGCAGGCTAGATAGCAGCAAGATACCGCTTGCTCATTAAAAAAATAATTCGGGACACAAAATCCTAGCAAAGAACGGTTACAACTAGCCTTGAACAACTCCCTTCACTTAGGGAAATGATGAGACAAGCGCCGAAACCTTCATCCTGTTCCCCCGAATTCCGCGAGTTAAGCACCCATCGACGAATCAGAAAACTCGTCTCTCCACACGTCACCCCTTTTCCTTTTATCCTTGCACTCTTCTCCCGGCATGGTAACTACTTCTACGAGATTTCTAGGAAAATCATACACAATCAAGGGATAAACCCCACTTATTTTAACCCAGAAAAGGGGTATAAAAACCCCAAAAATCGAGTACCAGAGCGCACTCGGCAATCGGAAGTCATCTACATACGTACGACGAAGGTATCGCCGCTCGATAGCCCGTTACGATTTTTCAATTCGACGAAGATTGTTTTGTTCGACTAAGTATCATAATTTTATTTTTTTTCGATCACCGAAGTATTGTCTATTCAACCGAGCACTTACGATTATTTTCCGACAAGTGTTTAAGTCGAAATATCGAGTAGCTACGGGTCGATTATAATCACTTTTATTAATTCATCGGAAGCCAAGAAATAATTTGTCCGAACCTGGGGTTCGAGAATCGTTGTTCGATTTATTCTTGTACCATCTCGCGAATTATTTGAAGTCGAAATAAATCCAATTTTTACCTCAAACATCGGAAGTTCATCGAATTATTCCATCTTCAACGAAAACCAGCAGTGAAAAACGTAAGCGATAAATATTTTATTTACTAATTATTATCTTTTCTTCTCTACGATTAGCGGTCACTTAGTGCATGAATACCAGTAAAATATCCTTCCTAATCCACCCATCAGTCTTCCTAAAAATAAAACCACCCGTCAGGAAGTATTCACACGAGTTTCAAACCGAAGAGAACTCTCTCACCATTTAATTTTTCTCTGGAACAAATAAATTCGAATTGAAAGGGATTAGGAGATCATAAAACTACCCTACGACTTTAGAAACGACAGGCATTCCTGGGGCCCTATCCCAAGCAATTTTTCGCAAGGTTAGACTTAAAAATGGGCCGTTGTTACCGTGGTTAATACCGGGCGTGGTAAAGATCGATTCTCATCGTTCTGACCAGAGAGTATTAATATAAACGGGGCAACAGTTGCGTAAAACTCAGCGAAATAAAAACATCGACAGTTTTGACGTAACAGAATTTTTGGGGGCTCGTCCGGGATCAAAGGAATGTTTGCCAAAAAGAAAAACCAAACGTTAATATTCAAGCACTAAGAATTTATTTTATTTGATTCTTCTCTCAACAAGTAAAGATTTTTATTTATGGATAAACATAAAGATCAGAAACAAAGTAACGGTGTCAGGAAGCACTGGCAAAGCCGGAAATCTCACTCGAAAGTCGGAATTAAATACTCGTTTAAACCCATTAATTACGAAATAAAATTTTTACACCCAAAGTATATCCCCGATAACGACCCGCGAAGGATATTCTATTTACACAGACTCGAAGAATACACATACAGAAAACATTTCACCTCTTTCAATTATTTTGAATTAACTTCTTTCTCCACCCATACGGTCATATCCGAGGTTGCAGTGTATTACTACACACCCTTTTTCAAATTGATCTGAGGCCAGTGGGGCGGCAATTTGATAAGGTTAACCTTCGCATTATCATATCGTAAGGCTGTCACACAGTACGCCATATTGATAATAGAAGGATAAATTCACGTACACTTGAAAATAGAACTTAGTTACCTTTTCTTTTCAAATTGATCTGAGGCCAGTGGAGCGGCAATTTGATAAGTTTAACCTTCGCATTATCATATCGTGAGGCTGTTACACAGTACGCCATATTGATAATAGAAGGAAAAATTCACACACACTTAACAATAAACATTAGTTACCTTATCCTTTCAAATTGATCTGAGGCCAGTGGGGCGGCAATTTGATAGGGTTAACCTTCGCATTATCATATCGTGAGGCTGTTACACAGTATACTATATTGATAAGAGAAGGAAAATAGGAACCACTTACTCCATCCCCGGAGAGTACCGACCCCGAGCATCAAAATAGAGGACACGATTGGACCGATATTGGAGAATTGTAACGACTTGGCGAACCAAGGAATATCGAACGGAATTGATTGAGAGTATTAGCGCACGGATTATTGTAAGCGATAAGAATCGTAAGAGACCGGTTGAGTGAGTACATTTTGAGTTTCCCTTCCCCCATTTATACCTGATTGACCGTCCCATTTCCCAAATTCCCCTGAAAATTTGCCCGTCACCCCTCTGGTAATTTTAAGCGATTTCTGATTGTATTATTTTCGACCGTCGATCACCGGCTGCCACGTGCGCCGGCATTTTGCTCTATATTTCTCGTGTGCGCGTGAGTGGTGGCGATCGCGGAGGTTTACAGCGCGCGACCGTTAGCGTATTTCTCCCATTTCCCCGAGACTCGAAAATTGTTTCATCGTATCCACTTTTTTTTGTAATTATTGAAATTTTTCTGTATCTTTTTTTTGTGCCGAGGTAATATTGTCAAGAAGCCCTGGACAGTGCCTGCGGCCTGAGAAGTCTCATCCCCCTCCCTCCCCCGTTCCCCCTAGCCGAGTGACGTAAAAGGCAATAGATTTTGTTTCTTTTTTCTTTCTTTTTTTTTGAACTCGATTAACTAAATCGAGAGTTACGGTGCTACACCGATACAGTAGCTGGCGCCCAAAAATAAGTGATTGTTCCCCGAGTTTTGAGATTTTTCCGAATTTGCTACAGTAAGACCAGCATTGTGTAGAATATCCAGCGGCCAGCCCCTCCTTCCCTCCCCCCCCCCTGCGATCGACCTTGCGAAATGCCGTCCCGGCGATTACCATAAGTCCTAGTATTTTCGTAAGTTTTTGTTACTGATTATTTTTTCGATTTTCTTATTTTTTTTGAGAGTTAATTATTTTCCGATCCTCCCATTTTTCTCTTTTTGAGCAGTAATCATTTTCGACCGATATATTTTGCCCCGAGTATTAATTATTGTTCGACATTTGTATTTCGCCCTGCGTAGCAATTATTTTTCGACCTTAGTATTTTCCCCTGCGTATTAAGTACTTTTCGACTTTTGCATTTTGCCCAGCGTTAACTATCTTTCTATTTTCTTATCTCCCCCCCCCCCGCATATTGATTATTCATCGTTGTTATTTTTGAATTCTTTGCCCCTTTCTCTTATTTTCGAATTGGTTATTATTATTGTTATTGCGAACTTTTTCCTTCTTTCGGACTATTGTTGAGACTGTTTATTTTTTTGTTATCGAATCCCTTCAACGTTCCCGTAACGGCGTTGAAGCGGCAGTATTTGCTGATTACTTTGTTATTATTATTCACTGAACGATTTATTATTAAAAGCCACTTGTTTACGTTTCTACACAAAACTCTGGAGTATTATTTCCCCGTTCCCCTCGCCCTACAAGTCCCCGATTGTCCCGTTGGGAAGCGTTATTTGCACGGGAGTATCATCACAAATTGGCGCCGAACGTGGGGCCCTGTAATAACAGGAAACTAGAAAACTTAAATAGTACCCTCGAGGGCGGTGACATTTTCACCCCTCGAGCGGAGATTTCTTTTTTTCCTGAGCTGCAAAATAGTGCTCACCTCGGCACAGAAAATATCCCCCCGTACCCCCCCCCCCCCCCTATACCGACTTAATTTCTTTTTTTACGATTATTATTGTTCCTGCCGCTGTTTCGCGAGTCGTCACCACTTACGAATATCTTGTTGGCAAGTAATCACCCCCGTCGCCCACATTTACCCCGAACGTTATATCGATTTCGCCTGCATTTTCGTTAATACGCCCTGTATTTTTGCACTGTAACCCCTGCCATTTTTTCCCACCCCCTTTCTTTTCGTTACTTCTTTTCTTGTTTTTTTTTCTTTTCTTTTCTTTTTCCCTAGCTTTTCCGCCCCGACGTCAGCCCTGAACCCGTGCCATCTGGATAAATATTTCTTTCTTTTATTTCGTTTTATTATTTATTTAAATAATAAAACGAATTTATTCTCTGCCGTGAATAATGGCGGATGCCCCAGGCAGCGTAACGAAGGCTGGAGTGACCACCCCGACTACCACTAGCATTACCACGGCTGGACCCCAACCCCCAACCCGATTTCGAACATCCACCCCCCCCCCCCCCGCCCGAAATGATAGCCCCGCCCTGCAGCCCCCGTTGATACTGCCCTCTACAGGGAAGTGAAAAGAATTAAAGCGGATCTAGCTCACTTCCGCAATGTGAGCGAGTTGATACGGCTCTGCGACCATGCCGGGCTAAGTCTCACGGGAACCGCAGAGGACTTAATAGACCGGTATTGGCGATACGAGGTTCGCCGCCGTTATCGGAACGTTCAAGTAGAGTGGGACCCTGTGGAAGACGAACGTGGGTTGGGTTCACCATTCACGTTGTCATCCGCGCTGGTAGAGCCCGAGCTTAACGGGACGTTACGCTCCCATCTCGCCCGGATAGACCTAAATGCCTCGCAAGCCCAGCTCGCCGCCCAACCCCCCCCCCCCCCCCGACTGCCGATCCCTTGCCGGAACCCAACCCCCTCAACAATCCTTACCCACCGGTCAAACCCTAGGGCCGTACCAGGACACCATCACCTTCGACCATAGTGACGACTTACTGTCCCTACACGACGAACCCATCCCCCAACACCCCGCCTTACAACCCACCCCCGCCCCAGCCCCCACCGTAACCTTTCACCCTCGATTCGTGACCCCTCAAATAAACCCACGGCCAACCCCAGCCCGAATCCCCGCAAGAGCCCCCCTTGTTTCCGTCCCCCAACCCCAGCCCCAAGCCCCACCCCGTTCCCACGATACCTTCTATATCCCTCCCCGTACCAACCCCCAGCACAACAGCACTCACCTACGACCTCCCCAGTCCTTCCAACCCCCAGCCCCAAGCTTTGTGACCCAGGATACCGCCGGGATAGACCATTTCCGCCGGTTCGGTCCCAAATTCGCGGGACGGCGTACCGACGATGGGGAAGAGTACCTCCTGCGGTTGTACGAATATTGCTCGAGCCGCGCGTACACCGAGGAGGAATTGCTCCGGATGCTACCCGAATCATTTACACATGACGCCCTCATGTGGTATCAGGTATCTCACCAAGCCTGGACATCATACGAGGAATTCGTGTTCCACTTTCGGGCACGATTCGGACACAGCGATCTCCAGGAGAAGCTACGTCGCGCGGTCGAACACCGAACCCAAGGACCGGGCGAACCCACTGGGGAATACCTCACAAAGATGAGGACCTATTTTAGCTTCCTCAGCCCCCCCCCCCCCCCTCACCCTAGACGCCCAGCTCGACCTCTGTTATGAGAACCTACACCCCGACCTAGCCTTCCACCTCGAACGCGCCGACATCGCGGATTTCCTTGACTTTCAGTTAAGGTGTCGACGCATAGAGTCCACGTTGGAACGAAAAAGAAATTACCTTACCTCCCCCGCCCCCAACCCAGTCCGTCCTCCCCTCCGCTGCATTTATGCCCCAGAGTAAATCGTACGCGAGAGCAGCCGCGGTAGAGCCAAACCCGACCCCTGAAGCCATCCCCGCCGCCCCTGCTGCCCCATCCCCAGTCCTACCAGCACTACAGCCCGCGCCAAAAACCCCTCGAGTTGCCACTCCTACAGGAGACCTTGAAGCCGTTCCCCCACCCCTGATGGCCGTTCAAGTTGAAAGCCCTTTCCCCAGCCCTAACCCCCAACCCGACGCCAGACCCCCTAGAGTCCAGTCAGCCACCATCCGCTGTTACAACTGCCGGGAACAGGGACATATCTTCAGGCAGTGCCCCCAACCCCGTGGCAATTTCTGCGCCGTATGCGGCCTCCCCGGATACAACGCAAATTCGTGCACCCGTTGCCGACGAACCCATGAGGGAAACCTCTCGGGGGGAGGACAGTAGAGGCCTCCCCCGGGATAAAAAACCCTATAACCCTTGACCTCGCCGACACCATTGACTCCCGTACACCCCGACAGTCCCCGCTACTCACCACACCCGATCGACCCGAAGCCTACAGGGAGGATGACCGCCACTTCCTAATCCTAAACCTTTCCGGACACCCTATAGAAGCCCTCATCGATTCAGGAGCCACGCGTTCCTTCCTAGGAGTAACCCTTGCCAAATCCCTAGAAGTCCCGATAAGACCCGCCACCGGAGGAGTACGCGTTGCCAACAACGCCATCGTCCCTGTGGTGGGAGATATAAGACTCTTTTTTGAGATTGACGGTAAAATTTGGCCCCTGGACATGCGTGTCGCACCCTTGGGGTACGATGCGATTCTAGGGAGAGATTTTTGTAAGCTATTAGGCTTACAAATAGATCACCTGAACGACACGTGGCGTACTCCCACAGGACGTCCCCGAAAGTTCGCCACGCATGGCCACATCCCCATGGTCGTGTCAGCACACCCCGAATTCGCAGGCCTGGTGGAAATCACTAAGAACACGGAGGACCAGTTAAAGTCATTATTAGACCGTCTAGTGAAACCTCCCACCACGGGAACACTAAGTTGTACATCCCTTATCCGCCATTCCATCGATGTCGATAACCATCCCCCAATCCGCCAACGCCCCCGAACAATATCCCCTTTCCTTTTGCGAATTGCCCAAGCCGAGGTCGATAAGATGCTCGGCGAACAGGTGATCGAACCCTCAGACAGCGGATGACTCAGTAACCCCGTGATAGTCCCGAAGCCCAACGGCAAACACCGTTTTTGTATTGATTACCGCGACGTGAATAAAGTCACACGCAAAGACGCGTACCCATTACCCAACCTGGACCGGATATTAGACGGCCTTCGCCGTGCCCAGCATATTTCCAAGCTAGACCTGAGCCAAGCATACTTCCAAGTCCCGCTAGACCCGAAGAGTAGACCCATAACCGCCTTTGCAGTCCCTGGACGTGGCCTTTTCCAATTTACCCGCATGCCCTTTGGACTGACGAACGCCCCTGCAACCTTCCAACGACTGATGGACAGACTGATAAGACCCGAATGGGAACCCATGTATTTGCGTACTTAGACGACGTGATCATCGCCACGGAAACGGTAGATGAACACTTCGAGTATTTGACTCTCGTGTTAACGGCCCTTAAAAATGCGGGATTGGAAATTAACCGAGAGAAGAGTTCGTTCTTCTGTCCCGAGATGAAATCTTTGGGATATTTAATCACGAAAGACGGACTGAAGACTGACCCCGACAATATAGCCCCGATCCTGAAATACCCTGCTCCGAAAAACCTTAAACAATTACGCCGATTTCTCGGAATGATCGGATGGTATGCTCGCTTCCTAGGTGACATTTCCAAGCACAAAGTCCCCCTCGTGCGACTCCTGGAGAAGGACGCACAGTGGCAGTGGGGAGAAGAACAGAGCATAGCATTCGAAGCATTACGTACAGCCCTGACCCAAGCCCCAGTTTTAGCTCGCCCCGATTTCACCAAGCCCTTTACCGTCCACACCGATGCCAGCGATGTAGCCATCGGAGCCGTCCTCACCCAAGAGTCCCAGGGCGAAGAACACCCCATAGTATTTTGTAGTCGAGTTCTCTCCCAAGCCGAGAAAAAGTACAATGTGACCGAAAAGGAGTGCCTAGCCGTTCTGTGGGACGCAAAGAAGTTGCGCCCGTACCTAGAAGGCACCTCTTTTCGCGTGAGAACGGATCACAGCAGCTTGCGCTGGCTACGAAACGTTAGAGACCCGTCGGGAAGACTTGCGAGATGGGCGTTGACCATGCAAGACCTCGACATGGATATTGTTCATCGCAAGGGAGCCCTGAACGTCGTGCCCGACGCCCTATCCCGAATGTTCGAGGGAACACCCGAAGCCCTTGCCACAATAGGCGAATCGATAGACCCTTGGTACCTCGAACAAATGAAAAATGTCAGCCAATTCCCCTCCAAATACCCCGATTGGAAACTCGAGGATGGCCGACTATACCACCACCGACCACACCCTGTGATAGACCCTACCCTGGTAGACCTGGACTCCTGGAAGTTAGTCCTGCCCTGTGATGCCCGACAGAAAGCTATACGAGACTCCCACGATAATCCCCAGTCCGGCCATCTAGGCATAGATAAGTCCTACCATCGCTTGACCCAAGACTTCGCCTGGCCCGGAATTTTTCAAGACGTCGCTCAGTTCGTGCGACGATGCCCAGTCTGTCAACTCAACAAAGTGCAGCAGACTGCACCTGTTGGGCTGATGAGAGAAAGGACGACCGAAGGCCCGTGGACAGTCGTCGCTGCCGATGTCATGGGACCGTTCCCCCCGAGTAAAAATAGAAGCAGATACGTCGTTGTATTTCAAGATTTATTTACGAAATATATCGAAGCCCAACCCCTAAAAACCGCGACCGGACCCACCATAATGACATCCCTAGAAAAATTAATCCTGAACCGTTGGGGATGCCCCCGATACCTCCTGACAGACAACGGTACAGAATTTGTAAACCGATATATGACCACACAGTTATCCCAATACGGCATCCGACAGACCACCATTCCTCCCTACCATGCCCAAGCCAACCCCGTCGAACGAGTTAATCGAACCCATGGGAATAATCATGGTCTTAAGACCATGATTATTTCCTATATAGGCGACGACCACCAGACATAGGATGCCCACCTCCCCGAATTGTGCTTTGCCCTCAACACCGCCGTCCAAGCCTCCACCCAGATGAACCCTGCCTTCCTAAATTTCGGTCGAAACCCTCGCCCTGCAAAAAGCATCCGAAATGAGATACCTCCCCCGACCGTCGAAGACCGGACAGACCCAGCCGTTTGGAAAAATCGAATGACCCGACTGCCCTTAATTCACGACTGGGTGCACCGTAATTTATCCCTAGCTGCGCAACGACAGGCGCGATATTATAACCAAGGGCGATCCGATCGAGAGTACAACGTAGGAGACTTGGTACTCCGAAAGAATCGCGTTCTTTCGTCCGGCGCGCAAAATTTTGCTGCGAAGCTTGCCGCTAGATACCGCGGACCCTATGAAATTACCAATAAGCTGTCCCCTGTTGTTTACGAACTAAATATACCCTCAAAAAATATCCGCCCGAAAGTCCATATTAAAGATTTGAAGATTTGAAGTAGAGGTTTCGCGAATGAGATAGACGGGCCAATGTTTGTTAGCAGTCGATGTTTTTATTTTTTGGGCAAAGTTCCGTTCCGGTGGCGGAGAGCGGAGCGATTGATACATTTCGGCCTTCTCGGGCTCCTTATATACTATGCCCGCACCAACCGCCGACCCAATCAGACGAGACTCGTGGTGGGAAGCCAATGCGGCGTGACCGTCCGCCGGAGCCCGGGATCGCGGCTCGCGGACCAATGAGAGGCGAGCGGCCGCGGGAGCCCGGGATCCGACGGAACGATCAATCGGCTGTGGCTGACTCGTCGCTCGATGCGGGTCCGGCTATACGGTTTTTATGAACGCGGTGTTCCAGGTTTCGGAACGGGGTCAACTGGGAAGTGGCGTGCAACAAAAGCTACAAGTGAAAATTAGAAAAATGTTGTCTTCCATGAACTGTGTCACATTATTATTATTTCATCAAACAATGAATCTGGAAATTTGAATCATGGAAAGAATCATTCTGCAACACAGTTTATTGAAGAAATTTTTTTTCCATAACTTATGTAACGTAGCTTTTAGACTTATTCCACTGATCCAAAGTGATTACGCAAGATCTCATTCTCTTCTTGACAAAATTCTTTATAGTTTTAATATGGGAATTCTTATTCCAAGCCCATGTGTAGAGTACAGGGTGTATAAACATGATGTGTCGCCACTATGCGCATGTAATTCTCCAGCTCATGTTCGGCGAAGATCAATCAAAAAATTGTCCCGCAAAATTGACCTTGACCCTGAAACTCAAGGTTAAATCTTGTTATTTGCTTGAAAAATTCTACTCATCAAGAGGAACATAAGTCTCAAAGGGACCATCGGTCGGAGATGCGCCCTTCAACCTGAAAAGACAACGTCAAGTCGAAAAAAGATCGAAAGAGTTAGTTTGTTCGAGAATCAGCGCGGTACTTGCACCAGCCCGAGCGACTGCGCTTATTCGAGGCGGCACGGGTTATGTACCCCGTGCAAAAGGTTTCGCGCTCATCTACACCTAATGGATGACACGGGTCACCACGCGGTCGGGTAGATCCCCGTTTTCAATTTTGGTTTTTCTCATCACGGTTCTGCCCATTTTGTACATCAACACCGGAAAACGTATCGTCGTTTCGCGATATCGTTTACGCGCATGGAGCATAGCGCGAGTGATATACACCGGAAAGGCTCACGTTCTCACCGGCTCACCGGAACGGCTACCTCGCGAGGATACAGTGTCGCGGGTAGATTTGCTCACTCGGGAGTTAACGCGATTAATATAATTAACTTGGCTCATCGGAGTGTACTCATCGTGAACTGCTCATTAATAATTATGATTCTCATTGTTATTCGGTACAGCTCAAGCGCAAAGGTCTGCTCAACTGCACAGTGTTTTTCGCGCGCATTTCATTCCATCGTTATTGTTGCTCAATAAAAGGTTTATTTCACTGTTAACATTTTGTGTGACTTTATTTAAACCCCCGTTCCGCTATAACTCATCCGGGCAATTCTCAAACATTTGGTCCTTCGAGCCGGATAGCGGAACGGTGGGGAGCAACAGTGCGCGAAAAGTGTTAGTGCAGCTGTACTCAGTGCGAATAGCTCATCGGTGTAGTGTGGCGAGAGTGCGCGTGTCGCGTCTCTCTCGCGCACAGTGACACTCGGACTTCTCATCTGTGAAGCGTGAAGAGAGTGTGCTTGTCGCGCATCTCTCTCGCAGTGGCTCTTGGACAGCTCATCGGTAAACTCTCTCGCTCGCGCTCGAGGACATGTGATTCTCACCGGCCGGCTCTCGTGCGCGGCGAGCTGTCGTGCCGTGTGCACCGTTCTCGCGTTACGGGCATCGCGAATGGCTCGAAAGTCTCTCGTGCGTCGAGAGCGCGCGCGTTCATGCCGCGCTTCCGCGTTCGACCGTCTTGGGTATAGCATGAGGCTCTCTCGTGGCGGTAAGTCTATCCCAACCACCGACGGTCGGGTCTCTCACGCGGGCAGTACGCGTTCGCTGTCGCGCTCGGGCGACACAGCGAACGTTCGGACAGTAACTATCGTGTGCTCTCTCTCACTCGGGCTCGAGCATTTCGGACATCTCATCAGTCTCTCACGCAGTGAGAGATCGCGCTGCGCTTCTCTCGCATTTTTTGTGACTGTCAAGTTATTATCATCGGTTTAGTGCACAGTTAGAGAGTTTGTGTGACGCGTGTGAGTGTCGCTCAGTGCCATCGGACAACTCACCGGCTGACTCGGGCGGCGAGCAGCTATATATCATTGTGCCTCGCTCTCGCCATCGGCATTTGGACATTTCTCATCGGACTTCCGCGTAGTGAGAGCTTGTGTGTCTGCGCGTTTATTGCGCTCACACATTTCGGACAGCTCAACAGTGTAGTGCAGGGAGTGTACGCGTGTCGCGTCTCCCTCGCACAGTGACATTTGGACAACTCATTGGACTCGCGCGCGGTGAGAGTTCACGCGATAGTGCTTCTCTCTCGCGTTTACCCCGTCCGGACAGCTCAGCAGTGTTCTCGTGTGGAGAGAGCTCGCCTCTCTCTCCCACGCAGTGCGTCTCGGTCAACTCATCGGTCGACTCGTGTGCAAGGAGAGCACGCGCGTTCGTCGATTGCTCGCGCGCTCGGCCATTTTGGACATCTCAGCTGTCTCGCGTGCGGTGAGATGTCGCGTGTCGCGTCTCTCTCCACACCATCGACAGTCGGCCTAGGCGGGCGGCACACATCACCTGTCGCGCTTGGACTTCTCAACGGCTAATGCTCGCGTCGGAAGAGCTCGTGCGTGTTTCGTGCGTGGCTCCAACGTTTCGACCATTTTTGTGAGTGCTACATCGGGCTCTCTCGCGGCGAGCACGTGTTCGTGTTTCGCTCCCGCGCTCAGTCATCTTGGACAGCTCAGCTGACTCTCGTGTGGTGAGAGTTCGCGTGTCGCGTCTCTCTCCCCTCCACTCACAGTCGGGATCTCAGCGGTACAGTGCGCGACTAGATTTTGTGTTCGCTCTCTCGCTCACTCTCACTCGTACGGTGCAACGGTTACATTCGGTGAGAGATCGCGTGTCACATCTCTCTCGCGCTCATTGTGACATACCTCGTGCTATTCTCATCGGTTTGGCGCATTAGAATTTCACGTGCGGCGTGATATATTTTTTTACGCTTTTTGTGCAACGACAGTTTATCGCATATTTTACGGGCGTTCCATCGGGGGTTCGTGTGTCGCGTCCCCCTCGCGCTCGGACAACAATACATCGGTACTGCGCGTCGGGTCGTTTTACATGCTAGTGAAGTCTTTGCGCATTTACCAATTATCTCGTGCGTCGGGAATTTTCGGTTCGCCGCTCTCGCGCTCGATTGGGCTCTCGGGCATCTCAACAGACGATCGCGAGGTGACAACGGGGAAAAGGTCGACGCCGCTGACTCCGCCAACGGTGTTTATTATGTTAACGAGGGAGAGGATTGAGCTCCCAAGTTAGACAGAGAGCTGGCCTTGTAGAGGCTGGCTACGGTTTCCCGGAGAGAGGGGCAGGGGGGAGGGCACGGAGGCACCTCGCCCCTGTTTAGACAGAGTGTTGGCCTTGAAAAAGGCCGTTTTCTGCCAGTGGTTTATTTTTTTAATCGCGTGCCGAGTGTGGGTATTCCTGTGGAGTAGGCCTAAGGTCGAGAGAGCCGAATGGAGCAGATCGAGAGGTGGAGGATTGAGAAGAGTGTGGAGCGGAGGATGGATTTTGGGGGATGTACGGGGAATAAGGGGCTGGAGGAGTGCCGAGGAGGAATTTGATACGGGGAGTTCGAGGAGAGGAGGAAGTAGGAGGATTGGTTTTTGAGGCGGGGGACGGGAGGGAGCGAGGAGTGGAGGTGTCAGGGCTGAAGAGGCGGTGGATATGTTTGGCTAATTGATGGGTCCGGAAGTTATGGGTGGGATCACGAGGAGATCGGGTGAGGTGGCGGATTTTTGGAGGGGTCTTGGGTATGGGAGTTATAGGAGCGGGAGGAAGCGGGAACTCGTGGAGGATCGCCGCGATCTCAGGATCACGACGATGTTGTGGGGGGATTGGTTTTAGCGGATCGATCCGGGGAAGTTTCGGGGTGGATGCGGAGGATGGAGGATCCGGGAGGAGGTCGAGGAGCGGAGGAGGAAGAGGGAAGTCGCTAAGGATAGCCTCGATCTCCGGGTCGCGGAGAGACGGCACCGGAGGTTGAGGTAGGGGGACAGGTTCCGGAAGAAAGGGAAGTGGAGGAGGTGTCGGTTCCTCGAGAATCTTCTCGAGGTTCGACTGGAAGAGAACTGGGGAAGGAGGTAAACGAGGAGGAGTCTCGGAAGTAGGCGCTTCGGTGGCTCGGGACCGAAGTCGGGGATCTCGGGATAGGGAGGATGGAGGTGGTGGGTCCTCTATGCCCTGGGTCCTCGGTGCTTTTAATATTACCGGGGTTAGGGGATTGCTATCTATTCCCCGGGCGGTAGCGTATTCCAGTAATGAAAAGCGGTCGTTCCCGTACGCTACTGGAAGCTGGAACTCCGGTGGCGGGGGTATTCGCGGGGCCAGAGGTTCCCTAGGGCATCTACTCTGCGGCCCGAATGGTCGCTTAGGGAGCGGCGAAAGATTTTCCTGTGAGTTTGATTCTTCGTCCGGGGGTACGGCTTCGCGAGCAGCAAGCGCTTTCTTTTTCTCCAAGAAAGCGAGATGCTTTAGTCGCCGCTTTTGGCCAGCTCGATGACGGGGCATGGTTGATGCGAAGTCGGGTAGCTGAATGTTGCCCGAGCCATGGTGATGACGGCCTTTTATACTCTCGCGGAGGGAATTCGGCCCGGGTAGGGGGGATGGTCGCTAGGCGACGTTCAGTGAAGAGGAGGGAGGTACGGGCTTCGCGCTTCGCGTGGAGAGAGGCACGTGCTTCGTGCCTCGCTCTCTCCACGACGGCGGGGAAGAGCTCGCTTGTACCGGCGTCGGTTAAGTGGTGTCACGGTTGGTAAGGTAGGGAATGTGCCCTAGGCTGGGAGGACTTCTAGGTGTGGCGTAGAAGAGAACGTCGGCACGGCGTTCGTGCCTTACGTTCGAATCTCCGGCAGCGTAGCCGCTTGGAGACTGCCGCGAGGAAGTTCCGGCACGTTGTTCGTGCCGGAACGCTGTAGGTTTCGGGATGATGTCGGTACGGACCCTGAAGAGAGGATCAAAGGAAGAGGCTCCGTGCGCGGGCAGCCTAGAAGAAAGCGTCGGCACGGCGTTCGTGCCTTACGCTTGTATTCCCGGCAGGGAAGCCGCCTGGGGATACCGCGAGGGAGCTCCGGCACGTGGTTCGTGCCAGGAGCGCTTAGGCTAGCGCGGACCCGGAAGAGAGGCTTCGGGTCGAGAAATCCCGCACGCGGACGGCCTAGAAGAAAGCGTCGGCACGGCGTTCGTGCCTTACGCTTGAATCCCCGGCAGGGAAGCCGCCTGGGGACCTCGCGAGGGAGCTCCGGCACGTCTTTCGTGCCAGGAGCGTCTAAGGGTCTAAGCCAAAAGACTGCTGCCTATATGGCCGAGCGCGGACCCTGGAGAGAGGCTCCGGGTCGAGAAGTTTCCGGGTCGAGAATAAAGCAAAAGTAGGGCTTTATTTGGACAGAGTTCCGTTCTTGACAGGGTGAGCCGAGCGAATGCTACTCTCTGGTAGTTCGAGCTGCCTTTTTATAGGGAGACCCGCACCGGCCGGCCAGTGTGAGCGGTAGTGGGGAGAGCCATTAAGGCGGCTTTCCACCGGAGTCTAAGGCCGCGACGGACGCACCAATGGGAGGCGAGCGGCCGCGGTATCTCAGCTCCGACGGAATAGCCAATCGCAGCGCGCGAGGCCAGCCGCCCGATGCGAGTCCCGTACAATGTTTTTCTTATTATTTTTATTATTTTAAAAAGGTATTTCGGGATCCTCGAACGGGGTGTTTTGAGATGGAAGTGGCGTATAACAATTACATCTGACCAACCAACGCCAGCGCCACCAGGTCACAGCTCACGCGGAGACAACTCATCCAGGGTCAACTCATCAGGCGACGATTCAACAGACCGCTCATCAGGCTGCTGAATCGGTATCATCGGAGGCTGGGTACTCGAGTTAGTGTTCGTATGACATCTGTGCAGGGCGATCACTTTATTGTGATGTGCGCACAACCTCAAGGATTACACTGTTACGTCAAAACTGTCGATGTTTTTATTTCGCTGAGTTTTACGCAACTGTTGTCCCGTTTATATTAATACTCTCTGGTCAGAACGATGAGAATCGATCTTTACCACGCCCGGTATTAATCACGGTAACAACTGCCCATTTTTAAGCCTAACCTTGTGGAAAAATGCTTGGGATAGGACCCCAGGAATGCTTGTCGTTTCTAAAGTCGTAGGGTAGTTTTATGATCTCCTAATCCCTTTCAGTTCGAATTTATTTATTCCACGAAAAAATTAAATGGTTGGAGAGTTCTCTTCGGTTTGAAACTCGTGTAAATACCTCCTGACTGATGCTTTTATTTTCAGGAAGACTGAAGGGTGGATTAGGAAGGATATTTTACTGGTATTCGTGCACTAAGTGACCGCTAATCGTAGAGAAGAAAATATAATAATGAGTGAATAAGATATTTGTCGCTTACGTTGTTCACTGTTGGTTTTCGTTGAAGATGGAATAATTCGATGAACTTCCGATGTTTGTGGTAAAAATTGGATTTATTTCGACTTTAAATAATCCACGAAATGTTACAAGATAAATCGAACAACGATTCTCGAACCCCAGGTTCGGACAAATTATTTCTTGGGTTTTCGATGAATTAATAAAAATGATTATAATCGACCCGTAGCTACTCGATATTTCGACTTAAACACCTGTCGGAAAATAATCGTAGCTGACTGGTTGAATAGACAATACTTCGGTGATCGAAAAATAAAATTATGATACGTGATCGAACAAAAAACAATCTTTGTCGAATTTGAAAAATCGTAAACGGGCGATCGAACGGCGATACCTTCGTCGAACGTATGTAGATGACTGCCGTTTGATACTCGATTTTTGGGGTTTTTATACCCCTTTTCTGGGTTAAAATAAGTGGGGGTTATCCCTTGAATGTGTATGATTTTCCTAGAAATCTCGTAAAAGTAGTTGCCATGTCGGGAGAAGAGTGCAAGGATAAAGGAAAAGGGGTGACGTGTGGAGAGACGAGTTTTCTGATTCGTCGATGGATGCTTCGTCGAAAGTTTCGGCGTTTGTCTCATCATTTCCCTAAGTGAAGGGAGTTGTTCAAGGCTAGTCGTAACCGCTCTTTGCTAGGATTTCCTGCCCCGAATTATTTTTTTAATAAGCAATCGGTATCTTGCTGCTATCTAGCCTGCCGAGATTGAGAGTCGCCGCTCACATCGTCCTGCCGCCAATCGTTGCGTTTAAGTACCTCGGGACCCCTTGGTTGCGCCGTTCTCTTGAAGATCGCGCTTCAGACGAGCGGTATTTTATGGGGTAGATGCGAAGATATTTTGTTCTAACGTGATTTCTTTCCCACACATCGATAATGACCTCTTTCGTTTCAAGCATGTGACTGTTTCTAGTGACGAGTGTGTTTGAGTTTTGCCGTTGAGATATAGCGAAGCGGGTAGGAAAAAATAATGATGGTCACAAATTATAATAACGAAAATAAATGTATATTTTCTTTCCAACAATGCAACAGAAAAGATGCACGATGCACGTGCGTGAGCAGTTCCCCAACAATAAGCCAACTGTTAGCTCGAATAAACCGTCCCGATTATACTAATCCGCGATAGATTCGGGTGAGCGGACCGTGCGACTTGGCGCGTCGCACACCTGTTGAGCGCGCGAGCTTTCCCGGTGGAAGGCCCTGAGCACTTGACCGAGAAATAACTCGCGTTACTTGAGTTACGATATCTCAAGAATGATAACTCGCGTTCCCGATGTTGATGTACCGAATTTAATGAGCCGAACTGTGAGCAGACCGTGAGAAAATCCGAATGGAAAAATGAGCGTAACAAAAACACGTGTGTTCAGACCGCGGCCATTAACGAAGAAGACTCGAGAAGAAGCCGGTTGCACACGGCACGACGGCATCTTCCCCTATCGCGTGTGCGCGAGCGTCGCGCGTGAGCTCGAGCGAGAGCGCCCGGGAGGTGCTGCCACTCGACAGCTGCCCGGTCGTCTCGCGCGACTCAGGCGAGACGTCGGATTCTCGAACAAGTAGCCTATCCGAGTCGATCTGATTTCCAGGAATTGTTTGTTTCGTTAACTTAATAATTCCGGGGAATAAAAGTATATATATATATATATATATATATATATATATATATATATTGTGACGCCGTTTTCGACGATGGCGTCCCACGCGCGCCGCGCAGCGAGGTTAGTGACGAGGCGATGAGTGTAATCGGTAAAGCCACGAGCCAACTATTGTAACGGCCGCCCCGCGATTGTTTAGAATGGAGAACACCTTCCCGAAAACTTAATTAATTATTGATCTCGTCCCACATTACTACAGTCCCCCCCCCAAAATAAAAATTAACAAACGTACAGAAAATAAGTTATTGATACTGAACGATTTAGAGGAACGATATCGACTCGAGATAAGCGTTATCGAGAGTAGGATTCGATCAGCTGTATCGTAATTTTGAGAGAAAATAGAGTCATTTGAAGTCCGATACCGTTTTGAGAGACTAAGGTCGCACAGTAGAGCGTCTGGGTTACGAGATGGGAGTATCGAGGTTACGAAGGACGTTTATTAGAGTCGAGTAAAAGATTAGTATTAGAAATTGGGTTTTTTTGAACACTTTGGAGTGTGTTTTGGATGTCTTTTGGCGATAAGCAAGACGCGATTAAACGCGTCCCGTTAGTTGGAGGAGGGTGGGTGGAAAGGGTATTGTGGAAAGGAGCTGGCATGCCGAGCTACCCGTCACCCGTTCGCCCATCCCCCTATGAGATTTCCCGCGGATCAACTGGTCCGGCTGAAAAACCGGCGCTCAAACGATAGAGGGGCGAGCAGAGGTCGGGGTTTTGAGTTGTGTTTTGCGAATGTCGCGTATGGAAGGCCCTGTCGGCGGGTCTTGGATCACCCCGTCGGGAGGGATTGCCGGATCCACTTAGGGTAGGGGTCCCGAGCTCGCCTCTGTGTGTGTGACCACGGGGATATCCCTCCAGGTTCGTAGAGCGGGAGGTAGGTAGGAGGAAAAAGCGTAGGGCGCAACACCCGCCCGATTCGCGAATAAGTACCGCCGTATGGGTGTGAGAATTATTAAGCGTCGCCTCTCCCTCCCATTCTCTCTCTGTGCCGATTTTGAGTAGTATAAGTGACAAAGATTCGAGAGATTTGAGTGCAGAGGAGTCTCGAGTGAGTCGCCGTGGCGAGAGGATCGCCGAAGTCGTCTCCGGTAGGATTGAGTGATGAGGATCTCGTGGAGATCTGACTCCCATGTGCTGGATTCTTTCCGGGTTTAGTTCGATGTAGTGATTTTCCCTTTTTGTGAATTTATTCCGATCCCGTTTGCGCTGTGTTATCGGCGAATTGACTCTCGGTATGCGATTGAGTTCGATTCCCATAATCGTCGCTAAGTAATTGCGCGTTGAGCTTTCGCTCTCCCTCTTTTCGAGAGGAAGCTCCGCAAAAATCATGATACCGTGTGCAAAACTCATAGGTTTGAATCCGACCCTTTGTCGCGAGAGCGTGGAGGAGCGATTTGCCCGATCCCGGTAACGAAAGATACAAATTGGTGAAATGGTGTTCTACGTTCGTCATCGCTCGGTAAGCGCGGCCTAGCCGTTGGTTTTATACTTTATTCGCCCCGTCACTCGCCATGAAATATTCGCGCCATGTTACGCATCGCACAACGCCACCGATAATTATTCTAGTCACCGTCATACATTTTTTTTGTTCTCGTGGAGCCTCGTGGAGCCTCGTGGAGCCTCGTGCTCCCTTCTGGACGCATTTAACGATATCCTTTTTGCCTTCTTCTATTATCCTCTCTTTTATTTTGTAATACCATTAATTCGATTTTTGCTCACGATTATGTTAACCTCCAGTCATAATTAAATTTCTTTATAATCTCTTGTATTACCGTTTATTCGCCAATTTATTTCAATAGTGGAACACGTAAGCAAAATGTTGCGTTGATTCTTGTCGTTAGTACAACTTTCTTTTTCCTCCGTCCCCGACCCTCTCTACCACAACCTAGCATACTGAGCGACCCAGGGTATACCGCTCGCGTCTCCGTCGTTAGGATAAGTTGTATCGTATTTCCGGATTTTTCGCGATTAGGAAATTTCGTGTTTGTTGAGAATTTTGAGCGTATTGGCCGGTTCGTCCTCTCCGGCGAAAAAAGATGACTGACGCCCAAAACTTCGTTTTTTTGTTGTTGTTTTTTTGAGTTAGTTCGGCCGGCGGAGACCGACCGAAGTGTGAGGAGAAAAATCACCTCACAATTGTTACGTCCGGGGTTCCGGCTGCGGTCGATGTTGAGCGAATTCTAACCGCTTACATTTTTTTTTTAATTTATTTTATGTCCCATATGCGTATAGAATATAAGTACGACTCGCTAATCTCGCTTCTCTCGGGAGGCGAGAGCAGCGAGTTGCGAGAGCGATTTCTTATCGCCCGAGTATAAGGTATCCGAATACCGTGCGACGAAGGGTCCAAAACGTTCCCTCGCACGTCAGCACATCCCTTCGAGGAATCGAGGCGAGCACCGTGCGACGACTAAACACCTCGCTGTAATCGTCAGCACTTCTTAATCAATTAAAAGTGGGGAACAGAGTCGTAATGGCTAAGCTCTGAACGGAGTACAATCAGTACCGTCGAGAACTCCGAACCGCGAGAATAAAAATTCAAAACCCTCAGAGCGAAGTACAGAAGTGAAGCCGGGGTATTCGCGAGTACCGTAAAGCTACAACAGATCCGTATCCATCGACGAAGAACCCGAGGTGAAGTCGGGATACGCGTTGCTCGTCTCGATCACGAGTGCTCCCTCGAATACATCGAGGAAATTTCTTTGATTTGTGCCGCGTAACGAACAACCGATTCGGTTACCGCGTTTAATTTATCATCTCGATATATCCCGAGAAAATAATCCTACGATTTAGCGATTAAGTGTTCGTTCTATTTCCACGTTAATAAACGGTAAAAAGGAATTTTCGAATTGTGCTTCAGTGGTGGTAATAACCGGTGGTAATAACCTGGACCATCCTTCACCTACCTCCCCTGAGCTCTACTAATAACGCTATATTTTAAGAATCTACTTTTCTCTAGTGAATTACTGTGCTAGATCGCTTTGCACGTAGTTCACGAAGTCTATGTGTTTGTTTCGCTGTGCTGAATCGCTCTGCACGCGAGACAAACACCCTAAACGTCGTCACGCCGGCTGGACCTGGTGTACGACCCTACATTTTTCAAATACTGCTGTGCTAGATTGCATTGCACGCAGTATCAACATCTTTTCCTCGATTGGTGGTGCAGCATTCAGTTGCACGCCAGGAGAGATATTTTCCGTTTCAAACATTTAGAGACAATCCCACTCCTTATTTTCCTCTCTAAGTGTTGATGGGGAAGAAACGCCGCAGCGGTGTTAGATATCAATTGCGCCGAGCGATCGCGATCGCCCTCGGAGCCTCCAGCGGTAACCTCGCTGGGAATTCCGTTGGTGTTTCCGCGAGTGTGCGTTCTGACACAAACGCTCCATCTACCAGTGACCTTGCTGGTGGTTCGGCAGCAGAAACCATCGACAACGCTAACCAGGTGGAAACGGTGTTACGAGACAATTTTGAACTCGCTACGCGTGCCGAGAAGAAGTTCGTACCGATAGCGCGCGTGCTGCCGACTCCGGTGCAACGTCCGACGTTCACATTCGACGTACCCGAGCCGTACGTTCCAGCGCCGGTACGTCCCGAGGCGGAGCCCCCGCGCCCGTATCATCCGCAACCGATAGCGCCGACCCCGAATTCGGACGACGAAGATTCGGACGCATCGACAGTGGAGATCGTCACTCTGGAGTGAAAGCGAATTGCCGAACAAGGTAAGAAGCATAATATTAATTGTCACCACTGGTCATCGCCCAACACCGGCGATATCGAATTTGGAAAAGGTGTATCCAAATTAAGCCATCGCTAATCGAATTAACAGACGCTTGCTCCTGTCCCAAGCTTGGACTCAAGCTTAAAACGGAGCGACTCTTATTACCCGTTTGCGTCGTAAAAAAAGGAAAAAAAAGAGGGGAATAAAATTACAAAATTAACCCGCCGATAATCCCGCGACGTAACAGGTGAAATTATTTGGTGACAGCGGTCGGGATTAGCGTCTGTCAATCGGAAAAGTGAACATTTTGTTACCGAACAATTAAATTAAATTCAACAAAATTGTATAAATTAATTAAAATTTAGTAGAATTGAAAATTTGTAAATTAATAAAGTCAAACTTGGTGGATTAATTAAAGTTTGATAAAATGAAATCTTATTTAACACAAGTCGACAAAATGGCCGACGCTAATAAAGGGGAAGCCCCGCTTACCCCTGTTCTTACGGAAGAAGAATTGATGACCTTGCAAGATCAATTACTTCGAAAACAACGCGAGTTGACACAATTCGAAAAAAAACTAGAGAACGCGAGGTCGAGTGTGATGAACGTCTCATAGATGTCCAGGAGAGAGAAATCGCTCTGATTGAGAGGGAAGCGAAAATCAGGGAATCGGGAGCCGCAGCGACGGAGAGCCACAACAAAACGCCTGACGAAACCGAAGCTGAAGTATCTACTCCAATCACACGACAGGAGTTACGCGAACTCAGGAACGAGATAAGACAACTACGAGATAGAAGTCAAAACGAGGCACCTGAAGCAGCTCAACCGGTAGTGCAAAATAACGTGGCTGTAAATACGCAGCTTTCATTCAAAGACGTTCTCGAATCAATGCCGACTTTTAGCGGAAGTAACATACCGATTCTTAAATTTACACGCGCGTGTAAAAAAGCCAAGGACATGCTCGCACCGGCGCTCGAGCCCACGTTCACGCGCCTTCTCCGCAATAAATTGAAAGACCGCGCATACACGGCTATCGAGGACGATACTTTCCGTACTGTTTCCGGTTTCACTGATCGTCTTAAGGAGATATTTGGGGTATCGCGCTCAGTGAACCAATATAAGGGCGAACTAGGTAACGTAGCTAAAGGGAAAACGGAGCATGTACTCGACTATGTAAGCCGCGTCAAATACATCCATTCAGCTATTGTGGATGGCGAGGTACAAGCTGTGGGGCGCCTAACGCGGCAGCACAAAGCCGCCCTGGAAGACGAAACCATGGAGTGTTTTATCGCGGGACTCCCACCAGATTTTCGCCTACGTTTAAAATTCGAAGGATACGCTAATTTAAACGAAGCTTACCAAACCGCGATAAAAGTCGAAAAAGAAATGGAACGGGACAAAATGCGTTTTCAAGAATCGGAGTAAGTTCCCAAAAAACCATCAACGCCTTCAGCACAAACAGATGGGGGGACCAAATCTTCCTGCGAGCATTGCAAAATATCCGGTCACGCCGAGGATAAATGTTGAGTTAAAGATCCAAGCAAACGCCCACAAAAAACAAACAAATCAGAAAATCGCGATTCAACGACTCAGCCGAGCAAACCCGCGAATTCAAACGAACAATCCAGCAAAACGTGCACGTACTGCAGCCGCCCGAATCATACCGCGGAAGTTTGTTACAAACGACTCCGAGACGTAAAAATTCGGAAAACGCGAAACAACCTTCGGCAACTCAGGGTGCGAGCCGCAGGGACAACGCGACGGAGCGCTCTGTGAACGTAGCACAAACATCCGACGGGTCCGAACCGTCAACGTCCGCTTAAACAACCACTCATTCACGCCCATCGTAGATATTGAATGCCCACAATTAATAGGGAAGGTCGATTTTCTCGTGGATTCGGGATCGGAGCTGAATCTAGTGAAGATGCAGGCTCTAAAAGCGATCGCGGAAATCGATAAAAGCGAAATCCTCAAATTGCAGGGAATATCGGATAAACCCGTATACACCACCGGGACGGTGAACATAGATATATTAGGGACAAATTCCGAATTTCACGTAGTGGAAAATTCGTTGTCGATACCGCAGGATGTTACGTCCTGCCGTAACTTCAATCCCAAGTGTTCACTTGTTACTTAAAATAAACTCCCAAGTATAACATTTAACTCGCAATTCTCGATGGGTAACGATTTGTTTCCACTCTACCGAAGATTAAAAATGCCACTGTCAGACGTCATGTGTGAGCTACTTAAAATATTACGTTCTAACCAGATAGAGCAAAGCGACAGACTGGTCCCAGGAGAAATAGAGATCTTTTTGATCTAAGGAAACCTATACACGGAATTACAAAATTCCTACCTTACCCACAGGGATCCATCCGGGGAATTATCGACCCACGCTCATGAATCCCAAAGGGGACTGAAACTGTATTACCATATGCTCCACATAGACTAAGGGGCATTCAAGTCGCAAGAGAGCCGGGAATCTGACCGCCGCTCTAACTGGCGGACGGGTCAGTTAAACTCCCCGGCCCAGCCTCACCACATGGTACGGTAGGCTGTGGGCCTTATCGGACTTACGACAGAACAGCAATCTAACTTAGCCGCTGACCATCTATAGAATTGCGAGATAATGATAAAACATACTTGTTGGAAGCCTAATTTATCAACACACCAAGCCAAAATTAGAATAACAACCAAACCTCACCCCTTTTCCACCCTTCTTTCCTTAAACAAAGGAAAGGGTGAACGTTTGGGCTAATAAACCCCCGCAATATCGGAGGAAGCTATCAAGCAAAAGCGAGATCCAGAATATCTCTTTCCCGGAAAATATTTATCCATATGAATAATCGGTAGAATTAACAAATTAATTAGGCATTAACACTAGGAGTATTGCAGAACGTCTCTCAAACCCAGACTCATTTTAAAGGCCTCGAGTACCGAATTGTTATCCAAAATTGTTAATAACAATCCGGATCCCTCACCATCCGTACGATTCACGCCGCGAACAAGATGTCCGACACTCATTAAAAAACCTGCGAAATTCAGATTCTTCGCAGATAACTATGCTATACAAAAGCAAATTTTCTATGACGACGTGAATCTACGACGGTACACTAAATGTTCGGAGATCGTTCAGGCACAAGAGAGAGGAAGCAATGAAGAGAGAAAGAGCTAGAAAAGAATCTCAAGGGGAACGCCTGGCCAAACGACGAGGGCAATGCAGCCTCGCCGCCGCCGCCTGGAGGGTTCATGAACTCGGCGCAATACACATCACGCTACACCCTTTCGTAAACATTTCAAACCTTCAACCTCTCTCTCTCATTGCCGAAATCATTTATCTATATTTTTATTATAAAAACTAACACTTAATAACGCGAATCCGGGCGTATCCAGGAATAAGTACTTTAGACCGGGAAAATTAATCATGATGCTCATCATCAAACCATTAGATAACAAGAACACAAAACGAAAGAAACAATGATACACACGTCTTGGCAAAGGGAATGCACTGACTCAATATTTCACGCAATTATGAAATGATCAAAATTCAGGAGGGAAGTAGGCCGCCATAGGCACTGCGAATTACTCCACGTAGGCAAGCAAGACCTCCAAGTCTCGCTCACGGTCAAAGAAATCCCCTCCCTTCAACCACCTCTGGTGATATCTTCCATGATGGGAACTCCCATCTCCGATCGTGATTCGCCAATACTGGGCCTCCTCATGAACCAACTACCGGCCCGAGATTTCCTCACACCCGCAACTAGCCGCGTAACGAAGGTGCACATAGATAACACTTTCGAAATGTAACGACCCTAAAAACCCACCCACCGTACCCCTATTTTTTTGACAATAGTGGAAGGGTCAAGTCGATAAAAAGGCGATACTCGAGAGCGAAGACACAGAAGGACCGCAGGAGAGATTCAGATAGATAGATCGAAGAACAGAAGTAGAGTCAGAAGTAGAATCGGTCGCACGAATTAAGGAGCAAAGTATAATTTTAAGACATCAGAATTTATCTTGATCTGTACCAAACATTTTTGTCAAAACCGACCTTCTTTAAATTCGGAATTTGTAAGTCAGTTTTCATCCGCGAAATTATTTTGTTTAATAAATCGTTTATCCGGACCAACATTTACTTCCACCAAATTTCATCCACCTGTTCTCCGCCAACACCGTTTTCAACGTAAGTACAGTTCCATTATTCGTAGAATTCAATATAAGATAGGATGTTTAATATTTCCGTTATGATTAGAGCGATTCTGCTCCCCGAATTTTTATAAGACATTTTCCCAGCAAAACAATTTCCTGTTGTACCCTTCCTGTAGAACTAGCCACACCCGTAGAATTTACAGAATTTGTAGGAATCATCACCTTTCCGTTGCCAACCGTAGAAATGAAGCCGTATCATTTTTTCCCCAAATCCATACTTTCCAGTAGCTAAACGAATAGAAATATCCTATTACTCCGCAATCTCCTCGTTTCCTGAAAGCAAGCATTCCCTGCCCCATCCTTAGTAACTTTCCGTGAGGATTAGACTAGAAAAGGGGCTATCGCGAACGCGATTGACATCTGGTGTAGTATAGGTCGATCTCTCTTCGACTTGACTAGAGTATGTTAAATCAGAAGCGTTCCGTTCCGTCTGTAACTCCAAACAGGACAGGGGCCATTGATGTCGGTGCACGTTTGGCGCTATGTGTTCGATCCGAGGCTTAACGTAACCAGTGTTACTGACGTACAAATTGGTCCGGGGATGCTCCAGTCCCACCGATTGTCGTAACACTGGTGCCGAGCCCTTGGATTTCGTGCATCTCTGGCGACCGATTCATGCATGGGACATTCTCGCTGTTTGGACGTAACAAGGACGCCATTTTGGGGGCAGAATTTCATGGGCTTAATAGAGCGGCAATAGATTGGAACGCGGAAAACGTGACATGGAAAGATCGTATAGTGCCGTTTAAAAATCGAGAAACTGTCGTAATACCGAGTCTATCTAGTCGAGTTTATCACGTGCGCGTAAGGAATACTGACATTATAGAGGGCTATATTCCGCATTTAAATGTCCGCGAAGGGGTCTATATCGGCGAAGCCGCTGTGACGAACACGAATGGCGTAGCGTACTTGAGAGCGTTTAACACAACGGGGCAGGATGTAGAGCTCACCGTTCCGACGGTCACCTTAGAGGCTTTCGAGCTTTGCCATCTTGATCCGGAAGATCAAGGTCCACATGGAACACCAGGTAACGAAAATAATTCGCGAGAATCGGATGTAAATTCATGGGATCGATCAAGTGTTGAACGATTTACGCGCGACCAAAAGGTCCACACGGTAAAAGCAGGTACGCCAGACGCGGATGAAGTAATATGAAAAATAAAATCCTTACTTAGACTCGACCATCTCAACGAAGAGGAGCGGGCAAGTATAGAGGAAACGTTGAGAAACGACTATGATCTTTTTCACATTCCCGGGAATTTTTTGAGTTCAACAAATGCGATTGAGCACAAAATCACGACGACGGATGACCAACCGGTCTTTACGCGACAGTATCGTTTTCCGCCCGCACATAAGGACGAGATAACAAAACAAATCAGAGAATTAATAGAGGGAAAGATCATAGATCCTTCAGATTCGCCATATAGTTCGCCTCTTTGGATCGTACCGAAAAAGGCCGATTCGCAGGGGAGACCTAGGTGGCGAATGGTTATAGATTACCGGAAATTAAATGAAAAAACTATAGGGGACGCGTATCCGCTCCCTAATATTACAGAAATCCTCGATCAATTGGGTAGTGCAAAGTACTTTTCCGTTTTTGATTTGGCAAGCGGGTTTCACCAGATTCAAGTACACCCGCGAGATGCCCATAAAACAGCATTTACGACGCCGTTTGGGGATTACCAATTTTCGAGAATGCCCTTCGGGTTAAAAAACGCGCCAGCCACGTTCCAACGATTGATGGATCGCGTGCTGTGCGGCGTACAAGGTACCGAACTCTTTGTATATCTCGACGACGTTGTATTGTACGCGAGTTCATTACGGGAACACGAGATTAAATTCAAACGCCTAGCGGAAAGATTGCGTCAAGCTCGTCTGAAACTTCAACCGGACAAGTGTGAATTTTTACGGAAAGAGGTAGGGTATCTGGGCCACGTTATTAGTGAAGACGGGGTCAGACCAGACCCTAAAAAGCTCGAGGCAATCAAAAACTATCCGCGACCAATCAGTCCAACTAAGATTAAGCAATTTCTCGGCTTGGCTGGTTACTACCGACGATTTATTAATAATTTTTCTGGAATTGCGAGACCACTCACTCAGTTATTGAAAAAGGAGACACTCTTCAAGTGGACTGATACCCAAGAGAAGGCATTTACGGAGCTACGAGACTTGCTGTGTAAAGACCCTGTACTCCAACATCCGGATTTTACAAAACCATTTATAATTACAACGGACGCCTCCGCGACGGCGATCGGCGGTGTAATCAGTCAAGGCACAATAGGCAGCGATCGACCGATAGCTTACGCATCGGGAACTTTCAACAAAGCAGAAGAGAAATATCCTGTAATCGAAAAAGAATGTTTAGCGATAGTATATTGTGTCAACTATTTTAGGCCTTATGTTTACGGTAGGGAGTTCTTACTGGTGACGGACCACAAACCACTGGTTTGGCTGCACTCAGTGAAGGACCCCGCCAACCGGTTGGTCGCGTGGCGTTTCAAACTGGAAAATTATCAGTATAAGATTATATATAAGCCAGGGAGGGCGAATAGTAACGCTGACGCACTATCGCGAAACCGCCCTGAGAATAACAAATCTGTTTTCGTCGTAGCGCCGGTGCGTACAAGATCTCACAAATCTGTGTCGGATGATGAGAGCGTTATGAGGTTTACCAGATCAAAAAAACGTAAAATAAAAAGCACGGCGTGGGCAGATCCTGGGGAAGGAAGCGAACAACCGGGAACTTCTACCGAACGTCCGGTGCCGGAAGCTCGTGATAGCGAATCGACAATAACTGCTGATTCCGAAGACGAGTATCTCGTCTCTGCCGACGAAATGTCAGTCAATTCTGCCGACGAAATGTCAGTCAGTTCTGCCGACGAAATGTCAGTCAGTTCTGCCGATTCACCTGTCAATCCGAGTAGATCAGACTCCCCTGTACCGACCGATAGACTGCAAATCGTAGAAACTCGCGATAGACTTTCGATGCGTAAAGACAATTGGGCATTTTTTATAACGACAAAAAATCAAGCAGTGGGGGCGGGAGCAAAAGATTTAGCATCCACAGCCACCCTGCCGGTGTACGGACACCTGAACCTCTCACGGGCGGGCGTCTAACGCATCGGCAGCCGTCTGATGATTGGTTTACCGATAAAAAACGATTTGCGGCCTAACGTCGTTTTGGACGATCTAAACGAAGCATTGGAATCACTTCGAGACGTTGTAGCCGAATTAAGAATAAGGTCGTTAAGCATAGCAAAAACCGAAATTATAGACAACATTTCTTGGGCGAAAATACAAGCAAGTATTAGCCAGCATCTTGCGGATCTGCCGCTTGAACTCACTATATGTAAACAACTTGTTCGTGTACCAACCGAGGAAGAGAAACGAGGCATCATAGAAGATTGTCACGACTCCCTAATCGGTGGCCATAAGGGGGTTACAAAAACATATAAACGAATCCGCGAAAATTACTTCTGGACGAATATGAAGACGGAGGTCCAGGAGTACATCCAGCACTGTAAGGACTGCCAGCTCAAGAAATTAGTCCGAGTTAAGACGAAAAAACCGATGTTGATCACGGACACACCGGGATCCGCTTTCGACAAGGTGGCAATGGACATCGTCGGACCTTTCCCCATTACCAAGAAGGGATCTACACATATTCTGACGATCCAGGACCTCTTGACGAAATATTCATTAGGAATCGCCATGCAAAGAACTACGGATTGAATACTACCCATCATTCATGCCTGGCTTTCCTGGTCTTTCTAATTTGCCGGAAATCTTGATCGATGATTTAGAGGGATCGAAGTTCTAAACCAAGACATTTTGAAAGATATCTAATTTTGCTGGATGTCTTGCTTGTTATCTTTGAACTTGTCGAGAAATTCGAGCAAGGCATTCTAAAAAAGTATACATCAATGATGGACACTGTACGATGAATTTATTTTAAAATCTCGCAAAGAAGCTCGGATAGATTGTATGCGAGATTGTTTGAATATTTTATTTAAAAATGAGGCGAAGATACTCAAAAGGATTTTATTCGGGATTGAATACTACCCATCATTCATGCCTGGCTTTTCTGGTCTTTCTAATTTGCCGGAAATCTTGTTCGATGATTTAGAGGGATCGAAGTTCTAAACCAAGACATTTTGAAAGATATCTAATTTTGTTGGATGTCTTGCTTGTTATCTTTGAACTTGTCGAGAAATTCGAGCAAGGCATCCTAAAAAAAATACATCAATGATGGACACTGTACGATGAATTTATTTTAAAATCTCGCAAAGAAACTCTAATAGAATTCACACGCGTTTGTTCCACAATTTTATTTTTTTTTAATCTCGCGAAGAAGCTCGGATAGATTGTATACGAGATTGTTCGCCGATTTTATGAAACAATCTCCCATAGAAGCTCGGATGGATTGTAGGCGGGATTGTTTGAATATTTTATTTAAAAATGAAGCGAAGATACTCAAAAGGATTTTATTCGGGATTGAATACTACCCATCATTCATGCCTGGCTTTCCTGGTCTTTCTAATTTGCCGGAAATCTTGATCGATGATTTAGAGGGATCGAAGTTTTAAACCAAGACATTTTGAAAGATATCTAATTTTGTTGGATGTCTTGCTTGTTATCTTTGAACTTGTCGAGAAATTCGAGCAAGGCATCCTAAAAAAAAATACATCAATGATGGACACTGTACAATGAATTTATTTTGAAATCTCGCAAAGAAACTCTGATAGAATTCACACGCGTTTGTTCCACAATTTTATTTTTTTTAATTTCGCAAAGAAGCTCGGATCGATTGTATGCGAGATTGTTTGCCGATTTTATTAAATAATCTCGCAAAGAAGCTCGGATAGATTGTATGCGAGATTGTTTGAATATTTTATTTAAAAATGAAGCGAAGATACTCAAAAGGATTTTATTCGGGATTGAATACTACCCATCATTCATGTCTGGCTTTTCTGGTCTTTCTAATTTGCCGGAAATCTTGTTCGATGATTTAGAGGGATCGAAGTTCTAAACCAAGACATTTTGAAAGATATCTAATTTTGTTGGATGTCTTGCTTGTTATCTTTGAACTTGTCGAGAAATTCGAGCAAGGCGTCCTAAAAAACAATACATCAATGATGGACACTGTACGATGAATTTATTTTAAAATCTCGCAAAGAAACTCTGATAGAATTCACACGCGTTTGTTCCACAATTTTATTTTTTTTAATTTCGCAAAGAAGCTCGGATAGATTGTATGCGAGATTGTTCGCCGATTTTATTAAATAATCTCCCAAAGAAGCTCGGATGGATTGTAGGCGGGATTGTTTGAATATTTTATTTAAAAATGATGCGAAGATACTCAAAAGGATTTTATTCGGGATTGAATACTACCCATCATTCATGCCTGGCTTTTCTGGTCTTTCTAATTTGCCGGAAATCTTGATCGATGATTTAGAGGGATCGAAGTTCTAAACCAAGACATTTTGAAAGATATCTAATTTTGTAGGCGGGATTGTTTGAATATTTTATTAAAAAATCACGCGAAGAAACTCAGAAAAAATTGTTCCCAGGGGGAACGTTTACATTTTATATTTACGACAGTGACGAAAAATCATGGTTGCAACTGTAATTATAATTTAACCAATTGAATACATACTATCAGAAACTATTTATATAGACGTTCCCTCTAGAAACTATTGGTACGGTAGAAAATCCTATCCTTTTTCTCAGGACAGATTGCGACTCTGAACTTATATTGATTGATAAATTTAAACTGCATTTAAAAAAATGACTTGTTTTTATACAGAGGATTCCAAGTGGCTTCAATCCTTGGACGTCGATTGCGAAGGGATTTTGTTGCCGAGAAGGCCTAAACATAAAACTTCGAAGGCGATCCAGTCAAAAGCGGTCCAGGTTGCAAAAGAAATCGAAAAGAAATTACTAGAGAAGGAGCACAGCGCGTATGGTATCACTGATATTCTAAATCCATCAGTCGCTGTTTTGAACCCTCCAGGTTAGTATACGTTTTATGTCTATATTTTTCGACCTACTGCAGCAACAAAAAAAATCTATCCAAATTGATTAATTAACCACTAGATGGCATCGAATTTGTCGAGAATGCCTGAAACTATCTTATCACAGCAGGACATAATGAATCGCTCGCTTTGCCTGCTCGTGACCGTTTTGTAAAATAGTTTTGCATTTATCCCCACGTCGTTTTGAAAAATAATGTTTGTTATTTGTTTTTGTAATAATAGATCTATCGAAATATTTATTCGCACGTAACATACACGAGAACATGTATGTTGTGCATTCAATATACAACCTTAACATGTTACAAAATGTACGCAGTCTCACCGATAGTCTCACAAGTGTCTCACACACATACACACTAAATATGCTCACGGTAATGTACGCAGTCACAATCACAGAGAATCTCGACAGACCCTAGCACAGATTCTCGCACACTCTCGCACACTCTCGCACAGACGCTCGAACACTTTGTGGGCTTATTCAAAAATAATATCAAATCACTTTGCATAATACGATTTTTATTAACTACAAGGCTATACGTCGTTGCCGCATCTTTCAGCATGATACATAATGCTTATTTCATAACTATCGCGGTTCAAACAATTATCTAGAGAATTTAACATAGCATGATTTGCGTATGGGAAAAAGAGCAGTCACGTCAACTTAATATTGTATAAAGTTGACTTAATCTTCTTTATGTTCCAAATATTTGTATATCTGAACTGAATTGTATGTAAACAAATATCGTTCCAAATTCTCTGTTTTCGAGTAAATTTTGGAGATGCTCCGATTGCGTATTATCCGACTCGGCAATCACCGAGCCAATGCTCTAATCGTCTAATTAGAGCATTAGCTCGGTGATTGCCTAAATGCTGATTAGACTGTACGGTGGATTTCGTTACTACTTCGTCGCATGCGGTTGCATACTTCGATTATTGTGTCATGACATTGCCCTAATAATCGAGATATCGAGGTACCAATCACTGCGATAACGTATGCTTGTATTGCTTATGGTGACGATCTTCTGTTTTTTTCTTTCGCGTCAATATTCCAGGTTATCTCTTCAAATCTTCATATGCTGTATACTTTCTTGGGTTCTATAAATTGATTCTGTAAATTTCTATACATTTTTATAGAAATCTAAAATTCTAAAAGCCATCTACAATTTACATGCACGACGTTTCAAACTAATTTACGTTCTCCGGTACTAAAATCTTGATTTTTTTTTCAAAAACAGCTTCCAATATGAGAAAGCAAAAAAACAAAATGGTCCGAAAGATCGTCGTCTCTCCTGTTCCTACCGATCTCATAGACCGCTCGACACATGATGGATCGAGTGAGGAGATGGCAACGTCTGCAAGTTTGTATATCTTTTGTGCTTTTATCTAATAGATACAAACATTCGGAACTTTACGATATTTCATCGGGATGCACAAACTAAACCGCATTACGGTACCGAAAAGCTTACAGTTATTTTTTTAGACACTTCTAACAAATTTAAGTAAGGTGTATTCCACATGATTAATCTTAAATGGATCGATGATTTATTACCTGGCTAGAGTACACCGAGATTTCTTATAGCAAGTGCGATTTATCTAGTATACAAGACGTATTATATTTGTATGCGCTTTGAAAATGGCAGCTCTAAATTTACTGAAGTTGAACGACTAGGCTATATTTTCAAGAATTTAAAATCTCCTAAAATCGCAAATCGGACATAATTTTTTATCAAATTTGTACGGTACAAGTGAAGTCACTACTTTATCGGTGTATCAAATTGCAACTGATTGGCTGAAACTATTCGCAAGTTATATCAATTATGAAGGCTTGTATAATTGCTCAAACATTACGTAAGCCATTACAAATATAGCAACGTTTTCGTTTTTCGATACCGAAAATACATATGGTACATTCCATGATATCCTGAAAAATCTTACACCAATGGCAGTGTACGACAATTTTATTAAAAAGTCTCGCAATGAAGCTCGGCTGTATTGTACGAGATTGTTCCCCAACTTTATGAAAAAAGGTCTCGCAAAGAAGCTCAGATTGATTGTACGCGAGATTGTTTAGACTGTTAGAAAAAATAAATTGCTAAGAAGCTCGGATAGATTGTACGCGAGATTATTCGCCAATTAAATGAAAAAATCTCGCAAGGAATCTCGGATATATTTAAACGGTATTTTGCGAAAATTTTATTAAAAAATCACGCGAAGAAACAGATGAATTTTATGCGTGACTGAATACTACTCATCATTGATGCCTGGCTTTTATGATCTTCACGGAGATCTTGCTCGATGACTTAGACGGTTCGAAGATATAAAGCAAGACATCTAGTAAGATATCCAAAGCTGCTGGATGTCTTGCCTGATATCTTCTAACTCGTTAAAACATTCGGGCGAGGTATCCAGGAAAACCAGGCATCAATGACAGGCAGTATATGACAACTTTATGACACAATCTCGCAAAGAAGATCGCATAGATTTTACACGTGATCGTTAGACAATTTTATTTAAAAAATTCGCAACGAAACTCTGACAGATTGTTCACGCGATTGTTGGCCCATTTTATAAACAAAATCTCGCAAGTATGCTCGGATAGATTGTAGCCGGAATTGTTGTAATATTTTATAAAAAAATTATGTGAAGATACTCCGATGTCTTTCTAATTTGCAGGAGATTTTGCTCGATGACTTAGAGTATTCGAAGATGTAAAGCACACGCGTAACTGCAAGCGCATGCACACACACACACACACACACTCACAGACGCACACATGCCATCTAAAAGTCACATTTCTCGACGTTTTAGACTATTTTACGAACTCTGGCATTAAAATCTTAATTTTTTTGTACAAAAACAGCTTCCTCTGTGAGCAAGAAAAAAAAGAAAAGGGGACAAGAAGTACCCGAATCTCTCGCTCCGAACGATGGCATCGAACAGTCGACGCACGACGAACTTAGTCAGGAGATGGCAACGCCAGCAAGTTAGTATATAATTTGTGCTTTTCTCTATTAGAACGAGGTTTCTGAACGTTACGATACTTAATCAAGAAGCAAAGATTAGACCACATTATCATGCCAAAAGACTTAGAGTTATTTTGAGGCCCTTCCGGAAGGTTGAAGTAAAGTGTATTCGACATGAATAATCTTAGATAGATAGATGAGTTGTTGTCTGTCTGGAGTACACCGAGGTCTCTTATACCAAAGGGAGTACATCCTGTATCCATTACATATTATATTTGTATGTGCTTTTAAGAGAACACCGCTAAACATACTCGATTTAGACATCCTAGGCTATATTATCAAGAATTTATAATCTCTTACAATCTTTAATTGGACAACAATTTCTATCTAATATATACTGACCAAAGGGAAATACACTTTATCGGTGTACTGAATTTAATCTAGATAGCTCAAATTATTCGCTAGTTATATCAATTGGAAAGGCTACGAATCAATTATACACACGAACTCACGCTTACACAAACGCGCATTCACACACATACGCTCGCACCAAAATCTTGATTTGTGTCTCCAAAAACAGCTTCCCCTGTGAACAAACAAAAGAACAAAAGGGTCCGAAAGATCGCCAACTCTCCCGTTCCGACCGATGACATGGACCTCTTGACTCTCCTGAACTCGACTCCCGCGAGTCGGGTTCGCCAAAAATAAAAAAAAATAAAAAAAAATAAAAAATAAAAAATAAAAAAAAAATAAAAAATAAAAAAAAATAAAAAATAAAAAATACATAAAACGGAAAGGGGGAATTCTTTACCGTCGGTAGGGGAGGATGCAGCGAGGTTAGGGGTGAAGTCGCGGAGGATCGACGGAGGACCGGAGGGAATGTAGGGGATGTTGGGGGGAGGCGGACCCGGCGTGACACGCTCGGGGACGTATGGCTCGATAGGGCGCGCGTCGATAATTGTTATCCGTGCGTCTAGGGCGGTCTCGGAGCAGATTGGCGGTTTCGCGGGCTCGCGAATTTCCGGAGGAGTCGCGGCCGCGAATAGCGTGGGCAGCGGGGTGCGAGGCGGTTCGCGGAGCAAAGCGGGAATCTCCTGGAGAGCACGCTCCCTTTCCGCCTCGGCCTTCAGTTCCTCGAGCTGGAGTAGCCAGCTAAGGCCCTTCGGAGGCGCCCGTTTCCCGGTGAGGAGCCTGCCGTGGGCAAGGAATCTCTTCCGACCCACGCGCTTGGGCATAGGTGCCGATGATCCCCCTCCCTCCCTGTTTCCCTTTCCCGATGTAGTTGGGGGGTTCGAGACTCGTTTGCGCCGCGCGCCCCAGCGGAGGCCACGCGAGGAGTCGGATGGAGTGCTCAGGAGGCGGAGGTAGCCCCCCTCGCCCCGGCCGTGCGTTCTTCCTGCTCGGCAGGAGCACGAAGACGGTGCGAGAACGAGAGAAGACGGAGAGAGCGAGGGCTGGTGTGGGGGAGGACGAGGAGGCGACCTCTATCCCCGGTCCTCGGCAAGCGTGCGCCCAAAAAGGGGGCACGAATTGACGCGAGGGCGGCGAATCCGAGGGGGACGGGAATATAGGTGAGGGGAAAGGGCTACGTTAGAGTCGCTCTTTTCAGAGCGACTCTGTCGTTGTAGCGCCGAGCCTTGCTCTAAAGCACGAAGTTGGTCCAAATCGTAGAGTGGAGTTGTCCGAAGGAGACCGAGTCGATGATCCGTAGGAAGCCGAAGTCGTCACGTGAGGGGATCTACGTTTACGCACTGAAAAGTGCGAATTTGTAGATCGAGAGTGTCCGAGGATGAGCCAAATAATAAGTCCAGAGTAGAAGTGACCCGTTTAATGGCTTTCCGATTGTACAGTCAGCGGTGGGCGTGTAAGGCGAAGGCTGAGGCGAGCTGGCCGGCTTGTATCGACGAGCACGGACCCTGGAGAGAGGCTCTGGGTCACGAAATCCGTTCGTCTCGCGAAATTTGTGTCGCGCGTAGGCCAATTAATCGGCCAGCTCACCTCCCGTCTTCATGGAATCGATATAATGTTATATCACCGGGTAGCTTAAAAAAAACAGATTTTTTTTTATACATATATCGATAGGGTCAAGATAGGAACATTAACAAAATAATCATTTCGCGAAGTAACGAATTTCGCGAGACCCAATTTTTCGCTGAAAAGTGAAAATAACTCCCGAACTTCTGGGAGGAGCGAGTACGAAAAAATACGGGGCGATAGACAAAGGAAAACAAATTTATATTTTTTAAGGTCGAGAATTTCTCTGACGGGAACTAGGCCGCTAATTAATTAAGAAGGGTCAGCGTTATCGAGCGCAACTAATGTCCCGATTTCGGGAAACGAGATCGACGGATTCGTTCGAACTATCGGTTACCTATACTTAGAGATAATGCTGCTTAACAGTAAGAAAGTCCCCCCGCGAGGGGTATCATCAGAAAGCTTGAACGATTGGCTTTCCATCGGTATAAAGAATTGGCGTGGAATGAGCGTCATTAATGGAGAAATGATTGTCGGAAGATAATTGTGTTTTTCCGCGTACGCGTGCCGCCGAGCTGCCGCTTACCGCGTGGTGACGTCACCCGGCACACGGGGCGCCGAGTTCACCGGCCGTATGGAAAGGTATTGCGCGAGCGCGCGGAACTATTGTCCAGCCGGCGATAAGGAATATATATAGATATACGCGTCCGTAAATGTAACGCGTAAACAAGCGACGCGATTTGTATATAGCCATACGGAGTGCTGGATCGTGATGGTCACACGACTTTCGGCCTACGTTTTATTTCGGTGGTCACCTATACGTATATATAAATATACCTCAGGCTCGAAGCTCAGCTGTCGCCTCGAAATGCGGGAATCTACGCGGAGATACGACGGTCCGCGCGAACTTAACTTTACGATTAATTATTTCTGAGCGCAAAATAGATGCCGCGTGGGGGAAAAAGAAGCCTGCGTACGACAACTCATGATGGCTCGATTGACGAGATGTCAACGTCTGCAAGTTTGTATATCTTTTGTGCTTTTATCTAATAGACCCAAACATTAGGACCGTTTCGATATTTCATCGGAAAGCACAAACTAAACCGCATTAACATACCGAAAGAGTGAGAGTTTTTTTTTAGGCACTTTTGAAACGTTTAAATAAGGTGTATTCGACATGATTACAGTACACGACCGCGTTTATCCCAACCGCATAATTCCGAACGACCGCGTATTTCCAAAAATGACGACCGCGTATGTCCAATTCGGCCCCTTCTCAAGGTCCGTTACCTGCTTGGTGGGGAAACAAACGACTCCTTCCCTTTTGCTACCTGCGAATGAAATCGTCGCTGCTATAATTCCGATAATTTTTGCGTATGGAAAGGGACGGTGGGCAGGTACTTGGGCAGGTACTTGGGCAGGTAGTGGAGTATCGGAAATACGCGGTGGTGCCTAATTGGATTGGCTCCCGAGGAACGGAGAAACGGGGTCGTGTACTGTAATCTTAAATGAATGGATGATTTATTGCTTATCTAGAACACACCGCGGTCTCTTATAGCAAGGGACATACATCTAGTATACATGACATATCATATTTGAATGCCCTTTGAAAATTGCAGCTCCAAAATTACGAAAGTTAAACGATTAGGCTTTATTCTCATGAATTAAAAATCTCCTACAATCTGAAATGGGACATAATTATTAATGAAATTTATACTGACCGAAGTGAAGTCGCTAGTTTATCGGTCTACCAAATTGCAACTAAATGGCTGAAACTATTCGCGAGTTATATCAATTGTAGAGGCTTGTATAATTGTTCAAAGTTTACGTAGGCCATTACAAATATAGCAACGTTTTCGTTTTTCGTACGCGATACCGAAAATACGTCTGGCACATCTGGCTGTGCTACGAACCCGTTAAGATGTTGGAGCAAGGTAGCCTGAAAAATCATAGAACAATGATTGTGTCATTTACCAATGGCAGTGCACGAAAATTGAATTAAAAAATCTCGCAAAAATGCTCGGCTGTATTGTACGCGAGATTCTTCCCCAACTATGAAAAAAAGTCTCACAAAGATGCTCGGCTGTATTGTACGCGAGATTGTTCCCCAACTATGAAAAAAAAGTCTCGCAAAGATGCTCGGCTGTATTGTATGCGAGATTGTTCCCCAACTATGAAAAAAAAAGTCTCGCAAATAAGCTCAGATAGATTGTACGCGAGATTATACGTCAATTTAATAAAAAAAATCTCATAAGGAAGCTTGGATATATTCAGGCGGTATTTTTCGAATATTTTAATAAAAAATCACGAGAAGGAACTCAGATGAATTTTATGCGTCATTGAATACTACTCGTCATTGACGCCTGGCTTTTCTTCGTCTGATCTTCGCCTGATCTTCACGGAGATTTTGCTCGATGACTTAAACGGTTCGAAGATATAAAGCAAGACATGTAGTAAGATATCCAATGTTGCTGGATGTCTTGCCTGATATCTTCTAATCCGTTAAAACATTCGGGTGAGGTATCCAGGAAAAACAGTCATCAATGACAGGCAGTATATGACAACTTTATGACACAATCTCGCAAAGAAAATCGGACAGATTTTACACGTGATCGTTAGCCAATTTTATGAAAAATTTTGCAAAGAAGCTCTGACAGATTGTTTACGCGTTAGTTTGCCAATTGCATAAACAAAATCTCGCAAGTGTGCTCGGATAGATTGTAGCCGGTATTGTTAGAATATTTTATTTAAAAATTACGTGAAGAAACTCCGACATTTTTCTAACTTGCAGGGGATTTTGCTCGATGACTTAGAGGTTTCGAAGATATAAAGCACGACGTCTACTGAGATATTCAATTTTGCTGGATGTCTTACTTCATATCTTAGAACCCGTTATGAAATTCGAGCAAGGTATCCTGAAAAACAATACACCAATGATGGGCTGTAGGATGTGTACGATGTTTTCATTTTTTTTAACTGGCAAAGAAGCTTGAATAGTTTTTACATAGGTTTGGTCGACAATTTTATAAAAAATCTGGCAAAGAAGTTGAGATAGATTGTGCGCGCGATTGTTCAGCAATTAAAAAAAAAAAATCTCGCAAGGAAGCTCGGATAGTTTGTAGGTGGCATTTTTTGAATATTTTGACGAAAAATAACTCTAAGAAACTCAGATGGATTTTGTGCGGCATAGAACACTACCCATCATTGATGCCTGGTTTTTCGGACCTATCTAATTTACCGGAGATCTTGCGCGATGACTTAGAGGCGTCGAAGATGTAAAGCAAGACATCTAGTAACATAATCAATCTTGCTGGATTTCTTGTTTGTTATCTTCGAACACGTTAAAATATTCGAGGAAGGTATCCTGAAAACAATACACTAATGGGAAGTGTCCACGTTATAGGTCAACCAAATTTCAACTAATTTTTTTTTTTTTTTAATTATTGCTTAAAGTGTAGAAACTCTATTGTGAGCTTATTTGCACTGTCGTTTACACTTATTTACATTCTTTGTTTTATATGTACATTCTTAAATTTTTAGCCTGCATCTAACGAGAAATTTATGAATAATACTGACGGCCGTGAGATCGGTTGCCGTTATGAACTGAGTAGTAGTATATGGTGATTGGTATTTACGTGTTTTTAATTCCTCAGTCATTTGCGTCCTTTGTTGATCGAAATTTGGGCATTGCCATAGTACATGGTCAATATCTTGACTGTTGGCTCCACAAGAGCAACTTGGATCAGAGACTATCCCAATTCGTGCAAGGGATGCATTAAGGTGGTAGTGATTTGCTCTTACTCGGTTTACCCAGGTAATAGCTTCGCGGGGGAATTTCGTGCCTTTGCACCACGGACGGGATGTCTCCGAATAGAAGTTTTCAAAATATCGCGTCCCTTTTACATTTGATTGTTTTCTTATTTCTGAGATGGTGTTTAGTTTCTCTTCTTTTTTGAACTTACACTTAAAATCTGTGTAAGGGACACGATACATGGCGGCATCGAATACTGAGGCATTTTTCGCGAGTCTGTCAGCTTCCCCATTTCCCACGATTCCCATGTGCGCCGGTATCCAACACAAAGATATGGTGTTGTTGTATGCGTTCGGGTTTGAATATTCTAAGTATTTTTCTTTGACATCGAGAATGTAAGGGTTGGTCTTGATATTTAATTTAGTTGATTGTAGGCTTAGAAGCGCGCTGAGAGAGTCGGAGAGGATAAGGAAGCTGCAGTTCTGATATTGAGAAACGAGATCAAGAGCTAACGTAAGGGCAATACATTCTGCCGTGTAAATCGAGGTGTTTTGGTTCAGTTGAATCGATTTTCTGTAATCAAGCTCAGGACAATAAGAAGCTGATCCAACATGGTCAGTGCTTGTCTGCTTACTGCCATCCGTATATATATGGAGTGAGTTTGGATAGATGTCATTTGTTTCTAATTCAAATATTCTATTCGCATTCGTAGTGGACTGTAACTTAAGTCCTAGTTGTTTATTAAAATTAATCGCGAGAGAAGAGACTGTATAATCACGGCCGTAAGCATTATGCTGTTCGCTCATGTACATATTTGTTTTTATCGAAATCATATCCCTCGCTGTATTTGTTATCAGTCGGTCTCTCTTACGCGCTGTGAAGTTTTGGTTACTACATAGTCTGGTAATAGTTCGTGAGAATTGGGCTGACTCATTACTTATCACCTTAGCTAGGTATGACTGACACAAGTATTTTGCTCTATCCTTGACAAGAGTAAGTTTCGATTCTCCTAGCAATATGTTGGTCGGGGTAGATCGTCTGTACCCCAAAGCTAGCCTAATTGCCGCATATTGAATCGATTCAAGTTTAGACGTAAGCTGCTTTGTTTTAGGATAGAAAATGAATAGACCGTAATCCATAATAGACCTTACGAAGCTTTTATACAGTACTATTAGTGTTTCAGGGTCTGAACCCCACCAGGTGCGTCTCAAAAACTTTATAATATTCATTGATTTTAGGCATCTTTCTTGTATCGTGTTAATATGGTATTTAAAATTCATTTTTTGGTCAAAGTAGATTCCTAGAAACTTAGCTACAGGTTTTGATGTGATCACGTGAGTTCCGACATTGATTTTCGTGTCATCAGGGTTGGAACCTTTTTTACTAAAGCGAAGTAGCAGTGTTTTCTCAGGAGCAAGTGTTAAACCGATTTGTGACAGATTTTGCGAGATAGATGTTACTGCTGCTTCCAAAACTTCTAAATTACGTTGAGTTTCGGTTACTGTTGTATACAAGGCAATATCATCGGCCAATAGAGATACCGTAACTCGACCATCAATATTTTCCATTAAATGCCGAGTATACAGTGTATACAGGAGAGGAGACAAAACCCCTCCTTGAGGAACGCCTTTACGGACTGTTCTGGCGGATTCACCTAGTGTATCGCAATGTATGTATCTCTCGTGAGTTAGAAATTTAACATAGGATAACCATTTCGAAGGACAGTTCGCTAGTGTTAAATTTGCGATAAGAATGTCGCTATTTACATTGTCGAATGCTCCTTGCACATCGAGAAATGCAGCGACAATGTTTTTTTTTGTCTAAAGCCTTCTTCAACTTGCACTGTTAGATTACTTAAATTATCTATACACGATAGGCCAGGCCGAAATCCCGTCGGCCTGGTAGGAGTTTAATCGGTAGGAGTTTATTTTGTTCTGCCCACCATTGCATCCGATTTTTAACCATGGTTTCAAATAGTTTAGCGATACAAGATGTCAAGGCAATGGGTCTTACTCCATTATTATGAGGTTTAGGAACGAAGTGAATGTACGAATGTTTCCATTCATCCGGAAATTCCGCTGTTAAGAACATTTCGTTAAAAATGTCTAAAAGAATCAGTTTTAATTTAATAGGAAGAGCTTTGAGGAGGAAGTAGTCTACCCCGTCCATACCTGAGGAAGACTTGTTGTTCTTATAGTTGAGCGCAGTATTGAATTCGGTAAAGTCAAAGCTTTTATTTAGAGGGGAGGCAGTTTGAGCGGGAGAATAGGCAGGTGGATCTGGATTATTCGTACAGCCAGGCGGAGCAATTTTATCTAGAGTGTCAGTGATAGGTTTAAGAATGTCTTTGTCGTCTTTTCTGATGCGTGGTTTCGTGTTAACCCAAGCATTTTTTAAAGTTTTACAAGAATTCCAGACGTATGAAATATTAACTCGTGAATCAAGACCTGCCGCAAAGTTTATAAAATTCTGTTTTTTCTTCGTTTTAAAGGTCTTTCTTGCAACGGCAACCGATTTTTTATACGCGAAGAGATCAATGATGTTTTTGGTGTGCATCCATTTTTTGAATGCAGCTTTTCTCAATCTTTTAACTTTGGAACATTCCTCATCCCACCATCGAACAGGATTTTTATGGATGTTATCTGGAACTGTTTTCTTTTTTGGAGTACATTTTGCTACCTCTGATCTAAGGATCTCGACGAAATACTCGTATTTTTCGGGGGGTCTAAGATGGTTGAAAAAAGGATCGAGAAACAGTTCAAATGATTTATCTAATAAAGTTCCTAGTTTCGGCCAGTCAGTATTGACAGACGTGATCTTGAACGATAGACGGTGGTATATAGTCCTTTGAACCCCAATGTGCAGGAAGAGCGGAAAGTGGTCTGAGCCCCATGTTTCGTCATGCGCCTCCACTGTCGCAAGATCAGAGATGTCCGGTGTAGTGAAGAAGAGGTCAATGTTGGATTTCTTCTGTCTGTATACGTCAAGATGAGTATAGGTTGTTGAGTTGTGAAGAAACAGGTTCGATGTTTGAATACATTGGTAGAATTTGTCTCTATACGAATCGCACTTATCGCAGTTCCATGACACGTGATGGGCGTTGAAGTCGCCAACAAGTAGAAGGTTCTCCCATTGGGATGCAAGTGACACAATCTTCTCCCAGTACTCCATATGTAAAATTTCGCCAGGAGTGCGGTAACAAACAAAAACATTTAGCACGGGAGTAACATTAGTAATTTGAAATCCAGTGACCTCAACAGATGGATGTGGGGTCCTCATAGTATCATGAAATCGTATTGAAAGGTTTTTTCTAATAATTATTGCCAAGCCTCCTTTGTTTACTTCTTTGTCTTTCCTGATTGTTTCAAACCCAGTAAAGTTGTACTTTCGGAAGTCTTGGGGGTCAAGTTTAGTCTCTACCCAGAGCATGATGTCATTGTCAGCCGATGCTGCTTGCAAATCCTCACAGTGCCTCTGGAGGCCTCTTACGTTCCAGAACATAATTCTGAGTCCATGATTGTCCGAGTTTCCCATGTTAGTTGTTGGTGGAATGTCCTCTTAGATCACAGGGAGGACTGCGAGGAGTCCGTTTCATAGTCCGGATTGGTAAGGCGATTTTTGAGCTTAGTTATGTTCATCTTTAGCGACCTGTCGTCGATAAAGATGTAACACCGAGAGAGAAACTGTGAAAGCTTCGTAAAGTCCTTGGTGAAAGTATTCTCTATTGCTTCAGTGCTATGCTCACGTTGCCACAGCTTTAGAATCTCAATAAAGTCTTCATATTTCCACTCATATGAGCTTGGTGAGTTCTCAATAGCTTGTGGTAGACGTGCGCTGTGCTGACGTAGGAAGGACTCGGTAAATTGCTTGTTACTCTGCCGGGCTGTTTTCATTTTCTTTGTCTTTGGGAAAATGAAACCGTCATTCTGTGGTGAGTCGCTGTTGTTTACACCACGGTCTGCGCTGTCCCGGCGATCGCGTTTAGGCGGCGTCGGGTCTATGGCCATCGAGTCTGTATTTGATCGCGTAGCGGATTCGCGCGGGAGAGTGGGGAATCCTTCCTCTAGGTTCACTGAGCGGGAGGCCGGAGCCTGCTCCTCAACGAGAGGAAGGTCGAATGAATCCATTATTCCTTTCGGGGTTGGGGTGTCGCCAACGTTATAGGTGCAGTTTCTGGGGAAATGGCCAATTTTTTTGCATTTAAAGCACGCCGGATTATCAAGTGAGGCGAAGATGAGGAATTCTCTTCCGAGGTAGTCGATAGACAACGTTTCTGGCAGCTTTGGAATATCTTCCTGAGCCACATATATTTGGCGTCGATGAGAGATAACGTGGGCGTACTCAGGATTAGTAGCGCCCGCTTTAATAGACGTTAGTGAAGACGTTGTTTTAATCCCAAGGTCAGATATTTTCTTCTCAACTACAGAGTGTGGAAGAGAGGGACATACGCCAGACAGCACAACTCTCTTTGATTGAGAAACGAGCGGTCGACTGTTCAGTTTATCGTCTCCTATACACAGCTGGCTGTCGCTCGCCGTTAGTTTGTCAACAAACGTGGTGTTCGAGAGGAAGGCAGATACACGGTTACCTGAGATTCTCGAGATAGCGATGAGATTCTTCGGTCCTATTGCGGTGCCAATACACAGCATGTAATCCATTATGGGAACACCTTGTATTGCATCTATCACTATAGCCTGTTCTCTGGATGGGTGCATATCTTGTGTTAACGCACGAGAATACGACGGGCGCTAAAGCGCTAACTTTTTCGGTACTCATTCTTGTAGTTTTCAGTTCAGAGTTATTTTTTCCACGGTCACTTAGATGCACTTGTTGCTTATCTCCCATTATAGAGAGATAAACGAAATAGGCGCTTATAGGAAGCCCTTAGGTGTCAGGCATATCACACGACATACCGACTGTTTATTAATTTCAACGGTTGTACTTATAGAGCGGAGCGTAAACACGTCTTGCTTCGACGGGTGCTCGAGCCGTTCTCCCTTTCAACTAATTGACTCAAATCGTTTGCGAGTTATATTAATTATAAAGGCTCAGAATCGCCCACACATAATTACAACCGCATGCGCACACACACACACACATACGAGCTATCTGAAAGTCACATTTCTCGACGTTTTAGACTATTTTACGTATTCTCGCATTAAAATCTTAATTTTTTTGTACAAAAATAGCTACCTCTGTGAGCAAGAAAAAAAAGAAAAAGGTACAACAGGTAGCCGACTCTCTTGCTCCGAGCAATGGCATCGAACAATCGGCGCATGATGGAACTAGTCAGGAGATGGCAACGGCTGCAAGTTAGTATATATTTTGTGCTTTTCTCTATGAGAATGAGATATTTTGAACGTTACGATAGTTAATCAAGAAGCAAAGATTAGACCGCATTAACATACCGAAAAATGTAGAGTTATTTTTAGGCACTTGCAAAAAGTTGAAATAAAGTGTATTTGACATGAATAATCTTAGATAGATAAACGAGTTATTGCCTGTCTGGAGTACTCTGTGGCCTTTTATACCAAGGGGGGTACATCTTGCATATATTAAATATTACATTTGTATGTGCTTTTAAGAGAACACCTCTAAGTTGACTAAGTTTAGACATCCTAGGCTGTATTTTCAAGAATTTATAATCTCTTACAATCTTAAATCAGACAAAGATTTCTATGAAAAGTATACTGAACAAAGGGAAGGCCACTTTATCGGTGCACTGATTTTCATCTCGATGGCTCAAATTATTCCCTACTTATATCAATTGTAGTGGCTACGAATCACTTACGTACACACACACGCGCGCGCGCGTTCGCACCAAAATCTTGATTCTTTTTCTCCGAAAACAGCTACCGTTGTGAGCAACCAAAAGAATAAAAGGGTCCGAGAAGTCGCCGACTCTCCCGTTCCGACTGATGGCATAAACTTCTCGACGCATGATGCCGCGATTGACGAAATGGCAACGCCTGCAAGTTCGTATATCTTTTGGCTTTTATCTAATAGAACCAAACATTCGGAACTTTACGATATTTCATCGGCAAGCAGAAACTAAACTGCATTAACGTACCGAAAGGCTGAGAGTTATTTCTTATGCACTTCTGGAAAATTTAAATAAGATGTCTTCGTTCGATATGATTAATCTTAAATGGTGTGACGTATTTTTCGGGAGCTCACGCGATACGGTAGCCAAAAATCGAAAATCTCAAAAACTAAACTTTTACGCGAAATCGGGAACTCAAAAACGTCACCTTCGGCCGCCACCTCCGCGAGTGCAACGGCGTATCGGTGGGCGCCAGTTAATTTTTGTTTCGCCGGTATTAACAACCGGACTAAACAGGGAGTGAGTTGAGCGGGCTCACTCCACTAATCAATTTTTGTTTCGCCGGAGATTAAGAATCCGGCCTAAACTGGAGGTCGATTGAGCGAGTCGACCTCCGCAAGGACATAACGAAACGGTACAACAAAACACAAACGGTATCGGGATCTACGAGCGCGAAGCTCGTCTGACGATAACGCCGGAAATGCTCGCGAAAGCGACGGTGCCGGAAATGCACGGTCGCTCAGGATGCGGGTTATGGTAGAAGGGTCGCGATCCTTTTGCCAATAAAATAACAAACGAAATCCGTAAATCGGGATCTTTAAATCACGAGAACAATTATTTGTTTTTGGCTATTAAGCCACGGGAGCTCGCACACACGTGCATCGGGAGCGCTCAGCTGATCGAACAATCGAAGCGAGCGGAGCGAGAACGAATCCTATACGCGATCGAAAATTTATCTAACGATAAGACTTACCGAAGCCGCGTAATTTAATCCACAAAGGTACGGGAACGGCATCTCAGGATGCACCGAAAACTTCACCACGATCACTGCAACTCAAGAGCGTTATTCACAACGCACCTCGAACACAGAAAAATCGGTAACGAATTCGGACGGCATTCGCGTAACACACGCCGTATCCTAGCCCACTCGCGAACGCACAGAGTGACAGGTAGCGCGAGCGAGACACACGAACTCGAGCGAGAGCGATAGCCGGAGTCTACGGTAGCGCGAGCGAGAATACACGACTCAGCGCGAGACAATAGCCGAAACGTAAACACGGGAGCGCGAGAGGCCCGAGATACCTCGAGGACGCCTCTCGGTAGACTGATTAGCCTACGACAATACATCCGACGGGACGTTATGATTATTACGGGATCCTTAGCCGATAACTGCTGCCCTCTCAAACTTTTTCGTGACGTCATCGATACGAGAGCCGAAACTGTAACGCGGTAGCTTTGAGGATCGTCGCGATCGTTACTCGAAATTCACGGCGTGAAAACAAGGCTCTCTTCTCACTGAAACTCAGCACAAGGGGCTCGACCTTGCCTGGACAAAAAAACCGTACTCCGCCTGTTCTCCAACGCCGTGCATTATCACCTAACCGGAGTGCCGGGTTTGCACCGAACTTTGACGTATTCGCGACGAAACTCGTCGGGCTCCCCCCTATTCGTGTTTCCCAGTGCATCGGGATTCCCTCCACCGAATAGACTCGAGGTTCCGACCTTAACTGAACGAAATCCTTAATTCTGTAGGCTTATCTGTAAGCTCATTTTTTCCATACTAAACTCGACAGGATCGGAAAACTCACGAACCTTATCGTAACGGGAGCTGGACGGTACCGTAAACAGCGAAAGAGCAGCGAAACGGAACCTGTATTTTTCTAAGCCGGTAGCTGTAGCGCAAAAATGCTGTTTATTTGTAAATTTTGTGACGGTGATTGAAAAATCACGTCACAATGGATACATGATTTATTGCCTGTCTAGAGTACACCTAGGTCTCTTATAGCAACGGAGATACATCTAGTATACATGACATATTATATTTGAATGCGCTTTGAAAATTACAGCTCTGAATTTACTAAAGTTATAGGATTTATTTTCAAGAATTTAAAATCTTCTAAAATCTGAAATGTCGCATAATGTTTAATCAAATTTATACTGACCGAAGTGAAGTCACTAGTTTATCGGTCTACCAAATTGCAACTAAATGGCTGAAACTATTCGCGAGTTATATCAATTGTAGAGGCTTGTATAATTGCTCAAACATTACGTAGGCCATTACAAATGTAGCAACGCTTTCGTTTTTCGTACACGATGCCGAAAATACATCTGGCACGTCTGTCTGTGCTACGAACCCGTTAAGATGTTCGAGCAAGGTAGCCTGAAAAATCATAGAACAATGATTGTGTCATTTACCAATGGCAGTGCACGGAAATGGAATTAAAAAATCTCGCAAAGATGCTCGGCTGTATTGTACGCGAGATTCTTCCCCAACTATGAAAAAAAAGTCTCGCAAAGAAGCTCAGATAGATTGTACGCGAGATTATTCGTCAATTTAATGAAAAAATCTCATAAGGAAGCATGGATAAATTGAGACGGTATTTTTCGAATATTCTATTAAAAAATCACGAGAAGGAACTCAGATGAATGTTATGCGTCATTGAATACTACTCATCATTGACGCCTGGCTTTTATGATCTTCACGGAGATTTTGCTCGATGACTTAGACGATTCGAAGATATAAAGCAAGACATGTAGTAAGATATCCAATGTTGCTGGATGTCTTGCCTGATATCTTCTAATCCGTTAAAACATTCGGGTGAGGTATCCAGGAAAAACAGGCATCAATGACAGGCAGTATATGACAACTTTATGACACAATCTCGCAAAGAAAATCGGATAGATTTTACACGTGATCGTTAGCCAATTTTATGAAAAATTTTGCAAAGAAGCTGTGACAGATTGTTTACGCGTTAGTTTGCCAATTGCATAAACAAAATCTCGCAAGTGTGCTCGGATAGATTGTAGCCGGCATTGTTAGAATGTTTTATTTAAAAATTACGTGAAGAAACTCCGACATCTTTCTAACTCGCAGGAGATTTTGCTCGATGACTTAGAGGTTTCGAACATATAAAGCAAGACGTCTACTGGGATATTCAATTTTGCTGGATGTCTTACTTCATACCTTCGAACCCGTTATGAAATTCGAGCAAGGTATCCTGAAAAACAATACACCAATGATGGGCTGTAGGATGTTGTGTACGATGTTTTCATTTTTTTAATCTGGCAAAGAAGCTTGGATAGATTTTACGTAGGTTTGGTCGACCATTTTATAAAAAATCTGGCAAAGAAGCTGAGATAGATTGTGCGCGCGATTTTTCATCAATTTCACAAAAAAAAAAGTCTCGCAAGGAAGCTCGGATAGTTTGTAGGTGGTATTTTTCGAATATTTTGACCAACAATCACTCGAAGAAACTAAGATGGATTTTATGAGGGTTAGAACACTACCCATCATTGATGCCTGGTTTTTCGGGCCCATCAAATCGGCCGGAGATCTTGCTCGATGACTTAGAGGCGTCGAAGATGTAAAGCAAGACATCTAGTAAGATAATCAATCTTGCTGGATTTTGCTTCCTTATAGAGGAAGTTTTTTTTGTTTGTTATCATCGAATCTGTTAAAATATTCGAGGAAGGTATCCTGAAAAACAATACACTAATGGGAAGTGTCCACTTGATAAAGTGGACACTTCCCATTAGTGTATTGTTTTTCGGTGGTCCGGTTTCGGTGTTTCGGTAGACCGATGGGTTTACCGAATTTCAACTAATTAACTCAAACCATTCGCGAGTTATATTAATTGTAAAGATTCAGAATCGCCTACACATAATCTCAAGAGCATGCACACATACCTATATACACACACACAAGCCATCTAAAAGTCACATTTCTCGACGTTTTAGACTATTTTACGTATTCTGGCATTAAAATTTTAATTTTTTTTTGTACAAAAATAGCTTCCTCTGTGAGTAAGAAAAAAAAGAAAAGGGTACAGCAGGTAGCCGAATTTTCCACCCCGAACGATGGCATCGAACAATCAACGTATGACGGATCTAGTCAGGAGATGGCAACGCCTGCAAGTTAGTATATATTTTGTGCTTTTTTTCTATTTAAATGAGTTATTCTGCACGTTACGATACTTAATGAAGAGGCAAAGATTAGACTGCATTAACATACCGACAAACGTAGAGTTATTTTTAGGCAAGGTTAAGTAAAGTTGAGTAGAGTATATGCGAAATGATTAATCTTAGATGGATAGATGATATATTGTCTATCTGGAGAACACCGAGGTCTCTCATAGCAAGCTGGATACATCCAGTATCATATATACTAGGGTGTCCCAATGTTCGTCATTGATTTACATCGGAAAGCACCGGAGCCCACAGCTCCGGTGCTTTCTGAAGACGACGAATGCTTCCAAAAATGCCAATCGGTCTTTAAGAACATGACAGTCGTCAATGATATTGCCGAGCGAGGAGTCGCTCTCATACAGAAATATAATAATTCAATGACGAACAATGAAGAGCAAAAGCAATATCTTTTGCAAGTTGTTAAAAGCCATCGGCAACAATATCCCAACGCAGACAAACAAATTCTGAAAGCCATTTCTGAGAAGTGGTAATAAATAAAAAGAAAACTAAAATTACGAAAGAAAGAAAAATATTTTGGAGTAAATATTTTAGTAATTAGTAATTTATTGTGATCAACCCGCACAATGTTTTATTTCCTTCAAAGAATTGATTAAAACATATTGCGTTTATGTCGGTTATACCTCTTTTATATCTCCCCTCCTGTTCTTTCACTTGCCGTACGAGAGCAGCAATGTCCCGCCTAGTTGCCGTGATGCTCAACGTTAAACACGATTAATACTTGGTTGGATGGTAGTTAACAGCCAACTATGAACGTCGGTAATTATTAATATATTTTTCAAAAATTAACAACATTTAGTAAATTTAGCACATTTTTTAAAATACAAATCTCGCGTGAGCGACCTCTAAAAAATTAGCTACAGAGACCCCCTTCCACCAAAATGTATTTTTGAATATATATCAACTTTTCCATCAACGGCCGAGAATTTTTTTTTTTGGGACACCCTAATATATACATAACATATTATGATTTTATGCGCTTTGAAAATTACAGCTCTAAATTTACTGAAGTTCAATGACGAGGCTATATTTTCAAGAATTTAAAATCTCCTATAATCTGAAATCGGACATAACTTCTTATCAAATTTATACTGAACAAAGGGAAGAGTCACTACTTTATCGGTGTACCAATTTGCAACTAATTGGCTGAAACTATTCGCAAATTATGTCAATAGTAAAGGCTTGTATAATTGTTCAAACATTGTGTAGGCCATTACAAATACACCAACTTTTTCGTTTTTCGTTTTTCGTACGCGACACGGAAAATACATATGGCACATCTTTCCGTTCTACGAACCAGTTAAGATATTCGAGCAAGGTATCCTGAAAAATCATACACCAATGATGGGCAGTGTCCGACAATTTTTTTATATCTCGCAAAGAAGCTCCGATGCATTGTACGCAAGATAATTTATGGGCGAGTAGCCCATAAATACGCCACACAGATTTGGCGATTTTTTTTTTTTTTTTTTACAAATGTTTAAGGGTTGATGCCTTCATAGGGGTTGATTCAGGGAAGTTGCAGGTTGCATATCTAAAAAGCCCATAAAAAGCCCATAATTCTGAGACTAAAAAATGCTTCTAAGTGTTATACAAAAAAAGTTGGCGCTGGCTTAATGTTAAGCTGGCACCCACACTTTTCAATTTTGATTTTTTCGAAACAGAGATGAGCTCAAAAATTATTTTTAATGACATTTGAGGGCCCATAAGAAGCCTGTAATTCCTACATAATTTAAACTTTTTTTTCTGCTTTCCGAACGATTGCCATATTTTTTCTTCGAATTATATCGAATTTTTTTTTCGTAATATTAACTTACATGAGAATTACAGGTTTTTTATGAGCTCTCAAATGCCACTAAAAATCATTTTTGGGCTCATTCCTGTTTCGAGAAAATCGAAATTAAGAAGTGTGAAGGGTGGTGAGTTTAACATTAAGCCAGCGCAACCTTTTTTCTGATAACACTTAGAAGCACTTTTTTGGTCTCAGAATTATGGGCTTTTTATGGGCTCTTTAGATATACAACCTGCAACTTCCCGGGATCAACCCCTACGAAGGCATCAACCCTTAAACATTTGAGAAAAAAAAATCGCCAAATCTATGTGGAATATTAATGGGCTATTTATAGGCTCTGTTCCCAGCCTACCCACTATTTACTGAATTTATTTAGCCCATCACAACCGCCCCGTGTCGACAAAACCACCCCCGAGGAAGGGCCAAAAGGCCGATCTTCGAGTACCGATGGGTCGCAGGTTTGTCTCAACAATCATTCGCATTACCACTCATTGCCTTTTCATTACCTTACGATTTTTGGGCTGCACTCCCATCTCGAAAGTGGTAGTCAGGGGTAGTTTTTCGACATGGGGATGCAGCCCAAAAATCGTAAGGTGTCGAAAAGGCAAGTCCATAAATGCGAATGAATGTTGAGACTGTAGCCGAACCCGCGAGCCATCGTTATTCGGAAATCAGCCTTTTTTCCTTTTTAGGGGTGGTTTTTTGGGCTACAATAAATTCAGGAAGTAGTCGGTAGGCTGGGAATAGAGCCTATAAATAGCCCATAAATATTCTACACAGATTTGGGGAAAAATATATTTTTTATTTCAAAAATGTTTAAGGGTCGCTGCCGACTTAGAGGTTGATCCCGGCAAGTTGGCGGTCGCATATCTGAAGAGCCCATAAAAAGTTCATAATTCTGAGACCAAAAAAATGCTTCTAAGTGCTATACGAAAAAAGTTGCCGCTGGTTTAATGTTAAGCTGGCACCCCCGCTTTTCAATTTCGATTTTCTCGAAACGGGGATGAGCCCAAACATTTTTTTTGGTGGCATTCGAAAGCCCATAAATAGCCTGTAAATGATGAGTAGAGCCTATTTTTTTCATGCAGTGGGGGTGCTAGCTTAATAGACCTCAGGGGGGTTCATCTTGTATACTTCATATATTATACTTGTGTGCACTTGTAAGATTATAGCTCTGAATATACGACAATTAGAGATGGCACGCCATGTTTTCAACAATTCAATATGTCTCAAAATTTGAAATCGAACATTAATCCCCTCTTAAAAAAGACATGATCTCGAATGATCGAGATAAGTATATCGAAATAATCGAAAACGTGAAGACAGTTTTCGTAGCCAATCGGGATCGTCCGTTTCGTTAGTAGGATCGGCACATCTAATCTAAAAGAAATGAAATAAGCGCGAGCGAAGCAAGCTCGTTGTCGCTAGTTTTCATAAAAATTATATAAACCCTTTCGGTGCCAGAAAAACGTATGTCTCAATACGTTGGGGCCCCCATAGGCTTCGGACAGCGAAGGGGCTCAACAAAGGGAAGTGAACACATCATCGGTGTACCAAATTTCAACTAGCTGTCTCAAACCGTTCGACAATTATATCAATTGCAAATGCTCAGAATCGCACACACACAAACCACACGGGCACACACGAACAGTCATAAGCCACCTAAACATCACATTTCTCGACGCTTTCGAGTATTTTATATACACTGACAGTAAAGTAACGATTTTTTCTTTTTACAAAAACAGCTTCCTCTATGACCAAGCGAAAGAAGAAAAGACTCCGACAGCTAGTCGACTCGTCCGCTTCGAGCGATGACATGGAACCCTCGAAGCATGACGTATCTTTTCAGGAGATGTCACCGCCTCCAAGTTCGTATATGTTTTGAACTTTTTTCGGTAATGTCAATTTCTACTTTCGGAGCACAGTTTGAATATGGTCTGGGGTACTTTCGTACCCCATACATGAGTTCTAGCGTTAAACGAAAGGAAGTAACCATACCATCGGTTTACCACATTTCAACTAGCTGGCTCAAATCAATGGGGTGTTATATCTATTCTAAAGGCGTGGAATCTCTTAACCTCCCCCCCCCCCGTCCCCATACACGGAAGCACATCCACATACCATTTAAAAATTACTTTTTCCAACGTTTTCGCATATTTTACGTACTCTGACACCAAAATCACTATTTGTTTTTACACAAGCAGCTTCCTCTATAGGCAAGCAAAAGAAGAGAAGGGTCCGACAGGTCGACGACGTTCCCGCTCTGGGCGATGGCGTCGAGAACCCGACACATGACGGATCTAGTCACGATACGGCAACGCTTCCGTGTTAGTATATATTTTGTGCCTTCATTTATTTGAACACGATATTCGGGACCTTATGATAGTCCATCGGGAAGCAAATACTAGGTAGCATTGAAATGCCGAAAGGCTTACAATTATTTTTTAGCCGTTTCCGGGAAGCTTAAGTTTGTCTAGATTGTATTCAACATGATTAATATTTGATAATTGCATAATTTATTGCTTATGTAGAGTACGCCCAGGTTTCTTGTAGGAAAGAAGTAGTTCTTGTATATATTACAAAATATATATAACCTTTCCTTGGTTACAGTTTTTGTTTTCTCGCAGCTCTAATCATGAGGCGTTTTCCAATATAAATATTGATTGCTTGGCTTATCAACGCGTTTTGTTTATCAATTAATCATCTAGCATAAAATGCGGGAGATAATGGGATCTATAGAAGTTCACAAATGAAATGGGCTAATGTTTCCTACACTTTCGTGTTGCAATTTATATTGCAACGAGGCGAACAATTAAGGATTAAGGATGCTTGGGCCAAAACGCGTTTGTGTTCGATCGCTATAAAACTTTGCTACTTTGCAGGCAAATACGCACTGAATCGTTTATAATTTTTTCAGATTTTTTGACCATGTTTTTTTTTAGTAATGCGTGTATAAAGCTGCATAAAGTATCGTGTAAACGTTTCAATAATCGGTCGGTGACGACGGAACGTGGCGATTTTCTCCGCCGATTTCTGAGATGCGAATAAAAAACCTATCGCATCGAAGAGCATGAGTATGCTCTTCGCAGCTACCTGCAAAGAATCTTCTTGAAATAAATGCAATAAGCGAAAGACTGTATCTCTGTCTAGCCGCTCACTTTATCTGCGTTTCTCATTCGCATGCTGACTAATGCGGTCAGTGGAGCCCCTCTCCCGTTCCGCTCCCGCGAGTTTAGTCCAAACATCCTTAATAAGAATAATTCGGGATTACTGTGAGTAACGGTCAGAATATTCGACCAGAATCTCAGCCCAGTACGGTGCGCATTTTTTTCAGATTGTTTGATTTATTTCGTTAAAATACATATCTAATGCGCAGTGAGCTTTGCCACGCACTTATCGAACGTGATCGCCCAATTATATTGATTACCCAAACGTAGTCGGGCAATGACTTTTCTAATTGGGAGCCTGACCTTGGCATGATATCTCGTGTGTGTTTATTTACTTTATGGCAGTACAGTAGAACCTCGATTATCCGAGCCCGTTGGGACCGGGTCTAGTTAGGATAACAAAAAATTCGGATAATCGAAACGCAATTTTTTTAGGGCATTAAAACGTACATAAATAAGACATAAATGAAATAACAGCATATATCAAACTTGAAAACATATCTTCAATAATATTTCACCATCGTAGTCTTATTTAAAGGGTTCTGTGAAATAAAGTCGTCTATTTTGCTTCTTCATAGAGGACGCATTGTTTTGGTAAAAAAAAATTAAAATTTTCGTATCGCTTTCTCATAATGTTCCTTTATTCGCGAAGCTTCGTCTATGAGAAAGCATTTTCTGTATTTTTGGCTTCCACGTAGAGGAAGTTTGGCGTATAAAGAAACATTATCAGGACGCGATATGAACATTTTTATTTAAAAATGTTATGAGAAAGTGATATGAAAATTTCAGTTTTCAACTTTTTAATTACCGAACGCTAGCTGCACGTTTTTCAGCAGCAAAATCGCAAAGCCGCTTCAGTATGAATTACGTATATAAAGCGATTAAAGCGATTTATAATTAAAACTAAACTCTGTTGGGGTGGGTGAAACTGCTCGGGAAAGCCGGCGAGTGGATTGACGCTGGAAATCGAAAGCCGCAGTTCAACACGCCTGAACACGTGCGCGGATCCCGCAGCGGCGTGCAACAATGACAATATTTCGCGCTGACGTTCGGATAACCAAGCGTTTGGATAAACAGAGTCAACGTTCGGATAATTGAGCATTCAGATGATCGAGGTTCTACTTTATTGCCAATTGGCAAGCTGGATTCCCTGCTCTTGTCAAAATTATCATATTAATGCATAAGGGAACCACTTTTTACAGCTGTTCTTGAAGATCTTGCACCAATCATCAAAAAATTAATGGAAAAGGTGGGCCCGATTTCGACTAAATTGTCTAAATCTTCAAAGAAGTCAAAGGCTGCAACCATCGATTCATCTGATTCGGAATCCGATTCGAGACAAGAGTTAAACAATCCCCGAAGTTAGTATCCAATCGTGATGCATCTCTTAGCCTTATCGATCAGTTTTCTTATTTCAATCTATTCCTGTTTTGCGAAAGTTATTACTATTCAGTGTTATGATTATTACTCAGTTACAGTTGAAAGTCTCGCGGCGATGCTTGCGAAAGTAAACCAAAAATTGGAATCCCAAAAACTTCCCGCACGTACCCGAGTTGAACGAAGTCCGTCGCCGAGAAGACGTTGTGCACAATCTCTTTCAGTCCGACATGTCCAGTCCCCGACTCCTGGCTGTTCACGAATGTCGAGATCTCGTCCCTCTTTTTCAGACACTGTAGAGGTATCATTTCCTTATAAAATTTTACATCGTCCGATTTTCTACTATGTAACGCCTTTTCTAATTATGGCAATACGCTAAAGACGAGTGAAGATAATTGCGGTGCTACGAGAATAAACTCGTAAAGAACCTATGGGTCTCAAACCTCTTAGTATTCCAATATATGGAGCTATTATCGCCCAATCGCGGCTGTGGGCCGACTTAAGATAACATTAAAATCACTCGCATTAGCTAAAGAGCGTTGAGAAATCACATTAAATCCTACACCGAGATTAACAGACTGAGTACCGATCGATTTTTAGAGGTCAAAAGTTTTACGTGAACAACGTAGCAAGACTTACAGTAGCATACAATTCTACACGCAGCGCGCTGCTCCTCACGAAAAACATTTTTGCTTTAGCCTCCCTCTAAGGGGGTCTAAGCTCACCTCTCTCGCTCTCACAGAATCCCCATGGCGTTGTCTATCTCACGCCCAAGCAACCGCCGTCTGGGTTTAGATTCCTTTTAAGGACGATTGACTATTAGACGATGCATTTTTTTTCAAATACATTTTTGACCCCAATGAAACAGTCGATCCTCCTTAATTAATTATTACAACACTCAGCCCACTCTTAAAGTTAATCACGGCCTAATCGCCGATTTTATGGGAGTGTGCCTCTTTTTTATTATAATACATCTTATTATTGCTCTCCTATTTCGTGCTCTTTTCGATTGGTCTAGTTTCGACTGGCTCTAATTTATTTGAACTCTTGTGAATATGTTTGCATAAAGGTTGCAAAATATTCTCCAATTTTCGCCACGACCATTCCTCGTTGATCGATTGCAAATAATAATTTACGAGCAGTCTGGACCACTCATTTTTCTAACAATGTGTTGAGTGCAAATTCAACGGTAGAAAATACTTTATACCAATAGATTACTGCTGCATTGTCAATTAATTTTCTAAGCGCTGGACCATTACCGTATTGCCATAATGACAAAGGACGTTATAAACAGCATGCAAAATCGAGCGAAGTAAAATCACGGGCTTACGGGTTCAACTTGTGATTTTTGTGACGAATCTTTTTTTCGATCTACACCTCTCCATTTTTTTATAATTATAAAACAACCGGCGTAATCACATATGATAGAACGCAGTTTGCTGAAATTTCCAAAGTGGGCCATACATTGTTTATAATCTTTCTTCGAAGGTTTTGTATCATAGATTTCATGAAATTGGTGAATACTACTGAACCTCGGTGATCTATATGTAAAGTAAGAATAAGCGCGCTTCCCGCCAGGATGCAGTACACATCGCCACGACTTTAACAGATAGACCATCTTAATTTCATGAATGAATTTGAAGTGCTCTCGCGTATTGGGTTCACCAATTTGAGTGAAGTTTGGTTTATGACTATTTTTTAATGTCTCAAATGAAGTCCGACCTTCCGCATCGTTATCTATTGTCACATTGCTAAGAGACTTTTAGTTTTGCAGCATAGCCCATTCACTAAAATGTAAACAATTATTTCTTCTACAAGATTTCATTGATAAACCTGCAGTTATTATGCTATTATGCTCGCGCACGTCGCACCCTCGCGCGATCCATGGGCCCAAGGAACTCAGAATAACCAGAGCCTGGACAAGCTCCCTGATGGACCTTAATAATCACAGCCTTGGGAAGCCCTGGATTCTTGTACATGGTTACACCGGCTAGACGTTTTTAAATAATATATAATGGCCGTTATGATTCGCGGGCTTGCACCCATCGACACTCACAGGCACACACTAATAGAATGCAAACAAATCTATTCCATAAACTAATATTCAGAAAATTATTCAAAAATTCTAATCCATGGAACTACAATCCTGCAATCCCATTCCAGGCCCTGGGAAAATGGTCCCCCTGGTTTATTTAGATATTTTTTTCTGGGTGTATGTCGTAGGCGCAGGGACTAATAGAGATCTAATTTAGAAGTTCTACTGCTCTATACGGTAATCACTGTAATCTGTTAAAATGTTCTACGGTATTCAATGTACTCTCGTTACAGCCAGAATTGGGTCAGTAGTAACTTCGGCCACCGGACATAAGGCCACTTAGGATTGTTTTCGAACATAATCGCTCCCCATGCAATGCCATTATTGGTATTAATATTATGATTATGAATCGAGGTTTTAATATTCATATATTTACTCTGCAGACCGAAATTATGCCGGGATCTGGCCTCTATGTTGACTCGACGGAACTGAAGTTAAACATACTGCGGTTCAGAGCAGCACCTAAGGAAATGGTCAGGCGACTTTTGATGATTCGGGTTGGGGAAGAAAAGTTAAAAACCATGACCGCTCAAGGCTTCCGGACGAATCCTGGAAAAAATAAGAATGTGGCGGCGAGACAGGCTGTTCCAAAAAAAATTCTGGAAGCAATTCAATGTAAATATAATATAAAAAGTTGCGGCTCTGATTGCCTCGTACAAAATTATTATTTTTCTAAGTACTTGGTGCCCAGACGTAATATTTTTGACTGTTGTTTGTGATATTTAACTGTGTAATTTCCGGTGTAGATTACGTCATCCATAAAGCGCTGTTTCCGCTGGACTGGCCACAAATTATACGCACCGTCAACTTGAAGTGCGGTAGTTTGAGAGACCCTCGACGACCTCAGAGAGGTGACGATGGCAATGGGGAAGAAAACGATGAGAAAGAAGACTCCGGCAATTCATCCAGCGACTGAATGTTGCTGGATGAATTGCAGAATCGATTCAGACATTTTTTTTCGTTAACAAGTTTCGTTAACTATTCTATATTTGGTTCTATATTGTTTAGGCATTAGCCAATAATAAATGACAATAAGTAATATTCATTTATGTAAAGTATTATAATTACTTATAGCTATGTACCTGCAAATTCCCCTTTTTCTGTCAGAGTTAATGTACGTCCTGCTCTTGCTTAATACAGAAGACGAATTCGAAGACGATGGAGAAGAAAAAAAAGGTCAGATATGACTTCAATGTAATGGAAATCGCACCCAATAGCGACAATTAATAAGAGCACACTATAATTCAAGGTAGCATGGAGTAAAGAAATCTCACAAAGAAACTCGGAACAGTACGCGAGATTGTTAGACAATTTTACAGAAAATCACGCAAAAAAGTTCGGACATATTGTACGTGACATTGACATTATTTTTAAAATCATACGATAAAGCTCGGACAAATTACACTCGAAATTGTTCGACATTTTTTTTTAATCACGCAAAAAGCTCGGTCACATTCGAGATTGTCTGACAGTTTTATAAAAACTCGCCAAGAAGCGTGGATAGATTATGTGCGAGATTCTCTGACAGGTATGAAAAATCTCCCTAAAAAGCTCAGACACTTACGTGAGATTATCTGATAATTTTATTAAAAAATTATGCAAAGAAGCTCGGACAGATTGTACTCGCAATTGTTCGACATTTTTTTTTAATCACGCTAAAAGCTCGGGTAGATTGTACGCGAGACTGTCAGATGTAGTTACAAAAATGTCAAAAAGAAGCTCGGAGTTGATTGTACCCAAGATTATCTGACGTAGTTATAAAAAATCTCGTCAAGAAGCTCAAATAGATTGTGCTTAAAATTATTTGATATTTTACAAAAAATCTCGCAGAGAAGCTCGGGTAGATTGTACGCGAGATTGTCTGACGTAGTTATCAAAAATCTCACCAAGAAGCTCGGAAAGATTGCACTTGAGATTCTCGAACATTTTACGAAAAAATCTCACACAGAAGGTCAGGTAGATTTTACGCGAGATTCTGTGACGTAGTTATAAAAAATCTCGCCAATGAGCTCCGATGGATTGTACGTGAGATTCTCTCCCATTTTACAAAAAATCACGCAAACAAGCTCACGTAGATTGTACCTGAGATTTTCTGACGTAGTTATAAAAAATCACGCAAACCAGCTTTGCCATTTTACAAAAAATCTCGGGTAGATTATACGCGAGATTGTCTGACGTAGTTACAAAAAATCTCGCCAACAACCTCAGATAGATGGTACTTAAGATTCTGACATTTTACAAAAAATCACGCAAAGAAGCTCGGGTAGATTATACCCGAGATTGTCTGATGTAGTTATAAAAACATCTCGCAAAGATGCTCGGGTATATTATACGCGAGATTGTCTGACGTAGGAATACAAAATCTCGTCAAAAGCTCGGATAGATTGTACTTGAGATTTGCTGACATTTTACAAAAAATCTCGCAAAGAAGCTCGCGTAATTTGTACGCGAGATTGTCTGACGTAGTTATAAAAAAATCTCGCAAAGAAGCTCGCATGATTGTACCCGAGATTATCTGACGGCGATATAAAAAATCTCGCTAAGAAGTTCAGATAGATTGATCTTGAGATTCTTTGACATTTTACAAAAACGTCGCAAAGAAGCTCGGACAGATTGTCCTTGAGATTCTCTAACATTTTACCAAAATTCTCGCGAAGAAGCTCGGATAGATTGTACGCGAGATTGTTCGACAATTTCATAAAAAAATTCGCCAAAAAAGCTCGGATAGATTGTATTTGAGATTCTTTGACATTTTACAAAAAATGTCGGGTAGATTATACGCGAGATTATCTGCCGTAGTTATAAAAAAATCTCGCAAACAAGCTCGGATAGATTATGCTAGAGATTTTTTGATATTATACACAAAATCTCGCAAAGAAGCTTGGGTATATCATACGCGAGATAGTCTGACGTAGGAATAGAAAATCTCGTTAAGAAGCTCGGATAGATTGTATTTTAGATTCTAACTTTTTACAAAAAATAACGCAAAGAAGCTCGGGTAGATTATACGCGAGATTGTTCGACTATTTTATAAAAAAATTCGCAAAGCAGCTCGGTGAGATTGTACGTGGGATTGTTTGACTGTTACTAAAAATCTCGCAGAGAACCTGCGATGGATTAAATGCGAGACTGTACAAAAATTTTATTTGAAAAATCACGCAAAGATGCCCGGGTAGATCGTTCGTGAGATTGTTTTGCGCCTTCAGAAAAATCTCAAAAACAATCCGCACGATACACTTTGATGTATTATAAAGAGTACCGGTCCCGATTGCATGCTTGATTTTTTCGAGACTCTCGGTGAGACAATTGCCGAGATTATCGGCAAGATTGTTATCGGTATTCTCACCGAGACTTTCGCCGAGTGTCTCGGTGAGAATACCGATAACAATCTTACTGATAACAAATGCGTCCGCTATATATAGCGGACGCATTTGTCAAGCAGTTTATCGCTCGATTCAGGGCCCCCAGGGCGCTGCTCACCGATCAGGGCACGAATTTCTGTAGTAGTCTCATGAACGCGGTGGCAAAAAAATTCCGAATCAAACGATACAGGACCACGTCGTTCCACCCGCAATCCAATGGGTCCATCGAACGCTCTCATCACGTCCTTGTCGAGTACCTGAAACCCTATGTGGACCGACGAAATGATTGGGACGCGTTTCTAGAGATGGCCATGTTTTCGTATAACACCAGCCAACATGAGGGGACAGGCTTCACACCCCACGAACTGGTATTCGGAAGGATAGCAAGACAACCGGTCGGAGACATCAGAATAGAAGCACAGCGTGACCCAACGTACGCGGAGTATCTTCGTGGGCTATTCACAAAAATCCAAGGTCTCCAAGAAATGGCAGCCGATCATCTACAAACTGCCAAGGAAAGATCAAAGATGTATTACGATCGGAAATTAAACCCACAAAACTTTAAAATCGGTGACAAGGTTCTTATGCTTAAAGAACCAAAAATCGGGAAATTTTACGATCAATATACCGAACCCTGTGAAGTGTTGGAAATACTCCCCGGAGAAAACATTAAAATAAAATATAAGGGAAAACCAAAAGTTGTCCACGCGAACAAACTGAGGTTAACGCGGCTGTGAATTGTTTGTTACAGGACGTGTAAAGGAAAAAAAAGGGGGAGAAAAATGTTTGGGACAATGGGTATCCTTGCCATCCTCGTTCTAATAAGCGGAGCGAGCATCTGTCAAGCAATCATTGGATTCGACTGTGGAGGATCAACACTGAACGTCACAACGATGTCACTAAACGACGTAAAAGAGTGCGACGTCCCAGCGAATGAGCCGGAACCAGTCTCAACCTACATACAACTCCTCCAGCTGTCAGAATTCGCGAACACGCCAGTGATACAGTGCAAGATCGAGATATCCCGCATTGTGACACATTGCGGTATGCACTCTCACAGCTCAATGGTCCACAACGGATTCCACGAATACCTGCACGAGTTAGATGAGAGCTCGTGCCGCCGTCTTCAGGAAACGGGAATAATTCGTCTGGGATTCACGGCCGAAATCCACGGACTACGCCGAAACGACACTACGACCAGAAGCATTACTCTAGCCGGTTCGACAACAGCCAACGGAGAATGCCAGGGGACACAATACAACGATCCCTTCGGTACATGGAGCGACGTCATCGTTCAAGCGTCCGGGGAGATTTCATTATTTAATTATCAGGCGGTAGTCAACCTTCAAGCAGGAAAAATCGTACTTCAATCCGGAACGCAATGTCAACTCGCGGACGATACCTGCATCGACATCGATGGAAACTCCGTGTTCTGGAAATCGACACCATTGGACTCGTGCAATTTCGACACGTACGACGTATTGTACGAGGGACTCGCTTCAAAATTCACAATCGTGGAAGATGGATCACACCTTCCAGATGTATACACGCTAACGACGGATCAGACGACATTCGCACTAGCCAAACGCTCGGAATATCCAGTCTGTGGCTATAGGCTGACAAGAACCGAACATCCGAAGTTATTCATCCTCGAGACACAGCGAGGTCGATCCTTCGCAACGAAAAAGAAAATCTCCGTCAATAATCTCGACGTGTTCTCGTACATAAATTCAAAGTTCATTTACGTTGAAAAACATGTGAGAAAGCAGATGAAAAATCTGTACCGCGATGTGGTCGTTCAGAGGTGCAACTTGGAGAGACAGATCCTCCAAGGGGCTTTGTCAACCGCCGCACTGCTACCGGAGCGATTCGCGCGCACGGTCATGAAAGGACCGGGCTTCATGGCAGTCATCGCAGGTGAAGTCGCTCACATCATAAAATGTGTGCCGATCGACTGCAAACTCAGACGGACGGACGAATGCTACCAGGAGCTTCCCGTGACGTACCACAACGAATCGTACTTCCTGTCGGCGACATCGAGAATGTTGATTAAATCAGCAACGCAGATAAACTGCGATCCGGTCGTACCTGTGCAGTACCAAATCGAGGGAACTTGGTATCGTCTTTCCCCGGGGCCAATAGAAGTCCTAACACCGCAGTCATTGGAACCACTATCCAAGCTCAACTGGAAATACGCGTCACCAGGCAATCTCGCTAGCAGTGGCATTTATTCACAAGACGATATTAACAATCTTCGGGAGCGGATCATGTTTCCTGCGGAGAAACCGGCTCTACTCAACAACATCGCACGAGGAACGGCCGGGTATCACGTTCCTGCCGGAAGTTTGTCGCTTGCCGGATTATTGGACGAGAAAACACTCGACCGTATCGCCGAAAATGCCACTGCCAAATTCTGGAATGGATTTATGAAATTCGGATCCGCTACTGGAGGCATCGCGGGTATCATCGTGGTGCTGGCATTAATAAAATTTATCATCGATACATGCGTTCAAGGTTATGCCCTCCACGCACTTTATGGATGGAGCGTCCATCTGCTGGGGGCAATATGGGGATCGCTAACCGGCCTCCTTCTCACGCTGGCACATCGACGAAACGTCACAACAGCAAAGAGCAACAACGAAGACGTCGAGTCCGGCCAACAAATCGAAGAGTTCCATGCTGAACAAATATCACCACCGACGCCAGCATACCGGAAGCAGTATCCTGTGTTGTCACCAGCAAAATCGACTCTAACATTGAGCGGTGTCGACCCCGAACTTTCCTCACGGCTGTTCGCCTCACGAATGCAGAGCCGCGCCTCTGCATCCGACTAAAACGGGGAGGTGTTACGTCCGGGGTTCCGGCTGCGGTCGATGTTGAGCGAATTTTAAGCGCTTACATTTTTTTTTTTAATTTTATGTCCCATATGCGTATAAAATATAAGTATGACTCGCTAATCTCGCTTCTCTCGGGAGGCGAGAGCAGCGAGTTGCGAGAGCAATTCCTTATCGCCCGAGTATAAGGTATCCGAATACCGTGCGACGGAGGATCCGAAACGTTCCCTCGCACGTCAGCACATCCCCTCGAGGAATCGAGGCGAGCACCGTGCGACGACTAAACACCTCGCTGTAATCGTCAGCACTTCTTAATCAATTAAAAGTAGGGAACAGAGTCGTAATGGCTGAGCTCTGAACGGAGTACAATCAGTACCGTCGAGAACTCCGAACCGCGAGAATAAAAATTCAAAACCCTCAGAGCGAAGTACAGAAGTGAAGCCGGGGTATTCGCGAGTACCGTAAAGCTACAACAGATCCGTATCCATCGACGAAGAACCCGAGGTGAAGTCGGGATACGCGTTGCTCGTCTCGATCACGAGTGCTTCCTCGAATACATCGAGGAAATTTCTTTGATTTGTGCCGCGTAACGAACAACCGATTCGGTTACCGCGTTTAATTTATCATCTCGATATATCCCGAGAAAATAATCCTACGATTTAGCGATTAAGTGTTCGTTCTATTTCCACGTTAATAAACGGTAAAAAGGATATTTCGAATTGTGCTTCAGTGGTGGTAATAACCGGTGGTAATAACCTGGACCATCCTTCACCTACCTCCCCTGAGCTCTACTAATAACGCTATATTTTAAGAATCTACTTTTCTCTAGTGAATTACTGTGCTAGATCGCTTTGCACGTTGTTCACGAAGTCTATGTGTTTGTTTCGCTGTGCTAAATCGCTCTGCACGCGAGACAAACACCCTAAACGTCGTCACGCCGGCTGGACCTGGTGTACGACCCTACATTTTTCAAATACTGCTGTGCGAGATTGCATTGCACGCAGTATCAACATCTTTTCCTCGATTGGTGGTGCAGCATTCAGTTGCACGCCAGGAGAGATATTTTCCGTTTCAAACATTTAGAGACAATCCCACTCTTTATTTTCCCCTCTAAGTGTTGATGGGGAAGAAACGCCGCAGCGGTGTTAGATATCAATTGCGCCGAGCGATCGCGATCGCCCTCGGAGTCTCCAGAGGTAACCTCGCTGGGAATTCCGTTGGTGTTTCCGCGAGTGTGCGTTCTGACACAAACGCTCCATCTACCAGTGACCTTGCTGGTGGTTCGGCAGCAGAAACCATCGACAACGCTAACCAGGTGGAAACGGTGTTACGAAACAATTTTGAACTCGCTACGCGTGCCGAGAAGAAGTTCGTACCGATAGCGCGCGTGCTGCCGACTCCGGTGCAACGTCCGATGTTCACATTCGACGTACCCGAGCCGTACGTTCCAGCGCCGGTACGTTCCGAGGCGGAGCCCCCGCGCCCGGATCATCCGCAACCGATAGCGCCGACCCCGAATTCGGACGACGAAGATTCGGACGCATCGACAGTGGAGATCGTCACTCTGGAGTGAAAGCGAATCACCGAACAAGGTAAGAAGCAAAATATTAATTGTCACCACTGGTCATCGCCCAACACCGGCGATATCGAATTTGGAAAAGGTGTATCCAAATTAAGCCATCGCTAATCGAATTAACAGACGCTTGCTCCTGTCCCAAGCTTGGACTCAAGCTTAAAAAGGAGCGACTCTTATTACCCGTTTGCGTCGTAAAAAAAAGGAAAAAAAAGAGGGGAATAAAATTACAAAATTAACCCGCCGATAATCCGGCGACGTAACACAATATATATATATATATATTCTATCCTTTTCTTTAAACTTAATTAGAGATTTCCGACAGTATTCTGGTCCCATATTAGTGTTTATTAAATTATTGTTTTCTTCCTTGCGCGATGAAGCACGGTTATTCCGTTGTTTTGACCTTTCTTATGGGAAGAAGATCCTTCAGATCTCCTAAATGATAAAATAATCTTAAGCAAACCAGCTTCCTTAATTTATAAACAGTGTAAAACTTAGTAAATGATTAATAATGGTTACATAGGTTTCATCTAAGTTTTACTTCATCATGAAAATTATGAAAGGGGTGCGAGGCTCCCTGCAGTGCCGCGTCGGCGTGCCCGCTGCCTAACTATTCAGGTACATCGGTCGAGGATGTTTTGTAGCGAGAATTTTCATCTCTCCTACACTACGGCCCCAACTCTCCGAAAAATCCGCTCTCCCCGCTCGGTGCCGATTCTCGGGGATCGAACCCACGACGAGATTACGCATTATCAAGGGACTGACCGGGCATAGCCTCTCCCGCAGGGCAGGGTGGAGACCACTTCTTTACTCGCGATTTGGGCGCCAGGTACCTAAATACCACCGCTCGAAGAACGGCATTTTTATTTCAATTCGCGGCGAATTGCGGGACGGACTAGGGGAAAGCGGGGGCAAAGGTAAGGCCGGCGAGACTCCGGCTAGCTCAGCCCACCTGGGAGAGAATGGTAGAGGGGGTGGACGGGCGAGTGACCCAAACACAATATAATAATAATTAATGTTTTATTCGTCGTTCGTCAACATAATTCCAGAAACCAAACTCGTAGGCAAAATGGATTATAAATACCGGATACCATCGAAATCCTTAACCTAGCCTCGCGGCGTACATGAGAGAAGCGATGATGTATCACGCATGAGTAGGGGATATAGCCGTGGTGAAACCATTCTGGGAGATTGAATGTAGCCGACGGGAAAACAACTATTGCCAAAATTTAGATGTAGACGAGGGTAAAATTACTATTGCATAGGGAATGTAGCCGGGGTGAATTAAACTGTTGTCAAAATGGAATGCAGCCGAAAAGGATAACCTACTGCCAAAATTAATTGTAGCCGCAAAGATAACTATGGCCAAAATTAAACGTAGCCGGAAAAGATAAATTATTGCCAAAATTAAATGTAGCCGAAAAAGGTAACTATTGTCAAAATTAAATGTAGCCGGCAAAGATAATTATTGCCAAAATTAAATGTAGCCGAAAAAGTTAACTATTGTCGAAATGGAATGTAGCCGAAAATTACATTGCCGAAATTACAGGTAACCGAGACGAAAAATGCGGCATTTACTACGACGAATGATAAACTCAAAAATATTTAAGAGAGATAAAATCACGAAACAGTGTTGCGATTGCCAGATCAATTATATCCTTTATATAGCCGATTCACCGTTACGCAGGACGCGAATGAAAATTAAAATTACAAAGACGAAACGCTCGCTATAGCAAAGCTCGTACGCCAGATAGCCGAAGTAGTCGAGGAGGTTCTCGGCCCAGGCCGCCCGATGTAAACACGGCGCGCCCGTGACCTTTACGCGCGAGATAGCCAGCACGCAGCCGAGTAGCCTACCGAACGCGGGACGACGCGCTTGCCGCCCCTTTGTCTCGCTGGATGAAAGGTAGCCCATGTAACCGGCAAAATCGCCTGAGACTCGATATAACAAAATTCGCGAGATTTAGCCGAGCGCAATGAGCGAAGGTGACGAGAGTCCCCCCCCGCTGAGGTTCTTAAGAAAATTCGCGAAATATAGCCGATATTCGAATAACGCTCGAGAGATATTGCCGATGGTCGAGATAAAGTCGCGTAATACAGCCAGTTCCTTAAGAATTGCGGTACGCGATATAGAGCCCAAGGTATAATATAGCCGAAAGATACGCAACGCTAACAAAACAATAATTGATACAGCGGGCAGATAAAAGAAATCATAGCCGGTAGGAAAATAACCGAGAGAAAACACAAACGTATTGAATATAGCGAAGAAAAGAAAAAGGAAAAGACCAGCGCGAAAGAATTTCGCCGGACACGCCTCGCCGGACCCAACACGTCGCCCGAGACGACAAACGCGAGAAATCTTCTTAAGAAACTACAGAAAACGACAATAAAATAATTTACGAAAGCAAAATAGATGGGTCCCGACTTAGCATCTCCGGCGAGCACAGAGCACAGAGAGAGAGAGACGGAAGCTTACCGGCGTGTGTACAGCCCGGGAGAATAATCCAGAGGATCGCCAACAACACCGCTCGACACCAAACTCGATCACCGACTGCTGAATAAATTATCGTTCTCCCGGGACTGACTACGCTAGCGCTTCTACCTCTCTCGCGACTCCCGAATCTAGCCTACGCTCTACGGCTAAGACGCCGGAAGAAACCGGTTGTTCCTCCGGCCGCTCCCCGCTACCCGCGAGAACCTTCCGCTCGCAGCGATGAGTGACGAGATCCACGGACTCCTTCCTCCTAGGATCCGGTGGGGCAAAATGAACACGAGGGGAGGCCTCCCTCGCGGAATGAGGCGTCCCTCTTCCTCCGCGGTGGGCCCACTCGATACGCCACATAACTGCACCTCGATGTGCATTTTTCCCTCGTGATCCCCGAATGTGGAGGCGCCGTGATGAGCGGTCCGCGGCGTCCGTGAATTCGACGGGGCAGGGACGGCTCCAGGCCGTGTAGTCGGGAGGGACGGGAAACATGCTATCTTGGTCACTACCCGCGTCCCTCCGGCCCCCTAGCCCGCGGAAGCGGATTTTCGGCTTCCGCCTGCTTGCCGAACGAAAACTCTCCGGCCCTCTTAGGCCAATTTCCATGGGGAAACACGGCTGAGGCAAAACGGTCCGACGGTTAAATCGAAGAGTCATGCGACTCTGGTATGGCCTATAGAAACACTTAGACACAAAAAAACAACAGGTCGCAGATTTTGCGAATAAAGTATAATTAAAGAAAATTAATAAAATAAGAAAAATAAAATCCCTCGGCGAGTCGACGATCGAGCCGGCTCGAGGAGCGGCGTCCTCAGGGCCGTAAATCCGGCCCACTGCTCGACCAAAACCGTGCGTAGTGACGAGACGCAAAACGTCACGTCACAGTTTATAAAATTCCCCTTTGTGAATATAACTAGCGGTGAGAGTAGTGATTATTTTTATATTAGCATTATAATGAGGCCAATGAGATGGCTCGAGAATAATTCTGTGTGTTCTTATTAATCCTACGCTTAAGAATAATCAGGAATCATTTCTTTTATAGGAAAATGAATCTGTTTCGAATTTCATTTTTAGTTCTTCCAAAAACGGGTTCGGAATATTTTGGATGATAGATTTGTCTATATTATTTGTCCTCATCTTCGTTCTTTTGTTTGGGAATCCTTGTAAATTTCTTTTATCATAAGAATTATCATAAAACAGAGTTGCCAAATTCTCTTCGTGGTTTTTGTGTAACCTCGGTGCTTCGTTTTTACCGTGGAGTAACTTTCTAATCTCCTTGTATGGTAACGCTTTTGCTTCGTAATTTTTGGGTGTTCGATGGCTGGAACCCTTAGGGGTATCCGGAGAGCTGTAGGTAACCGGTAGAAACGACTGGCCCGGGTGGGGACCCAGGGCCCAGCGATAGATCACTGCGGGGCCCAAACGGTTTCCTGGCGATGGTACGGCAGGTCTAGTGGCCCTTGAGATCTATGAATGCTAGTCGATACTCGTACCGAAAGCGGTCACGAGTCACCCGAGTGGATTGAATTTTTCGTCGTTCTAGAAAGGGACGGCACTGGTAGTCATGGACCACTTTTGGCGGCCTTCCTTTTCCATATTCTATCCAGATCTGTTTGACCATGCCGTTAGATTTTTGACGGTCAAGTTTAGACAGACTCTCGTGCCTCGCGAATGTACCATTTGAGTCTATTAAGTTGATCCTTTAACAGAAACGAGTCATTTATCTGGTCTTTTAATATTTCAGGTTATCTGACCGATTTTGTTTCTTTCTTTTCATTTTATTATTCTAAGTTTGGCGTTAGTTATTAGGAAAAATAATAAAGAACATTTATTCCTTACGCTGGACGTAACAACACCATGGAACGTCGACAGGTGGCTATCGATAGACAGGATTTTTAACTGCCTACGAGGCTTCGGGCCATTTGGCCACCCAGCGTCAAGGTTTCGCTCTTCTCCGATGTTGCTGGCAGCAGCACTCGCTCATGCTGACTCAGCGAAGTCGACTCACGGCATTCAACTTATGGTGGACCCAGGGTCGAAGGAACTCACTCGTGTCGGAAAAACTCATTGATCGACCTTTGGTATCGAGGTTAACAGGCCAGCTCAAACTTGAGGTATATTTTATTATATACTCCGGTGTACTCACTCCTCGCTCAACTTACAGTTGTCGCTCATCTGCTGAGGGTGCTTCCATCGTTCTCGGTTCTACCATCGTTCGCATGGAGACGTGGCTTCACTCGGACAAGCTCAGGCTTGCCGACTCGGACGCGCTCATGCCACGGTCTAACATCTTCATCATAGGAGCAGTTTACTAGAGACAACTCACTGGAGTCCAGCATCATCCGAGGTGCCTCGGCGGCACTGATCGTCCAGCTTTTTCATCGTAAGCTGCTCTGTATTTGGACCTGTGCAAGGTACTCACGCAACCGCGTGTACAACGCTCACATCAACGGTCCATCGTAGGAATGTTCTTCTCCAGGAGCTTCTCACGAAGTTCTGGACGCAAGAAGAACCATCATCGGACACACCTGGACATCTCACCCCAGAAGAGGAGGAGTACGACGCTCATTTTTGGTCAACACGCTCATGGTACTCAACCGGTCGTGCGAGTTCTCTTCAAGGCTGCTTACGCTATTGGAGAATTCCTATCGCACAGGTCATCGGTGCCTGGAGCAGGTGCTCAGGCAGCTCATCCGGGATGAAATTAATAGAACGCTCTATCACCGGTTCACGGAGGAACGCACGAACTTGGTAACAGGGACAAGGGGCCGGCTACTTTCTCTGCCGGCACAGTATATCAATATCGGTCTCACCACGGACTTCTCATACCGGACCAAGACCTTATCAAGGTCAACGGGGTCAACAACTCACGCAAGTGCGGAGATTCAGCTCAACATCCTGGACGGTCTCATCTTGATTCGGCTACACCTGTGTCTCGTCGCACACGGTCGCTATGCATCCTGAAGACTGGCATCTACAACGAATGTTGTGGACCAACGACCCGTTCAACGGTGCTTCAATCGACTGCAAAGGTGGAGGTGGGGATACATCGGGTCAGCTCATCATTCGATTCATCCTCGGCTGAACAACTTGTGCTACGCGACCGGTGTCTCGCTAGCCAATGGCTGCTCATCAACGACCATCGATCAACTCGTGTTCGTCACGGGTTGGGTCGCGCTCGGGGACATGCTCACTAGATGGGCCATCTCATGTGAAATGGGGATAGTCGGACATCTCAACTTCGTCTCGACGGTCACTACTTGTGCCCAGACGCTTCTGCAGGAGCTCTGGTTGCGCAAGGTCGACTGCGACCACACCTTATCGTCTCAGCTCTCGACGCAATGGCTCATGCTCAGAGAAGATCTCGCATCTCACCGGTCTGGCGAGACTATCGTTGCCTTGACGGCAGCATACGGAGTGACTCAACAGTGCTATACATGGCTTCTTTGATGCATCTCAGCACGCGATGTTGGGAGGCGTCCGCATCGTCAACAGTTCACCGTCCACACCCGCTCAGGCGGTACTGGCGTGCACCAAAATCCAGGTAGCACAGCTCAACTGGCTCATCACCCCGAAGATTGGAACTCATCGCAGCGCTGCAACGACGAAGTTTAAAAGAATTCGTCAGCCACGTCCCAAGGCTACACCACGTCTTGACGTGCGGAAAGCTCATTTGTGGACGGACTCACATGTCACGGATGGACTCACGTAACTTACGTGTAACACATCTGGATCGGATCTCAGGCTTCAAGGTGGAAGAGCGGCGTTAAAGACGACGTTGCTAAAATCCAGGAGCACGGCGCAGGTGCACAACGGTGGCACATCCCGGGAGTAGCTAACCTGGCTGATTGTCTTCAGGGGCGTCACCATCGCGCAGCTCAGAGATCGCTCATCACGGCGGACGGGACCACCATGGACGACTCATCGGATTTACTCATGGCCAACTCACCCATTGCTATCAGGCGACCTCGACGTACGCGAGGCTCGCCCGAGTATCTTTTGGTCGTCGCCGCTCCAAGCGTCAACGCTCACTGACGTTTCGTCAACAAGGGTTCATTTCTCATTACACTGTTCCGTCTCTTCGGAATTTGTTACAGACTTGCTTAACTTCGGAGGGAACTTCTGCTCATCGGCCATTCTTATGGATATGCTCGTTGGTCACACTCATCGGCGCTGCTTGGAGGCGCTCAATTCAACCCGGCTCACCCTGGCTTACATCCACCAGGACTTTGGGATTCATAGAGAACCAACCCGGTGACGTCCCACATTTTCCGGGGTGTGATGTGGGCCCGGTATGGGGGGATCCGTGCTCATCGTGTGATTGGCCAACTACCTCTGTTCCGGGTGACTCCCCAACCCTCGGAGGGACTTCGGGCACGGACTACGCAGGACCGCTCACGCTCAACATCATCAGTAGCGCTTCATCTCTACAAGGAATCAACTCACTCAATCGGATTATCACAAACATCTCATCATCGACCCCGTCGCTGATGGCGGGCGGAATGTTCGAGAATCAGCGCCGTACGTGCACTAGCCCGAGCGGCCGCTGTTCGGCAGCAGTTCCCGGCCGAGTTCGGCGAGGCCGACGCACGCCGCCGACACACGCTCACCGGCACTCATCTGAGGCGGTACGGGTTATGTGCCGCGTGCAACAGGTTTCGCGCTCATCTACACCTAATGGCAGACACGGGTCACCACGCGGTCGGGTAGATCGCCGTTTTCAATTTCGGTTTTTCTCATCACGGTTGCGCTCATTTGGTACATCAACACGGGAAACGTATCGTCGGTTCGCGATATCGTTTACGCACATGGAGCATAGCGCGAGCGATATTCTCGGGTACGCGGTACGCGTGGTAACACCGGAAAAGGCTCACGCTCTCAACGGCTACCTCGCGGCGATACAGCGCCGAAGGTAGATTTGCTCACTCGGGAGTCAACGCGATTAATTTTATTAACTTGGCTCATCGGAGTGCACTCATCGTGAACTGCTCATTATTAATTGTGATTCTCATTGTTATTCGGTACAGCTCAAGCGCAACGGTCTGCTCAACTGCACAGCGTTTTTCGCGCGCATATTATCCCATCGTTATTGTTGCTTAATAAAAGGTTTATTTCACTGTTAACATCTCGTGTGAATTTATTTAACCCCCCGATCCGCTCTAGCTCATCCTGGCAATTCTCAAACAGAGTTCTTACTGAATATTGCTTAGAGAGACCCAGAAGTAAAGATTTAAGGGGGGATTTTCTTTTTTTTCGACAAAAAAATCGATTTTTCGCTGACCGCTATTTTATATTCTTCAAAGTGTTGAGAATATGTGTGCAAAATTTCAAATTAAAATTCTCAAAAATTTGCAAAGTTATAAGCGATTTTATACCTGCGTGTCGACTCGCGGTGGCCGCGCGCTCGTTGTCGCACGGCAGGGGTCGGCGCGCCCGGCAGCTGCCCGAATCTGTTGCTCGGCGGACCATAAATATAACGGGACAGCATACAATAGGCATGAAGGACGAGTCCTAACGGTCGTGCGAAATCGAAATATTCAGTGGAGAGTCACTCAGTCTCGAACGAGAGTTTACTGGTAACAGACGTATATATCATGGATCGAAAACAGGGAAGTGATACTCATAGTCGTGCTGCTAGACCGAAAAAAAGGAAATTTGTTGGGAATATTCACACCCGAGAAACGGAAACGACGTTTGCAAGTACGTCGGCCCAGAAACTGTTGACAGCGGAAGACAGAGAAAAAATTACGGACCCGGGTCATGAATATCGCATTATCGCGTTTCTATCGGTTTTCTCTGCAATCTCGCAACTCGCAATATGTCAGGAATGCAAAGGACCGATCAAATTTGGCGAATCCAGTTCTCGCGGCTTGGGTTTTAAAATAGTTGTGCAGTGCAAGTGTCGTGTGCAATATATTAATTCCTGTCCTCTCGTCGATGACAAATCGTGTGAGATAAACAGGAGAATGGTTTTTGTGATGAGACTATTGGGAGTAGGTAGAGAGGGTATAAATTTATTTTGTGGCTTGATGGATATATCCCAAGGTTTTAGCACAACCTTGTACTATGCCTCCTTGGAGAACATTTACAGTGGAGCCAAAGCTGTATGGGAGCTGTGTGCGAAAAAGGCAGTAAAAGAAGAGAAAGCGAAGAATGCTGAGCACGGAAATCCAGAGACAGATATTTCTGTGTCGGGAGACGGAACATGGAAAAAGCGAGGATATAGTTCCTTGTTTGGAATTACGACACTCATCGGCAAATATTCAAGCAAAGTGGTTGACCTTGTCGTGAAATCGTCTTACTGTCACGCTTGTAAATGGTGGCAATCAAAATCCGGTACCGAAGAATACGACGATTGGTTCGAAGAACACAGCAGTGAATGTATGGCAAATCACGATGGGTCAGCTGGAAAGATGGAAGTTGACGCGATCAAAGACATGTTCCGACGATCTTGGGAAATGCATGACGTACGGTACGCGAAATATATCGGCGATGGCGACACGAAAACATTCAGAGCCTTGTTGGTAGACAAACCTTACGGCGATGATTTGATCGTGAAGAAAAAGGAATGCGTCGGGCACGTTGAGAAGCGTATGGGCTCGCGACTGAGAAATGTGAAAAAAACGAAAAAACTTGGAGGAAAAGGAAAATTAACCGATAAATTGATAACAGAATTAACAATTTTCTACGGTTTGGCTATCAGAAGACATCCAGACTCTGTTGATGATATGTACAATGCTGTGTGGGCAACGTTCTACCACAAGATCTCGACGAATGAAAATCCTCAGCATATGTACTGTCCCGCGGGGTCACAAAGCTGGTGCAAATGGCGCATTGCCAAAGCCGAAAAAACTCTGGACGAATTTGATCACGAAGCTCCACTGCATGAAGACGTCGCGAATGCTATTAAGCCGATTTACATTGATTTGTCATCGAGAGACTTGCTGGAAAGGTGTTTAGGTGGCGATACTCAAAACAACAACGAAAGCTTCAACTCAACCGTTTGGCGATTCGCACCTAAACACCTTCACTGTGGCGCGAAAACGATCGACATCGCGGCTTATTTGGCCGCAGGGATTTTTAACGAAGGCTTTACAGCAGTCCTTAAAAAAATGACGACGATTGGAATCGTCGTTGGCCAGCAAGCATCAATATTCGTCGATGCGCGAGATAAGCAGCGGATAGAGAGGTCAACGAGACGCAGCCTCGAAGCAAAGAAAGAGGCTCGAACAAGACGCAGAAGCGAAACTGCTTCACTGAATGAGTTGTTCGAAGCCGAGGAAGGCATCCTGTATGGCCCTGGCATAGCAGATTAGATTAAAAATACTGTAAGTACTCGATATGTCCCATAAACTGTACTCACAACTTTAAACGCGTTTTTCTCGAAACAGCTTTTTCACAACTGGTGTGCACGATTTCTCAAAAACTATTCAACCGATTGCCTTCAAATTTGGACAGAATGCTCAGCTGACATCCTTTTATCGTTTGATGAAGCAAAAAAGCAATACGTTTAATAGTTTTTTATTTATAAAAAAAATCGATCAATTTTTTTCGAAAAATCGATACTTCAAGTTCAAAACGTCACCAAATCGTCAATTTTTTTTAAATTTTTTTCCCTTCATCAAACGATAGCTATATGTGTCTAAAGTAAAATGCTTTTGGATTTTTTTTTGCAGGATGAACGTGAAGGCTGTAATCGTGCACACCATCAAAAAAGGACCATCGCGCGTCGAGGGGGGTGAGAGGCGGATTTTTTTATGAAATTGTTTAAACATTTTTTTGTATGTAGTAAACAGATCAATAAAACTATATGCCAAGTTTCGCAAGTTTTCCGTTGTATACTTTCTTCACAAAAAAATTCCCAAAAAGCGGTAAATTTTGCGAAAAAAAGACAATCTCCCCTTAATCATTATAAAAAAGGTTTCCAACGCTCGCACCAGAATTTCTTACAACTGGAATCAATAAATGTCAGGATTACCTGACTCTGACCACGCGGGCGGGGCTAAATAGGCACGAAGTGGGTGACACTGATCTTTGCAATCTGCCTTTGTTTGGTCGCTATTAAGCGGATGTGATTCTCCAGCTCATGTTCAGCAAAAATCAATCAAAACATAGTCCCTGGTCAATGACCTTGACCCTGAAACTCAGGGTCAAATAGTTTTATTGACGGACAAATTCTCCTCGTTAAAAGGAACTCTCAAAGAAACCATGGATCAGAAAAGAACCTTTCAATATCAACAACCGGTCCAACTGGACCGGTTCGGAACAGGAGCATCATTAAAAAAGCCTTTTTAATGTTGCCTTTTTAATGATGCTCCAGTTCCGATCTGCTGGAAAGATATGGATCCATACCTTTGAGGAAAGCAGATAACTACATTGCCGATGGCTTGCTTCTCAAAACCTCGATATTTCAGCTTCATCTCGGGACGCAAACGTACGCAGTCATTTTCTGGTTAACCTTGTTTCATGAGGAGCTTCGAGTCTTCCAGGTAGTATGCAGTCGGGAAAGGATTCCTAGATGGTGCGTACGAAATGAGTGTCCATCGGGATTTCGATATAACTCACGAAAACCATTCCATTATTAAACTTTTTGTCAGATTGTATACGGAAATTATAAATGAGCGCCGATATTCTGTCTATTCTACATAAACGATTTCGGGCAGTAATGTGCTAAAAAGCCGTCGTAGAAATTTCAAATCCGAGCGACCCTAGCCATGTTTAACCGATTGCCGCGTTGCCAGTATCGTTCCGAACGACTCATAAAAATTCAGGATATTAGTTTGAACTTTTCAGAATGAGAATATCATGGCAACAAATTTTTATCAAATTTTCAAAATGGCGAAAAGAATCACTAAGGAGGCAATGCGTAAAAAACCATGTTTTACTAAAAAAAATCATAACTCTGGCAATTTCTAATATATTTTCATAAAATTTTAGGGTGATACTCTCAAGATATCATAGTTTATGGAAAAAAGTAGCTTTATAGTGGGGGTTTCAAAAAAGGTATTTATTTTGGTATCTGAAGAGTGTCCATTTCGGAGTGAAATAAAGTACGATAATAATGAAAAAAAGAGCGATTTATTATAAAAATTGGTTTGAAAAATGTATAAATAATTGTGTATTGTAGCGCGGCAAAATTTTGCGCATTTGTTTCCTAGCTCGTTCGGGCTCACACAAGGCGACACCGTAGGGCCTAGATGATAAATTAGAATATTCAGTAATTTATTTGTAACAAAATTTCATGTATGCCGGGACGAGAGCACCGATTGAGGAGAGAGTCCGACGCCAAGGTCGGAATTTGAGTCGCGAGCCGGATATCTCGAACTGGAGGACCGAATTTAACCGTTCTACCTCCCTGCTGTCAGAGTCGTCGACGCTAAGAGGAAAGAGTCGTCTGAGAAAATCTTCAATTCATCTAGTCAACGCATCGCATCGATACTTGCAGTCGTCCGGAGTCTCGGGCTGCAAAGAAGATTTATCGGGAGTCTCCGTCAGGGAGAATTGAGTACCTCTGAAGGAGCTCTGTATTGCCAGCGTTTGAAGAAGATGCGTTCGCGCGAAGAGTCGATCAGCGGATCGATGTGCGTGGCGTTTGACGGGTTGCGTGCCGTGTGCAAAATTCCGGAAAGGGCCGAGCAATGCCCGAATTTGGTCGAATTTGTCGTGACGATTAGGCAGGGGGATAGGGATAACGGTAGCGAGCGAGATCGCGGATCGATACTAGGGGACTTCTCCGTTGTGAGCCTGAGCGAGCGGATTTGTCGTGTCATCGAGTCCCGGGAATTATCCATGGAGGGAAGATGGATTTCTTCACGGCCATTATATCCGGACCGTTTTTCTCGTGCACGTTGTTACGACTCGATTCGGTGAACTTTCGTCCAAGGTTTTATTGTTTGTGTGAGGCCACGGCCAATTAATATTTTGTATTGCGAATTTTTGTGATCCCGTGCGTGGGAAATTAAAATGTGTAACCGACGGCGTGCTTCGTTCGGCCGTGCCGGAGGGATCGGGACCGCCGTGATTCGGCAGGTGTGTATGCGTGACGTTGCGTACGGGTTTTGTCTGTTTGTCGCCACGTGGTCGGCTCGGGAAACCGTATGCGGCCTTCCTCGAAGCCGTCGAGGTTGTTCTTTCCGGGGAAAATAGTCTTTAAATTCAGTAACTTTGCGGGAGGGTAGTACAGTGTCGCCTTGGAAGCTTTCACGGGGAGTCGCCTTATTCGTCGCGTCGTCGCCTGCGGACGTCTCTAGCGCGTGATTATGGGTGTGTGATAATTTTCTCATTGCCGCATCGTTTGGGCCGGGTGAATGTCTCGTGCCGCATTAATTGGGCCGGGTGAAAGAGATTTCGTTGGTCTGTGTCAGCCACGCCGTGTGAGTGTGTGGGAGAGAGCGTCTTAAAGTCACGCGTGAAACAAATATGAGAGTCCGGGAGGCGCGACCGTCGGTGTGTGTGCGTGAATGTGTGAGCGTCGGAGTGTGCAAATGTCGTGTACCGGGCAAAGATCTTCTCGTACTAAATTGTTATTCAGTTATTTACGGGACGAGGGTTTTACTCCGGGTTATCCGGTTTTCCCCTCATTAGTTTGTTTCGTTTAATTAAATAAATATTCGAGGCGTGGTTCCCGTATTTGGTTTGATTTAACTTATTTATTCGCTTGTGTTTGTGAGTCCGCCCGAACAATTAATCGCTTATCTAGCCACTCTACCCTCGAGAAGACCGCAGCGAAACCGGGACGGTTCTTTCGTCGATTTTTCCCCGGTACGCTTCGACGAACCTGGCGCCCATCCCTGATCGAGGGAGAAATTCAGGGGAAAGATCGTCGGAGTTTTGGGAGTAGGCTTTTGCCCATCCGGGAAAAGCGCTACAGTATATATGCACAATTTATTGTTCTCCACCGCAGTCGACGCAGATAAATATTATGTGCGTGTCGTACATAGGATGACTGCACGAGGAGCACAGCTATTGAGTTTTGGGATCCTCGTGTCGTATACACAATCCACAGTAGTCCCGCTCGTGCGAATACTGCCGCTCGTTCCGTGTCTGGGTCGTCATCTTCATCTACGAAATCGCTTTCTTCGGATTGTTCAGAAAGATGGTCCTCTTCGTCGTCCGAAGCAGCACCACCAAAATCATTTCTGCACTGCTCGTTCTCGAGAAGAGCATCGCGGAACGGGCGACTCCATAAATTATATGCCATCTGAATGCAAATATTGGCGCCATAATATATATTATGTCGATAAAAAAATTGTACGATCCACATGGTCATACTTACATTACGTGGAGTAATCTCGCGCAGAAAAAAATATAACTTTTCACAAAATGTTGAAAATAATCGGATCCCAATGCGAACGCTCTATCGCCGGTCACGACGGAACCCTTGTTATCGAGGGGAACCATGCACTTTACCGCGACTCTCGTTCCGCTACGTTTTTCTTACTTCCGTTCTAACCACGCTCTGCTGAAATATACTATCGCGTGTCTGGTATTAAATCGAAGCAACGGAGAAGCATCGCACTGTATTTCGCATTATAAAATAAACAATCGTGATCTTCATCAGAGTCAGATTTATACTGTCCCCATATTCCAACAGGTTATGGGCCCAGTCGTATAAAAGTGTGTTTCTAGAAATACCGGGCGAGCGTCGTGTGAGGTTATGTGCCGCGAGGTCTCGTTTTTCGAGTGATAAAAACTGGAGACCAAAGACTTTCCAAAGTGTTGGTTGCGAACTGTCGAAAGTGCAATCATGACCTCCCCTGTGTACGGTTCGGCCCGTATTGAAGCTTTAACCAAGGAAAACTACGACACGTGGAAGATGCAAGTCGAGGCTCTGCTGACCCAGAACGACTTGTGGGAATACGTAAGCGGCGAAAACGTGCTGCCGGCTCCTGCCGTCGAGAATCATGCTGAGATTGCCGCGGGTGTAGCTGCTCAAAATGCCTGGAGGAAAAATGATAAGAAGGCTAAATCAGATTTAATCCTGTCTATACATTCTTCTGAACTCCAACAGGTGCGAGGCTGCATGATTCACGCGAAGTGTGGCTCAGGCTCGAGTCTATATACGCGTCGAAGGGACCTGCGAGGAAGGCAACACTCCTGAAACAGTTGATGCTGCAGCGGTTACAGGATGGAACCGATATGAGGGAACACATGACCCGCTTCTTCGACGCAGTGGATAAACTGACGGCGATGGACGTAGAAGTACATGGGGATCTATTGTCGATAATGTTGTTGTACAGTCTACCGGCTAGTTATGAAAATTTCAGAGTCGCAATCGAGTCGCGTGACGACCTTCCCACACCTGAAGCCCTGAAGGTAAAAATTCTCGAGGAAAGCGAGGTTCGGCGTCAGGCGGATGTGACCGAGGCGGCCAGTGCCCTCGCCGTGACCCGCAGTGGGAACGACGGCAGACGCAGGACTCGGAAGCGAGGAAACAAGGCAGCCGGTGCGGCGACAGGCTCTGACAACCAGTCGAAGATACGCTGCTACATATGCGGCGTCCTCGATCATAAGTCGCCGGATTGCCCGGATAAAAAGACGGACGAATCGCAGGCCAAGTCGAAACCGACGGCGAACGCTGTCGACGACTCCTTTGCTGTGTGCTTCCATACCATTCCGGAGACCGATTGTGCACTGAGGGGAACCGAGACGTTTCCCCCGAAGCCGTGGATAATCGACAGCGGGTGCACTTCTCACTTGTGTGGTGATAAGAATAGATTCCAGTCTATCCAGTCGTCAACGTGTGGGAAGCTGAAGCTAGCCAGTCAAGCGTCGACTGATGTGAAGGGCTCCGGTGCGGTGAGACTGTCCGTGACGGGTGACACGTCCCCACGTTTCATCGAACTCAACAATACGCTTTTTGTGCCTGATTTAAGAACAAATCTGATCTCGGTGGCAAAAATTACAGATCGAGGACACACGGTCATGTTTAAGGAGGATGTCGCCATGGTCATGGATCGTCAAGGACAAGTCAAGCTCACCGCAGACCGGAAGGGAGACCTGTACTATGTTCGCGCAGGCGCAGAATGCTCGGTGGCCACTTCACTGACGGAGCGTTCGGAGTTGAAAAAGTGGCATGAACGTCTGGGTCACCTGAACGTCAAGGACCTGACGAACATCGTTGGAAAGGCTGTTGGACCAGACGCAGTCGCTGGAGATCAAGGAGATGTGCTGGACTGTGACATCTGCCACAAGGGAAAGATGACTGCATTGCCTTTCCCCAGAGGAACTCCCCCTTGCACCGATCGTCTGCGAATCGTGCACTCCGATGTTGTCGGACCGATGCGCGTTAGCTCGCAGAGTGGGACGAGATTTTTCGTCACCTTCGTGGACAATTCGTCGAGGTGGTGTGAAGTTTACTTCCTGAGCCAGAAAAGCGGTGTTCTGGAAACGTTTAAGAAGTATAAGGCGCACGTGGAGAAGCAGACGGGGAGACAAATCAAGAGCCTTCACTCCGACAACGGTAGGGAATACCTCAATCGGGATTTCGAGGCCCTGCTCCTGGATCTTGGAGTTGAGAGAAGGTTAACGATTCCCCGTACGCCCCAACAGAATGGAACTGCCGAGCGGATGAATCACACCCTCCTCGATATGGCGAGGTGCCTTATGATGCAGTCCAGCCTGCCTCGGACTTTTTGGCCAGAGGCGGTGGCCACGGCATGTTACATACGTAACCGCTGCCCCACTAGCACCTTGGAGGGCGCAACACCGTACGAAATATGGAACGGAGAACTCCCCAGGCTGGACCACATGAAAACCTTCGGATCTGTTGTCTACGTCCTCGACAAGGACCCGAGTAAGGACAAATTTGAGGCAAGGTCAAACAAGGGTATATTTGTAGGTTATCCCAGGGAGTCAAAGGGCTATCGCGTTTGGCTTCCCGAACCTAAAAAGTTTATTGTTGCCAGAGATGTCAAGTTTCTTGAGGAAACTTCGAAACCCGCCGACGACCCGGATGAATTGGATCTCCTGGAGGAACCGGTTCGGGAACCTGTCAAGAACTTGCATCACCACGACGTGCCTGCCGTAGACGTCGAATTCATAGCCGCAAAACCTGCTACGCCGCCGCGACAGACGGCCGGCAGTCCAGAAGCAGGACAGCGACCCGCAGGCGTGACAAACGCACCTCGAGGACGAGGCAGGCCGAGAATTCTTCGCACCGGGAGTCGTGGGCGACCGAGGAAGCTGTACCAATCTTCTCACAGCACTGGAGCAGATGAGTCGGAGATTCCGACTGATATAATCAACGACGAGCTCATGGACGACGTTTTCGCCGCAGCGGCGGAAGTCTCTGTCCAGGAGGCCATGGATTCAGAAGAGAAGGACGAATGGGATCGCGCCATTCCATCCGAAGTGGAGAGTCTCGTTAAAAACGACACACTAAAAATCGTTACGAGGAAGAGAGGACAAAACGTCGTCGGCAGTCGACTGGTCCTGACCAACAAGTACGGGCCGGATGGATCCATTCAACGTCGCAAGGCACGCATCGTGGCCAAGGGATACAGCCAAAAGTATGGCGTGGATTACTATCAAACCTTCGCACCGGTGGCGCGCCTCGAGACCATCCGACTGCTGATGGCCATCGCCGTGCAAAACGAACTTAAAGTCCACCAGATCGACGTGGTGACGGCGTACTTGAACGCCCCGCTTGAAGAAGAAGTCATTATGGACGTACCCGAGCGAATGAAAGAGGCGCTTGAGAAGATATCTTCGGCCGAAGCTGAAACATCGACGATTGAGCTGAGAGCAAATGAAATGCTCAGCTCTTTACGTGCTGGAGGAAATGCCTGTAAGCTAAACAAGGCGCTTTACGGCCTGCGACAATCAGGGCGCCAGTGGCACTCAAGACTAGACGAAAAACTGAAAAGCCTTCATCTCAGCCCGACGAGAGGCGACCCATGCCTATACGTAGCACATCGGGGTACCGAAATCCTGCTGCTACTTATATACGTGGACGATATCTTGATCGCAGCAAGGGACTCAAGGTGGATCGCAGAAATCACACGCGGCCTAAAGAAGAGTTCGAGATAAAATACCTCGGCCTAGCACAATTCTGCTTGGGCCTCGAGATCAATCAAAAGAAGGATGAGATAACGCTCACTCAGACCGGATATATCTTGGATGTCCTCCGTCGGTTCGGGATGGAGAACTGCAACCCCGTCACCACACCGGCGGAACTTCGTGCAGGTCAATCGGGGGCAGCGGAGACGGCAAGCAAGGACAAATGGCCCTACCGCGAGCTCATCGGCGCATTACTGTACTTGGCTACCGCAACTCGCCCGGACATCGCCAATACCGTGTCGAGACTCCCCAATTCACGACAGCACCCGAGAAGAGCCACTGGACGGCGGCAAAACGGGTTCTACGTTACCTGGCAGGCACTGCCCAGATGGGTTTAAAGTACACTCCGACAGACCAACCCGTCTTCGGATTCTCCGACGCTGACTGGGGCGGCCACCTCACAGATCGGAAATCATACAGCGGATATGTTTTCCTCATGAGCGGCGCAGCAATAACCTAGAAGTCGCAGAAGCAGCGCTCTGTCGCGCTATCCTCGACGGAAGCAGAGTATGTGAGCCTATCGGAAGCAGTCAAGGAGGCTATGCATCTCCGGAGTCTCCTTATCGAAGCCAAGGTAGAAGAATTGGCCGAGCTAACAATCTATGTTGACAACCAAGGGGCCCAATTCCTGGCAAACGACCCGGTATCGCATACGCGCATGAAGCACATCGACATCCGATACCATTTCGTCCGAGATGCTGTACAAAACGACGCTGTGAAACTACACCACGTGCCAACTGATCAGATGACAGCGGACGTATTGACCAAGGCGCTACCGCGCCCGAGCCACGAGAGATGCATCACGAACATGGGACGCGAGATAATCGAAAAACCCCCGTCGATACAGCATACGCATTGAGGGGGCGTGTTGAAAATAATCGGATCCCAATGCGAACGCTCTATCGCCGGTCACGACGGAACCCTTTTTATCGAGGGGACGCGTACACTTTACCGCGACTCTCGTTCCGCTACGTTTTTCTTACTTCCGTTCTAACCACGCTCTGCTGAAATATACTATCGCGTGTCTGGTATTAAATCGAAGCAACGGAGAAGTATCGCACTGTATTTCGCATTATAAAATAAACAATCGTGATCTTCATCAGAGTCAGATTTATACTGTCCCCATATTCCAACACAAAATAATTACGTGGTGGTCACACGGAGGGTAAAATTAACCCCAGCTCGCGCACGGTCTTCTTGGATCGATTGCCACGAAGGAATTGCTGTCGCGATTCCGCCGACCCTAGTCTCTTCTTACGAAGGGAATCCCAAATTACCGTTAGAGGGCAGGGCAGTCCTCTCGGGCTCCAATAACTTATCGTAATTCTAGCTTAAAGTTGCACTTGGGATCAATTTGACCCTGGGCGACCAGGAAGGGTTAACTATTCGTGAGATCATTAGTCAATGCAATTTATGAGTCAACAAAAATAAAAGATTACAGTAAGTGCAACATGGCAAATTGTAATGCGCCGAGTTCAAACAGTATTATTCAAACCATGTTAGCATATCACTGCGTTGAAGTGAGTAAGGTCATATAGGACATCGATGTTTGCACAACCTTAAATAAATGAACAATTCATTAAGTTATTTATCCACGATTAATTAAATGATAAAAAACGATAAACGTTGTCTAACTTACGCCGCAAAAATTCTCCATTGACATGACGTACATCTTTCCAGCGGTGATTAAAATAGGTTCGCCAGTTCGTCTTATGAAGAGGACAATCAATTTTCGCACCCTCGGAGGCATTAAGTACCAATTGGAACAGTACCTGCGTGAGATGACAAATTTAATTTAATAAAGCCGATGCTTGCACGGCTTTTTTATCTCTCTGTAGTATCTATTTTGCTGCAGGGAGAGAAAAATAAGGTAGGTATCATCTAAAATAGTTTGGAAATAATCTCCAGCCGGTATGGCAATCGCGGGACATATCGGAAATCGGGGAAATTTTTCTATAGCGTATGGCAAAACAAAATAAAATGACAAAACTATTGAGAAGTGTGATACTGTCGCCACAGTTGAGGAATCATTCCCAGAGTCTTTTGCGTTCGGAGGCAATCCGGTTTGGTATTCAATGGGTAACGTATGAGTGTTTTACTATCAATTGTATAAATATGAATACCATACGCTTCATACAAACACGCGAAAAAATAATAATAACAATCCCATATTAAACAATATTAATATTATTATTCTTAATAATAATAAGAATAATCACTCCATATTCATAAGAAATAACACACGTAAAATATTTACCCTCCTATATGATTTATTTATCCAATTTACCTGATACACTGTTCGATTCTTATTAGTATCAGATCCAGCGCTTATTTGTATAAAGACAACTGTCAGTTCCTTGCTTTATGTAAGTGATTGTTGAGGAAGAAATATCGTCGTAAAAAATCAAGTTATAACGAGTTATATTACTATTTACGCGTATTGTACACACGGGAAAATAATTCATTGGGCAGCTGCTCCGCACGAAATATTTCTTTGGCTTAAATAGATATGTATTTGCGGGACACCCGTCAAATAAATTATTTTTCTGTGTGTATTGAATTTTGACGACCTTCAGAAAATACGGTCACGTTGCGTCCTAATCTAAGCGAGAGATCTAGCACTGCGTCGTCTTAAAGGTTTTGGCTAAACAGTAGATTGGCTAAACAGTAGATATATACGTCGACCTCAGAAAAGAGTGATACAGCCTTTACGGTTCACCTTATTAAAAAACTGATTTGGTCGGGGAAGCATGCATGAATATTTCAAAGAACTGTATAATCGTAACATAAATACTTACGTGTGTGTACCACAAATCCAAAACGAACTCCAAGTATAATAGACAGGACTTCACGATCGGTGTTCCTTCAAACGACTGACGGTTTTTCGTTTTGCTCAGGAGTTTCGTCGCGGTCGAAAAACAAATCTCCATACCGACTGGTAACTCACGCAAAATCGTCTGGGAAAAATCACGCAACTGTTGGACCTCGACAGCCCAACCGTTACGTGTGCGGTACTATACTAGGTATAGCAAAGTTCACACATCGTTACAAAGTTACGATACCTAAATATTTCCCGCGCAACTCTATGATTTTACCAATTTCTAGTCTACCCCATAGCTTTATCGTTATTAAATCGCATACGGCATGAAATTATGAAGCGTGGGTAATCTATCGCTGAACTTTTAGTAGTGTATACCGAACTAATTTGGGGTATTTTATATGCGTCTGGATAATAATTTGAAACATTTGTGGACTCGAAGTATGGGAAAAATTACGATATGCCGTAAATGGTACGGCGGCCAATGCATAGCGAAATTCGAGTTGTGTCTGGTTAAAAACGGAATTTTTTCAGTTCGTCCTCCAATTACTATACGAATCTGGAGATTATTACCATAATTTTCTCTCGATGTGTGGTGTACATACGCTGAGCTTGGAAGCAAAGAACTGGTCTCCATTATCCATTGTCCGGGCAAGGTGTTACAGAAAAGATGAAATACTGAGGCGGCGGTGAACAATGTAAATCGTAAGCGGTCTTCGCTGCTAGTCCCCTGTGCAACTATCTAAGCGAAGAAGAGTCGTAATTATACCAAAAGAAAGTAATCCAACAGGCCGCGTCGATCTACCTGAGAACACGTGCAGCTGAGAGAAAACATATTCAAGCCGACAAGTAAAAGAAGATACGACTGACACGTGGTCACCATGACATCTGTGTACCTTCACCAAGAAAAAAATGCAGAATGTCGTTAAAAATCAAATCATCACAAGTAACAGGTATGAGCGCTTCACGTATGTGACCTACCTCCCACAAGTGTACGGAACATCCCTTCAGGATGACAAATCATCTTGTTAGATAATATGACATCCCTTCAGGCTGTCATATCATCTTTTATTCGACCGTTAGTATATGACATATCTCTGAAGTATGTATGAAGAAATGAAGCGCATGCAATAGTGAAGTGAAGTGAAGTGAGAAGACATACTTGTGAGAGGTTCTTCAACTGTAAGCTGTTCGAACATGATAGAATTTAACTATACACCAAGAGAAACAAATCGGAATGGTTTCTAAATTCGTACAGCAAACCTCCAGTTGCATAGATGACTTTCGATAATAGTATGTCGGTTACTTTACAAATCTGTAAACACTATTCCTATATTTTTCTCAGTGTATCAGATATGATTAATCTTTAGTTTACTTACTTCAAGACACGCTTGTGTTCCAGTATGCAAGCAACTATTTCACGGTAATACAAATCTTTTTGGAGATCAGTATCTAGTTGGACACTGCCTTCGTTATCCACTTGTCCCATATTTTCAAAACGATATCTACAGGGAAATACCGTCGACATCGGATAACGAATTAATATAAAAATATGGTAACTCCAAATCAACTTCAATTTGTTCCATACTATTCATCATAATTATGCAAAAACGATTATTGGCAACAAAGTCGTTTTAATGGTCTTCAAATTCGGATGCATAAATTAGACATTCACATTAATTAAATAGAATATGTCGCTGCCAATTTTTATTGCTCCACACGGTTTAGGTACCGTGGACAGGAACGTTGTTTCTGTCCACGTTATCAGCGTTCTAAAATGTATAATAAACGCCCAATTTAGGTATTATACCCGACTGTGTTGAATTTTCATACTGTCGCCAGTAAATCGTTATGAGAAGGAACGCATTAAGTTTTTCTATGCTATTGTTCATATTGTGTTGTTACACCGATCCTTTAAGAATTACGGGCTCCTTCACTTTTCTCTCTTCTTCCTTATGCCTTGTCGTCGATTCGATTCTTGGGTCCGGAGCTTCGTCACGCCCCATCAGGTGTCAGTAGTCTCGGACATACGGGTATAGTCGTAGTTCCTACGTTCTATCTCCGGAGCTACGTCCTTGTCCGATTTCCTATCACCTACGGGACTTCAGTCTCAGGAATCGAACACGTGGCACATTCTAGTCTTTAGGTATCCCATACCGAGGCGCTGGACCTTGCCTCTGGACCTACTATTACAGTAGTTTCCGAACCACTTTCGCACAAAAAACACCACAGAAAATTCTTAATACTTGCCGGGAATCGAACCCGGGCCTACTGCGTGTGAGTTGCGCTCGGATCCACTCGGTCACATTCACCCTTTCTATGCTATAGTTATTTTTTAAATATTATTAGTGGTATAACCTGAGTATGTTCAACAATGCGCAAATATGTAGTGCAATCACCATGAAGAACGTATCAATACCCACAAAGGTTATCATGGCTATACCAGTGACTGTGAATCCGTGTAAGTACATAGGATAGAAATACTTGTCCGGATCGACAAGGTAATCGGCCGCAAAATATCTAACATGGGGTCTCGATTCGTTGAGCGGCGCGATCATATCCATGACAATTGGTATAAGTGGTGCTGCCGACCAAGCCATTATGGCCGTATAGACCACAGCTAAATATCGACATTTAAAATGTAGTGTATCGTTTAAAACACTCATACATATCAGTGATCGACTAACTTAGATACGCTATTGTGAAACGCATTCCTTTCCGGCCATGTTCGTGAAGAACTTTTAGTTCTGGAAGATGATGTGTGCATTTCCAGTCATCTCGTATCCCATCGAGAAGGTATCGTACCTTTAACATTCATGAGTCATTAGATATAATACCGAATTTTTATATACTGATGCCTCGAATTTCAGAGCAATTGCATCGACAATTCATTTTTACGTAATTCAATACATTTTATGTTTCCTTACGTTGTGACCATGATAGAAAAAATTTAACACCTTTATGGTGCACCCAAAGTTCACTGCTAGAGGTGAATAACAATCGACGAAGCTAGCAGCGTCACCCCATGACTTTACCAATTGCAGAGCCTAAATATAATGGATATTTGCGGAATCACAAAAAATCGTTGTGTTCGATGAATATTGATACATAATATGTTTTTTTTTATTTTTGCTCCCTCATAAAGGAAGCTATATTCTCGTAACAAACAAAAAAATCAAAATTTTAGTGTCAGAGTACGTCAAGAAATGGAATTTTTAGCGGTGTTCGGATACGTCGTGCTTGCATGACAAATCTGCATAGTTTACAATGACTATAACTCGGAAATGGCTTGGAATCGTTAAAATTTGGTACGCTGTTAGTCATTAAATCTCTTCCCGCAGTGCAGTTTTCATTAAAATTGAGGTCCGGTTCGAGATTTTACAGGATTTTAAAATGTTTTCGTAAAAAAAAAGTTAAAAATTGAAATTTTTATAGCGCTTCCTTATAAAGTTGAAAATTGAAATTTTCATATCGTTCTCTCATAAAAGTTGGAAATTGAAATTGTCATATCGTTTTCTCTTGATGTTCCTTTATTCGCGAAGCTTCTTCTATGAGGAAGCATCTTCTGTATTTTTTGAATTCCTCATAGAGGAAGCTTCGCGAATGAAGGAACATCATGAGAAAACGATATGACAATTTCAATTTCCAACTTTTATGAGAAAGCGATATGAAAATTTCAATTTTCAACTTTTTTCAACATCAACGTCTTGTTAAACTTTCATGCAAAACGGCTGGTCGATTCAGATTTAGCGCGTAAAAATACTCTATCGTCACGCTTCACTTTGTCGGATCTGCGCTTGGCTCGAAAAAATACATGGAAGTAAGCGATCCTGAATTTTTTTTTTTTGCACTTTCGATTTGCACTCAAGAAACCCAATTGATGCCTCTTTATGTAACTTTTTCAACCCCATCATATCCATCGTCTTGTGTATATCTTGGTGTAGGTCACAATAGGCACCTGGGTTTTTACGTGATACCAACGGTAAGCAAAGAAATTGATGTTTAAAAATACCCAAAATCACTCATTTTTGCAATTTCGGTTATAAAAATGCCCGATAAAATTTTTCGCTAGTTGTCGTTCCGGGACTGTATTTCCATGTATTTTTTCACGCGGATCACGAATTTGGCCCTTTTTTTATTCATAGATGAATATTTAATATGGAAAAATGCGTCTCAAAAAAAAAAAAAGAAAAAAAAATGCATGCAATTCAAAAAAATTCAAAATGCTATCAAATTTAAACGGCTCGACCGATTATTCCCAAATTAAATACTGATCGTTGGTCGATTACAGTCCATTTATGTGCAAGTATTTAGCCCGAAATGTAAAAAATTGTGGGCACTAGAGCGCGCACAGACATTTTCAAAAAATTCAAAACCGCGTAAAATCTGAATGACTGCATACATTTGGTTAAAAATTGGATCGAATAATGAGGATTTACCCGTCAACATGTGTGATAAATTTCACCTCGATATCTCAAGCCGTTTTCAAATTATGAACGTTAAATGAATTGCACACACACACATACATACATACATACATACATACATACATACATACATACATACATACATACATACATACATACATATTGTGACGTGATTTTTCAATCACCGTCACAAAATCAGTCTAATCATTCTCGGTATCTCGGACCTCTCGCGCTCCCGTGTTTACGTTTCGGCTATTGTCTCGCGCTGAGTCGTGTGTTCTCGCTCGCGCTACCGTAGACTCCGGCTATCGCTCTCGCTCGAGTTCGTGCGTCTCGCTCGCGCTACCTGTCACTTTGTGCGTTCGCGAGTGGACTAGAGTACGGCGTGTGTTACGCGAATTCCGTCCGAATTCGTTGCCGATTTTTCTGTGTCGAGATGTGTCGTGAATAACGCTCTTGAGGTGCAGTGATCGTGCTGAAGTTCTCGGTGCATCCTGAGATGCCGCTCCCGTACCTTTGTGGATCAAATTACGCTGCTTCGGTAAGTTTTATCGTAAGATAAATTTTCGATCGCGTATAGGATTCGTTCTCGCTCCGCTCGCTTCGATCGTTCGATCAGCTGAGCGTTCCCGATGCACGGGTGTGCGAGCTCCCGTGGCTTAATAGCCAAAAACAAATAATTGTTCTCGTGATTTAAAGATCCCGATTTACGGATTTCGTTTGTTATTTTATTGGCAAAGGGATCGCGACCCTTCTACCATAACCCGCATCCTGAGCGACCGTGCATTTCCGGCCTCGTCGCTTTCGCGAGTATTTCCGGCGTTATCGTTACTCGAGCTTCGCGCTCGTGGATCCCGATACCGTTTGTGTTTTGTTGTACCGTTTCGTTATGTCCTTGCGGAGGTCGACTCGCTCAATCGACCTCCAGTTTAGTCCGGATTCTCAATCTCCGGCGAAACAAAAATTGATTAGTGGAGTGAGCCCGCTCAACTTACTCCCGGTTTAGTCCGGTTGTTAATACCGGCGAAACAAAAATTAACTGGCGCCCACCGGGACGCCGTTGCACTCGCGGAGGTGGCGGCCGAAGGTGACGTTTTTGAGTTCCCGATTTCGCGTAAAGTTTTAGTTTTTCGGTTTTCGATTTTTTTTTTGCTACCGTTTCGCGTGAGTTCCCGAAAAACACGTCACAATACATACATACATACATACATGCATACATACATACATACATACATACATACATACATACATTCATACATACATACATACATACATACATACATACATACATACATACATACATACATACATACATACATACATACATACATACATACATACATACATACATACATACATGCATGCATACATACATACATGCATACATACATACATACATACATACATACATACATACACATACACCCAGACATTTTTTCTAAATGTGTTTTTTGGATGTTTGGGAACATTCTGAACACGTTTACATCAAAATCTCGAAAACTAATTTTTTCACGAAAACAAAGCTTCCTCTATGAGGAAGCAAAATATCAAGATTTTAATGTCAGAGTACTTAAAATAGTCTAAATTTGGTGAAGATGAATCGAGCCGTGTCGATTTTATAAAATTTTGAAATTTGTTAACTTCTTATTTTACGCGTACACGAACGCATGCATCAAATGTCACGCTAAGAGTAAAACCATTTTGAGATTCGTCTTCAGTGGGGAAAAATACATAAATCCGTCTCAAAACGACGAATTATGTAAATTTCAGTCAGCGATTTTCCACGATAAATTTTATGGTAACTTTTGACCAATTCAATTTTATGAGATGCATTTTTTTAATGTTGCAAAAAAATGCTACAAAGTAATTTGCAGCCGGATTCCGCATTTCTTACAATTTTGCCTGTAGCTTCCTCTACAAGGAAGCCAAAAATCGGTGAGGGAACTTTCATATCGAGAAAGCTATGCGCAAAATTGTAAGAAATAAAGAAGCAATGGGCAAAGTACATTCCAACTTTTTGAAGCCGTGACAAGACCTACCTGAGGCACGAAAAGACTGTAAGTATAGAGCAGTATAGCTATGATTATAGTGCTTCGTTCAAAAAAAGGTCGTTCAGGCCAGAGACCGGTAAGACAGAGTAGTCGTTTATTATAAGTGTAGTAAGATGTTTGTTGGTCAAAGATGTCCTGAACATTTGAAAAGGGAATCGTTGTACTGTTCAGTTTACTTTTATTCCTTTTCCGTGACATGTTACGTATTATCAAGAGTGCGGTAGCGTTCGAGTGCAAAGTTTTCTTGACTGGAGCAGACTTCGACGTGTCTACGATAAGGCTGCCATCGTATGATAATATCAAGAGTTACGGTAGCGTCTCGACGCCAAGTACTTAATGAGGCACACGATATATATTTAACAATCGACGATGAAAAATGAATAATGACAGGGTTCATGCAGTTTCATGCATTGTACGTGCATATAAACCATCGCGTACAAGCAAAAACTGTCTCCAGTAGTGTCGGATCAATTTGCATATCCAATGACCACCGATAAAGGGTTGTGTAAGGATGATGCTAGGGCTTCCATCATAAGATAATGCTATGAATTGGACCGGATCGCAGAGGCAAACAAATTATAGCTGACACCTCAAAGCCTATAGGAAGGTTATAAGACTATAAGAAATAAAAGGCTATAAGAAGAGTTGGAACTAAAAGGCTATAAGAAGTGAAGAGAAGGAACATTTTTATTCTCGAAGATGCTTAGAACTGTTGGTTAACTGTGTAAATACCACTTAAAATCCGCTTACCCGTAATATTAGTGAATGAATAATTTATTTCACCGAAGGGTGAGCGTGGCCTAGAGCGTCGGCGCGCGTCTCACACAATTTTCTGTGGTGTTTTTTCTGTGAAAAAGTGGTTCGGAACCCACTATAATACTAGGTCCGAGGAAAATACCAGCGCCTCGGTATGAGAAACTGAAAGGCTGGAAAGTGCTGCGGGTTCGATTCCCGAGACTGAAGTCCCGTAAGTGATAGGAAAACTGATGTTTTACTTTATGTATGTTTTACATTTCAGTATTTTTAATTTGCATTGTGTTTTTGTTTTTCAGATGTCGGTGCCCTCGACAAGGTGACAAGTTTTCGTCTCCAGGATATCGCGGTCTATGGCCTTATCAGTTTTTTTTTCGAAAAAGAAGTATTAGGAACGTCCTGACATTTCTGGTATTGTCGGTGGTACTTAATATTTAAAAAATTGAGACAAAGTGCATCCAACCATACACCATCACCACCAGCAAGATATCTGTCATATCAATTGATAACTTTTGCAGCGTGAGTTAATTAATTTTTATTAGTGTCTATTGTAGCGCGGCAAAATTTTGCGCATTTTTTTTCCTAGCTGGTTCGGGCTCACACAAGGCGACACCGCAGGGCTTAGCGCGTAAAATAGAATATTTATTAATCTAAGTGTGAACAAATTTCATGTACGCCGGGACGAGAGCACCGATTGAGGAGAGAGTCCGACGTCGAGGTCGGAATTTGAGTCGCGAGCCGGATATCTGGAACTGGAGTACCGAATATAACCGTTCTACCACCCTGCTGTCAGAGTCGTCGACGCTAAGAGGAAAGAGTCGTCTGAGAAAATCTTCGACTCATCTAGTCAACGCATCGCATCGATATTTGCAGTCGTCCGGAGTCTCGGGCTGCAAAGAAGATTTATCGGGAGTCTCCCGTCAGGGAGAATTGAGTACCTCTGAGGGAGCTCTGTATTGGCAGCGTTTAAAGAAGATTGCGTTCGCGCGAAGAGTCGATCAGCGGATCGATGCGCGTGGCGTCTGACAGGACGCGTGCCGTGTGCAAAACTCCGGAAAGGGCCGAGCAATGCTCGAATTTGTGCGAATTTGTCGTGACGATTAGGCAGGGGGGTAGGGATAACGGTAGCGAGCGAGATCGCGGATCGAGACTCAGGGCACTTCTCCGTTGTGAGCCCGAGCGAGCGGATTTGTCGTGTCATCGAGTCCCGGGAATTATCCATGGAAGGAAGATGGATTTCTTCACGGCCATTATATCCGGACCGTTTTTCCCGTTCACGTGGTTACGACTCGATTCGGTGAGCTTTCGTCCAAGGCTTTATTGTTTGTGTGAAGCTACGGCCAGTTAATATTTTGTATTGTAAATTTTGTAATCCCGTGCGTGGGAAATTAAAATGTGTAACCGACGGCGTGCTTCGTTCGGCCGTGCCGGAGGGATCGGGACCGCCGTGTTTCGACAGGTGTATTTTTGTGACGTTGCGTACGGGTTTTTTTGTGTATTGTTTATTGCCGCGTGGTCGGCTCGGGAAACCGTATGCGGCCTTCCTCGAAGCCGTCGAGGTTTTTCTTTCCGGCGGAAAAAATTAATAAAGTTCGAGCCTTCAATTTAGTAATTTGCGGGAGGGGTAACAGTGTCGCCTTGGAAGCTTTCACGGGGAGTCGCCTTATTCGTCGCGTCGTCGCCTGCGGACGTCTCTAGCGCGTGATTATGTGTGTGTGATAATTTTCTCATTGCCGCATCGATTGGGCCGGGTGATTGTTTAATGCCGCATTAATTGGGCCGGGTAAAAGAGAGTGCGTTGGTCTGTGTCGGCCACGCCGTGTGAGTGTGTGGGAGAGAGCGTCTTAAAATCACGCGTGAAACAAATATGAGAGTCCGGGAGGCGCGACCGTCGGTGTGTGTGCGTGAATGTGTGAGCGTCGGAGTGTGCAAATGTCGTGTACCGAGGAAAAGATCTTCTTGTAATAAATTGTTATTCAGTTATTTACGGGACGAGGGTTTTACCCCGGGTTCTCCGGTTTTCCCCTCATTAGTTTGTTTCTTTTAATTAAATAAATATTCGAGTCGTGGTTCCCGTATTTGTTTTGATTTGACTTATTTATTCGTTTGTGTTTGTGAGTCCGCCCGAACAATTAATCGCTTATCCAGCCACTCTACCCTCGAGATGACAGCAGTTGAGCCGGGACTGTTAGGTTTCTCTCTCGGTGCATTTTGGTGCACCTGGCGCCCATCCCGTTCGGGAAAATAAAAAGGGAGAGAAACTCGGGAATCTGGTAGACGGTTTTCGGTATTAAGAAATCGTGCTACAAAAATTTGGCGCCCAACGTGGGGCTCGATTAAGAGTTCGGGGGTTTTTTATTCTAACCCAAAATTGATATATAAAAAAAAATGGCTGTAGATTATAAAGGCTGAGCAAAGGCTGAGCTGTAGATTATAAAGGCTGGTAAATTTTCGCGATGATCGTTTGAGTTTCGACGTTAGATTATATTCGGTTCCGTTATTCTCGACTTTGCCGGTGACCAGGGCTTTGCCCTCCCGTGCGAGTGTTGTGTTGTATTGTATAGCGGTGGCCAGGCGACTCGGCCTTGTGCGAGGTTTCGTCCGGGACGCGCTCGTGTGTCGTGTGTTGATGTTTTTTTTTGACGCCAGTCCGAGTTTGACGTTACGAATTTCTCGGATCTGGTCAGTTATAGGAGTGGTACGATTTTAGCATTGGGAGAGAATATTATCGATATTATTTTGGCGAGCTCGGTGCGCCCGTACCTGTGTCTTTGTCTGCCTCTCTCTCGTGCGATCGTACTCGCGTAGAGCGGTGTACAGTGCGGGCTCCGGTAAGGATGGCCTTTTGATTCCTACGGACTGACTATTTTTCTTTCGGTTTATTTATTGACTCTTATTTATTGTTGCTATTTTATTCGATTTTTATTAAGGGCCATTAGTCGCAGTTTTTATTCATTGATGTCGTTATTGGACTTTTGTCTTCTGATTTTATTTATTTGGCTTAATTTGCTGATTTTATTTGTTAATTCATTTCCGAGTTTTATTTATTGACTTTCATTTTGTTTATTGACTCTATTTTATTCATTGAGGCATTTTATCTTTTGACCTGATTCATTTTATTAATTGACGTGTTTAGTTATTTACTTTTATTGCATTTACTTATTAACCGGACCCGTTACATCCATTTACTCCTTTTAATCCTTTTATCCGTTACCCATTTATTTGTTTATTTGTGTAGTCCTGTCACCTGGATATGTAATGGATACCCGGGAGCGTTCCCGGTTTTCCTATTTATGATTCCCCAATACAATCTTAAGGGGGGGAGTGCTGTCGAGGAACAGCATCTCTCGATAATCGGATACTTCCGGGACTGCCATGGTTTTAGTGGCTGATTTTTAAGAGGAAATGATATTCGGATACGTCCCTTGTGCTTTGCCACTCGGGGTGCTCGTGCCTTTGGGGTGTCATGGGACTTATTTCATTACCGTTGTTCAATAAAAAAAGGAAGAAAAGAAGTTGTATTGGTTAAGAACATCCGATCGTGGATGCTAATTCATAGTTTACTTGTTCACGAAGGGAGGTTTATTTCCCGGGATGCGGATCTTTGAAATTCGTTGTACCGGATGAATTTTTTTTGCCTCGCCGAAGGAACTTGTGGACCTGTTTGTTTAATTTGCGATCTATTCGAGGTTGGCGATGCGTCGGGTCAGCGTGGTGGTCTTATCAAACCTCTTGCACTGTTCTCACGTGAGCTAATATATCTGTCGGCTATCCTACAACCATAATGACAACTTGGAATTAATTATTTTTACGAACGACTTGAAAGTTTCATTGATACTCCCGGAGGACACGCGAGTGCTTTCCGGAGGTAGAGTTTCCGTTTCCGAGCTGATTTCTGATTTTTAGTCGGTCGTGATTCTACTCATGATCTCTCGGGTTTAGGTTACTGTCCATCGTCCTATATGTTTTCTGTTTGTTTTCCGTTCCTTTAGTGTCTGGGGTAAACTTCTCGGGGATTGTTTTCAAGGAGAGCCTTTTGATGCGGAGATGCACCGCGTATTTATTTATCTTGCAATTTTATTTCTTGTTATTTTCTATAAAAGGTACTGCGGCGTTGTCAAAGTGTGAGCCGTTGTCGGTACTTTTCGCGGGTCGAGTCTTGAGTTTTTGATTTCCTTGGATGAGAGTTTTCCGACCGAGGGCGGTCGAGGTTTTAAGGGGGGGAGTGTTGTAGCGCGGCAAAATTTTGCGCATTTTTTTTCCTAGCTGGTTCGGGCTCACACAAGGCGACACCGCAGGGCTTAGCGCGTAAAATAGAATATTTATTAATCTAAGCGTGAACAAATTTCATGTACGCCGGGACGAGAGCACCGATTGAGGAGAGAGTCCGACGTCGAGGTCGGAATTTGAGTCGCGAGCCGGATATCTGGAACTGGAGTACCGAATATAACCGTTCTACCACCCTGCTGTCAGAGTCGTCGACGCTAAGAGGAAAGAGTCGTCTGAGAAAATCTTCGACTCATCTAGTCAACGCATCGCATCGATATTTGCAGTCGTCCGGACTCGGGCTGCAAAGAAGATTTATCGGGAGTCTCCCGTCAGGGAGAATTGAGTACCTCTGAGGGAGCTCTGTATTGGCAGCGTTTAAAGAAGATTGCGTTCGCGCGAAGAGTCGATCAGCGGATCGATGCGCGTGGCGTCTGACAGGACGCGTGCCGTGTGCAAAACTCCGGAAAGGGCCGAGCAATGCTCGAATTTGTGCGAATTTGTCGTGACGATTAGGCAGGGGGGTAGGGATAACGGTAGCGAGCGAGATCGCGGATCGAGACTCAGGGCACTTCTCCGTTGTGAGCCCGAGCGAGCGGATTTGTCGTGTCATCGAGTCCCGGGAATTATCCATGGAAGGAAGATGGATTTCTTCACGGCCATTATATCCGGACCGTTTTTCCCGTTCACGTGGTTACGACTCGATTCGGTGAGCTTTCGTCCAAGGCTTTATTGTTTGTGTGAAGCTACGGCCAGTTAATATTTTGTATTGTAAATTTTGTAATCCCGTGCGTGGGAAATTAAAATGTGTAACCGACGACGTGCTTCGTTCGGCCGTGCCGGAGGGATCGGGACCGCCGTGTTTCGGCAGGTGTATTTTTGTGACGTTGCGTACGGGTTTTTTTGTGTATTGTTTATTGCCGCGTGGTCGGCTCGGGAAACCGTATGCGGCCTTCCTCGAAGCCGTCGAGGTTTTTCTTTCCGGGGGAAAAAATTAATAAAGTTCGAGCCTTCAATTTAGTAATTTGCGGGAGGGGTAACAGTGTCGCCTTGGAAGCTTTCACGGGGAGTCGCCTTATTCGTCGCGTCGTCGCCTGCGGACGTCTCTAGCGCGTGATTATGTGTGTGTGATAATTTTCTCATTGCCGCATCGATTGGGCCGGGTGATTGTTTAATGCCGCATTAATTGGGCCGGGTAAAAGAGAGTGCGTTGGTCTGTGTCGGCCACGCCGTGTGAGTGTGTGGGAGAGAGCGTCTTAAAATCACGCGTGAAACAAATATGAGAGTCCGGGAGGCGCGACCGTCGGTGTGTGTGCGTGAATATGTGAGCGTCGGAGTGTGCAAATGTCGTGTACCGAGGAAAAGATCTTCTTGTAATAAATTGTTATTCAGTTATTTACGGGACGAGGGTTTTACCCCGGGTTCTCCGGTTTTCCCCTCATTAGTTTGTTTCTTTTAATTAAATAAATATTCGAGTCGTGGTTCCCGTATTTGTTTTGATTTGACTTATTTATTCGTTTGTGTTTGTGAGTCCGCCCGAACAATTAATCGCTTATCCAGCCACTCTACCCTCGAGATGACAGCAGTTGAGCCGGGACTGTTAGGTTTCTCTCTCGGTGCATTTTGGTGCACCTGGCGCCCATCCCGTTCGGGAAAATAAAAAGGGAGAGAAACTCGGGAATCTGGTAGACGGTTTTCGGTATTAAGAAATCGTGCTACACTATATTCTCTATATTCTCTATATTCTCTATATTCACCATATTTTCTATATACAATAAACAATGACGATTTGTCTGAAATCTTTGACTGAAGTAACGAACTTCAATGTCCTATTTCACGTTCTTCACCAAAATGCAATGATTATGTACCTTGTGCGTGAACAAGACCTGACTAAAATTAATTGAAAAGAATCCTATATTGTCGGCCCATTCACACTTTCAACTTTAGGGATTTCCTTACTAAAACTCGTTTTTGTTCAAATTTGATAAAATTTTTATGGAACGTAGAGAGAAGTGACTTTTATTGATTGCTATCTTGAAAATAAAATATTAGGCTCACGGGCGGACAATAAAATAAATTTGGTTTATTCACAGCGTTCAAGCCTTCAATCGCGCCACTAGTGAAAATGTGGCAACGCCGCGCCCGCACCACGCTCAATATACTGGGTGATTCAGGAGGTTTTTCACATACTTTACTGGCGAGTTGATCGTGAATTGAGCAAAGTTACAAAGCCGTTTTTTTAAATTCGCCATTGTTATTTAGATATCAGCATTATAAATTTAAATAATGGGGCCAATCAGAGCAGACAATCTTATCGCGCTGGAACGTTCGAGATTACCGTGCGAAGGCCTGACAATATTGTACGGAGTGCAACTCAGGTTACGTGATAGATACTGTGTTCACGCCGGAGCTGTACAGACTAACCACCTAAAATCTCCATCGAATAGATGGGAATTTCCGGTACTTTTAAACAAAAATTAATTTACCACGTTGGTCTCAGCAACTCATTTTTTTTCTTTTTTTTCAAATATCCAATCGGCTGTGAAGATCAATCAGCTAAATTCTCCAGTAGACAGATGAGAATTTCTGACACATTTCAAGAAAATTCGTTTCAGATACTTTTAACTTAATTAAATTCCGGCACTTCAAAATAAATTTGTTTTCGGCACTTTCAAATAAATTTGGTTAAAAGTGCCGAAACCGAATTAGTTTGAAAATGCCTGAAATTAGTTTGTTTAAAAGTGCCTAAAATTAAATTGTTTAAAAGTTGCAGAAATTCCTATTTGTCTAGTGACGAGCTCCGCGGATTAGTTCGTACAGGCAATTGTGTACGTAAAAAAAATTGTCTAGAATGGTAAGACTAGACTTGTAAATGAATTTTTGTTTGAAAGTACCGGAAATTCTCATCTATCCAATAAATAGTAAAGCTAATTGTTCTGCCCGCATAATTGGGTATTTGAAGCACACAAATAAAAATTTATTAACAATTCTCAAGCTATTTGGGTAAACGAATTTTTGTCTAAAAGTGCCGGAAATTCCCATCTATCGAGTGGAGAGCTTAGCTGGTTGGTCTCTACAGCCCCGGCATGAATGCAAAATCTAGCACACGACCCAAGTTGCGCCCCGTAAAGTGTTGTCAGACGTTCGCACGGTGATCTCGAATGTACCGGCGCGGCAAGATCCAATCTGATTGGTTCTTTAAATTAAATTTATAATGCTTATATCTAAATAACAATTGTGAATTTTGAAAAATGGCCTTGTAAGTTTGCTCAATTAACGACCAACTACTTGCCGGTAAAGTATGTGAAACACTTCCTAAATCACCCTGTATATACCGCGCTATTTCAACAGCTACGACTGCAGTGTTATAAATGCTCGGCGCCACTTGCCAAAGCAATTATAGTTATTTTTTTATTATTGATTATATAATGATCGATCGGAGAGTTTGGGGACCTGTAGATATTAGTGTTGCAAATAGACGGGCGAAGTATCGAAGAGAGAAACATATGGTATTCACCGGGATTCGAACCCGGATTAATCGGTTACTGAGTAAGAGCGTCAACCACTGCGCTAATGTCACCTATATGTTTCTCTCATTTAAATCGTCCTCTTATATGCCATGCAGGGCGGTTACAATTAATTAGTTGGAACGGAATTGATTAATTAGTGGGAAGAACAATAATTGCAAATTAAGAATAAGTGCGAAATCTCCTTCACATTGAGTCTAATAATTCAATATTTAACTCTTTATTAAACATTGAAACTGAGCTTTGCCAGCAACGATAGACGATAAATCTTCTAAACTTAAGAATAGACTACGCGTTAATAGATGCGATAAAATTGACTCGAGAATACGTTTTATACGGGTTACGTTCGCTTTGCCGTGGACGCATTCCGCAAGTAAAACTTCTACGCTCTCAGCACCACCCGTTACATAAGTTTGACTTAGAATTTCTAACGTCACATGGCTTTCTGCCAGCTCTGCTGCTTTTTCTAAATTCTGGCGGAGGCGTGATCCTAAAAAGGTTTTAGTAGTAATTTAAACTGCGCTGTCTCCACCGTGCAGTTTTCTTTCTGCAAATAAGCTGCAGTTCCCACGCAAAACCGAACAAGATCTTCTTTGGTAATACGAGAACTATCTAATGCCTTTACAATAACTTCATCGAGTCGCTCGCAGTCACGGAATCCGTCGTGAATTCCGTAAATAGCCATTTCACCTAATTCTGCCGAAGCAATCTCCGATAGCTTATAGTTAGGCCTCTTTGGAAAAGCTTTTTTCAAAAAAGGAAGGGTATCACCAAAACATGTAACAATGGGTGCGAATTCGTCAAGCATACCTAAGTTCTGCACATCTCGCAAAACAAGACGTGTCTCGAACTTACTGGCGTTGTGACCAAATAGAACGATTGAGGAGCCGTTGTCTTTCAAAAACTGAATCAATTCAGCCTAAACCTTAGCAAGCGGTGCCGTTATAATTTAGTCTTCGTGAAGCATGAGCTTATCGTTACTAATGATAAATCCGTTCGTTTCAGTAGCACGCGAAGAGAAATTCTTTTTCGGCAAAATGTAGCGCATAAACTATTAGTCTGTACCTGATACTTTCGCTGCTAGTTGACAAAGTTCGGTCGTCATTCCCAATCCCGTCGTCTCTACGTCAAAAATAACTACTACGCTGTCTACGCAGGAATTAAAATCATTTTTAATCCTACAAACCGTTCAAATTCATGCCGTGGTCAAAATTCCTGCCCATCTTCGCAGGCTAGACGTTTTGTGAAATTCCACCCGGGTGAAGATATTACCATTTCCCTCTGTCATGCTGGTATGGATCCGAGAGTAAGTGGATAGCCTTCGGCCCGTGGACGACGTCAGGTGTGCCTCACTGAGCTCTATTTCGCTCGCAGCGCAGACACTTCTTAGCATTATTTCGCTCGAAGTGTGGTCTCGATAATCCAAACGCCGTCTCGGTCAAATCGGCAGCCTAAATCGTATCCTCTGACAATTATTGCAACTCTCTGGTCTTACACAGATCTGTTACCTCGCACAGAAAGATCCGCCATAATAAACTAAAAAATAAAATAAACAAAGGGGAAGAAGACGAATCGATGTTTGTTTCTCGAGCTCTTGATTTTTGCTTGCTTTGACCAAGACCCTCGCGTTGACTGGAAACAGGCATAGTAGAAATAAAAGTCTTACTCACTTGGTAATAATCAATAACAAAAGATGAAAACAATATTGAGCTCTATTAGCACTTATCGGGTATCTATCGTATCCCTTGAAATACAAAGAAAAAAAACTTTCTTTTCACTTGCGTCGCTCGCAAAGATCGGCTCCGATCGCCTGTTCGTTCAACACGTGGTTGTACTACTCGTCGCTGCCTGTCTCACACCGCCGGTCTCCCCCGACTCTCTTCTTCTTCTTCTTCTTCTGTTTGTAGTTGGCTCCGGTAGCCGCTGCGGGCGGGTTTGTACCATACGGCCATGTTCTGGATTTGTGAGTAGCGCGAAAAATAGGGTGATACGAAAGTGAAGAGGAGTTTAGATGGATAACTTGCAGTTATTGATAAAGGATGTGATGATTAGGATGATGCTGGGAGAAGGGTCAGCGATGAGTGATTCTACATTGTAAGGCGGAAACACCTTTTTGTTAAGCAGGGACTGAAGCATAACTTGACGTTCTTGAGCGAAGCGAGAGCGCGACCAAAAAACGTGGTTCAAGTCTTCCGAATCGAAGCCTTATATACATGCAGGTGAATCTATATTTTTCCTGTGGAGGCTTGCAGCTAGGTAGTATTGATTGGAGCGCATCCTGCAGATAGAAACTATAGCTTGTGACGTGATTTTTCGATCACAGTCACGAAAATGCCAGTAATTAGTATTTTCCAAATACGGTTACCGATTTAATTTATTATAGTTCCCGATTCACTTCTCTTTTGCTATTCACGGCACCTTCCAGCTCTCGTTAAGAATGAGTTTCGTGACGTTTTGCGATCTCGTCCGGTATTGTTGAGATAAGCTCAGGAAATTGAGACAGATTTTGTCGTTTTGTTGAGCTTAAGATTTAGCTCAGGTCGGGATTTCTGAATCTATTCGGTGGAGGGAATCTCGATGTAACGAGAAGCACGAATAGAGAAGAGCCCGACGAGATCTCGTCGCGAATACGTCGAAGTCCGGTGCAAACCCGGCCCTCTATTTAGATGATAATGCACGGCGTTGGAGAACAGGCGGAGTTACGGCTTTATCCAGGCAAGGGTCGAACACCTTGTGCTGTGTTTTAGTTAGACGAGAGCCTTGTTCTCACGACGTGAATTGAGAGTAACGATCGCAACGAATCTCAAAGTTACTGCATATAGTACGGATCCCGTTTGAATTGACGCTCTGTAATAGTTTGAGAGGGCAGTGGTTATCGGCTAAGAGTCTCGCAATAATCGTAACGTCCCGTTAGAAGTATTGTCTTAGGCTAATCGGTCTACCGAGCTATTGTCTCACGCGCTGAGTCACTCGTTCTCGCTCGCGCTGCCGTGGACTCCGGCTATCGCTCTCGCTTCGGTTCGCGCATCTCGCTCACGCTACCTGTCACTCAGGACCTCTGGTCCTGCTGTACAATAAATTCATTCATTCATTCATTCACTTCGAATCGTGTGCTGTGCTTCGTGCGGATTCCGTTCCGAATACTTTACCAATTTTCTGTGATTGAGATGCGTTCCGGCTAATGCTCTTGAGGTGCAGTGATTGTGGCTGAGCGCTCTCGATGCACTTGTGTGCGATCCCGTCGCTTAACAGCCAATAAATAATTGTTCTCGTTTTTTGAGATTTGAAGTTCCCGATTTTTGGATTTCGTTCGCTATTCTATCGGCCTCGGATCGCAACCCTTCTACCATAACCCGCATCCTGAGCGAGCGGGCATTTCCGCAACCGTTCGCTCTAGCGAGTGCATCGGCGTTTGTTCTCGTACTGTTAAGTTCTCGTTTGTGTTGTTCGTGTGTTCCGGTTTCGGAGATCGGCCTGTTCCACCAACCTCCAGATTATTCCGGCTTGGTGATTCCGGCGAAACAAAAATCAGCCCTGCGGAGGTCGGACGTTCCACCGACCTCTAGATTCGTCCGGTTGTTCGTACCGGTGAAACAAAAACTAACTGGCGCCCACCGGGACGCTGATGCATCCGTGAGGGTAACAGCCGAAGGTGACGTAAGTTTAGGTTTCGCGTTTTATGCTCCCTTTTGGTTTGAGTTTAGATTCCGTTTTGTTCCGTTTTTTTTTTTTTTTTTTTTTTTTGAGTTTTAAGTACGCGTTATCGATTAGAAGGAAAATACGTCACAAGCTTTTCTACTGAGATTTTGTTCAAAAATAGGATTTAGATACCATGGGGTGGGTGAAGGATTAAAGAAGAGCTTGAAATAAAGAGAGCCTTTGTGGTGACTTTCGTGGATTAATGTTCGATTGGTGGAATCAGCACAACGCTCTCGTGCAAGAGAACAGAACTCTGAAGCCGGGAGGCGAATATCAAACGGCGCACCGTCCTCAATCCCCACCTTGGCCATCGCGTCCACCCTCTCATTGCCCGCGATGCCGGCATGTCCAGGAATCCATACCAGCTTAGTAGAGAGGCGACGTTTGGTGAGTTCGCATAGCGATTCGTAGATTACAATAATTATAGGTGAAGAAGTGCTAGAGTAGGAGGAAGAAAGGAGGGCCTGTAAGGAGCTCAGCGAATCAGAAAAAATGAGAGAGTTGAGAATATTTTCTTTTATAATGAATTCCAGTGTAAAATAAATTGCCAGGGCCTCGGCTGAGAAGACCGAGGAAATGTTAGAAATACGAAATTTGAAGATAAAAAAATGAGACGGATAGTAAACGGCAAAACCCACAAAGTTGGATCCCCCGAACTTCGCGCGTCTGTATAGAACGCTGACGAGATTGACAGCTGTTCTTCGAACGCCGCATGAAATGCGGCGTTAGGATTGATGGACTGCTGGAGCAGTCTGCCGGTGGAGATATCGATAGTGGATACCGGAAATCCGAGTGAGGGAGATAGATAGAAGATAGGGGAGAAGGGAAATGAGGCAATGTCTGCCTGGGGTTCACAACTGGTATATGCCTTAAAAAGCGGAAGATCGAAGAGGGAGGAGTACCTGTTATTCAGTCTGAGAGAGTGTGAGAGTGAGGGAAATGTCGCAAGGAGCGTATGATTGGATTTAGAGAAAGTCTTTAGAATAAATTTATCAGCAAGCGCTTGAACGCGGTATTTGAGTGGAGGCTCCTTAGCTTCCGCAAGCACCACGTTGTTCGGCATAGAGTTGCGAAAGCCGAGCGCAAATCTCAAGGCTTTTCGTTGTAAGATTTCGATGCCTTTGAACGGCGTGAATTCTCTGATCGGGAATACGATTGCTCCATACTCGATACTACTACGAATGAAAGCTCTGTAAATGGTAATGAGGGTCGAAGGATCAGATCCCCACCACACAGATCTAAGGCACTTAATAATGTTGAGTAACTTTTTGCATGTGCAGGAGAGATTATTGATGTGTGATTTCCAATTGAGGCGATAGTCCAGAGTTAAACCGAAGAATCTCGCCTCGTAGGACCCGTGTACGAGAGAGTTCCCGAATAGATGGAAGAAGAGGATTAAACATTTTTCGAGAGAAGATTACCAGCTTTGATTTCGAGGGCTCGATTGATAGACCTCGAGTATTGAGATATATGGAGATGTATCTAGACTGTGTTGAAGAGAGTTTACGCAATCGTGTAGGCTGCTAGATCTGGAAAAGACGGCTACGTCGTCCGCGAACTGAAGACAGGAGCTCCCTTCCGCCAGCTGCTGGTCAAACTTATTTGTGTAAATAATATACAATAAAGGACTTAGAATGCATCCTTGCGGAACACTTTTAATTGACGGGAACGGACCTACCATTTCACCAGCTATTTCACCTCACTATTTTGATACATCAGCATCGGGAAAGCGTGTTATCGATTTTGAGACATCGCTGCACACACCGAACGCGAGTTTTCTCTCGACCAAGTGCCAAGTGACTGCCACCGGGGAAGTTCGCGCGCTCAACAGGTGTGCGACGCATCGAGTCGCACACGGTCAGCTCACCCGGGTGTAACACGGATTAATATAATCGGGACGACACGGTTCGGGATCATTTTTCGACAGTCTTATTTTCGGTTCTTCTCACGCACGCGTACGGTGCATTTTTGTCTATATATTGTTGTGTGTTGAAAATATACATTTATTTTCATTATTGTTAATTTTTGTGACCATCTTATTTTTCCCTTGCCCGCTCCGCTATTTCTCAACGGCAAAACTCAAACAGTACGGATCTAAAGGATGTGAGGTTGAAGATAAATTTGCAATATGACCATCGAAGGCCTACGTTGCAAAGATCCCCAACCAGGATGCTGGGATCGACGCTGTCAAAGGCACTTGAGATGTCCAGGAAAACGCAGGAAGTGTACTGATTGTTCGAAAAACCAGAGCATATTTTGGTCGTAAAAATGGACAGATTTTCCGTGCAAGATTTATTTTTCCGGAAGCCGAATTGCATAGAAGATAAAAGATAATTGCTCTCAAGCCATGGACTAAGGCGGGTGTGTATTAATCTTTCTGTTAATTTTAGAACGCAAGAGGCCAAAGAGATAGGGCGAAATTTACCTGATGCAGATTTTTGAATGAAAAAAACGAGGAACTCACTCCACGTTTTGGGGAATAAACCCGCTTTGAAGATGTTGTTAAGAGTGTCCACCCCCTGCTGGGGGTAGAGAGCGTTTTCCTTGGCTGAGAAGGTGACGGGCGGTGTAGAAAGGTGGGCCGCGTCCGCGACTGGAGCATGGGAATGGACTCTGTCCCTGTAGGACAGTGTGTTTTGCGCATTATACAGCATGAGCTGTCCAGCCAAGGGTCACCGTGCAGACTGGTGCATAGGGGGCTTATAAGTCGTTTTCTTTATGGAAATGCAATACGATCGAACCCTCTGGCGACAACGCAACGGCTTTGGCAACCGTTGCGGGTTGCCAGCCCTCCGGGCTGGCAACAAATCGAACGCAAATTACGAAATCCACGTCCAGTGGTCAACGAAACTCAGGCATCAAAAGTAGAGCTCGTATTAGGCCCAGTCCTGAGATACGCTGGTGCAGACGCAACGGTCTCGGAAGAATACAGAGCCGTTGCGTCGTCTCAAAAATCCACGATCATATCCGTGGGCACGTTTCTGGAACGACGGCAAGAATCCGCCTAACGTCAAAGTCCGCACTTCTACTTTTTGTATCGCCGTGGCCCGGCGCGTGTTTACACGCTGCCTTCCTCCCGATATGTTTCTTATTGTAGAGAGACGGTCGGCGAAGGGGCGCTTTTTCGAATCGTTTCTTCGTGTCTCGTTTGTGGTCGCTGGTCAGCGAAACGCAGGCATCAAAAGGGGCTCGTATTAGGCCCAGTACTGAGATACGCTGGTGCAGACGCAACGGTCTCGAAAAAGCCGTTGCGTCTTTTCGAATGTCCATAAAATCCAATAAGAGTCATACCACATTATGAGCCCCTGTTGGTTCGAAAGTCCATCTGGCCCTTAACGCTAAACCGCATGGTAATCCCTTGGGCTGGCTCGAACGGAGTGATAAGTCCAGCGAACTCGTAGGTGTTGGTCCAGTTCGTGGTTGGCATAAGCAGGCCCGGTTGATACGACTTGGCAAGGTTCATTCCCTGAGGATGCTCTGGGTGCTTTTTCCCAAGAGCATTCGACATATGGTTCTCGGTGTCAACTTCGGTTGTCGACAGGCTAGTCCATCGTGGTGCATGCATTGAACGGAGACCGTATATATGAAACGAACCTTAAAGTTGATGCCTCCGAGAGGGGAGGGTTCTCGCTTTCGGTCTACCCCGGGTGGCCACCGAACCACTCGTTAGACTAATAGTGAATCTATCACTGGGTCGGCCATTGGAGCCTAGGGGAGCCGATACCTTGCCGTTGGACGCGGTGTTTGATGGTTGGTAGTCGTCCGATTTCGCCTCATATCGAGGAGGACTCTGGGGGGCACATTGCAGCGCAACATGAAAGTGGATAGCGTTTGTTGGGTTTGCTCTTGATGGGCGCGAGGTCTTCGGGCCGACCATAGAATGAAGGTTTCGTGCCGAATTTCTAATACACTATCTGTTAAGAGTGTCCAGTAGTAAAGAACATCGCGAATCCGGAAAATTAGAAATAATATTGAAATCAATTACGTCGAAACCAGGGGCTGACTTACGTTTGCCTGAATGACTCGCGGATTTAAGCTCATTGAGTGTGAAGGACTTGGTAAGTATAGTATTAGTGATAAAGACAGAAGGAAATTCGGGCGCGTGTTTGTCTGGGAGAGGAGGACAAATGGTAGCGATCAACTCATGCATTTTATCGGTGTAAGCAGAGTTGTTTGAGTTGGGTAGAGGATCCGAGAGGTTCCTGTGACGAAAATGTTTGATTTTGGACCAAACATATTCACTCGACGTACGAAAGTCTATTGTTGTGTAGTTGATCCACGATTCTTTTTTAGCCTTCTTGAATACCTTTTTAGCTACGGCGTCCATTCCTTATGCTCTTATTAGATTGTCAGGATTTGTCTGGCGCCTAAAGGCGGCCCAATTTAATTTTCGTTCGTTGTTCGCCTCCTCGCAACTCTGGTTCCACCATAGTGCAGGACTGCTTCTAAGGCGACTAGGACGATGTGAGGTTAAGTTAGGTGGGGATTGGACGCGTAAACAGAATTAAAGTTACCTGCTATGAGCAAGCTGTTAGAGAAGTCAACACAGTCAAAGAAGCGTTTCCATGTTATGCTTGAGGTGGGAGAAGCTGGACATCTGTACAGTGACACGATGCAAAGCGGACCTAGGGAAGTCGAGATAGAGACTGTCAGTGTTTCCAGTTTGCCCGGACACTGATATGTAGTCATATTGATTTCCCTATACTTATTTTTTTTTTTTTTGGCACATAGCCAAACCACCACCTCTATAATGGTCTCTATTTTTTTAAGATCATATTAAAAACACTCATGGAGGGAACGTAAGGAAGACAGAGCCAAGATTCACATAGGACAATGACATCGTACGAGTTAGCTATGTTCATGAGGGGGCCTAGTTTGTTATGAAGACTGCGGCAGTTGGATTGAAGATTTTTTAGTTTTTAGCCGAAGCCATGATTCGAAGTGTTTTGAGGTGCAATGTGGGAGATGAGAGCGGCAAGAGTATGGAGAGTGGTGAATATCGGAGCAAGCTGTTCAGAGACAGCCATTGAGTATAGAGCAGGAATCAGCTGTTCAATCATGAGTTGAAGGATCGTTGGGAAAACGCAGGCCATAGCCGAAGGCAAGGGCAAAGGTGGCGATGGGGTAGCAGAACAAGAAGCCGTGCTGTCGATGAAGTTCGGAGCGATACCGGTCGTTTGACTCGAAGGGACGTGACCATTCGGAGCAATCAAAAGGTAAGCGTGCGCTCCGCGCATTGCCAGGGTGCGTGCTGAGGTGGTGGTCGGTGCGGGAGGATCATGGACGCCAGGAGCGGATTGCTGGCCCGCGGAATGTTGCGGCGAAGGGGTTTGAGCCAGGGGAGTTGCTGAGTTGGCCGTGCTGGATAGACTATTGGAGATGTTACTGTTGTGCCCCGGGTGTATAGTATATAGCATATAGTATTGCGAAGAATTATTTCGAATTATTTCGAAGAGTCTCGGTTTATTAACCGATTATTTCGATTGCGAGACACATGCGATTGCGTTACGCATCAAGCGTACATCAAGCGTCGAACGTCGAGCGTCGAACGTCGAGCGTCGAGCGCCGATACTGCTGATGCAGCAGTTAGGCAATCGCGAACGCCTCGGTAACCAGGGCACCAACTCGAGAATACCGAGGCGAGAATTATGAAATATAAAACGTACTCCAAATCTCGCTCGCGAAAAGCGAAGATTTGGAAAGAGATTTGTTTACGAGAATTAAGTAGATTATAAACCTGCCCTCGAAATTAAGCTGACAACCTGCTCTCGACTAAAATATATAGAGGATCGAGAGCAGGTACGGGGCAGTCTGACTAGTACGGTCGAATACGAGTAATCGTTTCCAAGGTAAAAGGAAACCTCAAGGGTGCAAAGTGTACATCTACGGGTAATTCGAGATAATCTGCGCTTACGCGAGATAAGTTGAGTACATTGTAATACGTGAATAATTTAATCGTTAAAAGGATAATCGCTATTTAACTAAATAATTAGTTAAATAAACTCTGTTAATAAATTACGAGTGAACTTTGTTAATAAATTATTAAGAATAATTTATATTGTTCGAAACCGTTAAATATCCTTTAATACTAACTCGAATAAACAGTGTTAGCAATTCACGTGGGTTCCAACCCTTTACCGGACCGTCCCTAAAACCCTTACCGCGTAACCCGGAATAGCTAACCGGATTTTTGCGGCATAACATTGGTGGCAGCGGTGGGATTCTCCGGAGTGAATTAAAATCGCTAACATTACCAAAAATCTCCGCGTCGTGCGGTAACTGGTGCAAACCCGCGAACCAAGGGTCGACTAGGGTTCAGGAGGGCCACGGTCCGATCAAAGGGATCGACGTGGGATTCCCGTTACTCGGGTGAGGTAACGGAGGGTATCAACCGGGACCTTCACGGAACGCTGCAGACTTCCCGAAGGGCGTCACTATCAACTGGGACGTAACAACAGGATTGAAGGGAGCCTGGAACCCCAAGGGTTATCAGCCAAGGACTAAAAGGGCATCCCGTTATGTGGCACACTCTGTAAGTGACTCCACAATACCAGTCAATAAATTGAGAAAACAAAAACCAGGTAGCCTTGTCGAAGTCAGGGGATCGCTACTAGACCGTAAGGATATATTGAGGTAAAAAAATATATGAGCAATCGCAGCGGCCACGGCAAACCTGAAGAGCAGCGTGATCAAGGAAATCGGGGCACGCCGATAGGGCCGCCGGCTCATACCCCCGGCACGGGAGAGGAGGCGCTGCACGTGGCAGCAGGTATTGAGAACGCCTTGCCCGAAATTACTAATTGGACGCGGCAAGCCCTAAACGAAGGTTCGCCAGGGGGCGAACAGGGCTCACCCAACCCCTTGTACGGGTCGAACGTCAATCGGGGAACCGGATGGGAGGATGTGAACGTCCGGATGTTCGGTAACAGAGTCACCCCATCAATGGTGGACGGGGAAATCTCCCTGCTGCTGGGTCAAGTTGGCGGCGCAGGTCAGGGACGACAACCCAACTGGGCCGTCGAGAACGGGGTGCTGGGAGTTGCGAACGCGGGCCATGCAGCCGTGCCCCCGCTTAGGCCAGCCCTAAGGGCATCACGGAGGGCATTGTTCGCTGAACTCGGGACGGGGACTCGGCCCCAGAAAGTGAGGCGCCGGCCGTCCTGGAGGATGCAGCGTCCCGACGGTTCAGGCTCTGGGCGAGCAACTAAAAAAGGTACTGGATCGACGTACGACGACGACCCGGGCCGCACCAGACGGCTCCGTGGCGGAACGGCTCATAGCCATGGAAGATACGGTAAGGGACTACGTTTTAGAGGGTCGTAGGGCCACGCAAGGGCAGGCAAGCCCTCCTAGGCAACCATCGCCGCACCGACGGCAAAACTGGACGATGGATCCGGCAGACAATGAGGCCGGGTACTTGGATCTCGGCTCAGCCCTACGAAATATAAAAACATTCGACGGAAATGATCCCTCGAAACTCAACGGATTTATTTTATGTTGCGAGGCGGTGTGGGGGATGGTAAGACTCCGGCAACGCTCCACGCTCCTCGCTCTTATCCGTAGCAGCAAGTTGGAGGACCAAGCGACGTGGGAAATGCGTCATAAAACGATCGTCACTCTACAGTATCAATTTTGTACCCTACGACAGGAGGCAAAGGAAAACGTCTCCAGCTACGCCACGAGGGTTGAGACTCTCACCGTTGAGGTAATAGAGAAATTGTGCGAAGGAGCCGACCAGCGCGGGCCCGGGCCATCGGGGAAGCTATCCAAAAAAGCGCGCAAATGAACTTCAAAAATGGCCTGAAAAAGGAAATTCCGACCATCGTCCGCTCACGGAATCGCCAGGGTCTACACGAGGCCGTGGTGGGCGCCATTGAGGTAGAAAAAATTACCACAGGGCGGCCAGCTGCGTCGCGACCTAGCAACGGGGGAGGTCAACCCCGGCAATCCCAGGGTCCGGCAGGGGGGCCTGCTACGCCTGTGGGAAGACCGGGCACTTGGCGAAAAATTGCCGATCGGGTCGACAGAGCCTCCCCGCACCGACAACGAAGGAGATACACGTCGCTACCGTTACGTGTAATTATTGCAAAAAAGCAGGACACCTGTGGAAAGACTGCCGTGCACGCAAGCAAGCCGACGGCAAGAAAAATAAAAATAAAAATAAAAACGGGAAATCCAATGAGCAGCAGAAGGAGGAACAGAGGGGCATCCCAGGCAGGAAGGAACGGTGGGGACATTCCGGGTCAACACGGTCACCGCAACGGATAGGCCCTTAAGGGAGGCCAAAATCTACATCCTGGTGGCGGCGGAAAAGACATCAGAAAACGAGGCACCGACCACCGAACTACTGACGGTGGCCTCCTTCCGCAGGAAGGGTCGAAGGGAGCAGGTTGGTTCCCTTAGGGCGGTTCAAGTAAACATAATAGGGTCTCCAGGGACCCACGCATCGGCCAATGACTTCCATATAAAATCCCCCTCTTGCAAAAAGGGCATTGTGACATTTAAGGCGGACACAGGGGCAACGGTGAGCCTAAGACACGAAAATGTGCTATTAATTGACGCGCCGGCAGCGAGGTCCGGAGTCATGTTGAAGAGACTCGGAGGGGAGTCCTTGGACGCCCTCTACGCCGCCCTTGTGGAACTAGTTACACCCAACGGGTCTGTGAAACATTGGTTCCACGTAATACCTCAGAACCTCCATTTGCAGACCCACGGAATCCTAGGGATGGATTTCATCAAGGAAAGAGGGGTGGACATCCTTCAGGGGAAGGTCATAAAAATTAAGGGCCACTGCATGCCACTGGTGGATGGAAGCCTACAGATCGCTCGGCCGCCACGCAGCGAAAATATCGCCTTTGTTTCAACGTTAAGTACCAACGAAGGGCTCATCGAGAAACGTGACGTCATCGAGGGAGTAATACTCGGAGCGTGCGTGACCTCGCCTAAAGGCAACAGCTGCGTGGTGAGTTTCGTAAACACCACGCCGGAGTATGTTTACGTTGAACGACCGACGGTGACACTTGAGCCGCTTGCGTCAGCAGATGAGCTGCACGGCGAGCTCGCCGTCGCGACGGCCGAAGTAAATACGGTAACGGGAGCAAGCGAAACGCGACTCCAGAAGTTGCGTCAAGCAATCGACGTTACACACCTCAACAGAGAAGAGAAAAAATCTCTCCTGGAAGTCGGCGAGGAATTTGCGGATATATTCCACCTCGAAGGAGATCGGCTGCCCTGTACCAACATGGTCGAGCACCGCATCCCGATCATGGAGAGCGTGCAGCCCATCAAGGTACACCCTTATCGTCTGCCGGAAGCGCATTAAAGGGAAGTACAGGAGCAGACCGAGGGCATGCTCAGGGACGGAATTATTCAGCCAAGTCGGAGTCAATGGAACGCCCCACTACTCGTCGTGGCGAAAAAACCTGACGCAACAGGAAAGGTAAAAATGCGAGTGATGGTGGACTTTCGCAAGTTAAACGAGGTCACCATCGGGGATTCATACCCGCTGCCGTATATAGCGGAAATATTAGACCAGCTGGGATGAGCACATTATTTTACGACACTTGACCTCGCATCGGGATTCCACCAGATTCCCATGGCGGTGTTACGTCAAAACTGTCGATGTTTTTATTTCGCTGAGTTTTACGCAACTGTTGCCCCGTTTATATTAATACTCTCTGTTCAGAACGATGAGAATCGATCTTTACCACGCCCGGTATTAACCACGGTAACAACTGCCCATTTTTAAGCCTAACCTTGCGGAAAATTGCATGGGATAGGGCCCCAGGAATGCCTGTCGTTTCTAAAATCGTAGGGTAGTTTTATGATCTCCTAATCCCTTTCAATTCGAATTTATTTATTCCAGAGAAAAATTAAATGGTGGGAGAGTTCTCTTCGGTTTGAAACTCGTGTGAATACTTCCTGACGGGTGGTTTTATTTTTAGGAAGACTGATGGGTGGATTAGGAAGGATATTTTACTGGTATTCATGCACTAAGTGACCGCTAATCGTAGAGAAGAAAAGATAATAATGAGTAAATAAAATATTTATCGCTTACGTTTTTCACTGCTGGTTTTCGTTGAAGATGGAATAATTCGATGAATTTCCGATGTTTGAGGTAAAAATTGGATTTATTTCGACTTCAAATAATTCGCGAGATGGTACAGGCTAAATCGAACAACGATTCTCGAACCCCAGGTTCGGACAAATTATTTCTTGGCTTCCGATGAATTAATAAAAGTGATTATAATCGACCCGTAGCTACTCGATATTTCGACTTAAACACTTGTCGGAAAATAATCGTAAGTGCTCGGTTGAATAGACAATACTTCGGTGATCGAAAAAAATAAAATTATGATACTTGGTCGAACAGATAGTGTATAAGAAATCCGGCACGAAACCGTCATTCTATGGTCGGTCCGAAGACCTCGCGCCCATCAAGAGCAAACCCAACGAACACCATCCACTATCATGTTGCGCTGCAATGTGCCCCCCAGAGTCCTCCTCGAATTAAGGCGATATCGGACGACTACCAAACCATCAAACACCGCGTCCGACAGGCAAGGTATCGCCTCCCCCAGGCTTCAATGACTGACCCAGTGATGGATTCACTATTAGTCTAACGAGTGGTTCGGTGGCCACCCGGGGTAGACCGAAAGCGAGAGCCCTCCCCTCTCGACGGCATCAACTTCAAGGTTCGTTTCATATATACGGTCTCCGTTCAATGCATGCACCACGATGGACAAGGTCGTTGCCAACCGAAGTCAACACCGAGAACCATATACCGAATGCTCTTGGGGAAAAGCACCCAGAGCATCCTCAGGGAATGAAACTAGCCAAGTCGATCAACCGGGCCTGCTTATGCCAACCACAAGCTCGACCACACCTGCGAGTTCGCTGGACTTACTACTCCGCTCGAGCCAGCCCAAGGGATTACTATGCGGTGTAGCATTAGCGATCGCAAGGGCCAGATGGACGTTCGAACCAACAGGGGCTCATAGTGTGGTATGAGTCTTATTGAATTTTAAGGACGTTCGAAAAGACGCAACGGCTCATTCGAGACCGTTGCGTCTGCACCAACAGCGTATCTCGGGACTGGGCCTAATACGAGCCCTGCCTTTTTGATGCCCGAGTTTCGCTGACCAGCGACCACAAACGAGACACGAACAAACGATTCGCAGGAGCGCCACTTCGTCGACCGTCTCTCTACAATAGAAAACATATCGGGAGGTAGGCAGCGTGTAAACACGCGCCATTCCACGGCGATACCGAAAGTAGACATGCGGTCTTTGACGTTAGGCGGATTCCTGCCGTCCTGTATTCTTCCGAGACCATTGCGTCTGCACCAGCGTATCTCAGGCTGAGCCTAATACGAGCTCTACTTTTTGATGCCTGTGTTTCGCTGACCACTGAACGTGGATTTTGTAATGCGTTCGATTTGTTGCCGGCCCGGGGGGCCGGCAACCCGCGAACGGTTGCCAAAGCCGTTTCCGATGTCGCCAGCGGGTTCGTTCGTATAGCATTTCCATAAAGAAAACGACTTATAAGCCCCCTATGCACCAGTCTGCACGGTGAACCTTGGCTAGACGGCTCATGCTATGTAATGCGCAAAACACACCGTCCTACAGGGACAGAGTCCATTCCCATGCTCCAGTCGCGGACGCGGCCCATCTTTCTACACCGCCCGTCACCTTCTCAGCCAAGTGAACGCCCTCTACCCCCAGCAGGGGGACTTGGTCGAACAACTAATGTGAAGAAATCCGGCACGAGACCGTCATTCTATGCTCGACCCGAAGGTCTCTCGCCCATTAAGAGCATACGCAACGAAGCCCACCTACTTCCATGTTGCGATATATTTTGCCCCGCAGAGGCCAACCTCAATAGAGGTGCGCACGATTGACCACCGGCAATCGGCTGGCAAGCACCTCCCCTGCGATACCTTTAACTGACACCTCTTACGGGTGCTGGTTAACCACCCGGGGTAAGCCGAAGCGAGAGTCCCCTTCTCTCGTCGGACGCGTCACCAACCACGTCGTCTATCACACGTAGGTCCCCAAAAATATATAAACCACATGGGCTAGCTGGTCAGCCCACTCCTTTCGGAACAAGGCATATTCCAGAACCTCTATTTGATACCCCGCGGGGATGAGGGCACCTGATTTAGGCATCAGGATGACATCAGAACGATTGGCTTCGTCCGGGCCTGCTTCCAGACAATCTCCTGCACATTCGAACCATGAGATCGCTGACCAGCGACTCGTAAACCAGGCGTGAACTCACGATTCGCAATACATGCGATCGCTCCTAGAACACACCCGCGGATATGGGCACACTGGGTTTTAACGCCTGGGATCCATTTTGCTCTCTCCGAAGAGAGATTATCGACGCGAGCCCCTCGAAGGCCAGATCACAGACTTGGCGCACAGTGGCTATAAGTTTCGCTTATGCCGCCCGTTTAACATAAAGAGTACGCTCTGGGCACATTGTGGTAACGCACTGTCAACGCTTTTCAGGGCTCGAGCGCTCGTCCACAATGTGTGACCCCCATTGCCCCACATTTATGTCCGCATCACTTGGTCGAACAAAACAATCTTCGTCGAATTGAAAAATCGTAACGGGCTATCGAACGGCGATACCTTCGTCGTACGTAATGTAGATGACTTCCGAGTGCCGAGTGCCGAGTGCCGAATGCCGAGTGCGCTTTGGTACTCGATTTTTGGGGTTTTATACCCCTTTTTTGGGTGAAAATAAGTGGGGGTTATCCCTTGATTGTGTATGATTTTCCTAGAAATCTCGTAGAAGTAGTTGCCATGCCGGGAGAAGAGTGCAAGGATAAAAGGAAAGGGGTGACGTGTGGAGAGACGAGTTTTCTGATTCGGTGCTTAACTCGCGGAATTCGGGGAAACAGGATGAAGGTTTCGGCGTTTGTCTCATCATTTCCCTAAGTGAAGGGAGTTGTTCAAGGCTAGTCGTAACCGCTCTTTGCTAGGATTTCGGGTCCCGAACTATTTTTTTAATGAGCAACCGGTATCTTGCTGCTATCTAGCCTGCCGAGAGTGAGAGTCGCCGCTCACATCGTTCTGCCCCCAATCGTTGCGTTTAAGTGCCTTGGGACCCTTCGTTTCCGCCGTTCTTTCGAAGATCGCGCGGTGGACGCGCGGTATTTTATGGGGTAGATGCGGAGATGTTTTATTCTAACGTGATTTCTTTCCCACACATCGATAATGACCTCTTTTCTCTCAAGCATGTGAGCGTTTCCCGTGACGAGTAGCCTGTCCGAGTCGATTTAATTTCCAGGAATTGTTTGTTCGCTGAATTAATAATCAAGGGGAATGAGACTATATATATATATATATATATATATATATATATATATATATATATATATTGATGTATACATATATATATATTCTGTCCTTTTCCTTAAACTTAATTAGAGATTTCCGCAGTATTCTGGTCCCATATTTGTGTGTTATTAAATTATTGTTTTCTTCCTTGCGCGGTGAAGCACGATTATTCCTTTGTTTCGACATTTCTTATGGGACGAAAATCCTTCAGTTTTCTTTGAATGATAAAATAATCTTAAACAAACTAACTTCCTTAATTTATAAACAATGTAAAACTTAGTAAATCATTAATAATGGTTACATAGGTTTTATCTAAGTTTTACATCCCTATGAAAATCATGAAAGGGGCGCGAGGCCCCCTGCGGTGCCGTATTGGCGTGCCCGCTGCCTAACTATTCAGGTACATCGCTCGAGGGTATTTATAAATCCCTTTTGTGAATATATCTCGCGGTGAGAGTAGTGATTATTTTATATTATCATTATAATGAGGCTAGCGAGATGGCTCGAAAATAATTCTGTGTGTTCTTATTAATCCTACGTTTAAGAATAATCAGGAATCATTTCTTTTTATAGGAAAATTATTCCATTTCGAATTTCACCTTTAGTTCTTTCCAAAAACGGGTTCGGAATATTTTGGATGATGGATTTGTCTATATTATTTGTCCTCATCTTCGTTCTCTTGTTTGAGAATTTAAGTAAATTTCTTTTATCATGAGGATTATCCTCGAACAGAGTTAAAAACTCTCTTCGCGGTTTTTGTGTAATCTCGGTGCCTCGTTTTTACCGTGGCGTAACTTTCTAGTCTCCTTATATGGTAACGCCTTTGCGTCGTAATATTGGGTGCTCGGTGGCTGGAACCCTTAGGGGTATCCGGAGAGCTGTAGGTAACCGATAGAGGCGACTGGCTCGGGTGGGGACCCAGGGCCCAGCGATAGATCACTGAGGGCCCCAAACGGTTCCCCAGCGATGGTATTGCAGATCTAGTGGCCCTTGGGATCTATGAATGCTAGTCGACACTCGTACCCGAAAGCGGTCACGAGTTACCCGAATGGGTTGGATTTTTCGTCGCTCTAGAAAGGAGCGGCGCTGGTAGTCATGGACCACTTTTGGCGGCCTTCCTTTTCCACATTCTACCCAGATCTGTTTGACCATCGCGTTAGATTTTTGACAGTCAAGTATAGACAGACTCTCGTGCCTCTTGAGCGTACCATTTGGGTCTATTAAGTTGACCTATGGCAGAAACGAGTAATTTATCTGGTCTTTTAATATTTAGGGTTATCTGACCGATTTTGTTCCTTTCTTTTCATTTTATTTACTAAGTTTTTGGCGTTAGTTTGTGAGGAAAAATAATAAAGAAAATTTATTCGTTACGCTGGACGTAACACCTCCCCCACTTTCAAGACGATTATTAGGAGAATCCAAATAATCGGCTCTTTTCTCGGATGGGTTCTTTGAAATGTCCCTTCGCTTTATGAAATGATCTCTCTGATTATCCTTGTTAAATTGACTTGACTCTTGTCCTTTGTTAATACGTAAATTATTCGTTAAGTCTACCCATTTAAACCTATCCCTGAGCTTTTTTATATGTGACATAAAAAATAATTATATGAAATTCTATAAAGAACAAAGAAATTGCGATTGATGTTGCTTTTGCTTCTCGTTCCGAACGAGGATTTGTAATTCTGATTATTTAACGAAACGTATAGATACTCATGGAGGAATGGTACGCTGCTGACGGCTGTGTCCTTGTTAGCTTTCGGGGTGTTGAGTTCGGGACTCCAAGTTCCGATTCGTTGGTTCGGACCTTTTTGCGTGGCTCCCAAATTTCGGTGTCCGGGATGCTGTATTCCATGTGTGTGGAGGCGTACCGCACTTGCAGTTGAGACTTCGAATTGTTTCAGGTGCGAAACGCCAATAGTCTCCGCCAGCCAATGATACCGTTTCTCTCCAGTTTTGTCCATTGCTCCGTCTAATTCGGGATTTGACAAATACCCTTCCTCTAAGATGCAAATGGAGACGTCCTCTCGTTGTCGAAAGCACGTGGGTTCCCAACGGGGTTTTCCAACATAGGTCTCTAGTACATGCCTCGGGGGCGTGTTGGGAGCTAACTCTAACTCTTATTGAACTATTGTCTGTGAATCATAAAGTAGTACGGTATCCCTCAATTATTAATATGCTGAGGTCTAATTATTGATTAATTTTTCCCCACTCCATAGTGGTTATTAGTGTTATTTGGGGATATTTTGTTATGTGTTGTGACGTGGTGCGTCACAAGCCCTCCCCAGCGTGGCTCGACGTCCCACCACTCACCTAAAACAAATACACTAGGATTAGAATCTATTATCTAAGCACCGAACTGAATTATTGTTAAACCTTCCCCTCGACTCACCCTCATCCCTTGCTACCCCGTCAGTCCTCCCCCTGCTCACTCAACGAAGATCCAGCGCAGCCCACCGAAGACAACGAAGATCCAGCGCAGCCCACCGAAGACCACGAAGACTCACCGCAGCACCCCGAAGACCACTACAGCCACAGCAGACACCCGAAGACTCCACCAACGACCAGACTGACCTCGCCAGGCCCGGAATCCGACTACAAAAATTGCCAATTAAAGCCTGGTACGGCAGCCAGGCACTAACCTCCAAACAAATCTCGACAAACCGATGCTCTGCTTCCACACCGCCGTCCGTCTCTTGGAGGCCACCACCACGAAAATTCCACTCGACTGACCCGCCCTGGCCAGTCCGAAGCCCGACGACACACTCTCGGCTCGAAATAACGAGTGTAAACCGACGAGTTGTGTCGTGCGGGTAAACACCGTAAAATTTGCACTCGAGCTGTCAGAAGCGACAGTTCCCCAGCCCACCGCGAGGAACCAGCACCTCCCGGCGTGAAGAATTATTCGGCAATCGATAGGCAAATCGATGCCGAGGATGCGCGCGCCGAGCGTCGCGACAGGCCTTCCGTCGCGATGAATATTCGCAATCGGCCGCAGCCAATTACGACGCCCACCGCCCAGCTAGTCCCGAGGCCGACCAATCGATTCTCGCAGAAAAATCGCAAATTGCAAGACCGACCCTGAGGTCGGAGAAGAAGCCGGAAACGGCATGGCTTTCTTCACTTCGAGCCACGGCGTGTGAGAGAGCGAGTGTGTGACAGGCGAGGAAAATTTATTGAGAAAAGATTTGGAAATTATATCGACCCGGCAAGCCACGTTATACCAGACTCCTGCGTGGAGAGTATTGTATCGAATTTGACGAGGAATTGTACGCCCACGGACACGATTTGGACCCAATACTGTAAATTATCTCGACTGGAATTACTAAGGATTATTGAACGGATTGATTGAGAGCGTGCTCGCACGGATTCTGTTGTAAGCGACACGACGTGTAAGCGACAGGTTGAGTGAGTACATTTTGAGTTTCCCAGCCCCATTTCGACCCGATTGACTGTCCCATTTCCCACGTTTCCCCCCCCCCCCCCCCGAAAATTTACCCATCACCCCCCTGGTAATTTTAAGCATTTCTTGGACTGTATAAATTTTTGATCGCCGATCACCGGCTGCCACGTGCGCCGGCATTTTGCTCTATATTTTTCGTGCGCGTGAGTGGTGGCGATCGCGGAATTTTACAGCGCGCGACCGTTAGCATAATTTTCCCCGTTCTACCCGAGACTGTAAAAGCGTTCGTAATATTTACTTTTTTTTGTGTGATTATTGAAACTTTGCATATTTTGTTTTCGTGCCGAGGTAATATCGTCAAGAAGCCCTGGACAGTGCCTGCGGCCTGAGAAGTCTCATCCCCCTCCCCCCCCCCCCGTTCCTGCTAGCCGAGTGCCGTGAAAATTTAATAGATTTTGTTCTCTCGTTTTTTTTGTCTTTCTTTTGGTTTGGTTTGCACTCGATTAATTTAATCGAGCGCCGCGGTGCTACACCGACACAGTAGCTGGCGCCCAAAAATCCGTGATTATTCCCCGAGTTTTGAGAAGTTTTTTTGAGACCAGTATTGTGTAGAATCTTCACCGGCCAGCCCCTCCTCCCCTCCCCTTCCCTGCGATCGACCCTGCGAATTGCTGTCCCGGCAATTACCGTAAACCAGCGTATTTTCGTAAGTCTTGTTATTGAGTTATTTTTCAATTCTCTCGTTCTTTTTTTTTGCGCTTAATAATTTTCCGACCATTATATTTTGCCCACCTTTTAATTATTGTCCGACCTTTGTATTTCGCCCTGCGTAGTCATTACTTTTTTCTTTTTCGACCTTAGGATCTTTCCCCCGCGTATTAATTATTTTTCTTTTTTCTACTTTTGTATTTTGCCCAGCGTTAACGATTTTTCTATTTTCTTATCTTCCCCCCCCCCCCCGAGTACTGAATATTTCTCGATTTCTTTTATTTTCCCTGCGTCGTGATTATTTCCGTTTTTTTCTTCTTATCACCACTGAACTTGTTGCCCTCCGCTCTTATTTTTTTTTGTGAATTGGTTATCATTATTGTTATTGCGACCGTCCCCTTTATGATCATTGTTAAAACGGCCTATCATTTGTTAACAGTTATTGAACACGATTTATTATTAAAAGTTATTTTTCTTCACCTTGCTACACAACATACTGGAGTGTTATTTCCCCCTTTTCCCCGCCATATATTCCCCCGAGTTGTCCCGTTTGGGAACGTTAAGAACCAGGACGCACCGTCACAAATTTTGGCGCCCAACGTGGGGCCCTGTAATAACAGGAAAATTGAAAACAATTTAAACGGTACCCTCGAGGGCGGTGACGTTTTCACCCCTCGAGTGGGGATTTCTTTTTCCTGAGCTGCAAAATAGCGCTCACCTCGGCACAGAAAATACCCCCCCCCTCTTGTACCCCGTATACCGATTTAAATTATTTTTTTTTACGATTACTGTTGTTCCTGCCGCTGTTTCGCGAGTCGTCACCACTCGCGAATATCTTGTTGGCAAGTAAGTACTCCCGTCGCCCATATTTAACCCGAATATTGTATTGATTGCCCCGCATTTTCGTTAATACGCCCTGTATTTTTGCATTGTAACCCCTGCCCTTTTTTTTTTTTTCCCCCACCCCCCTTTCTCTTCGTTACTTCTTTTCTTATTTTTCTTTCCCTTTTCTTTCTTTTCTTTTCTTTTCCTAGCTTGCCGCCCCGCCGCCAGCCCGAACCCGCGCCATCGAGTTAAATATTTCTTTCTTTTATTTCGCTTTCTTTCTTGTACTCAATTCTTCCCCCCCCCGAGTCACCCCTTGCCGTGAATAATGGAGGGTGCCTCAAGCAGCGTAACGACCGCTGGGGTGACCACCCCGACTACCAGCAGCATTACCACGGCTGGACCCCAACCCCCAACCCAATCTCGAACTTCAACCCCCCCGCCCGAACTGACAGCCCCCCCTCGAGGCCCCGTTGATCATGCCCTCCACATGGAGGTGCAAAAGATTAAGCAGGATCTAGCTCGCTTCCGCGACGTGAGCGAGTTGATACGGCTCTGCGACCATGCCGGACTGAGCGTCCGGGGGACCGCTGAAGAATTAGTAAACCGGTACTGGCGGTACGAAGTTCGCCGTCGCTATCGGGGTGTGAGCGTAGAGTGGGACCCCGTGGAAGACGAACGTGGGATGGCCACACCGTTCACGTTGTCCTCCGCACTACTGGAGCCCGAGCATAATGGGACGTTACGCTCCCACCTCGCCCGGATAGACCTGAGTACCTCCCAAGTCCAGCTCGCCACCCAAGGCCTCCCCGACGGCCGACCCCTCGTCGGAAATCAACCCCCTCAACAACCCCTACCCACCGGTCAAACCCTAGGGCCGTACCAAGACCCCATCACCTTTGACCACAGTGACGACCTACTGTCCCTACACGACGAAACCATTCCCCAACACCCCCCCTTACAACCCACCCCCGCCCCAGCCCCCACCGTAACCTTTCACCCTCGATTTGTGACCCCTCAAATCACCCCACGACCAACCCCGGCCCGAATCCCCACAAGAGCCCCCCTTGTTTCCGTTCCCCAACCCCAGCCCCAAGCCCCACCCCGTTCCCACGATACCTTCCATATCCCTCCCCGTACCAACCCTCAGCACCACAGCACTCACCTCCGACCTCCCTTCCGAACCCCCCTTCGACACCCCCAGTCCTTCCAACCCCCAGCCCCAAGTTTCGTGGCCCGGGATACCGCCGGGATAGACCATTTCCGCCGGTTCGGTCCCAAATTTGCGGGACGACGCACCGACGATGGGGAAGAGTACCTCCTGCGGTTGTACGAGTATTGCTCCAGCCGCGCGTACACCGAGGAGGAATTGCTCCGGATGCTACCCGAATCCTTCACCCACGACGCCCTTCTGTGGTATCGGGTATCTCACCACGCCTGGGCATCGTACGAGGAATTCGTGTTCCACTTCCGGGCACGATTCGGACACAGCGATCTGCAGGAGAAGCTACGTCGCGAGGTCGAACGCCGAACCCAAGGACCGGGCGAACCCAGTGGGGAATACCTCACGAAGATGAGGACCTATTTTAGCTTCCTCAGCCCTCCCCTCACCCTAGACGCCCAGCTCGACCTCTGCTACGAAAACCTGCACCCCGATCTAGCCTTCCACCTCGAACGCGCCGACATCGCGGACTTCCTCGATTTTCAGTTGAGGTGTCGACGCATAGAGTCCATGTTAGAACGAAAAAGGAACTACCGACCTCCCCCGCCCCCAACCCAGTCCGTTCTTCCCTCCGCTGCATTCATCCCCCAGGGTAAATCGTACGCGAGAGCAGCCGCGATAGAGCCAAACCCGACCCCTGAAGCCATTCCCGCCGCCCCTGCTGCCCCATCCCCAGTCCTACCAGCCCTACAGCCAGCTCCAAAAACCCCTAGAGCTGCCACCCCAACCGGAGACCTTCAAGCCTTTCCCCCACCCCTGATGGCCGTCCAAGTCGAAAACCCCTTCCCCACCCCTAACCCCCAACCCGACGCCAGACCCCCTAGAGTCCAGTCAGCCACCGTCCGCTGTTACAACTGCCGAGAACAGGGACATATCTTCAGGCAGTGCCCCCAACCCCGTGGCAATTTTTGCGCTGTATGCGGTCTCCCCGGATATAACGCAAATTCGTGCACCCGTTGCCGACGAACCCGTGAGGGAAACCTCTCGGGGGGAGGACAGTAGAGGCCTCCCCCAGGATCGAAAACCCTATACCCCTTGACCGCGCCGACACCATTGACTCCGGTACACCCCGACAGTCCCCGCTACCCACCCCACCCGATCGACCCGAAGACTACAGGGAGGACGACCGCCACTTCCTAATCCTCAACCTTTCCGGACGCCCTGTAGAAGCCCTCATCGACTCAGGAGCCACCCGTTCCTTCCTAGGAGTAACCCTTGCCGAATCCCTAGAAGTCCCGATAAGACCCGCCACCGGAGGAGTACGCGTTGCCAACAACGCCATCGTCCCCGTGGTGGGAGACATAAGACTCTTTTTTGAGATCGACGGAAGAATTTGGCCCCTGGACATGCGTGTCGCACCCTTGGGGTACGATGCGATTCTAGGGAGAGATTTTTGTAAGCTGTTAGGCTTACAAATAGATCACCTGAACGACACGTGGCGTACACCCACAGGACGTCCTCGGAAGTTCGCCACGCATGGCCACATCCCCATGGTCGTGTCAGCCCACCCTGAATTTGCCGGCCTGGTGGAAATCACTAAAAATACGGAGGACCGATTAAAGTCACTGGTAGACCGTCTAGTGAACCCTCCCACCACGGGAACGTTAAGTTGTACATCCCTCATCCGCCATTCCATCGATGTCGATAACCATCCCCCGATCCGCCAACACCCCCGAACGATATCCCCTTTCCTTTTGCGAATTGCCCAAGCCGAGGTCGATAAAATGCTCGGCGAACAGGTGATCGAACCCTCAGACAGCGGATGGCTCAGTAACCCTGTGATAGTCCCGAAGCCCAACGGCAAACACCGTTTTTGCATCGATTACCGCGACGTGAATAAAGTCACACGCAAAGACGCGTACCCATTACCCAACCTGGACCGGATATTAGACGGCCTCCGCCGTGCCCAACATATCTCCAAGCTAGACCTGAGCCAAGCCTACTTCCAAGTCCCGTTAGACCCGAAAAGTAGACCCATCACCGCCTTTGCAGTCCCTGGACGTGGCCTTTTCCAATTTACCCGCATGCCCTTTGGACTGACGAACGCCCCCGCGACATTCCAACGACTGATGGACAGACTGATAAGACCCGAATGGGAGCCTCATGTGTTCGCGTACTTAGACGACGTGATCATCGCCACGGAAACGGTAGATGAACACTTCGAGTATTTGACTCTCGTGTTAACGGCCCTTAAAAACGCGGGATTGGAAATTAACCGAGAGAAGAGTTCGTTCTTTTGTCCCGAGATGAAATATTTGGGATATTTAATTACGAAAGACGGACTGAAGACTGACCCCGACAAGATAGCCCCGATCCTGAAATATCCTCCTCCCAAGAACCTTAAACAATTACGCCGATTCCTCGGAATGATCGGATGGTATGCTCGCTTCCTAGGTGACATTTCCAAGCACAAAGTCCCCCTCGTGCGACTCCTGGAAAAGGACGCACCGTGGCAGTGGGGAGAAGAACAGAGCATAGCATTCGAAGCATTACGGACAGCCCTGACCCAAGCCCCAGTTTTAGCTCGTCCCGATTTTACCAAGCCCTTCACCGTCCACACCGATGCCAGCGATGTAGCTATCGGAGCCGTCCTGACCCAAGAGTCCCAGGGCGAAGAACACCCCATAGTATTTTGTAGTCGAGTCCTCTCCCAAGCCGAGAGAAAATACAGTGTGACCGAAAAGGAGTGTCTAGCCGTTCTGTGGGCTGCAAAGAAATTGCGCCCGTACCTAGAAGGCACCTCTTTCCGTGTGATCACAGATCACAGCAGCTTGCGCTGGCTACGAAACGTTAGAGACCCGTCGGGAAGACTTGCGAGATGGGCATTGACCATGCAAGACCTCGACATGGATATTGTTCATCGCAAGGGAGCCCTGAACGTCGTACCCGACGCCCTATCCCGAATGTTCGAGGGAACACCCGAAGCCCTTGCCACAATAGGCGAATCGATAGACCCTTGGTACCTCGAACAAATGAAAAATGTCAGCCAATTCCCCTCCAAATACCCCGACTGGAAACTCGAGGATGGCCGACTATACCACCACCGACCACACCCTGTGATAGACCCTACCCTGGTAGACCTGGACTCCTGGAAGTTAGTCCTGCCCTGTGATGCCCGACAGAAAGCCATACGAGACGCCCATGATAATCCCCAGTCCGGCCATCTAGGCATAGACAAGACCTACCATCGCCTGACCCAAGATTTTGCCTGGCCCGGAATTTTTCAAGACGTCGCGCAATTCGTGCGACGATGCCCAGTCTGTCAACTCAACAAAGTACAGCAAACTGCACCTGTTGGGTTGATGAGAGAAAGAACGACCGAAGGCCCGTGGACAGTCGTCGCTGCCGATGTCATGGGACCGTTCCCCCCGAGTAAAAATAGAAACCGATACGTCGTTGTATTCCAGGACTTATTTACGAAATATATCGAAGCCCAACCCCTAAAAACCGCGACTGGACCCACCATAATGACTGCCCTAGAAAAATTAGTCCTGAACAGTTGGGGATGCCCCCGATACCTCCTGACAGACAATGGTACAGAATTTGTAAACCGATATATGACCACACAGTTATCCCAATACGGCATCCGACAGACCACCATTCCTCCCTACCATGCCCAAGCCAACCCCGTCGAACGAGTTAATCGAACCCTTAAGACCATGATTATTTCCTATATAGGCGACGACCACCAGACATGGGATGCCCACCTCCCCGAATTGTGTTTTGCCCTCAACACCGCCGTCCAAGCCTCCACCCAGATGACCCCTACATTCCTAAATTTCGGCCGAAACCCTCGCCCTGCAAAAAGCATCAGAAATGAAATACCCCCCCCGACCGTCGAAGACCGGACAGACCCAGCCGTTTGGAAAAATCGAATGACCCGACTGCCCTTAATTCACGACTGGGTGCACCGTAACTTATCCCTAGCCGCGCGACGACAGGCGCGATATTATAACCAAGGGCGATCCGATCGAGAGTACAACGTAGGAGACTTAGTACTCCGGAAGAATCGCGTGCTTTCGTCCGGCGCGCAGAATTTTGCCGCGAAGCTTGCCGCCAGATACCGCGGACCCTATGAAATTACCAATAAGCTGTCCCCTGTTGTTTACGAATTAAATATACCCTCCAAAAATATCCGCCCGAAAGTCCATATTAAAGATTTGAAGCCCTACCACCCTCCCCCAAACATCGCAGACATTCCCCCGTTAGGCCTACCCCCAGCCACCCCCCCCCCTTGCCCCAGCCCCGGATAATAGTCAGACCCTAAAGTCCCCTTCCCCGTCATTACAGAATGGAGAGACTGCCCTGGATGACGAGCCGGCACGGACGCGGCGGACTCCGCACAACCGAAGCCCGTCGGGACGCCATCGGCTACCACCTGCCAGAGGTCGAGATCCTGCCACCCCGGATGAGCGAGAGACAGCCAGCCCGCCAGACCCAACTGCCAACACCGACCCCGCCACCAACGAAGGCCCCGAGAGACCGCGACGTCCCCGAGGTCGCCCTCGTGGGAGCGCTAACCGACCTCCCGCCCCCCCGGAGCGCAGCTACGAGTTGCGCCGCAGACAGCCCTAAACCCGCCCCGAAAAATACTCCCCCAGCTCGTCCCCATCCCCTTGCCCACACCGGCGCCATCCCCAAGCTGGTGCTCACCTTCCCCCCAGGTCCCCTGTACCACGGCCCCACACTCATATATCCCCCGAAAGCCCCAAAACCCAGCTCCACTCCCCAAAAACCCAATCCCCCCCCCTGCTCCCCTCGTAACCCGCCCCCAACCCGCTCCCCGTCGACTTCCCGCCCGTCCCCAAGCCCCCGCATTAATGTCCCTACCCCTGGCACCCCCAGTTCCCCAGACCCGCCCCCTCCCCCGAACCCCGAGTCCCCAAGCCCCAGCCCTGATGTCCCTACCCCTAGCACCCCCAGCTCCCCAAACCCGCGCTCTCCCCCGAACCCCGAAGCCCCAAGCGTCAAGCAGACCCACACCCCCCGTGCCCGCCCTGATGTCCCTCCAACTCACCCACCCCGTCAGCCCCAAACCCGAAGTAAGCCATGTAAGGCACCCCTCACGGTGCTGGAATTGCGGAAAGTCCGACCACCGCTCCGCAAAATGCCCGACCCGCCTCGAGAACCGTCCCCGACCGACCCATTGAACGACAGTCCCGCCAAAAAAAAAAAAAAAAAAAAAAAAAAAAAAAAAAAAAAAACCCTATCTTTCCCGTAGACGACCCTCGCTTATCAGTTTTTTCTTCCGCATCTCGTTCAATGCTCCTCCCTTCCGTTATTCTCTCCCCGAACCCCCCCCCAGTACTTGCCACCAAGAGGCCAATTATTTAGTTTGTTTTTCTTTCAAGTCAGTTATTTTCTTTTGTACTATTATTATTTTGTTCTGATCTCATGACTGTCATCACACACCAGCGGTACCAAAGAGCTGTTTCATTTTTAGTTGTGTGGATGACAGGTGTAAATAAGAGGAGAGAAGACTGAGGACGAGTAAAACCAGTATTATTAAAATTACCAGACTGCATTCCTATATTTTTCGTAGACCCGCCAGCCCCTCTCACCCCTCCCAGAAATCCTACCCTGCTAGTCCCCGGTATGAATCTGTTGCTCAAGTCGTCAGGAGACGTACTTTCGGCAAGTGGGGGGGAGTTGTGACGTGGTGCGTCACAAGCCCTCCCCAGCGTGGCTCGACGTCCCACCACTCACCTAAAACAAATACACTAGGATTAGAATCTATTATCTAAGCACCGAACTGAATTATTGTTAAACCTTCCCCTCGACTCACCCTCATCCCTTGCTACCCCGTCAGTCCTCCCCCTGCTCACTCAACGAAGATCCAGCGCAGCCCACCGAAGACAACGAAGATCCAGCGCAGCCCACCGAAGACCACGAAGACTCACCGCAGCACCCCGAAGACCACTACAGCCACAGCAGACACCCGAAGACTCCACCAACGACCAGACTGACCTCGCCAGGCCCGGAATCCGACTACAAAAATTGCCAATTAAAGCCTGGTACGGCAGCCAGGCACTAACCTCCAAACAAATCTCGACAAACCGATGCTCTGCTTCCACACCGCCGTCCGTCCCTTGGAGGCCACCACCACGAAAATTCCACTCGACTGACCCGCCCTGGCCAGTCCGAAGCCCGACGACACACTCTCGGCTCGAAATAACGAGTGTAAACCGACGAGTTGTGTCGTGCGGGTAAACACCGTAAAATTTGCACTCGAGCTGTCAGAAGCGACAGTTCCCCAGCCCACCGCGAGGAACCAGCACCTCCCGGCGTGAAGAATTATTCGGCAATCGATAGGCAAATCGATGCCGAGGATGCGCGCGCCGAGCGTCGCGACAGGCCTTCCGTCGCGACGAATATTCGCAATCGGCCGCAGCCAATTACGACGCCCACCGCCCAGCTAGTCCCGAGGCCGACCAATCGATTCTCGCAGAAAAATCGCAAATTGCAAGACCGACCCTGAGGTCGGAGAAGAAGCCGGAAACGGCATGGCTTTCTTCACTTCGAGCCACGGCGTGTGAGAGAGCGAGTGTGTGACAGGCGAGGAAAATTTATTGAGAAAAGATTTGGAAATTATATCGACCCGGCAAGCCACGTTATACCAGACTCCTGCGTGGAGAGTATTGTATCGAATTTGACGAGGAATTGTACGCCCACGGACACGATTTGGACCCAATACTGTAAATTATCTCGACTGGAATTACTAAGGATTATTGAACGGATTGATTGAGAGCGTGCTCGCACGGATTCTGTTGTAAGCGACACGACGTGTAAGCGACAGGTTGAGTGAGTGCATTTTGAGTTTCCCAGCCCCATTTCGACCCGATTGACTGTCCCATTTCCCACGTTTCCCCCCCCCCCCCCCCCGAAAATTTACCCATCACCCCCCTGGTAATTTTAAGCATTTCTTGGACTGTATAAATTTTTGATCGCCGATCACCGGCTGCCACGTGCGCCGGCATTTTGCTCTATATTTTTCGTGCGCGTGAGTGGTGGCGATCGCGGAATTTTACAGCGCGCGACCGTTAGCATAATTAGGGGATATATATACATCCCCTGTTTTTTTATTATTATTATTTATTTATTTTATATATACAGGGTGACAATTATAAGGTGGACACCTGTTTTTTGGGGCACTTGCGCGAGAATTTGGGCTCGGTTGAGGGGTGCTTCTTGAATGATTTTTCAAGCCCTCTTCGATGGCGCAAACGATTTATTGCTAAGATTTATAGTTTTTATGGTGGAAACATTTTTTATTCGGAATTTTTGTTAAAATACATTTTGACAATATATTTATGAACGCGATGAAAATCTGAATACGAAACGCACGTGGGCCGATCGATTTGATCGTATTTTCATGTAGATAATTAATGTTAAAGTTGTTACTTTTAGCAGCCGATGCAGTGTTGGCACACGGAACGACGGACTAGAACCGGTGCACTAAGTGCGCCTACTTCACGACTCTCGTGAGTTAGCTGGCCACCCGACTATCACAAATCGAGACTGTGACAGCCAACTGTCCAACTATTTGACAAATACCTCGTCGCGTTTATGAAAGTGCTTGTAACATTGCACTCCATGGACTACCGACTTAGAGTCGATTTTTTTTTTTTTTGGTTATCCAATCGACGAATTAATAAGGACAAATAAAAATATATTTTAAACAGAAATTCACCGTTTAGTAGACTTTTGTTTCTCGTGCTTTCATACACGATATAATTCTCAATATTTTTCTTGCATATCGATAATGAAATACAAAACTTGTCGTGAAACATTTAACTTTGAAGTCCAGAAATTTTTAAGTATTTTCTGGAAAAATAAAGGGCTTTCAAAAAAGCCCAATAATTCAAAATGTCTTTTATTTTGGGTAAAAGTGATGAATTATAGCCCTTTCTAATTAGCTTAGGGCCATAATTCATCGCTTTTGCCCTAAAAAAAATTTTCCCTTGCAAAGTTACGGACGAACGATAGGATGAATCGTTGTTAGAACAGACATGTGGTTAGTGGTCCGATCGCTAGAGTGTTTGCTTGGAAATTCGGAGGCCCCAGTTCGGTTCCTGCCGGAGGTCAGTTTAAATTTTTTTTTTATCCTCACGCGAACGGATGACGTACCTTGAGGTAGTTCTGTCGCTTCGCGCTTATTTCGCATAAGTTCGAGAAAAGTAAGAGAAAATTGCAAGTACTTCTCGATTGTATAAAATTCTGAAAAAATTCATGCATATTAAAGGTACCGAAAAGATTAATTTTGCATAATAATAATTCCAAAATGTTATTAACAAATTAATGAAAAAAATAATTGTTTAACAAATTATCCGGCAGACTAACTTTTTTTTTACGAAAAATGATTTGTTCATTATTCTGAATAAGTATGAATTTTTTCAGATTTTTAAATTTGCTTTTATTTTTTTTTCTTTATATGGAAGAAACGCGTGAAAAAACACAAAATTAAAAGCAAAGTTAAAAATCTGAAAAAATTCATACGTGTTCAGAAAAATGAACGAATTATTTTCGTACAAAAAAGTTGGTTTGCCGGGTAATTTGTTACACAATAAATTTTTTCATTAATTTGTTAATAACATTTTGGAATTATTGTTATGCAAAATTAATCGTTTCAGTACCTTTAATATTAATGCACTTTTTTCAGATTTTTATACCATCCAAATGTACTTGCAATTTTCTCTTACTTTTCTCGAACTTATGCGAAATGGGCGCGAAGCGACAGAACTACCTTAAATCAAGCAAAATCGAACATGCATTCGGTAATGCTGAGAACATGATTAGAAACTACACGTAAAAAATGCAACAACGCCGCCGGATTCGGTTGCTTCGACTCCGCGCTTGAAGCTTATGCGTCCAATATTCTATCTACAAAATGTTACAATCGACTAATCGAACGGGCGATACCGATAATCCGGCCGGTAATGTTGACATCGTGATAATAAACTGTAAGCGAGTAATGCAGCGTCACTTCCGGAATCGCCTGCTCTTTCCTCCTTCCACTCGAGATTTATGCCTCCAAGACTCCGTCTTCGAAATTTGTCCATCGACTAGTTAAGCGGGCGATACCGACGATGCAGCCGGTAATGCTGACATCGTGATAACAAACTGTAAGCGAATAATGCAGCGTCCCTTCCGGAATCGCCTGCTCTTTCCGCCTCCCAATCGAGAATTATGCCTGTAATTTTTGTCGGTGTACCGACGATCTTACAGAAGGCAGCCGACTTTACCGACAAAGTAGCCGCGGTTGTCCTTGCTGCTAGGAAGAGAGTGTTGTCAAAATGAAACAGGCTTTAACACTTAATAAATTGGAATAATATATTCGATTACACATTGAATAGTGTTGATTCTTTCTTATGTCTACTTTGAAACTTTGAACCTAGTAATTATTTTTACTAGTTTTTATTTTATTTTATTTATTTTATTTATTTTATTTATTTTATTTATTTTATTTATTTTATTTATTTTATTTATTTTATTTATTTTATTTATTTTATTTATTTTATTTATTTTATTTATTTTATGGAATACTAAACCGATGGGTTAGTAGATTCTGTTGTAATCGTCGAGTGGAGTAATATGTGTAGATAAAATCGGCCTGAGCTGGTCGTCATGTTGGCTTTAGTCGTGGCACGCTTTTGCCAGTCGAATACACCCTATGTAGAAAACGTAGGTCTCATCGTCGTAGCGCAAGTGGCGCCAAAAGTTACCCAGAAACTATGCGCACTAATAAGCCGCTCTGTCATTTATTTCAAACTAAAAGCTGTCAAAGCTACGTGCGGCTTACAGAATAAAAATCAAGCAATTATTAATAAATAAATACAAAGAGATGTCGGTAAACGACTATACGAAAAACGAAATCATGATATTCTCGAAAAATATCAAAGACTCGCCGGAAATTTTTGGACGCCTCGTGGTCGCGGTCGTCGATTTCGTAGACCGTTTGAAACGCATGAAAACCTCCGCAGCGAAGATATTAGCAAGATCTGCGATTTTATATACAAACGCAAGGCAACGAAGGAAAGATTGGAGTATTATCGAGTTTTCGTGAGGACACATCGCCTTTTTCTTTTAGACTTCATCGAATCCAATGGAATCCGGAAGAAAAGGTCGAACCATTTAAAATTGTAAGTGTGAAATTTAACCGTTTATACACAGTACAAAAAGTTTGTATTTTTTATAACAACTTATTGTCCACAAACGTTCACAATTTTTTATTTGTACATTTTTTGATCGCACCGTTCAGTTCTAGTTTTACAAACAAAAGCAAAAACTAAAAATTTTAATTCCACGGGAAATAAAACGGCAGGGTTGGTGCAATATTCAAACTTGAACTAGCTTGTCACTTATTTAATAAAATTAATTTTACGAAATTTCGTATTCTGATTCCACGAAATTATTTTTTACTGTGTATCTTCGTTACATAATAATATAGTAAATAAAAAATATATTAAACCGTTTTCTTTTACATAGCCAAAGTTTTGAAGACATCGGAAAGGCGGCGCGCACGCATGACTTCAATCGATATTCGAAGGATGTGATCGATAAAAGCGACGCGAATCAGCTGGGTATTTTAAAAAAATATTAATGGTCAAATTAATGAAATTCATGTTCATTAAAAAATGGATTGTTTTTTTATTTTAGGGCCGAACAACGCAATACAGAGGGCAAAGGTAATCTTGAAAAAAATAATGAAGTAGAGGTTGGACGAGCGGGTAGTGAAAGAGAAGATAAAAATGAAAATGAAGGGTATAGACACGCACGCGAAAAAGGAGGCAAAAAAAGGGGCAAAAAAGGAGGCGAAAAAGGAGGTGAAAAAGGAGGTGAAAAAGGAGGTGAAAAAAGAGGTGAAAAAGGAGGTGAAAAAGGAGGCGAAAAAGGAGGTGAAAAAGGAGGCGAAAAAGGAGGCGAAAAAGGAAGCGAAAAAGGAGTCGAAAAGAAGGGTGAACATTCAAACAAAAACGAGAGTGAACGAGAGGTTCACGAGAGGTTCACGAGAGGAAGATAATGAACAAGAGGATGAACAAGAGGATGAACAAGAGGATGAACAAGAGGATGAACAAGAGGATGAACAAGAGGATGAACAAGAGGATGAACGAGAGGATGCACAAGAGGATGAACAAGAGGATGAACAAGAGGATGAACAAGAGGATGAACAAGAGGATGAACAAGAGGATGAACAAGAGGATGAACAAGAGGGCGAAACGGAGGGTGAACAAGAGGGCGAAACGGCAGGTGAACAAGAGGACGAAACGGTGGGTAAACAACGGTGCGAAGAAGAGAATGATCAAGATAGCGAAAAAAAGCGTGGACATAATGGAGAAACAGTCGACAAACCACGTTTATATTTCGTGATACTGCAAGAATTGTTAAAAAATAAACCTTTGTGAAAAATATCTTATATTTTTTAATAACGTAACTATAATCAGGCCGTAAGAATCAAAACGTAACCCGTTCTTTCATAAACTAGAAAAAAAATGCAAATTATGTGCATCCGAACTGTCGTTGACTCGATATAATTTCTACGCGATTTCGTTCTACACTTGTTCGCCATCAAGCCGACGGTGACGCTTCAACAAATGTTCGAAGTGTTCGCCGTTTTCCTGGATGCATAAATCTATGCGGCGTCGGAGGTTTGATCGACGCATCCGTTGCAGGCTTCGAGCTGTGATCTGGGCGAACGCCGCGACGATGCGTTCTCGCATGTTCTCCGGTGTCGTTGGGGCTTCAAGAAATAATAAGTCTTTCATGGTTCCCCACAAAAAAAAAATCGAGCGGCGTCAAATCCGGTGACCTTGGCGGCCAATTAACCGGCCCATGTAGCCCGATCCAGCGTTCCGGGAATCGATTATTCAGAGCCGCCCGCACTGTTAAAGCCGTGTGGGCTCCAGCTCCATCCTGCATCCACCACATGTTTCGGCGGACTACTTCGGGAACGTTTCGCAACATACCATCGAGATCCTCATTCAAAAGCCGTAAATATTTGGGGCTGTCCAAATTACCCTCGATGAAATACGGCCCGATGAGTCGGTCGCCAACGATCCCTGCCCAAAGATTTATTTTCCATTGGTGTTGGAGTGGAACGGCAATTGTAAAATTAGTATTAGTTGCCGTCCATTTGCGGGTGTTCTGCCGATTGGTGATGCCTCTACTGGAAACGCTGCATTCATCGCTGAAGCAGACGAATCGAAAAAACTCGGGGTCCTCCGCAAGTTTTTCTCTTGCCCACAACGCATAAGCAAGGCGAGTCGCTGGGTCTTGCGGAAAAAGCTGTTGTTGTGGCTGGATTTTGTACGGAAAATTTACTTTCCGTACTATCTTCCGTACCGTTTCGCGATTCATGCCTAGGGAATGAGTTCGAAAATGAGTAAAGGACGAGTATTTTGAAAAGAAACAGCCAACAAAAAACCAATCGCAAACAACTATAAGACATTTTCTTAAGCCATGACTCTACTTTCACAATAATTTTATGTGAAAACATCTTTTGCAGTAGTTTTCCCGCATCCCTTGCGTAACGCCTTGCGCTCTGGACTGGTTCGTCCCGAAAAGCTTGCAGGGTCTCTTCTTCACGGGGGCCACTTACAGGTCTAGCTCGCGGCCTTCTTGGACGCTTTAAGGTACCGTATGTGTTGAACGTCACGTGGAGACTAGTGATAGGTTACAAAGGTGCAGTGAATATTCACAGGCATCTGGGTGTTATAGATATTTCCAATATTGTATACCGTTGAAAGCTCTGCCGAGAGGGGGTCGGTTCGTCGGGGTGGGTCCTCCCATAATACAGTCTGGCCTGAGAATAGTTATAATGTTCATGCACTAATGCAGCAAACATTCGCAAACGCCGGGGATCCATGATCGAAAACGGGGAACATATAACCAGTTGAGTCTCGATAACAGTTTGTCTTTTGTCATTATCCTTCCGGATGTGGAAAAACATCATGATTCCTGGACAATTGCTGGCCGAGCTATTTGAAACCGCAGCCAAGGCAACAATGTCACGGCTTATCAAAAATGTTATTTGTTATTGGGAATAAAAATATAATAATAATATCACATAAATATAATATAATTTGTTATTCAATATAAATTGACCGTTTTTGTAAACTGTTGCATTGACAAACAATTGTTAGCCGTAATCTGAACGCAACAATTAGAACGTAAATGCGAATAAATAAAAGTCCAAAATCGAAAACTTCGATAAAAACCCGGTTGGGTTCCCCTAGAAGGATGCGTTAGTCCCTCATGAGAGAATAAAATGGGTAAATCACACAACAATGCAAGAGACAATTTTTCCATCGTAAGCTTGTTTTGACGAAACCAACGTCAACATAGGACCATTTTATATCAGTAAAAACTTATTGATGGAAACAGTCGATTCCGGTGGCGTTCCTGCATTGTTCGCTTAGTTTTTTTATCACGATGTCAGCATGAACAGTTGCAGCGTCGGTATCGCCCGCTTAACTAGTCGATCGAAAAGTTTCGTAGATGGAGTGTTGGAGGCATAAATTTCGACTTTGAGGGGGAAAGAGCAGCCGATTCCGGAAGAGAAGCTGTATTATTCACTTACAGTTTGTTATCACGATGTCAGCATTTCCGGCTGCATCGTCGGTATCGCCCGTTTAACTAGTTGATTGAAAAATCTCTTAGATAAAGTTTTGTTTTCAACATCGACTTGTTAAACGGGCGATACCGACGATGCAACCGGTAATGCTGACATCGTGATAACAACCTGTAAGCGAGTAATGCAGCGTCACTTCCGGAATCGCCTGCTCTTTCCTCCTTCCACTCGAGATTTATGCCTCCAACACTCCGTCTACGAAATGTTTCAATCGACTAGTTAAACGAGCGATACCGACGATGCAGTCGGTAATGCTGACATCGTGATAACAAACTGTAAGCGAATAATGCACCGTCACTTCCGGAATCGGCTGCTCTTTCCTTCTCCGACTCGAGATTTATGCCTCATTTCGTAGACAGAGTTTTGGAGGCATAAATCTTGAGTGGGAGAATGAAAGAGCAGCCGATTCCGGACCTGACGCTGCATTGTTTGCTTACAGTTTGTTATCACGATGTCAGTATTACCGGCTGCATCGTCGGTATTGAGCGTTTAACTAGTCGATGGAAAAATTTCGTAGACGGAGTCTTGGAGGCATAAATCTCGAGTAGAAGGAGGAAAGAGCAGGCGATTCCGGAAATGACGCTGCATTACTCGTTTACAGTTTATTATCACGATGTCAACATTACCGGCCGGATTATCGGTATCGCCCGTTTGATTAGTCGATTGTAACATTTTGTAGATAGAATATTGGACGCATAAGCTTCAAGCGCGGAGTCGAAGCAACCGAATCCGGCGGCGTTGTTGCATTTTTTACATGTAGTTTCTAATCATGTTCTCAGCATTACCGAATGCATGTTCGATTTTGCTTGATTTAAGGTAGTTCTGTCGCTTCGCGCCCATTTCGCATAAGTTCGAGAAAAGTAAGAGAAAATTGCAAGTACATCTGGATGGTATAAAAATCTGAAAAAAATGCATTAATATTAAAGGTACTGAAACGATTAATTTAGCATAACAATAATTCCAAAATGTTATTAACAAATTAATGAAAAAATTTATTGTTTAACAAATTACCCGGCAAACCAACTTTTTTGTACGAAAATAATTCGTTCATTTTTCTGAACACGTATGAATTTTTTCAGATTTTTAACTTTGCTTTTAATTTTGTGTTTTTTCACGCGTTTCTTCCATATAAAGAAAAAAAAATAAAAGCAAATTTAAAAATCTGAAAAAATTCATACTTATTCAGAATAATGAACAAATCATTTTTCGTAAAAAAAAGTTAGTTTGCCGGATAATTTGTTAAACAATTATTTTTTTCATTAATTTGTTAATAACATTTTGGAATTATTATTATGCAAAATTAATCTTTTCGGTACCTTTAATATGCATGAATTTTTTCAGAATTTTATACCATCGAGAAGTACTTGCAATTTTCTCTTACTTTTCTCGAACTTATGCGAAATAAGCGCGAAGCGACAGAACTACCTCAAGGTACGTCATCCGTTCGCGTGAGGATAAAAAAAAAAGATTTAAACTGACCTCCGGCAGGAACCGAACTGGGGCCTCCGAATTTCCAAGCAAACACTCTAGCGATCGGACCACTAACCACATGTCTGTTCTAACAACGATTCATCCTATCGTTCGTCCGTAACTTTGCAAGGGAACATTTTTTTTAGGGCAAAAGCGATGAATTACGGCCCTAAGCTAATTAGAAAGGGCTATAATTCATCACTTTTACCCTAAATAAAAGACATTTTGAATTATTGGGCTTTTTTGAAAGCCCTTTATTTTTCCAGAAAATACTTAAAAATTTCTGGACTTCAAAGTTAAATGTTTCACGACAAGTTTTGTATTTCATTATCGATATGCAAGAAAAATATTGAGAATTATATCGTGTATGAAAGCACGAGAAACAAAAGTCTACTAAACGGTGAATTTCTGTTTAAAATATATTTTTATTTGTCCTTATTAATTCGTCGATTGGATAACCAAAAAAAAAAAAATCGGCTCTAAATCGGTAGTCCATGGAGTGCAATGTTGCAAGCACTTTCATAAACGCGACGAGGTATTTGTCAAATAGTTGGACAGTTGGCTGTCACAGTCTCGATTTGTGATAGCCTGGCGGCCAGCTAACTCACGAGAGTCGTGAAGTAGGCGCATTTAGTGCACCGGTTCTAGTCCGTCGTTCCGCGTGCCAACACTGCATCGGCTGCTAAAAGTAACAACTTTAACATTAATTATCTACATGAAAATACGATCAAATCGATCAGATTCAGATTTTCATCGCGTTCATAAATATATTGTCAAAATGTATTTTCCCAAAAATTCCGAATAAATAATGTTTCCACCATAAAAACTATAAATCTTAGCAATAAATCATTTGCGCCATCGAAGAGGGCTTGAAAAATCATTCAAGAAGCACCCCTCAGCCGAGCCCAAATTCTCGCGCAAGTGCCCCAAAAAACAGGTGTCCACCTTATAATTGTCACCCATATATATATATATTTTGTTTAATTTTCTTTCCCTCTTTTTTTTTGTGAGTACAATATTTTTTCTTTCAACTTTATTAGCCTTCCATTTCCCTTGTGTTAAGTTATTAGTATTATAAGGTTTTCTGTCTCTATTTTGCATGATTGTTCTTCATACTCCCTTAAACCCGAGTTTCCATTGCTCTTGGATTTTCGTACAGCATTTCGCTGTCTCGGTTGTTCATTCCCATTATGCCTTCAAAGATTCCGGGGGACAGGGTTGCATGATTGAACTGGCCCATAAAGTTGTTCATCATTCGAGGGGGTCCAGGCTCCTGTTGTTGTGGGTTCTTGTTACCCGGAGTTCGCGGTGGCGTGTTGAGTAGTTCGAGAAGTGTCTCGTCTTCGGCTGACTCTGTTTCGTCGTACCTACCTTCTCCCAGGTATTCAATACTATCGGGGTTCTGTCCGTGAGGGACGATTGTATCGTGTATCCAAGAATAATGAGTTTCTCCAAGCACAATGTGTTGGTCAGGGTTGGCGGCCAGCCTCCGCGCCCACATTCGACGTGTCTTATCGGTCAAACGTCTCCACTCGGGAGGTACCCATACGTACCGTCTTGGTTGCACGGTCCGTGGCAACCGCATTTGCCAATAACATACCACTCTTCCCATTCCTAGAGAAGGCAAGAGCGGAGTCCGATTGATAGTAATAGGCAGGTGCTCTGTCTCGTACTGGAGTCTGGGCGTATTCCAATGTGGAACAGGTTCGACGTAATTCGGCCATCCGTTCCTTCCATTTATCGGGACGGCAGTGTAGACTTGGCGTGAAGGCAGCAAAATATCTATGGTCCAGCTGTATTTTGTTCGGCCCAACACAACGTCCTCGTACGGGTTACCGCGTAACTTCCCTACCCAGCTCTCCAATCTTTCGGGACTTAGCCATCTCCATTCGGGCGGGACGTACAATTCGATGTTCTTCCGGGCGAGGTCGATGTACATTGCGATTTTCCAGTGACAATAGAGTCTGGTTGTGCCTGGGACGAGACAGGGAATCACCCTAGTGTGTATTCGTATTGGTAGGTGTTCGCCGGGGCTGAGGGTTTTGTCCAGTTTCTTCTTGCGTAGTCCGTCCCTGTCTACCGCGTGTGGAGATTGAGACATTTTTTCTGCCGGCTGTTTACAGGTTGAAAACTTTGATTAATATTGTAATTTGACGCTTTTCCTTCGGATGTTGGAACCTTAATTAAAGAGAAAAGGCGGAACCTTTTTTATTAGAATTATTTGTTAGTTACCACTTCCTTTCCCCTTTTTTTCATACTAAAATGTAACTTATTCGTAAGTAGTTAGGAAGGAGATTTCATAAACTGGATATATTTCTCTTGGTATCTCTATGTATATCTTCCTCTGTCTTCCCCCCTTTTTTTTCAATTGTGGGTTTGCTTCTCCAAGGATAAAAACATTTGTTTTTGTTCAGGGGCTGGGGAGTCGACGGTGACCTTTTTGATTTTTTCCAGAGTCGGATATAGGACTTGTTCCTTAATTTGTTTTCCTGATTTCTCTGTTTCCTCAACGACAGGGGTTTTTTCTTTGATTTCTCTGATAGTATGGTAGATCCTCGGTGTTTCGGTGTTACTTCCCCCGGGAGCTTGGATTTGGATGCTCTCTATGGGAGGTAGAGAGTCAGATTTGTTTTCCGGAGGAGATGCAGCTCTTCCCTTGGTCATCACCATATATTCCGGAGTCGCAGTGTAAAGGTCTTCCTCGATACGTCGAGGGATTTTGTAAATAGGTTCATCCGTTCCGGTGGGTCTTTCTCGGGCCCAAATATATTCCCGGGGCAGTGTACTATATTCCAGTTTGTATCCGGGACTCAGGTGTAAAGGTAAGGTGTTGCCTTGATACGCCCTAACAGGTAAATTCGGGTTCGACATGGTAGTGTTGCAGCAGAGAGTTTGCTGTAGATCATGTTTGCGAGGGTCAAAACCAAAATTCAAGGGTTCGGCCGGTGCTCCGACGCAAAGGTTACCAGGAGCGCATGACGGGAGGTCGTTCGGCGAGTCTTGTGGAAGCAAAGGCTTCCCGCTCGTTTTTCCGTCTCCGTCGTCGTTGCCGTCCCCTTTAGGGGCTTGCCTGTTGAGATGTAGTAACAGATGGGTTACAGAATCCCAAATGGCTCCGATGAGGTATAGAGGGACCAACCGTATATGGTGTGCAGAGCGTAGCCGTGTATTATGGTGTCAATTATTAATTTAATTCCCCGAATGAACATTACTATTCCGATTAGTCCTGCGCTGACTGTCCCGAAGGTTGAAAAATACCCCCAAGATTTTTCCCAAGAAGTTTCTATAATTTTCTTAATCGCTTGGTCGTCAATTAAATTTGCAATCGTTCCCCCCTGCGTTATCGTGGGCTGACCTGCTATTCCCCTAGCTACTGAGTTTAGGATAGCCGGCCTTTCCGCGGGGAACATGATGTGATCTCTCAAATCGTCTAGATCCTTTTGTGTGTATATACCGCTGACCGCAAGGCTCTGTGGGTTGCGATAGGTCCAGGTTGGTTCGGTTAATGGTTGAAGGACCGTGGGTCTTACATTAAGAACAGGTCGGGGCTCTAACGAATACCAATTACCGGCCAGCTTGTACATAGGTGGTACCATATTGTTGCAAGTTATTTGGATTCCCGTTTTTTTCAGTATATGAGTACGGGGTGTCAAGTGATAAGAGCGATTGGCTGCGGTGACGGGTAGTTGTGTGTAACATTCTTTTGTTTCTCTGATTCTTATCTCTAATACAATACATTTTACTATGTGTGCAACTTCTCCGGCCAATACGGCCATGTACCCTGGGCCTTTCATGATATTATATGCAAATTCGTCCGGTGCTTGTTTAGCGAGCACGATAGTGTTTTCTAATACTTGTCTCTCGAGGTTACATCGTTGGACCAGAATATCATTATACATTTGTTTAACTTGATTTCGGAAGTATTTTTCGACATACACAAATTTGGAATTTACATATGCGAATAAATCGAGGTTGGCTATTGTCAGAGCGGTTTTCCTAATGAATGGATTATTTCTGTCTGTTTCCACTACCAGGAGTTTAGGATGTTCGGTACGGATTAAAGTGAAACCGCAGACGACCGACTGGTCTCGGGCAGTTAGTGCAAAAATTATTTTACCTTCTTCTAATGAGTATACGGTTTGTTTGAAATCAGTATTTCGGTCGGTAGTCCGGATAGCGCTCCCCTCGTAAAGTACGCCGTAACGTCTACTATCGCAGCTATCCTAGGGGTAAGGTTCCCAATATGTATTTCCACCATCTATGTCTATGCAGCGGCCCTCACTGAGCTCGCACTTTGTACCTGAGCGTAGAAGTACCTTGTTGGTTTCTACATCTACGTCGGCCCTATAATCACGTAAAGTTATTTTTACGTCTCCCACGACATATACTTTTTCCCAATTACCGTATGGATCGGAGTAATGTACTCCCTCACATTCTGAATTAGCTGTTATCGTTCCGGCTAACGCTACGGGTCGTCTTGTCGTGCCGTTAACATTAAGTCCGGTGATCTCCGTTTGCCCGATTTTTATTCGTCTTTCCCTGTATATGTCCATGCAGACGTCGCGCGGGACGCTGTCCACATATGAATATTGTCCGTTCGGGACGTCCATCCCGTGTGACCATATCCCACACCGGCGGATTACGCGATGGATTTCTACTTTGCATTGTCTTACATGTATTTGAAGGTATGGGAAATAATACACGGATTTAGCAGTAATAATAATAACGTGATATTTATTGATACATTTTGGAGCGACTCTCTCACACGAGTCGTCGCTCGTGGCGCGAGATCATAACTGCCAGCTCGATAGTCGCAGGGTCCTTCGTAACCCAAAACTACGCGCACGCGAAATAGTTCGCGGAGAGCATAGGTACGAGATCTCCCCGTTCGGTCGATATGGCGTCGATACGCACGAGCTGTCGTCTTCGCATTCTCAACAACATGTATTGATGAATATTGATTGACTTGGAGTAACTGTATGTACACCGATGCTTCATCGACTTCTTGGTGGGGGATGCCGCATCCTCCGACCTCTAGCAGTGAGACGGTTGTGATATTTAAGGTAGCGCCGGTGCAATCGTATCCGATTAATCCTTCCCCGGGATGAGATTGGGATAAAAGATGAAGTACCGTGAATCCCCATATTAGGTGAAATTCCTTCATCTGTAATATTATAGGGTTTTTTTTTACCTGTTGGTTCATGGCTCGAATATTTTCGTAAAAATATTTTACTTTTTTTTCCTTGTACGGATTTAGTGGTGTCTCTTATGGGTGGGGATAGTTAAATCTGTGAGCCTAGGAAAGAGAGAGGGTTAAAACCTGTATCAGAGCCCATATGAGTCCCTCCGTTTTCGATAAAACCCGCGGTATCCTAACGTTTCTTTTACTCGCTCCTCGCCCTTCTCGCGTGATTCATGTTTTGGCTTCTCTCCGTCGTTTTATTTCCTCATTTGTGAAATGGTGCGTACTCGTGAACCGCTGACTCCTTCACTACAAAGATTGTTGGATCGCCACCCCCCTGTGAGAGGTGCAATAATAATTGAAGTGCAACGTGGAATTCGTCGCGTTCGTTATATACGTCGGATGTTGAACGACACTGCGTAAGTATTAATATCGTCTATGTATTTATGTTCCAGTAATCCTTCTTGAACTCTCGCTGTCTTTCGGTTTACACCCCTTTTCCCTTTTTTTTCTTTTAGATGGGATTTTCAGTACGAGGATATTTTTGACCTGCGGCGCCTTTTCGCTATCGAGCCTCAACCGACCCTTGCTGCTCGGCGTGAGCCCCCTAATCTCGAGGCGCAGCCGGGTTGGCGCCGGGCCTTCTTGCCTTGGCTCTGGTAAGTATACCCATTTTTTTCGCTGATTTTATAATGGAAATTTTCAATATGATTTATTCTTGGTTTTCTTGTAGGTTTCTTTGCCGATTCGTCGTTCTTTTGTTCCTTATTCCTCTTTAGAGTTTTCCTAAAATTCTATTTTCTATCCTTTCCTTTTTTTTCTCTTTTTTTTATACATATATTTGCATAATTTTATTTACGTAAATAGGTATATCTGTATTTATCCCTTTGCTCCCCTTTCCCTTTTTTTTTTCCTTTAACTTGTCCTAATTATTTTCTCCCGGGGTCTTGAGGATCGTGGGCGTTTCCCGGCGTGCGGTGTCTTCTTTGGGTCCGTGGGGAGAGAGGGGATTCTGCATCAGCTTCCCTCATCTTTTAATCCCTCTCCTACTTGCTGGCCTATTGGTTCAGAGGGAGATTTTCCTTTGTCTACTCGTCGATTGGTGGGCTTCCCTTTCCCGTAATTTGTGTATAGGGAGGGGTGCATCGTTTATATACCGGCGCTGGACCCCTTCGTTCTTTACTCACGCATCTGCTCTAGATCATAGACAATGACTATCTCCATGGAGCAACTCAGAGACCTTACGAATGAGCGCATGGAGTTCGGTGAAGCGCAAGTTGCGCTCTCCGGGGCCTGCGCTCATCGCGGACTCTTCCCGGCGTGGGTAGTCCAGATGAGGCGGTACGTGCGGGGTGCCAGGGAGGATCGCCGTTTCGATCGGGATCAAGTTTAAGTATTGGTGGTGTGTACTCATTCGCGTTTCTCTCTTTTTTTTCCGATAATATTTTCATACTTTGTCTCGTTTTTTTTTCTCTAGTTGGAATACGTCGGAACCCGACGCTATGGGTCTCCGCGGCCTGTTCGGCTTGGAGCCCATCCCCGAAGTTCCCGAGGCGTCTTGGGATTCGGAGGAAGAGGCCGGAGAGGGCGAGGGATCGGGCCCATTGGTCAGTTGGAACGAGAAGGGGGAGGAAAGCCTCTGTGCTTTCGAGACAACCCGTCGGTCGTTCCTACGAGGGTAAGTTTCCTCTTTCAAAATCTCATTCTCGTTCGGTCTCTCGACACGACAACTTGTTCTCGTCACCACCCGATCTTTTCGAAAATTTCCCGCTGGTCATGGAGTGGTAAGGGAGTCTTCATTCTCGGAGCTTTCCTCTTTTTTTTTGTTTTTCATATTATAGTGTAATAATCTCTCTCTCTTTTCCTTTCAGCCAATCGACAGTCGATGATGTCAACGCCACCCTGTTGACGTTGATGGGTGACCTGGGGCTGCGGGGTGGTCGTGCCTTCGTGGCTCCGCCAGTGGTAGCGGTGCCGGACGTGTTCGGCGAGGCCGGGGAATCCTGGGATGACCCCGAGGACGACGCCCGTTTCGCGGCCCAGGTCCTCCGTCGCTTGTAGGAGGCGGCACATCAAGGAAAGCGGAAGAGGGCCGAAACAACGCAGCGGTATCATCTGCGAAACCGGCTCAACGTTTCAGAAAAGTGCGTATTGTTTTGTTTGTTTTATTATTATTGTCATTATTATCTTTATTATTGTTTTCCAACTAATTGTATGTTGCTTTTTCCTTTTTGTTCCAGTGAGGATTCCGAGGAGGAAAGTAGTTCGGGCTCCGTGAAACGGCAGAGCACGCGGTCGGAGAGTTCAGATGAGGACCCTCCGCCCACACCGAAACGATCGTCACCACGGGGAAGTAAGTTCTTTTTCGTTTTTTTTCTTTTGTAAAAATTTTTTCGTTTAATCTAATAATTTTTCCCCCTTCTTTCTTTTGTTTCAGAGCTCACGGCCTGGAGGCGTCGGCGATAGGAGCCCTTTCGCCCCCCTCCTTTTTTTTCTTTTGTGTAATTTTATTTTTATCGTGTGTTAAGTTTAGTTCTAAGGGTTTTGTGTTTTAGGTTTTAAGTTTCTGTCTAGAGATTTTATGTTTAGTTTTAGTGAATTTATTGCTTCTAGTTTTAAGGAATTTGTGTATAGAATTTATGATTTTCAATATAGGCTTCAAAGGATGCATTTAAACAAACAAAAAAAAATTTCGTTCGGTACTCCTTAATTTTCTTCCCGATAATTTTAATTAGTAATAACTTGCGACAAGGGTGCGAGGGTTCTGGCCCCGTCTTTTCGTTCTCTTCTTTCCTGAGGACTTCGAGGGGTCAGTCCCGGTCGAAGAGTTTCTGCGTCGAGCGGTTTCGTTCCGCTTTCCTCTTATTGCTTTTTTTTCGAAGATTTCGAGGGTTCTGTCCCGGTCTTGCGAGGAGAAACAACAAGAAGAATGGTCGCCTGAGTTGGAAGGTTCTGTCCTTTTCCTCCCATCTGGCAGTGCTCGACGTCTCCGGGGTCTGGTTTGTATTCGGGTTTTTTTTCTTTTTTTCTTCCATATATGTACACCTAAATTAGTAAATATTATTATTATTTTCATTATTTTCCTCTTACCTAAATTAGTAAATATTATTATTATTTTCATTATTTTCCTCTTCTCTTTTTTCTCCACGATATTATTAATTTCTTTTCTTTTTCTCCTGCTTCCTCATTTTCATTTATTTTTCATCATTTTTTTTCTCTCTTTTTTTTTATCCACTGTCTTATTTATTTATTTATTTCTTGTTTATTGTCTATTATATATTTTCCTGGGTTTTCTTTTCTCGTTTGTTAATATTTTTATTATTGTGTTTACTTATTTATTTATTTATTTATTTATTATTATTATTATATATTTTTTCTTAAATCTTATTCCTCCCCTTCATAGTTTGTATTGGTCACGTTACTTCATTTATTTATTTTATTAAATTTTTGTTTATCGCCTTGTCATTTTCCTCTGTCCTGTCTTATTTCTTTTCCTTAGTCGTCCTGCAGTTTTTCTTTTCAGTTCATGTATGTTTCCCTTTTTGGCATCCGGAACCGTGGGGTAATTTGCTCACGCCGAGTCGAGGGGGGAAAGGAAAAGAAAATTAATGTATGAGAAAGGGAGAAAAAAAATGATAATGACCGAGGTATGTTGCCGAAGGCAAAGGAATGCCGCGGCGCCTCGGTACCTTCCCCTTTTTTTCGGTTGAGCTCCCTTCGAGCTCCCGCTAGGTTGTCGAACGACTCCCCTGACTCTATCTTTCTGGGGTTGAGTTGTTTGTATTTTTCTGCCTTCTTTCTTTCTCTCTCTTTCTCTTAATATTACGGGTTTTATTCTTTTTCCTTGATCGTTTCTTCTTCTCATGCGTTCCTGGGCTGTGACATTACAATTAACATGGCTCGGGCTTTCAGAAGGACGAATTTGAGGGCGATCATTTCCGTAGTTACCTCGTCGGTTCCAAACTGTACTATTATATGGGGTTCTTCCCAGGGCCAGATTACTAACATTACGATTACATGGATTGATTCTTCTTTATGTTTCCTGATTTCCAATTTCGCGCCTATTTCTGACAAAGTCCTAAGCGTAGTGCTGACGTACTCTTGTGAGTCACTATGGGTGATATTTTCTTCATTTCCCTCGATTTTGTCTAATGTTGTCTCCACGATTGTATTAACTAATCGTGTTACTTTATTTTGCCATTTTCCGGCTAGTGTTTTCCACACTGGGTGTTCCGTCTGTTTGCTGCTTGATCTTCTTACTACCTTCGCTCTTGAGTTTCCCCTAGTGTCTCTTGTTTCGTTACCCCATGCTCCTGTGTCACTCTGATTGGCTTGTGGTCCCTGGGCCTCCGCGCATTTTTCCGTTTCCTTTTGCTCATCCCTGGGTTGTCTCCATTCGAAAACGTTCGATAACTCTCTTTCTTCCTGCTTTGACATTGTTACGGTCGTCGTTGTTGTTGGTAGTTCTGTAATTGTTCTCCCTTACTCCGTCATTCCTAGTTTTTCCGCGCCAGAGGGGTTTGCCGTCTCTGTCTTTGCATGGCCCCTCACTGGTTGCCTGCGAGAGTAATCGTTACGCTATTGGTTGGTCGAGTGACGTTTCTGACCGCGAGGAGGAGGTTATTTTACTCCTTTGTTTGGTCATGTTTCCGGCAACTTAATCGTTTCGGGGTTATTGTACTCCTTCAAATACATTTATATGGACATCTGGGGTGTATATGGTTTCGACTAGATTTCACTCAAGTATACGCTTGTTTCCAATAGGTTATTGTATTTTATTTTTATAATTCGTAAATATTCCGTACTACATAGTTACTTCTAGAATGAAAATTTTGACAACCGTGTGTATTTGATATAAATGACCATAGTGGTCCATTTTGAACTGGTTAATCTTTTTCCTGTGGTTAAAGTATTCGCTACATTGTTATCCCTAATGGTATATGTATATATAAATGTATTTAGACCTAATCCATATATGTCTATATCCCTTTCCCTTTTATTTTGTTTATATTGTTATTAGTTGTTTTTCTCGTGTATTTATTCATCATCTTTTTTGTATATTTTTTTCTTATTCCTATTATTATTATTATTATTATTACTGTTTTATTTATTTTATTTATTTCTTTTTTTATGCCTTTTTTTCATTATATTTTTTCCCATTTTTATTCCCTTTTTATTATTATCCTTATTATATCCCAAGGACAACTATGCCCTTGGCATACTTGAGGCTCATTAACTCCCGGCGGTATTTTTCTCCTTCTGTGGGCGAGAGAGTGGTTTCGGCTTCCTACGTTTATTCCTCTCATCGTCTTTAGGAAACGGCTCCGTGATGATTCCCTGGTTGATTTTTAATTCTTTGTATAACTCGCCGAGTTCCTTTCTCGTCATCTCTCCCGGTTCGGGTAATATGGGGCACCAGCCGAAACCGTGCGGCTCCGCTGCTTCCCTTCGTAGCGTTCCCCAATTAGGATCGACTGGAGACTGACCGGGAGCCAGTCCCTCGTACGGACAGGTAAATCCGTCCTCGGTGTCGGACTCGTCTTGCGAATGGTAATTGAAGATTCCATATCCTTGATTTTCTATGCGTTCCGGATCTTGGCTCTTTGGCCGGATAGTGTCGCCGTCCCATGCGTAATGAACTCCTCCTAACGTTTTGGGGGAGTGTGGGTCGCTACGTAGTATTTCTTTCCATTGATCCAGTGCCTCTTCCGTAAGTCCTCTCCACTCGGGCGGCACCCATACTTTGAATTTGTATTCTTCGATTTCCCGGAGTCTGATTTTCCAGTAACAGAAAATTTTCTCCATTCCCTCTATGAGTCTTTCGGGCGGACAGCGGTTTATTTTTATCGGAAGGTTTGTCCCGTCAGAATACTGGAACCGGGGTTCGCTCCAGTAGGGAGTTTTCTCGAAGCATTCGAGAAAACTCCTTTGCCATCCTTTGTGTCCAGGGAGTGGTGTCTCCTGTGCTAACTGTCCTACCGGCACCAAGGCGTGTGGTAGCCACTGGTACGGCGTGCCCCCGAGGGTTATATCCTCGTATGGGTTATCTCGTAGTTGATTAATCCAGTTATCCAGCGTTCCAGGACTGATTGAGCGCCATTCGGGAGGTACAAATAACTCGACTCTCCTTTTTGGTATTTCCAAGTAGAGAGCAATTTTCCAGTAACAGAATAGGGCTGCCGTGCCGGGGACTAAGATGTTTGGCCTCTTTCGGTTGACTCAGATCCAGAGTGTTTCCTCATTGCTTTCCGTATGTATTGGTCGACACCAATTGTAGGCGTCACAATGACAATGGTAGAGCGGCATTTGTCCTGTGGTTTTTATTACGTTTAATATCGGTTATTTATTTTTTTTCCCTATATATTGTGACGTGGTGCGTCACAATTTTCCCCCAACGTGGCTCGACGTCCCACCACTCACCTAGGAAAATAAACTAGAATTAGGATCTACTATTTAAGCAACGACTTGAACTATTGTTAAACCTCCCCCTCGACTTACCCTCAGTCCCTGCCACCCTGTCAGTCCCTCGACTCACTCACCGAAGCCCTCGCAACCCACTGAAGACTCGTCGCAGCCTCCCCGAAGACCCACGAAGACTCATCGCAGCACCCCGAAGACCATCACAGCCCATCGCTGATCATCGAAGACTCCACCCTCGACCAGATTGACCTCGCCAGGCCCCGAACGAGCCTACAAAAATTGCCAACCGACCGGGAATTAAAGCCTGGTACGGCAGTCCGGCACTAACCTCCAAAAAAATCCGACAAACTGATGCTCTGCTCCCACACCGACGTCCGTCCCTTGGAGGCCACAGCACCGAACATTCCACTCGTCCGACCCGTCATGGACCGCCCGGAACCCGACGACACACTCTCGGCTCGAAATAACGAGTGTAAACCGACGAGCTGTGTCGTGCGGGTAAACACCGTAAAATTCCACCCGAGCTGTCAGTGCGACACTTCGTCCGAGCGCCGCGAGGAACCAGCACCTCCCGGCGTGGAGAATATTCGGCGATCGATAAGCCAATCGATGCCGAGGATGCGCGCGCCGAGCGTCGCGACAGGCCTTCCGTCGCGACGAATATTCGCAATCGGCCGCAGCCAATTACGACGCCCACCGCCAAGCTAGTCCCGAGACTGACCAATCGATTTTCGGAGAAAAATCGCAAATTGCAAGACCGACCCTGAGGTCGGAGAAGAAGCCGGAAACGGCATGGTTTTCTTCACTTCGAGCCACGGCGTGTGAGAGAGCGATTGTGTGTGACAGGCGAGCGAAATATACGAGAAAAGTTTTTGGAAATTATATCAACCCGGCAAGCCACGTTATACCCGACTCCTTTGTGGAGAGTTATCGCATTTATTTCGACGAGAATTGTACGCCCACGGACACGAATTTGGGCCAACTATTGGGAATTATATCGAACCGGAGCGAACAAGGAATATTGAACGGATTGATTGAGAGCGTGATCGCACGGATTGTCGTAAGCGATACGAATCGTAAGAGACCGGTTGAGTGAGTACACTTTGAGTTTCCCTTCCCCCATTTCGACCTGAGTGACTGTCCCATTTACCACATCCCCCTGAAAATTTGCCCGTCACCCCCCTGGTAATTTTAAGGATTTTTTGATTGTATTAATTTCGACCGCCGATCACCGGCTGCCACGTGCGCCGGCATTTTGCTCTATATTTTTCGTGTGCGCGTGAGTAGTGGCGATCGCGGAGATTTACAGCGCGCGACCGTTAGCGTATTTCCCCCGTTCTCCCCGAGACTATAAATTCGTTCATAGTGTCTATTTTTTTGTGATTATTGAAATTTTGCTGTATCTTTTTTTTTCGTGCCGAGGTAATATTGTCAAGAAGCCCTGGACAGTGCCTGCGGCCTGAGAAGTCTCATTCCCCTCCCCCCCCCCCGTTCCCGCTAGCCGAGTGACGTAAAAAGGTAATAGATTTTGTTTATTTTTTTTTGTTTTTTTTGCACTCGATTAACTAAATCGAGCGCCGCGGTGCTACACCGATACAGTAGCTGGCGCCCAAAAATCCGTGATTGTTCCCCGAGCTTTGAGATTTTATTTGAGTTGCTAACGTAAGACCAGTATTGTGTAGAATCTCCACCGGCCAGCCCTCCTCCCCTCCCCTTCCCTGCGACTGACCCTGCGAATTGCCGTCCCGGCGATTACCATAAGTCCTAGTATTTTCGTAAGTTTTGTTACTGAGTATTTTTTCGGGTGGGGGTCAAAATTTCGAACGATCAAAATTTTGAAGGGCTAAAATCTCGAATTTAAAAAATAATGAACGATAAAATGTCAAAAGGTTAATCTTACATAAGGCTTCGATGTAGTTAAAAAACATTAAGAACATAAGGATGCCAAAGTAAATTTATATCGAAAACAAATTTAAGACAAGGCAAAACAGCAAAGTGTGAAATGTCGAATTGATGAAAATTCGAACCCTTCACAATTCAAGTATTCTAATTTCAGAATTGTGTATAGTAAGATAATTCACTATTTTGAATTCACGAAAGCGAAAGACCGAAAAGTCGAACAGTATAAATAGCGAAAAGGCTAAAAGGCGAATGAATAAATGGCGAAAACTCGAAATGTCGAACGGCAAAATAGCGAAAGCTTACGAAACCTTTAAAAAGTGTTTCAATTTTTTGAGCTGCTACATTATTCTAATAGATGGACCTAGTAGTTGCGGAAGGAAGAAACGTGCGGCTAACCCGTGCGTACATTAGTGCATCAGCCGACTGAGCGGGTGGTAATGTTTTCGAAAATTGGTCAGTGGTGAATTTTAAACAGGTCGTATTCCGGTAGAATTTTAGTCTGAACTAATTTTAACAATGGGCAATTTCATTAGTTTAATTTAATTTCATTTATTTGACGGATTTCTCCTTTACAATCAAAATATAATAATAAATCTTAAATATAAGAACGGGGTAAGAAGTATAAGTACAAAAAAATTGTTACACTTTGATCTACAATTTATAACAAAACGTTTGACGCACTTAAATTTCCTTAAATTCTTAAGTTCGTTATCGTTTGTTTATAAAAATTTCTATTATATTATTTTATTTTATTTTCTTCATTAATTGTGCCTCCTCTCCCCTACTCATATCTTAGGACTACTTTGATTCCCGATTTTTTTAAAGATTCATATAACGACCCAATAAAATTCAGTATTGAGAATTCAATGCCTCGTCTGGGCATTCGTAAGATGGCCACTGTTCCTTATCTCCCACCTATCGCATTTTCACAAGCGTGCAGCGGCGCTGCGTAAAACTCGTACCGTAACAGTCGGTCTGATGTTTGCTGAACGGCGCCGAAGCTACGTCAAGTTCGCCGAGAATGTAAACATGGACGGCAACTATATACATGCAATGATACACACCCATACCAGCCTGTGTGCGTAGCGTATATATATATATATTTGGAGCTTGTCGCGTCCAAGTTTGCATTTTCGACGAAGTAATGGACCCCACTTTTGGGTCGCTAACCTGAAATCTACCGATATGCTAGACCGCCGCAATGGTTTACTGTTTCATAATGGCACATAATTATAGTTGTGGTCTACCCCATTTCCTTTCAGCATCAATCACAGCCCCAGACCAACAAAATAACATTTTCTATGACAAACCCTAAGAGACGCAATAAAAATGATTTGCCTAAAGAAACGAAATAAAAATATGTAAATATATTAGATTGATGAACGATAATAAATAGATAGCGTGATTAACCTTAAGGTAGTAGTAGCACAATGACTGACGCCGCCTAAGTTCGAGAGAAAAAAGACAAAGATTACAAAGACTTCTCGATGAGAAAAAAATCTGAAAAAATTCTAGCATATAAAAGGTGCTGAAAAGATTGTTTGTGCATAATAATACTTTCAGAATGTTCATAACAAATTACTGAAAAAAAAATTGTGCAACAAATTACCCGGCAACCAAATTTTTTTTTTTACGAAAATGATTTGTTAATTTTTCTGAATACGTATGAATTTTTTCAGAATTTTATCTAATACTTGAAAATTACGATTTTAAACAAATTTTAACATAAAGGAAACGAATAACATTTTGGGATCATTATTATGGACGAACAATCTTATCAGCATCTTCCATATGCTTGATTTTTTTCAGATTTTTATCCAATCGAGAAGTGTTTGTAATGCTCTTTTATTCCTCTCAAACTTAGGCGGCGTCAGTCATTGCGCTAGTACTACCTTAAACCGAAGTGAGACTCAGGTGAGTATGGTATTGAGAACACCCATTGGCATCAACAAATAAAAAAATACTGATGAGGTGAGAAAGAAGGGATAATCTACTAAATAGTTAGCTTTATGTGGACTGTAAACAGTAAAATTGTCATTTGAAATTAAGTTGATATACATTTTCAGTAATTTTCTGTTGACGTCTTATTTATAAAAAAATATGTTTATATAAATAATAAGTTTGAATAGGAGCAGTGCCGTTGACCGAAACGTAATGATAAACTAGAATAAAAGAGTTTTTATGTCACTCGGTGGGAAAATGCCGGTTTTTTCGCACGCTTCGCGTGCGAAAACCCCCATTTTCACACCTTATGAAATAAAATTTTATTCGATACTCGTGCGAAAAACGTTTTCTGAACTCGTGTAATTGCAACACTCGCCTTCGGCTCGTGCTGCAAAGTCACACTCGTCAGAAAAAGTTTTTTCGCACTCGTATCGAAATGTACTATTATTTACACTCGCTTAAATTTCGAACTACTAAGCACATCGATAGGTTGTTGATCTTACAAGTGAGAAACTATAATTTTTTTTTTTTCACCGGTCGCAGCAGTTTATAAGAATTGAAAAATTCCGTTTCATTTTTAGCATACGTTACATGAAGTGATACGTTCGCGTTGTGGTTCGTTTGCTTCATCGTAAGCACCATTGGTGCTATCTGTCTCGCAGTCGATAGGGTCTTATTTCACCTTAAGGTGAAGTATCACATCCTCCATGACAGTTTTTGTATATCATGATATTTATAGTGCTATACATCCACAAGTATGTAATGATGGTATTAATATACGAAAAAATTAACAACTGAGAAATGAATAACTACAGTGGTAGTGCATGATCCGGCTCCACTTTAAAGGATTATGTTGATCTGCCAATCAGCATAGCCTTTGACAGGTAAGTAAACGATTGTGATTTTTACAGGTAAGTACAATGCGTAGATTTTTATCTTATGTCTATTGTCGATGTATGTACTACATATCGGTGGCTTAATGCCAAAAGAGCGTAAACGCCATTTTTAGGACTTTTCGAGTTTTTACTGCCAGATGGGTGCGAATGTATACCTTGCGGGTATTATGTAGGATCGGTGCCCTGTCATGCACAGCTTAATCCCTCCTTAACAAGATTAGTCGTTGTCTCAACGTAGGAATTTCGATTACAGGATAAATTTAGTAAAAACTTGCGAAAGCTAGAGCGCGAAAACGCTTTTTTCGAAAATTTCAATATGTGATAAAATCTGAATGTCTGAATGTCTCAATTATTGCGAAAATCGTAATAATGAGAGACACCTAATTGCTATACGTCCATGCCAAATTTAGACCCGATTGTTGAATCCGTTCGTGCATTAAATTTTATAGGCCTAACACACGCACGCACCCATGCAGACGTTTTTTTCTAACCGTGATTTTTCGACGTTTTGGAATATTCCGAACATTTGTATCAAAACAAAGCTTCCTCTATTAGAAAGCAAACATCAAACATGTAATACAAGTTATTTAAAGAACACCAAAAAATTGAACTGTATTGCTTGATGAAATAGAAATTCTGTAATACAGTTCAACGAAGAAGGTATATTAGTATTTTCTTCTGTATTCAAGTTTTCAAATTACACTGTTGAATCAAAATGATGTGCGCAGTCTCATTCTCATTGTAACAAGATTTTTCACTGTCCGAGTGGAGGAATTTCCATTAGATATGCTATCGCAGAACCTACAGGAAAAATGCAGTAAAAGTTGGTTCGCAAACGAAAAATTGAAACAAAAATGAATATATAAATGGCACAGAAGCTTAGAATCAAAACTCGAGCTCTCGGGCCATAAAAAATGTTGTTACAAAGACAATACAACTTTACATAGACAATTCAGTCCAGCAGTGCAATCTGAAAGCTACGACAGGTAAAAAAAAGTTGACACTTTAATATCGGCTCCTCATAAAAGTGAAAAATGGAAATTTTCATATCGTCCTCTCATAAAAATTGAAAATTGAAATTTTCATATCGCAATCTCATAAAAATTGAAAATTGAAATTTTCATATCGCTATCTCATAATGTTTCTTTATTTGCAAAGCATTTTCTATGAGAAAGCATTTTATGTATTTTTGACTTCCTTTGAAGCTTTGCGAATACAGAATCATTACGAGAAAGTGATATGAAAATTTCGTTTGCAACATTTTGAGAAAGCGATATAAAAATGTTAACTTTTAACTTTTTTAATTGCTATAGTTTTCCTATAGCACTGCTAAATTGAGTACGTAAAGTCTCAACGTGTTCCCAATTTTTTTATGGCTTGAGAGTAGGAACTTTGAATCAAAGCTTCTGCCCAGTAGATATATACATTTTTGTTGTAATTTTGCACTTACGAACTAATGCGTACTGAATTTATCTTGTAGCTTCTGCGGTAGAACTTCTAATGGAAATTCTACACTCGGACAATGATTTTGACTCGCACATCATTTTGATTCAGCGGTGCAATTTCAAAGCTACAACAAGGAAAAAAGTTGAAAATTGAAATTTTCATATCGCTTTCTCATAAAAATTGAAAATTGAAATTTTCATATCGCTGTCTCATAAAAATTGAAAATTGAAATTGTCATATCGCTGTCGTATAAAAATTGAAAATTGAAATTTTCATATCGCTGTCTCATAAAAATTGAAAATTGAAATTTTCATATCGCTGTCTCATAATGTTTCTTTATTTGCAAAGCTTCTTCTATAAGAAAGTATTTTGTATATTTTTGGTTTGCTCATAGAAGAAGCTTTGTGAATAAAGAAACATTATGAATAAGTGATACAAACATTTCATTTTTCAACTTTTATAGTAAATATCTTCTTCGATGAGCTGCGCTACAAAATTAATGTTTCATCGATTAACATGGTTCATTTTCTGGTGTTCTTTAAGTAACTTTATGCCACATGTTTTAATTGATGCTGAATTCATCCCGTAACTTTTACAGCAGAGCTTCTAATGGAAATTCTTACATAGATAAAACTGTTGACCGACGGGTTGTTTATTTATTAAACTCTAAGGATTTTAATTATGGAATATGAAAGTTAAGAAATTCGAATTTAAGTTAAGAATAACTAGAGCGGGAAACGGAACATTTTTGGCAACTGTTTCTCTCGCCATCGGTTGCTGTTTCACTCACGCCGCTCGGCACACGGCACGCGCTAAATCCCCACCTTAGCGCACAATGGCGCTGTGGACAGAAATCCTTTATTTCAGACTATCAGTGCCCAGTTGCAAGTGTCTCGTCATCACAAGAGTTCCGATTGTGGCGAATATATATTTTGTCTCTAATTTCATAGATTTTCCATAATTTAAATATTTTCGTGTTGTGCTGAGTTAACGGTAGTGGTAGTTAGTGTTATTATTATAATCAGTATCATCATTTCAATATTTTTATTTTGTTTAATAGTGTGTTATGTAATCGTTTAGTTTTCAATATCGTCTTGTCTGCTTTTTGTTTTCGTGTTCTTTACCATTTGTGTTTTATTTTATAATATCAAGTGTTTTGAACTCGGACGTGATGCCTCGACGGCCTCAACGACGGTTACGTCTAATTGACAGGATAAAGGACGGACGAGTGTATCAGAAAAGTGGTACATCCCACGATGGACGAACCATGTAAGAGAAAAAAAAATACATTTATAGAATGAATGACTAAAGGAAAAATTGCATAATTTGTTTGTGTAAACTCTTGTCATTAATTTAGGCAATATGCTAAACACGCGGATCTTTTTTCGCTTTGATAATATGCGAAAGCACTATGACCGCAACTGGGCGATGAGATACTGTGAAAAGTAGTGTTATGAAATACTTCGTCGTATTTATGCTAAATCGAAGTTCTGTTCAAATTTTTGACTTGGGTTATTTACAGAAAAAAAATGACAGGATTAAAAAAAATATATCCATTCGATCTTGCCTCGATCATTTTTTCCATCGCGGATATTATCATTTTCGGATAATAAAAATCATTATTATCCTGCATAAAACCTGTAGGTTTTATTTATCAAAAAAATAGTGTAAACACTATTTTTAAATACAATATATATTTTTTTGCTTTTCCGGTTAGTTTAAACAAAAAATGCCTTAGCTTCGTTTCTGTACGGTTAATAGTTCGCAAGTTATTATTATTTATAGTAAACATTTTCAAACTGTAGATTTGTTTCGCAGTTATAAGGGCAAGCTTGAGAGTAGGCCTCGGCCCCAGAGACACGCGGCACCGGTTAGCGCGTGAAGAAGGGAAAGAGAAGGGTCAGTTAGAGGTCGCATCCGATCGTCAGTTTGTTTACTTTTTACTTGGTAAAAGCAGACACACGACTGAAATGTAGAACGGTCCGATAAATCCTTGCATCACAAATAGTGCGAATAAAGACTGTAATTTATCATAAAATCAAAACTAGCGACCGAACACCTTTTTCATGTCTCCATCTGCCTCTTATCTATTTATCTCTCTCCTTCTCTCGTTGAGTTTGTTACCGTTCCCGACTTCAGAGTTTTCCTTCCTTGGCCTGTGAACTTTTTTTTTATCCGAGGTATTCCATCATTTCAGATTTAAAAAATCGTGATTTATATTTTTCATCATTGATAAAAAAGCAGCGTAAAAACTGTCGTGGAACTATTTTTTTTGTTTTACACACAATCGATAGCGTGAGATTGTCCTATTTTTTAAAAGTAGTGTTCGGAAATACTTTGACGTATTTATGCTGAATCGAATTTCGGTTCGAATGCATTCTGACCCGGCTTATTTACCGAAAAAAATCACGTTTTTTTTTATTTGTCCATTTAATCTTTCCTCGATAATTTTTTCCATCGCGTTTTTATCATTTTTGGAAAAGTCAAATCTTTGTTGTTCGGCACAAAACCTGTAGGTTTTCTTTACTTATAAATAAAAAATAGTTTAAACACTAGTTTTAAATACAATATACATTTTTTGCTTACCCGGCAAATTTAAAGAAAATATTTCTTAGCTTTGTTTCTGTATGGTTAATAGTTCACAAGTTATTATATATACACACACATATATATATATATATATATATATATATATATATATATATTCAACATTTTCAAAAGATAGTTTTGTTTCGCAGTCATTAGGGCAAGCTTGAGAGTAGGCCTCAGCCGCAGAGATACGCGGCACCGGTTAGCGCGTGAACAATACAAAGAGGAGGGGTGTGGTCGGAGGTCGCTACTGAACGTCAGTTTGTTTACTTTTCACCTGGTAGAAGCGGACACACGAACGGAATGTAGAAAGGTCCGATAAATACATGCATCATAGACGGCGCGAATGAAGAATGATGTATGATGATGATGATGATGATGAAAACAAAACTGGCGACTGAATATCTTTTTCATCTCGTTTTATCTCCCACTTACTCTTTCATCTTCTCTCATAGTTTGTCACTGTTTTCAATCGTCAGTATTGTTATTCTTTGACTGGTAATCACAGCGGCGAACTAACGGTTGGTAGAAAGCTCTAATAAATACAGAGCTAAATTGAGAAATTCTTCATAGAATAAAACACAAAACTGGCTTTTGAATGCGTTCCTCTGTATCTTTCCCCCTAACGTTGAATTTTGTACTGTTCGGAAATACACTTTTTGCCTTTTGCCTCCTCATCCAGTTCGATTTTTTAAGGCGGAGGATCCACGATAGTCGGCAAAAACCATACGCGGCTGAAACTGTAGCCCGAACTAGCGGCCAGTGTACGCGCACCGCTGGCGGGCACGAGCTACCGTCGTCTCTATAGTTATTTGTTCCTATGGATTCCTTCAAAGCTCACAAATACACTCCACAAGAACTTTATTGTATAGCCAATTTTTTTATAATCGTGTAATTTTTGCAGAATTTTATCTGAAAGTTTTTTTTTATGGTAATCGATTTTTTTGGTACCTATTAGGGTAAACCAGCCAGTAAATGGACACTTTCCATAAGAGCACATGTAGAAAAAACGTCCATTCACTGGGTTTTGTCGTCTGCTTAACTGTCCATTCACTGGTCGGTTTACCCTAGCGTGCCGCACGCGCGGTAGCTCGTGATACGCCAGCGGTGATGAGCGTACGCCGGCCGCTAACTCGGCCGCCAGCTTCAACCTCATGTTTCAGTAGTTGTATTTCTTTTTTCAATACATTTTTTGTTTATTTATTCAATGTTTTGAAATTGATTTGATGTGTAAAACAATCATCTGCATGGAATTTTCGCCACCATTGATTTTTCTATTTACAAAAATACGTTTTTTGCATGCAATTATCTAACCACTTCATACCCTTAAGAGATCATATGCAAAGAAAATAAAATAAAAACTGACATTTTCTTTAGGTTTGATATGCCAAGAATATTTGTGCGAATTTGAAGTCAAAATAAAAGAGAGACAAAGTTAGCGCCCTGAGATTATACTCGTATGTTGCACGGTCGTCATACCATTGAAGTAACGTAAAACGGCCTTCCCATCAGTAATCAAATTTTTCTAACGGGGGCCGGGAATGTCCCGCAAACTAATAATCCGATTTGCTTAAAATTTATTGTGGTTATTCTGTTTATAAGTACCTGTGGCATATAATAGATTATTTTCTCGATTCTTTGTAATTTCTTTTTTTCTAACTAACGTACGTTTCCTTGAAACTCGAAATTTACAATGTGTTTTGATATATATAATAATATTCAGAATTTTTACGATTTGAGCCGGAGTGGGCTGACGTCACCTTCTACTTTTTTTTGTTTTTCTTTCGAAATCATAATGAAAAAAATTAGAAGAAAAAATTTATCGATCATGCTTGAACATTTTTATATGCAACTCGGCATTTTTGATAATTTTTTCAGATGTTTCCGAAGAGTTTTAATTTTTTTTAAGTAAAAACTTATGACACGCCTATAATCAACTGATGTTTTTCTTACATTCACTGTTTTCTGTTTCACTCTTTTTTCGAAAAAATAGAAAGTAACCCGATCGACCCAATAATTTCGTAGATAAAAGATCGGGCAAATGACCTTGTTTTTAGGGCTTCTAGGAGCATCTGTACTTTTGAGAACGTTGTTGCGAATTCCGTTACCTCGCCATATTTTCACGGCTGTAGACAATAATTTAACATTACGAAATAGAAATAGAACGCAGATTTCGTGAAATCATTCAAATGAACAAATGAACTTAAGTTTCCTATTTTCTTTTCTCACTTTACAGCTACTTACGATGTCAAAAGAGAACCATTTGCAATGGCACGGCAAAATTAGAGAATGGAGTGATTGTGGATCTATACGCGCATTCGGAATATTGTCAGCCAGATGACAGAGCAGAGCATATTGCTAGGTTCAAACAAGCTCTGACAGAAGCTCTTTCAAGACATTGGTACAAGCTGAAGACTTTGTACGACGTATTAGCCGCAGTGTAAGTTAAATTACGTCGCCTATTTAAGGTAGGAGTCTCGCTGCGCGCTGACTTCGCATAAGTTCGACAACAATAAGAGAAAATTGCAAGTACTTCTTGATGGTGTAAAAATCTGAAAAAAATCATGTATACTAAAGGTACTGAGAAGATTAATTTTGCATAATAATAATTGCAAAATGTTATTAACAAATTCATCAAAAAATTAATTGGTTAACAAATTACCCGGCAACAAAACTTTTTTTTTTATGAAAATGATTCGTTTATTTTCCTGAATACGTATGAATTTTTTCAGATTTTTAAGTAATCGTTGATTTTGGTTCTATAAAAAAAAATAAAAAATCAACGATTACTTAAAAATCTGAAAAAATTCATACGTATTCAGAAAAATAAACGAATCATTTTCATAAAAACAAAAAGTTTTGTTACCGGGTAATTTGTTAAGCGATTAATTTTTTGATGAATTTGTTCATAACATTTTGCAATTATTATTATGCAAAATTAATCTTCTCAGTACCTTTAGTATACATGATTTTTTTTCAGATTTTTACACCATCAAGAAGTACTTGCAATTTTCTCTTATTGTTGTCGAACTTATGCGAAGTCAGCGCGCAGCGAGACTCCTACCTTAAGGCCTTAGCTTCTGTGTGACATCTAGCCAGTACTGTCATATCAATTTTTTTGTCGACTTTCAATCATTTGTAAAGTTCACGCCCGCAGCCGCTGTTACCCCCCATACCGTATTGCATTTGCACGAGGGCGCAGGGAAACTGCAGAAAACCTGCGCCGATACAGCCGATTGGAATTACGGGGTTTTTAATCAGCTATTCAAAAGCTGGCCGAAAAAATGTGTGATTTACAAATTAAGGGGAGGCTAAACACGCATGAGTGTGAGAGAGACAGAGCTAAAATTTTGAAACCATTTTTCTCCGAAACGCTTTTATAAAACAAAAAGAAAATTGCGGGGCGCACTACGTGTTCGATCAACGCAGTGCGCCCCGCAATTTTCTTTTTCTTTTATAAAAGCGTTTCGAAGAAAAATGGTTTCAAAATATTTTGAGGTTATGTTGATCTTCAGCCTCACCTTAAGAGAATTAAGAGAATTACAAATTCTCTTAATTATTTTCTCTTAACCCAATTAAGAGAAAATACAAATTTCAAAGTACGGGCTGTTAGATTAACGTTAAGCTAGTGCCAACGATTTTTTCTTAATCCTTAGAAACATCTCTGTAGCCTCAGCATTATGGGCGTTATATGGGCTCTTTAAACACGTAAATTTCAACTTCCCTGGATCCAGCCCAACAAACCACTTAGGAATAAAAACGTGTTTCTTCGCGCTTAATCTACATGGGCTTGTAGGCATTGTTCTCGGCCTAATGACTTCTTACGAAATGCATCTCAACTCGTCAGAGAAAATAAGCCCCATAAAGAAATCACTCCTGATAGATGGAAGAAATTCCGAGGCGCGAGTGTAATAAGCGCGACGTTAAAGTTGGCGCTGACTTAACATTATTCTAGTATCTCTACTTTGAAATCTTGACTTCCTCTTAACTGGAAGAAGCTCAATTTCTTTTCTATCAGAATTCCAATAGCCCATAAAAAACCAGTAATTGCCTTTTAAAGTAAAATTTCTGAAAAAAAGTTGGAAAAAAAATCTAAATTCGAAAAACATCGAATCATTCTAAAATTAAAAAAAAATTGAATTATTTGGGAATTACGGGCTTTTTATGGACTATTCAAATTAGGTTCATTACAATAAAGAGAAAAACGGAATTGAAAAATGGGGTTGACAGCTTAATGTTAAGTCAGCGCCAAACTTTTATTTAAAACCCTTAGAAACATCTTTTGGTCGCGTATTTATGGACGAGATCTGGACAAAACTAACACCTCTTCGAAATAAAAAAAATGGATTTTCCCTCCGCCAAATCAATATTGACTACTCTTTATAGGCTCCGGTTCCAGCCTAACCACAATTTTCAGGAATCATTTTAATGGCTCATAAAAACCATCATGTGTCGACAAAATCACCCCCGAGGAAGAGAACAAACGTTGATCTCCAACTACCGATAGCTTACGGGTACGGCCATGGTCGTAAAACGATGCGCTTAATTACACTCACATGTTAAAATTTGTTCCGCCTATCGGGGGCGATTTTTTTTATGAGGCTTATTTTCCTTGACGTGCTGAGATTAATTTAGTAGAAGATTTAGTAGAATTTAGTAGAATTTAGTAGTAGATTTAGCGAGAAAAGAAACATTTTTTTATGTCTAAGTGTAACGTCCCTCTCATGCCTTCTCACGGCATCAACTAGGCTAAAATCTCAATTCTAAGAATGCTGACGAATTCGTCAGCATCCTTTGTGGGAGCGTTCACGCTGTCACGGTAGCCAGCCGTCGCACGCCCGTCGAGCGCGCGACATTCCTACTGCGCGCTCCTTATCAGCGCGCCGTAACACAAAGTAGCGAGCATCGAAGCCCTCAGCTTCAGCGCTCAATCCTTTAGTTCAACTCCGACCACCCTCAATTATACACGGTACACTCTCCCGAACTCAACTATTAATAAAGACGTTAACATAACCATAATTTACCACCCTTATTTATTGACCGCTCAACTGACTCACCGTTACATGGTGTCAGAAGTGACGAGCTACGCAAACACGTACCACACTTCTATTAAAATTCGACAAATTAATTCACAAATAACGAACAACAAAAAAAAAACACAGAAAAACGGACGAAAACGAAAAAAAAATTTAAAGAACAAATAAACGAATAAACACGACTTTGACGAACTTTCTTACAATAACGAACGATTTTTAACGACATTTAACAATTTTTTCTTTCTCTCACAAGTTTTTACAATCTTCACAAATTTTTTCTAAAAAGTTTAATTACAGTTGTGCTTTTACTATTTTTTTTTCGTTTTTCCTCTCACATACACGAAGTTTCAACGCGAAAACCCCAAAAAGCGATAAACCTTCAAGTGAAAAAAAGTGACAATCAACAAACACGAAACAAAGTGAAAAGAAAATACAGTGTATCGAACAAAAAACAGTGACAAGTTACAAAAAAAGCGAGTGAAGACAACAGAGCAACATTTCTTCACTTCACCAACATATATTCACCATACAAACAATAATCGAAGGACGTCAAAAATACAGGAGAGAATACGAAGGAAGGAAGGAAAAAAAAAATCAAGGAATATAAGCAAAAAAAAAAGGAAAACCCATGAAACTATTATTTGCAATCATACTGGCAATGTAAGTACCGATTTAACTACCTAATTTAATCGCCACCCCTTTTTTCGGGAGAATAAATGTGTCCTATGCATTTTTTTTTTTTTCGGCAAATAAGAATAAAATAATCGCGCGGTAACGAGCGCCCACCCGTTAGACCATATAGCGTCGTCCTCGTCGCACACACGTGGACCAGGGATAAGCGTACGACCGCAGTAATACATGCTTCGCAGCACATGGGCGCTTACCATCTTTGTTCTTTCTTTTCCTTCCGGCCTTTCGTGCCGTGACGTAGAGAATACAGCGCGCCTCAAAAATAGACGGCGGCGCTGAATTAACATAGTATAAGTATTAACAAACTTGAACACCATATTTTCCTTTTTCCCCAACACAAAAAAAAGGGAGCATAAAATTACAATCTTCCACGCTTCTAAAAAAAAAAAAAAGAAAACTAAAAAAAAAAAAAAAAAAAAATTTTTTTTGTGAAAACACGAACACTAGATCAAAATCGTATTCTCTCAAAGCATCTTTTACATCAAAATTTTTTTTTGTTTGTGTTATCAAAGAATTACATTAATAATAATATACGACTTTGTTACTCAATTTGATGAAACAATCATACAAAAAAATACTAATTAATTGATAAGAGAAAATAACAACAGGATAAAGAAATGGATACTAAGCCGACAAAACTTTTTCTCACCGAGAATTTGCACTCCAAACACAAAAATAGCCTCTAAATCTCCTCTTCAATAACAATAAATAATAGCAACAGAAAATGAAGGAGTAAATATCCAAATATACACTACATATAATTTGAAAAAGAAATAAACAGATGAATAAACAAAGAAACAAAAAAAAAAGGAAAACATTTTTTTTTTACAGAACCAATTAATAAACACAAATACAAAAATAAGTAATGAAAGCATTTAAAAAAAAAAAAGGAAAAAAATGCAGCTCCAAGACTACTTTGAAAGAAAAAATATGTATTCCAAAATTTTTGACAAAATTTTACGAATTCATTACACCGCGCTTAAGAATCAAGCGAATCGGACTGATGAGTATAAGTGGAATGAGTTAAGGGTTCTAAAAAAAAAAGGGGCAGAGGACATAAAAAATAAACAAACCATCATATAACCATATATTTCTTTTTGCTTTCAAGAACAAAAAATAATAACAAACAAAAGAAACTGAACCATCTGTTAAATTAAACCTATTTTGTGTTTAAATGTACATATTTAACGAAATGTTTGAATATTGAATATCTTTCAGTTAACATTGCCCTTTTGTCTGAAAAAAAAACAAATAATAGCATTAACAATAGTAAAAGAAAGAACCATTTGCTCATTTAATTTTAATTCAACGTCCACTCTAAGTGTTTTGATTGGGTCAAGTTAATGTAATTTGATTTAATTTAAGACGCAATTATAATAGAAATATAAACATCACCCTGACTAACAATGGCAAACTGCGGAATAACTTTTGAGGATATTTGGGACGTCATTCCGATCTTTGACGGCTCAAATTTACCCACCAACGAGTTTATTAGGACATGCGAAAAATGTATGAGACTCCTATCTGAAATCGATCAGGCTCGACTTTTGCTAATGTTCCCATTTAAGTTGAATGGAGAAGCTGAAATACTAGTAGAATCAAGAACATACGACGATCTACGCTCGCTTCTGAAAGACCTCAGAAACGAGTTCGAAAAACCAGCTCAAAATTATTCGAATGATAGCCAAAATTATAAAAACAAATCACACGACGATAAATACCGAGATTTCGCACGAGATAAGAACTACCGCGACAACTCACGAGACCAAAGTTACCGTAACAATGCACACCTCCGAAGTTACCGTGACAACCCACATGACCATAATTACCGTGCTTACTCACCAGACAAAAATCACCACGAAAACTTACGGGATCGAAAATACCGTGACGACTCGGGATACCGAAATTACTGCGATAATTCAAGAAACAGAAATCACCGCGATAACTCTCGCGACAGAAACGACCAAAGTTATTCCCGCGACAGAAATTACCGAAATTACTCTCGCGACAGAAACTACCGAGATAGTTCACGCGACCGAAACTATCGAGACTGTTCACGTGACCGAAATTATCGAGACAGTTCACGTGACCGAAACTATCGAAACAGATCACGAGATAGCAGGCTCAGCGATTCGCGAAATCGCCAAATATCCGATCAACAGTCGAGCCTCGATATAGCACAGATCGAACAGATTTTTCAACGATTACTTCAAAAGAAAGGAGTAATGTGCTCCACAAGACTTCGCAACAATAATCAAGTCTCAACAGTGGACGACGTAAACGCCGAAAAATCTAAACAAGTTATCCCTAAACAGACAAAGCAACCACAAGAAGAAACAAACCAATTACCGAAAAAGACAGAATCAAAACAAATAACGGAGAGTGTACCAATAAAAATTGATTTGACTATCGACAGCGACGGCCCACAAACGCAAACATCAGACGAGGAAATCGAACTCACAAGGAAAACGACCAGGCAAAAAACAAAAGGAAAACGCAATATCAAAACTAAACGGAAACCGATCCAAAGTGATCCAACAAACGACTCATCTGACGATGAGAAAATTACAAGCCAACCACGCAAAGTATTCGGGAAACGAGAAGAAATAATGAAGAATTGTTCGACGACGGAAAACGAGGAAATAATAAACAAAATGAAACAAAATGAAGAAATAATAAAAAGCTCATCGAAGCAAAACGAAAACAAAATAAACAACGAAAAACAGGAACAAAACGTTCACGATAAAGTCAGCCCAAAAGGGAAAGCCGGCTACTTATACGGTGACAAAAGTGAACAACCCAACGACAACCAAAAAGCGCAAAATAAGGCAAACGAGACGGAAAGCGAATCGGAATCTGCGAACATAAACAAACACAGATTCAAAACGTTGCCAACGAACATCGGAGAATCGTCTGGCGACGAAAAAAATAAACCACCCGTGGAACCGACCTTCAGATCACCATCACCACAACAATCAGAAACATCTTTATTCAAAAGGAAACTACTTGCCAAACCACAGGAAATCCCGCCGAACTTCCGTTCACCATCGGATACCACGGAAACAACGGAACATCCAACATTCAAGGTACCAGTTGCACCGCCAAGACGCAGGAAGAAACAACGAATGGACGAGACACTAAATAAAATCCTCAACGACAATGCTGAAACGGGCTGCTATTCACCGGAAATGACAACGGAATATTGGGACGAAACAGCACTCAAAAACACTCGCGAAATAGCACCAAAAAGTCCACCCCAAGAACAATCAATAGATCATTCAGGCCGTCTTTCACCGCAGATGACAACAGAATATTGGGACGAACAAGTGACAAATCAAACACCCCCACAGGCCGCTTCACCAATGTTTCGACCATCACCGATCGAGCCAAACTTTCGATCACCAACGTCTCAATCACCACCAATCAAAACAAACTCCCGTTCTTTAACGCAGCCGCCAAATTTTCGCGAAATTTCCGTACAACTGGACAAAGCAGTCCTGCCGACTTTCCGATCGCCTGCGATCGTCCAAAAGATTAGGATCGCTGATCTTACTGCAGCACAAACACCAGTGCCACCGAAGTTTAGATCACCACCGACATCGTACGTCAAAATACTGCTAAGTTGCAAATATTCGCCAGAAAGCGCTTAAGTTATATTTCCGACAGTGAACCATTTCAACCAGAAACTAACTAACCCAGATCTGGTCTGAAAACAATTGACAATAATTACAAAAATGTTAACGAAAATAGATACAACTACTACTTGTTACATATCACTCTTACGCATTGCTGCTACATACTAGCGCTATATTCCCCTGACTATCTCGCTTGCTAAAAAACACGAACAAACAAACGCATGGGAATTAATATAGATATTAATTCATCGCATAACAAATCCAAATAACCATTGAACATTTAACAGATAAAAATAAGAAGAATGGATCACGTTGAGGAATGCCTTCTGTGCCCCGACGAGGTCCCGCTAAGATTCATGCACGCGCACTTACAGCAATGCTGTGAGGGATTTATCAACAACAATAGGAGGAGGATCAAAAAACCCACCGGCTGTCCGCTATGCCATATTGTTTTTCCGGCGGACAGACTTACCGCCCATTTGATTAAATGCACCGATTACTTGTTAAAAATCGAAATTAAAAAACAAACACAACAAGCAGAAACGGAAAATTACAAATACACCATACAAAACCTACAACACTTACGATTAACGCTAGGAAAATATCAAACACTCACACAAACGGCAAACGAAACAGCAAAAACCAGGACAGTACAAGTTTCAATCACAACCACACAGCACCATCAAAAATATAACACAAACACCACAACAGTGTCCCCGCAACAAACCACGACGTCAACACAGTGCAAAATAGCTCAGAGCCCACCACAACCAAAACCATTACGAAACACTGACAACAAAACAACAACGACCGGTACCATACCAAAGACGACAACACAAAACCTTCCAATTCCGGCTCCGAGAACGACCATACCAAAAATAGAAGGGCCTACAACGAAGAACATAACACAAATTTCAAAGTCCACCCAAACAGATTACATCAAAAACATGGACAAGCTGTGCATCGACGGAGAAAGTATCTTTTACTCATGGTTTGGTCTACAAACCCCCAAAAAGCGCACAGAAATTGAAGACAAAATAGCCGCCATGAATTCCAACATGATGATGGCAATACAGAGGGAAGGGCAAATAAAGAAACAGCAAGAAGCAGAGGAAGAAAGAAAGCGAGCAATAATCAGAGAAAGATCGGAGGAACGAAGACAGAGGGAAACGAAAATAAGGATGGAAAAGGAAAACGAATTAAGGCAATCGAAACACAAAATACTAATATTGAGGAGATCTCGCGAATTGGAAATAATGGACGAAATCTGGGAAGAAGACGAAAACAGACAATTACTATAAACAACACCAAAACACACGTATACATCAAACACACTGCAAACTAGTTTTAATCATTTATAATCATTAATTTTTTTTTTTTCTCTTACACATACATTATAATCATTTGAACTAACTAATTTTTTTTTTCTCCTCTCTTATATACACTAAATACAACATCAATAATTAAAATTAACCAATAGATTTAAGGAAAAAAGCGACGACGACGATGGAAAAACCTTACATTACTTTTCATCTTACATTTCATTTTTCTATATAAATTCTTAATTTTTTTTTCTCTTCGTTTTGTATTACCCTTAAATAAAATCTTTAAATCATCTAACTCACCACGTTATATTATTATTTAAAAAAAAAAGAGAAGAAACAAAATTTTGGACACAATTATTCATATCGACTTCGGGATAACCCTCAGATTTAGACCTACTCTCCTAAAACCAGTGCCTAAAAAGACACATCCCTCATAACATACCTTGCCCACTAACACCCCCTTTCACTAATCAAGTTGAAAGATTTTACAGGCAAACTATTTACCCGAATAAGGAAGGAAAGGACACGAGAAGCAACAAACAATTAAAAACCATTTGGACAAAAAAAGAAAAAAAAACGACGACAACCCATTATGCACAAAGAAGTGTACCGACTACAAATCGACATCGGGACCCAGACGAACGAGGAAACAAACCTTCAATCTTTTTTTCTCGCCTCTCTCTCTCGATCTCTGTTTACCTACCTATATACCCAAACGCAACCTATCCTGAATAACAAAACCACACCCACTAACACGAACAACTAAAAAACAATTTTTGAGTTACAGATACGAAATTCAACAACATTAATATGAAAACCCACAACAAAAAATCAAATAACAAGAAGGATGACGAGAGTGTAACCGGGATGACCAGCAGCTGAAAACGGACTAACAACAATCAAGAAGCTTTCACCAACAATCACATTACACACATTTACACAAAAATAAGAATTATAAAAAAAAAGAAACATTTTAATTGAAAAATTGTATCGAGTCACACAATTCTGTAAAAAATTTTTTTTTTGTAAAATTCGATGCAGGGGCATCGTTTTTCCTAGAGGGGGAGTGTAACGTCCCTCTCATGCCTTCTCACGGCATCAACTAGGCTAAAATCTCAATTCTAAGAATGCTGACGAATTCGTCAGCATCCTTTGTGGGAGCGTTCACGCTGTCACGGTAGCCAGCCGTCGCACGCCCGTCGAGCGCGCGACATTCCTACTGCGCGCTCCTTATCAGCGCGCCGTAACACAAAGTAGCGAGCATCGAAGCCCTCAGCTTCAGCGCTCAATCCTTTAGTTCAACTCCGACCACCCTCAATTATACACGGTACACTCTCCCGAACTCAACTATTAATAAAGACGTTAACATAACCATAATTTACCACCCTTATTTATTGACCGCTCAACTGACTCACCGTTACACTAAGTGTTGCTACGTATGTCGGGGTGAATGAATCCGAGAAAGTTGGACTGCACGTATTTAAAGAACCCATAAAAAGCACATAAATCTGAGACGACGAAGATATTCCTAAGTATTAAAAAAAACGTTGGCCCTGGCTTAAGGCTAAGCCAGCGCTAACCTTACATAGATACTTAAAAGCATCTCGTTAGTCTCGTATTTATAGCATTTTTTGGACTCTTCAAATATCAGCCCTCAACTACCCCGCATAAATCCCTATGAAAGCAACCCTTAAACCCTTTTGAGAAAAAAAAAATGTTTGTATCTTTTTTCGCCAAATCTATGTTGAATATTTATCCCATAAATATTCAGCATAGATTTACTAAAAAGATTTATCACAAAAAACCCCCACTTTTCAATTACGATTTTCTTGAAAAAAGAATGAGCACAACATTCTTTTTAGTCGCATTCGGGATCGCATAAAAAACCTATTATTTCGGGATATTAAAAAAAAATATGGATATACTGGAGGTGTCAGCTTAAGGTAGTCCTTGCATATAGTGTTCATCACTTCGCATCAGTTCGCAAAAATCTGAAAAAAATCAAGCATATTAAAGGTGCTGAAGATATTAACTTTGCATATTAATTGATGAAAAATAAAAAAATAAGGTAACAAAAATTTAAAAAATAAAGAAATTGAAAAATAAAATTTGAACAAATCGACAAATCTCCCGGGAAACAAACTTTTTTTAAATGAAAATGATTCGTTCACTCGTCTGAATACGTATGAGTTTTCGCGGATTTTTAAATTCACTTCCATTTTTTTTTATACGGGAAAAAAGTGTAAAAAGTCACAAAATTGAAAGTGAATTTAAAAATCTGAAAAAATTCATACGTATTGGGAAAAATGAACGAATTATTTTCATTAAAAAAGTTAGGTTTCCGGGAGATTTATTGAACAATTTTATTTTTCATCAATTTCTTAATAACATTTTGAAATTATTATTATGCGAAATTAATCTTTGCAGCACCTTTAATATGCTTGATTTTTTACAGATTTTTATACCATTCAGAAGTGTTTGCCTTTCCCTCTCATTCCTCTGAATCTTATGCGAAGTGAACACTATTCGCAAGGACTACCGTAATAGACTTGCGGAAGCAACGTGAAAATGTATAATTTTCAATGGTTTTCTCAATTGAACAGCATTATGACTGATTTATCCTTATGTATAGTCATCCTGAAGCCGCAGCTCATGTGTCGTATCAAAGCGTCCGAAGTTTTATGAAGAAATGTAGAAGGAGACACTATCCACCATGCCCGCGAAATATACGGGAATTTGTCGAGCGTCTCAATGATCCAGCACATGAAAGGAATTTAGAAAACGACACTGGTCGGCTTTCAGTACGACTGATAACCGATGAAAATGGTGCTCAACACGCATTATTTTTTGACGAAAATTTTGTACGCGAGGAAATGGGCAACATAACGAAACTGCTAATCGACGCAACGTTCAAATCGAGGCCCCAACTTGAAGGCGCTTACCAACTTCTGACGATCATGGGCATCAAATTGAACCATGTGAGAAATCCAGTGTATTATTACTACGTCACTTGCGGTCGACAAATTAGATTTTTCAACTGGTAGTAACGTTTCCCCCAGATAACGTCACTTGGCCAATTTGCGTTAGCGATTTTCTGCATTTTGATCAAATGTAGACATTTTTTATGTTGCAAAAAAGGTTCAAAGTAATTTGCACTTGGCTATGAGGAAGCCAAAATCGATGAACGAAGTTTCTCATAGAGAAAGCCATGCGTAAGATTGTAATAAATGCGGAAGTCATGTGCAAATTATTTTACACCGTTTGTTTAAAGATAACGCTTTGAACTAGATAACGCTTAACGCTACGAACGTAATTATTATGAAAAGTACTTGAGAAATATTGGAAGTACAAAAGTACTTGATACTTCAATTACTTGTGATACTTTGTAATTTGTATTTGAAGTATTTTTTGGTACTTTGCTCAGCTCTGCTTCCGCTTGATACCATCATTTTTGCGCACTTTAGGGTTTCCCATTCGTATGGATTGTTATGTCCACGAAAACTCAAACAGCCTATAAGGAAGTTCTGCGGTATGTTAAAGAGCACGTCCTACCACATAACAACATCGTCCTCGCAATGACAGACTTCGAGCGTTCATTACGAAATGCCATAGGTGCAGTATTTACGACAGCACTCACGACGGGGTGCAATACGCACTATGATCGTGTAAGTAACTTCACTTTCAACGATCTATTTTATAATTCCCATGAGATTTTAATATATTTTGGAGCTCAATTCTTGACTATTTGATTTATACTAATCCGTGAAGGACAAGACTGCAACACCTCCAACCATATAATAATTAATCATGTACTGTCGGTAACTGAGTATAAAAATCGAAAAATGATTGCTGTCTTTTAGGCGATTTATCGTAAAGCCCAGAGTTTCGGCTTACGAAATTTGATTCAAACCAATGCGGACGCAAGAGACTTTTACAAAAAAGTATTGGCCCTTGCATACCTCCCTTCCGAGATGATAGAAGCTCATTACCAAGTCCTGAAGACCAATTTACCTCCAATGGTCAAAAGACGATTCAGCCAATTTTGCGGATATTACACCCGTTATTGGCTGCGAATTGTTACGCCGCGAGGTTTTAGCGTCTACGGCCTTGGCCGTCGAACCAACAACATTATCGAGTCCTATCATAGTAGGCTGGGACACAGGATGGAAAGTCGCCCCGGACCATGGGATTTCGTGTGTAATTATCAATTGGAGTATAAGAACGACACTATGGCTTTCGACTATGGTACAGCTTATTATGGAGGATTGTGGATATTATTTCCTTTTTATTGAACAGGCAAACTCCTAAAATTACAATCGGACGTTCGGGCCGACATCCATCATCTAAAAAATAATCGCCAAATCGGCAGGCACGCGCGATATGAAACAGTCTTCAAACAAAAACAACTCGTAAAAGGTAAAAGAGCTTTCCTATGTTGATAAATACATTTGCATTGCAAATAAGCGAAGTGCATTTTACAAGATCGACTTTAATTGTAGATGGGCCTGGCATAACCTTTGAGTCCCGTCCGTGTATTTAAATCCGTGAACTCTTAAATGCACTAATTGCAAAATGACATCTGCTTGTTAGGTCACGATTGATCCTCATACGGCCCGAATATTTTGTAATTATTATTGCAACAAAGTTTCGTTTAAAATATATTAATGGCCAGTTACTAGAACGATCATTTTTACATTACTAGACATACACTCAAGGATCTTTAATTTGTCTTAAATTATGAACAGGTTAAAAGCTTTTATTACACTGTCCTGAAAATGTGTCTGTAATTGTCGTTGTCTATCTGTAAACCTATTATGTAAAGTATCGAGTATTAACCTCCAGCTCCAAGATTTGAACCTGTTTCATTCCGAGCTGAAGAATCGGTCATGTTATAGGAGGAATATTAGTATTTTAATTGAATTTTTATTTAGCGTGGCGTGAATTACACATGCTGGAAATATCGGTCGGTGAATTTATGGAAAAAGCAGCATCACTTAAAGGAAATGTTAATTTTCTTATCGCACAAGAAACGAATGGACGGGTCGATAACGAAGACGAACTAGAGGAACCTCCGGCAGTGGCGCCATTAGGTAACATGTTCAAATCTGGATTATCACAAATCAAACACTTATTAGTTTATCATCATTTTCTTTTTTCGTAAATCAGCCAAATATTAATGTAATGCAAATTGATTGGATTGAAATTCATAAAACACAACAAATATTTTAGTAACTGTACCGGTCTCATTTTTAGCGTGCGGTGGATCAGAACGATATTGGGTACGAATTCAGTATTTCGTAATATGTTTATCAAAATTGTCGTAATTACGTCTTTAGTTAAATTATTAAACCTAGCTTAAAATTGTATAAGTATTTGGAATCACCCTATGTACATAATATTGTTAACGAAAATATTTCTCAATGCTACAATGTCTCCTAAACTTCCGATTAATTAAGTTTAGTAAACGGTACGACCGTCTCGTTTGTCGCACTTTTCACTCTCTTATTATGCATCTATTCGATTCTTCATCAGAGAATGATCCTGATTACGAAAGGGACGTATTCGCAGACGAGCCACCACGTTGGCTTATTGACAATGCTGAAGCGGCACCGCAAGTTCCAGAAAATGGTAATTCAATATGATACTGAATGAATCTTTCCAAGTTAAGCTTGACTCCATATTATTACGTGATCACTACATACATGAAAACAGGGCAAATCAGCAAGTCAGGTAATTTCTTTAGACTGAAACGGTCAGGAATAGGGCATGGAATTTCGAAAATTTGTTAATTCTTCTCGAAAAACTAGTTTAACTATTTTCTGATACAATTTTCGATATATTATTGTCTTTCAATAATGCGCTTCAAGCCATAAAGAGTAATTGCAGTATAACGGGTAGGAGAAAAAAATCTTTTTTAAACTTGTTTTTCATATTTGTTGAAACTTTTACAGAAGCCAAGTAAATGCCGAATAAGTAATTGGAGGGGTAAAAAAACAACTCACACCAAGGGACAGTTAGATCTTGTAATTTCAAAACTAACAAAATTACCATGCCCGGGCTTAACTTCTTCTGCACAATTCTGCAGAAAAAGTTCAACCGGAATTCAATTTTTTTTCAATTATCTAAGATTCCTAATCAGCAATCATTTAGAGTTAATAACTTTTCTGTTTTTTTCGTTTCTTGTTCGATAGCTCGCGTGTTGGATGAATTACATATTTTCATGTTTCCCAAAATAATCGGGTGCAATTTTGTCTCACGGAAGTTGTCACTAAATCTTCGAATTACAACTTGTCCTAATCTACACATCTTTTTATTTGCCTCTTTATCATAGCGTAACAGAGTTGTATCATTTTTTAAAAAGGTGTTTGATCGGAATACTTCAATAAAAAAGTGTTCACGTAATGTCAAAACGAATTTCACTAATTCATTGTCAATGAATCATGAAAAATGTAACTTGTTTTCAACCCTAAACTAGTCTCTTCATATTAGATTATAACATCTGGAAAAACGGAAATTCCGATTTGGTGAACTTGGAAAAGTCAGAGATTTTCCTTTGAAACATTGCATAGCAGTCATGAATATAACAGGTTTCTTTTATTAAAAAATTGTTTAGACTCCCATTCTGAATCTGAAGACGGTACGACGGACGATTCGAATGACGAATCGATGGACGAAGAAGTGCCGAATCGAAGAGGTAATTTTTGACTGTCTATTATTTTCTTCATTGATACATAGGACAGTTATTGCGGATCATTGCGGATTTCATTGCGTGTCATTCGTAATCATTGTTCGATTATTGGTTGCGACTTAAAAAAAAAACTCAATGTTTGTGTACTATTCATTAAACGGTTCTTTAACAATGTATGCTTTGCAGATGACATTCATCTAGAAGCAAACGCGCCCGGTACTGTAGAAGATGGACGACAGTCGCCACCGTTCGACAACATTGGTAATTTTATGGCACTGTACCAAAAACCAATCGTAATTCACTTAATTTATGTAGAACAGAAACGTAAATCGGTTTGTCCCAAATTATTTTGAATAGATAACATTGCATCACATATTTTTATGTTTTCCAAAATAATCAGGCTGATTTACGTCTCACGAAAGTTGTCACAGAATTTTCTAATTACTACTTGTCCCAACCGATACAATTTTTTATTGATCTCTTTTTTCATCGTCTAACAGAGTTTATCATTTTTTAAAACGATGTTTGATCGGAATGCCCTAGCAAGTTGACGGACCGTAAAACGGATCGAAAAACGGACACGTACGTTCGAGAAAGAAAGGGATCGTAAGAAAACCGTGAAATGGACTGTAACGTTTTTGATTAGCGCTCCTTCGGTTTTCGGTCGCAAAAGCCGTAAGACGACCGAACCGTTTCCATGCAAAATTTCATTCGGTCCGTTTCCGTTTGAGAAAACCGAAACCGAACCGAACCGAGACCGAACGAGCCAAATGGTTTTTTTTTTACCGAGAAATATTGAATTTGGTAAAAAAAAAACACTTCTCAGTTCTTTTGTTTTTCCGTAAAGAACTTTCGGTTGGGAGTGTACGTGTAATACATCCTTAATACAAGGAATCGGAGAGGAAGCATAATGTCGCAATTTCAATTGACCCCTTTTTGGCTCTGAAAATAAACGGTCCGCATCGAATTTCGTAAGAAAAAGTTCAATTTTCATTAAAATTAGTTCGGTCTTTTTGCGGTTTTTGCCACAGGAAAGAGCGCTAAACCAAAAACCAAAAAGATCCTGTCCGTTTATCCATTTTATGCGTTCCGTTTCGTTGCACAATGTACGGGTCCGTTTTCGGTGTACTATTTCATCAACCGTATCTTTAACAATTTATGCTGCGCAGACAATATTCATCTAGAACCAAACCGGCCCGGTGCTGCAGAGAATGGACGACAATCGCCACCGCTTAACAACATTGGTAATTTTTATGGTACTTTACCAAAAACTATCCGTAACTTACTTGTTTTATGTACAACATAAAAGTAAATAGGTCTTTCCCCAATCATTTTGAATAGAGAACATTGTTGTTCATGACGGAAGACCATCTTCACCATTCGACGATATAGGTAATTTTTATGAAACTGCAATAAAAACTGTTTGTAATTTGCTTGTTTCATTTGTAACTTAATACTAAATCATTTGTTGTTCATTTACGTTGAGTAGAGGATAGTGATGCTGAGGAGGAATCATTACCATCACCACCGCCCAACATTGGTAATTGTTATGAACTGTATGAATTACCATTCATAATCAAATGCTTCCTTTTGTAACTTACTACTAAAATCATTTTTGCAATGTACGCGAAGTACTAGACATGTTCGACGACGATGACAGAGGACAATCGCCACCTCGCGGCAACATAGGTAATTGTTATGAACCTGCATTAAGTAATATTCAGAATTAAATTTTTTATTCCTTTTATAACATATTACCAAAACATTTTTACAATTTATGCGGTGTAAAAGACATGTTCGTTGACGACAATAGAGGGCAAGCGCCACCGAACGGCATTATTAATAATTTCATGAAATCACATTGAATACTATTCGCGACTGAATTTTTTCATTAATAACGTGTTTCTAATTGATATTTTTTTACTGCGCGCCATGTAGAAGAAGACATTTTTATCGAGGATGCCGGGGAACGGTCGCCGCAGCTCGGTGTCATTGGTAATTCTTATAACACTGTAGAAAAGCAACTAAACAGTTATTTGTTTTATCTATAACATAATACTAATTTGGCTTTTTTTGTTTATTGTCGTACAGAAAACATTAACCTTCCGCCAAATGAAACCGAGGCTATTGAAGACAGGCAGCACACGCCACACCAAAATAACATTGGTAATTATCCCGAAAGTCCCATAAATGATTCGTAATCAATTAGACTGATGTGTAACTTCATTTTGCTATCTACGATAATATTACAATTAACTCAATATACTTCCATAGTGCGTCGAACCCGGAAAAGAAAAGCTCGAAGGCAAAGCCGCCGACAAGCTCATCAAGGTGAACCCAGCGTAGAAGCTACCTCACAAAAAAATAAAAAGCGGAATAAACGACGAAAAGGTTAACTATAAGATTGGAAACACAAAAAAAGATACCTTACTCACAATTTTTATTTACAATTCCAGAATCGAGAAGAAAAGCTCTCGCGAAAAAGCGAGATACGGCGGCACGACAGAGTGAAGAAGCGGGACTTCAGGAACAACTTCATCACATCCAGAATCAACTACGATTGGCCGAAGATCGATTGAGGACGGTGGAAGATGATGGTAATTACATCATTGCTGAATTACTCACTAGCATAAAAATTTCTTTTTGTTTTTAATACTTTAAATTTTTCGAAAGTCGTCATAAACTTTGTTAGATACACGCATAACCTTTTGTCACCATGCACAACGCCGCATTGACAATTAAAATAATGTATTGTTCTGCTTTTAATAAGTCATTTTGCACACGATTTTAATAACAATAATTACCCAATTAAATCATCGTACATGAAACTATACCAGAAATCGTTCGTAAATCACTTGTTTCATGGAAGATTCCACCATTTACCGATACGGTTTGGGTTTCACCATATCTTTTTTTTTATGAAATTTCATTAAATTTGAAATGGTACAAAACATTTTTACGGTATGGCTACTCGATATCGTTACTGGAATCATTTCTTTACATTCTGTAAGTGAATTACAATTTACGAGTATTTTAGTTTTTATCATGAGATTCCCAACCGCTCAAAAGTAACGGCAATTGTTGATTTGTATAAACATTGATATTCGCTTTTCAATAGCAAATTGGAATTCTTAGCCATGAAAAATTGCGAAAAATATAAAACTGGGTGTATCTATTATTGAACATTTTGTTCAATGGCTGAATTAAGGCATCAATATAAAGGTGTGGTCCAAAAAGCAGGTCGATGTCCAACATTTTTTTTAACGCTGGTGTTAGAAGGACAAGGTCGGGTCTTTAAACACAGTTATTATAAGATGTTATGAAATTTGATTTTTTTATGGAAACATATTAATTAACAACGGACTTATCAATTAACAATTATCAACGGACATCGTATCTCAAAATCTATTCGTCCGATTGAATTGAAATTTGGACAGATAATTGATTATAACATTTTCTATCCAATGACCCAATCATTTTAAAAAAATGTTCATCGTTTTGGTAATAATAAACGTTTAAGGTCGTTTTTTGTGGAAACGAAAGAAATACCTTAATCATTTATTATCAACAAATAAATGAACATTTTTTAAAATCATTCATCCATTAGCTAGCAAATGTTATAATTAAGTATCTGTTCAAATTTCAACTCATGCGGTCTAATAGATTATGTCATACTATGTCCGATATTAATCGTTAATACGTCCGTTGTTAATTGATGTTATTCAATGAAAAAAACTTCAACTTCGTAACACCTTAAACTAACTGTGTGTATAAACCCGACGTTGTCCTTCTAATACTGGCGTAAAAAGAATGTTGAAAATCGACTTATTTTTTGGATTAAGTCCTTATGCCAGTGCCTTAATATGGTATGCCTCATTTTCTGTTCCTAAATTGCAAAAACCTAGATCTCCCAAAACGGAATGAATTTTTAATTGGCACATTGCTTCCATGTAGTCAAATCGACATGGAATTAGAATGTGAGGTGGAGGAACCTCACATTTTGTTAATCAATTAAACCTTTATCCCGGGATATATATGTATAGCAAGTAGTAGTAGTAAATGTATTTATTGGTTGTTACGCATTGGTGTTTACAAGGATGGTGGTGGGACATTTACAAACGATATGAAATACATATAATGTCAATGGGCAATCGAACGAAGTCCTTCAGCCCAAGGTAATCTTTGGTATCCAGTGGGACCTTTATTACGTTTAAAATGATAAAAATTTTGATTTTGTATTTTTTTTTACGTGCGTGAGGGTGTATTATTTTTTATTAACTTAAATGTCGTTGATCATTGATTCCAGGGTTTGCAATATGGTACGGGTGGGAAATTTATATATTGGTATATTATGTGGCATACGCTTTACGCAGAGTGGTTGTAGGTCTTCCAATTGATTAATTGCGAACTGTTTTCTAAGGTGTAATCTATTTGAGATAGGGACAATGCCGGTTTTTTTGTAGAGTGCGGTGTTACGCGGGTTGAAGAGGGGATTTTACGGGTTTCGGATTCTTGTGAGTCACCTGAGCGCACCTGTCTCGGCCGTTTTTATTTTTTTCAGTACAGTTTCCTTGCTGTTTAGAAATATTGGGTGACCATATTCAATTAATGGCCGACAGATCGATTTGTATATTTTAATTGCATGTTTTATACGAATCTCTGAGGTTTTGCAGGTGATATTTCTGAAATGAGTGGCTCTGGCTGCTAGCTTGTTCTTTGCCTGATTTATGTGGGTTGGGTTTTAGGCGCCAGTCATTGAACCAGGCGTTTGCGTGGTTTACATAGGTTTGGAGCGCTTCTATTGTTTCTGCTAAGCTGCTTTTATGTGTTATTAAGACAGTGTCATCCGCAAATTGTAAGGTGTATTGAGAGGGGTCTACCTGGTGTTTGTTGGTGTATCGGTGATTGCAAATATCATGGCAGTAAACATTGTATAACAGTGGTGACAGGGGAGAGCCTTGATGTATAGCAATTTCTTTAAAAATAATTATATAACCGTGGACCCCAATGCCATAACCTACGTCGGGAAATTGTGGATCCATTTTAAATTTACTGTTCGATCACAATTAAAGCGGAAAAAAGGAAATTATGTAATCCTTACTTAGTTAACGAGATTTTGCTGTGTGTCAGATAATTTATTTTTAACTTCAGCGTCGCGATCCCTGATATCTAATAAAGTTTATACTACTTTCAACTTGAATTTACCTTAAAATAGCGTCTCATAATTTTATTCATATCTTGTACATGTATGTTATCTAGCAATGATGTTTTTACGATTTCAGTTGTTACACATTTTTTTATTTTATGCGGCATTTCACGTCAATTCGATGATGCACTCAACTACGCCCCCTTTGATTTGGTCTAAAATATCGTAGTACCCTAGGTAGCACAAAAAAATTAGTTATCAGTAAGTGATCTGAATGGGTTACATATGTCCGACTGGACGGTATCCAAAAGTTACCTCCCACCCGAAATGTTAACTTTTGGACGTTGGATAGCCTATAGTTACCATCCGGACGGTCATATATAACCCATGTAGATCACTTTCTGGTTACTAATTTTTTTGTGCTACCGAGGACAGTCAAATTAGCCACTCAACTCTTATATTGTATCACAAAAAAAATTATAAAACTAAAGGTCAACATTTTTGTTTTAGCATATTCGCATAAAGATAATAAAAAATCCGTTTCCCATTTGATGTCAGCGAGTTTAAACGTGTTCAATTCGCTTATCTAGTTCCATGATATTTATTTGCAAAAAGCTCTCTCTAAAATCGCCAAAAGTGAAAAAGTGAAAGTGAAAATTAAACATCCATATCGCAAATTTTCCTATTATTTTGGCATAATTGACATGGAATGACGCATATGACATGGTGATGACTTTGACGTACCAAGAAAGTTTTGGGTGTAATTTTCAATATCTTTCTATAAAAATTAATTAATTCAATTAGCTCGCCATAATTAATACACAAGTCGCAAGTCTGTACTGTCCGCCTATTTTCCGACAATTACTGCCCAGACCCAAATGTTGGAAACGTTGGTCGGACCGTTCTCATTCTTTTGCCAATAAAAGGTTATTAGCGTTCAGAGCTTTTAAAAAACCCTCCGATAGAAGACTATACAAAGATTAGCACGCATGTTAGCGAAGTAGATAATTCCGAATACATGATCAACAGAGAGAAGGTTGACTGTATATCTCAGAAGTAAGGTGTACGGCCGACATTAGTTGGATAACGAGTTCGACCTCATGGTCACAATGGCAGGTGAATAGATGTCGATCGTCCGTAGTGTACCTTGCCGTAAGGCGACAGATCCGTAGGGTCAGTTTGCACTTTTTTCAAGCGCTGAAAGGAAAGTGTCGCCTTCGTGTTTCTTTGATCGTTTTTTTTTGTATAGAGCTCAACTTCGCATACCGGTTAAATTATTAGTTCAACAGTCTCATGACGATTAACATAAAAGTTTACTTCATGATCGAAGATATAGTTCCGCAGAAGTCGATCGTCCGTAGTGTACCTTGCCGTAAGGCGACAGATCTGTAGGGTCGCGTCTCTTCGGAGTCAACCTACGGTGACGCCGGCGCTTGTTTCAAGTGCCGGCGGGAAATATGGCGTTCGTACTTCTCAGGATTTATGTTTGCACTTTTTTCAAGCGCTGAAAGGAAAGTGTCGCCTTCGTGTTTCTTTGATCTTTTTTTTGTATAGAGCTCAACTTCGCATACCGGTTAAATTATTAGTTCAACAGTCTCATGACGATTAACATAAAGGTTTACTTCTTGATCGAAGATATAGTTCCGCAGAAGTCGATCGTCCGTAGTGTACCTTGCCGTAAGGCGACAGATCCGTAGGGTCGCGTCTCTTCTGAGTCAACCTACGGTGACGCCGGCGCTTGTTTCAAGTGCCGGCGGGAAATATGGCGTTCGTACTTCTCAGGATTTATGTTTGCACATTTTTCAAGCGCCGAAAGGAAAGTGTCGCCTTCGTGGTTCTTTGATCTTTTTTTTGTATAGAGCTCAACTTCGCATACCGGTTAAATTAATAGTTCAACAGTCTCATGAAGATTAACATAAAGGTTTACTTCTTGATCGAAGATATAGTTCCGCAGAAGTCGATCGTCCGTAGTGTACCTTGCCGTAAGGCGACAGATCCGTAGGGTCGCGTCTCTTCTGAGTCAACCTACGGTGACGCCGGCGCTTGTTTCAAGTGCCGGCGGGAAATATGGCGTTCGTACTTCTCAGGATTTATGTTTGCACATTTTTCAAGCGCTGAAAGGAAAGTGTCGCCTTCGTGTTTCTTTGATCTTTTTTTTGTATAGAGCTCAACTTCGCATACCGGTTAAATTATTAGTTCAACAGTCTCATGATGATTAACATAAAGGTTTACTTCTTGATCGAAGATATAGTTCCGCAGAAGTCGATCGTCCGTAGTGTACCTTGCCGTAAGGCGACAGATCCGTAGGGTCGCGTCTCTTCTGAGTCAACCTATGGTGACGCCGGCGCTTATTTCAAGTGCCGGCGGGAAATATGGCGTTCGTGCTTCTCTGGATCTATATTTATATTAGTATCTGAATTACGTGAGCTGTTAAAACGGTAAAAATCATTTTACTGTTCAATCCAATTGATCGCTCATAGAGATTCCAAAGTTTGCCGTACACCTTATCATCAAGCAATCGATCCATAAGGTTTCTTGTCTTCCGAGTCAACGTTGCCGAGGTTTTTTTAAACGTTGAAAAAGTTCTTCGATTTTTTTTCAACAGTACGACTTCGCATGAACTATTAAAAAAACATTGTATACAAATGTTATTATTTTCACAAGCCAAATAGCTGTCTAATCTGGCAATTGAACGGAAGGGCCCACCGTTCACCTGCCTGTTTAGCCTGCTACATGTCAGATATTTTGCCGACCTACGACACCAAACAGATATTTGACTCTATTTCATCTCCCCCCGTTTTTCAAGTTTATTAATTAATTTATTTATTTAATGCCTCAATTTGATACCTCAAATTTTTTGCTTATATGTACTTCGGATTTCTTGAAACGTCTATGTCATTACCACATACTTTGCACTGCATGTCATCCTTTAAAATTATGTGTACTCCTTTTTAAAAATTTATTTTACAGCCAAGTGCCGAATCTGCTTGACAGCAAGGGCAACCCACACATTTTGGCCTTGCGGGCATCACTGCTGCTGCGCCGAATGCGCTGATAGAGTTTGGACACAGACGGCCCGCTGCCCCGTGTGCCGGACACCGACAGATGGCGCTCCGCGGAGAGCATATAGAACAGGCGATTGAATCTGGGATTACGGCAGTCGAAACAAGTTTATTTTTCATTTTTTAAAAATATACTGCCCGTAAAAGAACTAGTTTTACATTATTCGTCGTATACCTTTCCTGATTATAGAGTTAAAAAATAAACAATGAATGCATCACAAAAATGTATTGTTTTTAAATAAGAAGCTATACACGCCTAATGCAAGATAAAATTCCGTTTATTTCATTAATTTATTTATTTACCTTGTCAACAGGAACAGACTTTTAACTATCTTTATAAATAGATGTTTTTATCTACTCAATAACTATTATATTCTCGTAAAGTACATATGTACACATTTAACCGATAAAACCAATGAACCTACACATAATAAAACATTTAGAATATTTACCGTCATACACCTAATACCGTAGGGCTAATACAGGGAACCAACTCTTGCGGTAACCTCCCTGATAGACAAGCGGCACAAAAGTAGCAGTTGACGCAATAATTGCGACATGTGCCGCACATGTCGCAAATATTGCGCCAATATTGCTACTTTTCGTGGCGCTTGTCTATCGGGGCTTCGCTATTCAAATGTCGTTTTAATAAATATAAAAAGAAACTATTGGTTAACCATATGAATGAAACCAGTACTATATTAAAAATCGAATTTGTCGTGAAATGGTAGTTATTTCAATCAAGGCCTGAAATGTTGACACAAAACTTGGTAACTTTCAATTTTTAGAAACAAACACTATTTGTATTAAACAATGTCTCGACACAAACTATAATATTTTATAGAAAAAATCTGGGCAAAGCTGGAAATGCACTAGGTTATCTTGCAAAGAGGATTTGGAGTTTGTTCACGCTTTTGGATTTATAGGCAACAATATGTTACGCTGGTACAAAATATTCTGCTATCGTGATGATCAACGAGGATATCAGGATCTGTCATTTTTCCAAGATTAATTAAATCTTGGATATGTTGACCAAAATTGTCAAAAATATAAGCCACACGCTAAATTGGTATTAAATTCGAAAATTAATGTTTGGCAACACAAAGCAAATTAATTAATTAAGTAAGAAAACAAAATTAAATGTAATGTTCAGCTATTTTCGCATTTTGTATTCGCCATTTTGACATTCGCCATTTTGACATTCGCTATTTTGGCGTTCGCTATTTTGGCGTTCGCTATTCTGGTCCTTCAGTATTCTTCGATTCTGAGTTTGACACATGCTACATTTGAATTCTCGACATCTTTCTTTTAGGTATGTTGATTATTACAAATATACCTGAATCACTACGTCCGATTTCGGAAATTTCACCGTTCTACATCATTTGTATCTATATTTTCTTTATTCCAAATACAGACGTTTGACAAATGCATTTTCTACCAAATGAGTACTCAAAAAAATCACCATTCGGTTAAACAGTTGTTCGACTTAGTAATCTGTTGCAAATAAGATGTTCGAATAATTTTTTTATCGTTATTTTAATTTTGTACTTGTGAAATTTCGAAATCCCAGCCTTTCTACATTTCAATCGTTCGAAATTTTGACCCCCACCCATTTTTTCGATTTTCTTTTTCTTTTTGGGCATTAATAATTTTCCGACCGTTATATTTTGCCCCGAGTATTAATTATTGTCCGACCTTTGTATTTCGCCCTGCGTAGCAATTATTTTTTCGACCTTAGTACTTTCCCCCGCGTATTAATTACTTTTCGATTTTTGTATTCCGCCCAGCGTTAACTATTTTGCTATTTTCTTATTTCCCCCCCCCCCCCCCCCCCCGAGTATTGAGTAATTTTCTATTTTCTTATTTTTCTTGCGTAGTGATTATTTCCGGTTTTTCTATTATTATTTCTGAATTCTTTGCCCCCTTCTCTTATTTTCGAATTGGTTATTATTATTGTTATTGCGAACATTTCCCTTCTCTTGGTTATTGTTGAGATTGTTTATTTTTAGTTATCGAATCCCTTCAACGTACCCGTAACGGCGTTGAAGCGGCAGCCGTTGCTGATTTTTTTTTGTTGTTAATGTTCACTGAACGATTAATTATTAAAAGTTATCTTTTTTCCACGTTTCTACACAAAACCCTGGAGTATTATTTCCCCCGTTCCCCTCGCCCTACAAGTCCCCGATTGTCCCGTTTGGAAGCGTCAAAGACCAGGAAGCATCATCACAATATATATGGATATTATATTATTATTATTATTATTTGTTCTCTCGAACACCTCGGGTTTGATGACTTTCTTACAGTATGACCGGTAGCATGCCATTGTCTCGGCCAAAGATGCGTCTAGAGGCGGCTTGGAGTTTGCCTTACGGATGTACTCTGCTCCCTTTCTTGCAATTACGTACTCGCATTTTTTGTACCAAAATGCGTGTTGATGCCATGGCTCGTCCTCGGGCGTCCATTTACCCAGGATCCCATCGCAACTAAAACATCTCACTTTATCTCCCACTCCGAGGTAGTAAAGTCCAGCATCCGCTAGACTCGTCGGAGTTTGGGCCATTGATGGGGGCCAATTTTTGAAACTATCGATGCGAGCGTCGTAATCTGAGTAATCCAACTCGCCGTCGTAACCCAAATTTCCCATGTGCACGGGTTGACAATTTTGAGGGGAGGGGAGTGTATCTACCTGGACCCCTTTCGTTTCCTCTCTTCCGCTGGCTGCTCCTCGTGGTTCGGCGCGGTAGATTCCGGTGTCGTCGACAGGTGACAGCGGCGCCGGCGGAGGAGGTGTCGGATGCTTGGCTCTCGGAGGGGGTGTAGCTCTTGCTCTTGCTGGTGGTGGCGCCGAGATCATCACCACTCGGCAGCCTCCGTATTTCGCTTCCCATCGCCTTTTTCTTCTCTTGAGGAGTGCTATTATTCTCCGTGCCCACTCTTTTTATGGCTCCGAGTAGCCGTTCGGGGGTTTGGTCCTTTGCCTTATCCTTTGACGCGAGATCGATGGCTACGGTTAATGAAGGATTTTTTAATAGCCCTCTTATAGTATCTCCTGTAGAGGTGGCGGAAGTTTGGGTTCCCTGTGCCGTTTCTACGATTTTCTTAACACTGTTGTAGATTTTAGGCGCGTCGGTTTTGACGAGTCCATAGTCCGCGCTACTCGTAGGTCCTGCTTGGACCACCTTTGTTCGCTTTTCTATTACCTCCTCGTGGGTGGACGGGCCGTTATTTGTGCGTATGAATTTACTCAATGTTTCTTCTTGCTTTTTCGACTGTATGGGCTTATTTCCACAGTGTAATCCGAGGACGTAGCGGCAGTCTTCGGAATCTGTTTTGTGCTCGGCGAAAGGGTCTTCTCCTATTTTCCAGTCATTTATTTCAACACCGCATACGAAACAGGTAACGTCGTCTCCTGTGCCCATATAAAAGAACCCCGCAGCGGCGAGTTTCTCGGGTTTTATGTACGGTCTTGGCCATCCAATGAAGCTAAGTAGTCGCTCGGACTCCTCGTTGAAGCGGGGGTGCGCGTTTCTCGATAATTCTCCCTGGTCGCTGTTGACGTCACTGTAGTGCGTCTGGTCGCGGAATTTCCTCACCATTATGCTAATGGGATGAGAGACTTCATCACGCGTTCGGGGTGGACGACACAAGTTTTGCCCTTCAGCTGGATGCGTAAATTTCCCTTGTCTAGAAGTTCCAATACTTCGTATGGTCCAGTGTATTGATCTCCTAATTTTCCGGGTTTTGGTCCTTTAAGCAAAAATATGGGTTCACCAACCTTGAACGTAACGGGATTCATGCGTCTATCTCGATATTCCTTAGCCTTCTCCTTCGAGGCGATTAAATTTATTCGACCCATTTGTTGAATTTCGTGGATTTGTGTTAATAAACGTTTCAAATATTCATCATACGTGGCGAGTTCATCCAACTCGTTTAACGGGAAGTTTGAAGGAGTTCTGGCTATTTTCCCGAAGACCATCTCATAAGGAGTATGCTTCGTACCCTCATGCACGTTAGTGTTGTAGTTGTAGATTGCTAATTCGACCCAGTCGTCCCAGTTGCTTTCTTTCGAGGTGTATTGTTTGAGATATTCGCCGAGGGCGTGATGTGATCTTTCTAACGATCCGTTGGATTGAGGATGAAACGCTGTCGTTCTTATTTTCCAAATTTTAAATAATTTGGAGATTTGTTTCATGAAATTACTCAAAAAGTTTGCTCCTTGATTGGTCAATACCGCTCTCGGGGAGCCGAAATTGCAGATAAATCTTTTTACAAAAACCTCGGCGATGGTCACAGCCTTGGCGTTAGGTAGCGCGGCTGCCATAGAGAAGTTTGTTAATTGATCTTGCATAGTAAGTATGTATTCATTTCCCTTATTGGTTTTTGGCAGAGGGCCGACAATATCCATAGCAATTTTATCGAATGCTGTAGCTGGAGTGTCGGTGATAACCATGGGCTGTTTGGTTTTAACGCGGACTAACTTTTTCAATTGACATTGCAGGCATCTTTGTATGTACTGTTGAATATCTTGCTTTAAATTCTTCCAGTAGAAATCGTGTCGGATACGGTTGTATGTTTTGCTAACGCCTCGATGTCCTCCGACGGCCGAGCAGTGTTTTTCTTCAATTATTTTTTCTTGATCTTCAACCGCGGGTTCCTTAATAAGTCCAAAACAGACAATGACTTTGACATCGCTATTATTAAATAACAATCGGATCTGAGTGATTATGTTTTCCCATGGAACATTACAAATTGCATTGGATCTCGCTAAACTGATCGTTGTTAATTTTAATTTTTCGACTAGCTCTCGACAGCTTTTTAGTGACTCTACGATATTTTCCAAAATTTTTGTGGGTCCTTCCCCTATTTCTTCGCGTATCGGGAGAGCGATATAGTATTTATTGTTTCGTTTAGAAATTGCTTTTGCCTCCAATAATTTCAGTTTCTTGAGAATTGGCAGCTCGCTGCGTTCGCTCAATTCCGTGCCGCCTTTGTCTAACGGTTTTCCCTATGTATCGACGAAAAATACCATGCTGTCTTTCCGAGTGTGGAACAAATCTCGGGACGGTTTGACGTTTTTTGCTAGTATTCGGCTCTCCTTATGCTCGCGTATTTGTGCTCGTTCCGCGGTGCGCGGTGCGTTACGTAAAGGCCGATCGTTCGGTTCCTCGTCGCCGGACTCTTCAGAATCGCTTGCGACCAGCGGTCGGGAGCCGCGTTTTTTTGTATAGGATTCATTTCGTCTCTCTCCTCGAACTCGCCGGGAGGGTCGAGCATGCTTTTCCCAGACCCTTGTTTTTCGGGAAAGGACTCTTCATCCTCTACTTGCAACGTTCTGTTCTCTCCTTCTGTTTCAGTAACATGTTCTAACGAAGGTAATGTATCGGGGGTGGTGAGGGGGCTAAACGTTAATAATGGGATATGCTGTCCTTCTGTCTCAACGGCGGCAGCTGTCTCTAGAGAGATTTCAGGACTGCAAATGGAGCGATCTATTTCGCTCGTCGCTGGAGACTCGTTTATGGGCAGTTCGTCGCCCGTTGCTGTTATAGTTAATGCTTCAGAGTGGTCGGGTAATGAATCCCATGGACATTCCTCCGATTCGTCGCGGGTGAGAATTTCATCGGGGTCTGTCGTCTCGTCGAGTTCGTCTTCGTCGCTGTCTAAAGCTAGGTAGGCCTAGCCGGAGTTTGGGTGACAGGGTTCGTTCGAATCATAAATATTCCGTCTGGGTGAGTTACGTCTCCCACAGGATTTCTAGATAGTGCGTCTGCATTGACGTTTGTTTTACCGGCTTTGTACACCACATCGTACTCGTATTCCGCCAATTTTAACCGCCAACTGAGGATTTTAGAATTTCCGTCCGTCGCGCGGCGAAACCATAATAAAGGTTTATGGTCGGTTACTACTGTGAACCGACGCCCGTATAGATACGGTCGATAGTGAAGGATGCAATACACTATGGCAAGTGCTTCTTTTTCGTACGTGTCATACCGTTCTTCTGTTTTATTTAATGCTCGTGATGCATACGCGCAAGGATGATCATTGTTAATTTCTCCTTGCGACAAGATTCCTCCTATCGCTACCCCGGAAGCGTCCGTGGTTAAAATAAAAGGTTTGGTCAAATCGGGGTACCTTAATACCGGTGCCGTACATAAACTGTTTTTTAAGATCTCGAAGGATTCTTCTTCTTCCATTCCCCATTCGAAATCCGTTTCCTTACGGAGAAGTAGAGTGAGGGGTTTTGAAATTTTCGCGTAGCTCTCGATAAAACGTCTATAATACCCCGTTAATCCCAGAAATTGCCGTATGTTTTTAATATTTCTCGGTCGAGGGAATTCTCGCACAACTTCGAGTTTTTTCGGGTCCGGTTTGACTCCATCTTTCCCGATTATATGGCCTAAATACGCTACGTCTTTTTTCAGAAATTCACATTTATCGGGTTGTAATTTTAAGTTATCGGATTCGAGTCTTTTGACTAGTTCTGTATATATTTCCTCGTGTTTTTTCAAACTTCGGGAATAAATAACAATGTCCTCTAGCTATACGAATATGCCTTTTCCCAGGATCCCGATCAGTGTCAGGTCCATAGTTCTTTGAAAAGTGGGCGGAGCGTTCCGGAGCCCGAACGGCATTCGAAAAAATTCGGAATGGCCTCTGGGAGTCGTGAAAGCGGTTTTATGCCTATCTTCCGGACTAACTTCGATCTGGTGAAAACCGGATGCTAAATCGAAGACGGAAAAATATTTTGCTCCTCCTAATTGATCTAGAATTTCGGTAATGTTAGGAATGGGATATGCATCTGCAATCGTCTTTTCGTTCAGAGCGCGATAATCGAAAACCACTCTCCATTTTTTATTTCCTTTTGAGTCATTCTTCTTCGGTACTACCCATACAGGGCAATTATACGGCGACGGAGATGGTATTATTACTCCGTTTTTGAGCATATCCTCTACCTGCTTTTCTATCTCGTCTTTCGTGCACTCAGGCCATCGGTAGCCTCGAGTGTTTATTGGCAGATCGTCCGTTGTAGGTATACGGTGCTGTAGTATGGTAGTATGCGTGAGCGCCTCGCCCGGTAGATGGTACAAATGGGTGCTCTCCCGTAACAGTTTTTCAATGCTATTTTTTTCCTCTGCGTTTAGTTCGTCTAGTCTCAGTAACCCCTTTATTTGCTCGAGTCGGTCTTCAACTGCCGAACCCGAGAAAGTGAAACACGGACTCTCTCTCTCAAAGGGTTGTATTTTACACGTGGCGCCTCGTGCACCCAGCTTTTCAAAAAGGCTGGAGTTTATGACAAGATAACTTTTATTGTTTCCAATAAATTCCTTGTTTTTGCTCCCTCTTACTAATTCTTTTTTGTTATTGTACATTTTGCCTTGTGCCAAAAGTTCGCTATATAGTGTTCCCATACTGTCATTTGAATCGTTATATTCCCCCTGATTGGATTCGATTGATTTCTCGGTGTTGCCAGTGCTCGACTGTATCTCCGAATGATTTATCTTATTTTCCTCCATCTTGGATCCTGATTTTCTCTGCGAGTTTTCTTTAATACTTAAAATTTGGGTACTCGGTGCGCATGAGTCACCCGTTTTTACTTCCTTGACTTCCCAAGAGTCATTAATGTTTATTCTACTAGAGCTCTTATTCTCTGCAACTCCCGTACAGTTTTCTGGCTCCCCATTGAATTTTACTTTATTTCCCGATGATTTTATTATGTCCCGATCTGCGCAAAAATCCTTGTTGGAATCCTCAGTTCTATCTCGTGGTTTACTTGTTCTTTGTTTTTTTATCATCATAATTCATTCAGGTTTTCTATTTGCTTTAATTTCGTCCGCTTTTATTATTTCTTCGTTATTACGACAGTTATCTTCCGCACGGCAAAGTTCGATCCCTTTCTTGGAGCTACCTGCCCGTGTTGATTTGACACTTTTTAAACTAATCTCGAGATCCTTCGAGGTTTCCCTTTCTTTTCTAGGCATACCGATTCCTATATCGTCGCCCCTGTTTTCCTTTAATTTTTTGTCCGAGAGTCTCGCGGGTCCCGATTCCCCTGTGAGCTCCGTCCCCGGTTTACAACCGTTGCTTTTTTCCCTTGTCCCCTGTTCCTTGCTGATCGCGGAGATTTTACTATTCTCGATTTTTTTTACTCAATAATTCCATAACTGGTACATGTACTTGTATCGTGTGTAAATTGTTATTCGTCACGTGAACGTAGGCCTTTCCGTTGTCATTCTTTAGCAATCCAGTCTCTATCGTGTCGCCCGGTCCCGCATTTAACGGTGGAAGATATCCCTCTCTCGCCTCCAAGTTTTTTACACGAATGAAACAGAGTTTCGTCGTTTGCCCTGGGATAATAATTGCTTCTTGAGAAGAAAACGGCATCTTTACGTCCTGCATTTTTAAACGACGTTTTTCATAGTCAAAAATTACTCGATTTCCGTCTAAATATTCCGATCCTAATATTCCTCCTTCGGAGATGGGGAAATCGTTTTTCACTACGTAGAAACTAGCTCGTCGTCCGAAGACACGAACTGTTACCTGACCGATTGTGTATATTGAAGCGGTGGTGATTCCATTCAATTGCAAAATCTGATTATGATCGATGGAGCTTTGTGAAGGCACGTATTTTTCCTTAATGATATTTGGTCCGGCTCCCGTATCGACCATTAGTGTGATAGACGTTGTAAAACTGCCGCCTTCTAGTCTCACCGTCGGAACGCTACTTTCCCTGTATAATTTGACGACATACATTTTTACGACTCTGGGGCGTTCGCGGTGGCCGCCGAAATCGTATGGATCGGATGCATTTGTTGCGCGGTCGCTCCCGTCGCACCCGTGGTCGAGAGACCGCTCGCGTTTCCCGAGGAGTTTCCGTACCGTGCGTCGTTTGTCTGTTTGGCTGGACATTCCCTTATAAAATGTCCAGGTTGCTGGCAATAATGACAATTCCCTAACGGTTTGGGTCCGGTACCGACCGTCTCGGCATACGTGGGCTGTTTAGCGCTAGCACATTGAGCTTGATTTTGACGATATGGGCATATGTACGCTCCGTGTCCTATCCGTTTACAGATTTGGCATTTTATATCCGCGGTTTGTTGGAATTGTAAGCCCTGTGGTACATTATTTTTCCGAGTTGGTGATTGCGATGTTACTGGCTTCGTACGGGTCGGGCAGCTGTCTGCCTTATGGCCCCGATTTTTGCACAATTGACAGAACGGTGTTCCATCTGCGGCGTTGGTTTTTAGTGGGGGGAATAAGCGAAAACACTTATCGGCGGTATGTCCCCGTTTGTTACATACTTGGCACACGGTGATCGTTGGAGCATTGTTAATTGGCTTATTACCGCTGGGTGGAAATAGCTTGAAGCACCGATCGGCGGAGTGACCCTTCGTGTTGCACACTTGGCAGGTTGGGACGATCTTAGCAGGATCCGAAGGGATAGCTGCGCTAGCTACCTGAGCGTTCGTGGTTTTTTCCTCTGGACATACTCCGGCTTCGTGACCCGTTTTGTTACATAGCTGACATTTTACCTCTTCTCGGGTGATTATTTTCACGCTGCGCTTTACTCCGCCCGGGGAGTCTGTAAGATCCGCGGAGTCTCGAATCCTCTCGCGGAGAGCCGTGCGGGCTGTTAGCTGTTTCTCGATTTTTACCGCGCGTTTTACTATATCGTCTATGGTCCCGTCCATGGTCATGCGTTTTTCAATTTCGGGTTTTAAACCCTGAACGAAACAGAGAGGCAGACTATTAGCTGTGTTTCTTTTAAAAGCCTCGTCCGCTGGAACGTTATTTTCCGATTCGTACGCGTCTAATATCTGATACCCGAGGTCGCGGATACGATTTGAATAAGCTACGACCGTTTCGTCGGGTCGTTGATAAATTGATCCGAGTTCTCCTTGCAGTTGGTAAATATTTCTCGCGGGGGCGTAAATGCATTTCAAGAAGTCGTGGAGTGCCTTCATGGTCCCGAATGTTTGTTGCATGATTGAGCGCCGAGGCTCTCCAATTATCTTTATTCGGACCGCTTTTACCAAGTGCGGTTCGCTACCTGCGTCCAGCATCGCGAGAGCTTCGTCGCACCCCTGGATAAACATACCCAGGGATGTCGTGGCTCCGTCGTACGTGGGTACAACTGCTAACGCATCCTTAAGGGACACTCTCAAAGTTGAATTCGCCATTTCGGTTTTTATTGTTCGCGATTGCAGTGATTTAGAAATGTCGTGTATACTTTGTGGTAACTCATCTTGATTCGCTGCCCGTTCTTTCTTTCGTTCCCCTTCGTTAGTTATTGTTTTTTGTAGACTACTCTCGGGTGTGTCCGTGTTAAATGCGAATCGAGTTTTCGGTGTTTCCTTAATGCTCTCGTTGTCTTTGCTCGACTCGCCAAGATCAGCGTCGGATCCCTTTGCAATACCGTTTATAGTAAAAAGGGTGCGTTTAGCCGCCGCTAGCCCGGTCAGGGGTATCTGTGCGTCTGATGGGGTTTCGTCAGGTGTATAAAATATCTCCCCTGCCTAATTAAAAGGGGTTGTGTTGGTGACAAATGAAATATATTTAGAGATATCTTCCTCTGAAAGGTTTTCTATGATCGTTGCAGTACTTTCGTTATCCAAGTCGTTTGTTTCGTCAAATGTGTGCGTAGTGGGCGTGTCGGGTCTCGATGAACCACCTGGTACCACTACCTTTACGGGTGAGGGGGTTTGAGAGGATTCGGGGCTTTCTCTTATCGGTGAGAGAGGCTGGGAAGATTCCGGGCCTTTTCCCAATGCCGTCAGAGTCCGAGGGGATTCCGGGCCATTTCCTGCCGCCGCCGGGGTTCGAGGGGATTCCGGCCCCTCTCCTACCACTTCCTTCGTGAGTTCTATTCTCCTGATACCTTCTCCTAGCCTGGCTATTTCGTCTTCTAATTCCTCCTTGTCGTCTTCGCTTATTTCTTCTTCTATTTCTCCACCTGCGGCGGGTTTTGTTATCTCTGACCGTCCCGCCTCCTCGGTGGAAGCTTCCGATAAAGATACTTGCTCTTCGTTAGCGTCTAATGTGCTATATCAATTACCTCTCTATGTGTCTGCTTGCTCGTTCTAGCTGTTTTCTTCCCTCTCACGTATATATGTACTATCTCATCGGGGACGACCGTATTTGACCGCGTTGCCCGTATCGGCCGAGGTTCGAGTGCGCCCTTCTCACTTTTATCGGATGAACTCATTTATTTCACTTTTTTTTCAATTCATTCTAGTGCGTTACCTCGGATTTGTAATAAAACCTCTTATAATTCTCGTTTAATATGTTGATATGCTCAATTTCGCCGGGTTATTCCAATATATTGATTCTCGCGATTTGTGTATTTCCTTCCGTTCGGAAAATGAAAAGGTGCAATCTATCGTTGTTATTATCTCCAAGATGTTTAAAATCCCGTGTACTTCGCATAGGCAAAATATTACCTCAAATACGAGAGACATTTTTTTTCTTCTTTACTTAAAACCCCGATTCAGGAAAGGGCAATTCCTTTGGGATGGTGAATTTGGTGACAATTACATAGAATTCGGGCCCGCACGCAATTATTTCACTGCTTTCAGTGACTTCACCCGTTAGTATCGGTTTCTTTCTTAACTCGTAAAACGCTCCTGTCTCATTATCAGCAATTAGAAGTTCAGTCTGAATCAACTTGTTTGTGAGCGGAGTATAAGTTTCGCCGTTCGAAAATTGTTCTTTGATTCCCTGAGCGAGAAGTTTCTCTATTACTTTCTTCCATCCACCTCTGCCCATCGAATAATGTTTATGTTGCGTATTTGTTCCTAGGATTTGGTCTCATGGTTGTGTTTTGTGTTCGTAAGTGGTTCCTATTTTCCTTCTCTTATCAATATAGTGTTACGTCAAAACTGTCGATGTTTTTATTTCGCCGAGTTTTACGCAACTGTTGCCCCGTTTATATTAATACTCTCTGGTCAGAACGATGAGAATCGATCTTTACCACGCCCGGTATTAATCACGGTAACAACTGCCCATTTTTAAGCCTAACCTTGCGGAAAATTGCTTGGGATAGGGCCCCAGGAATGCCTGTCGTTTCTAAAGTCGTAGGGTAGTTTTATGATCTCCTAATCCCTTTCAATTCGAATTTATTTATTCCAGAGAAAAATTAAATGGTGGGAGAGTTCTCTTCGGTTTGAAACTCGTGTGAATACTTCCTGACGGGTGGTTTTATTTTTAGGAAGACTGATGGGTGGATTAGGAAGGATATTTTACTGGTATTCATGCACTAAGTGACCGCTAATCGTAGAGAAGAAAAGATAATAATGAGTAAATAAAATATTTATCGCTTACGTTTTTCACTGCTGGTTTTCGTTGAAGATGGAATAATTCGATGAACTTCCGATGTTTGAGGTAAAAATTGGATTTATTTCGACTTCAAATAATTCACGAGATGGTACAAGATAAATCGAACAACGATTCTCGAACCCCAGGTTCGGACAAATTATTTCTTGGCTTCCGATGAATTAATAAAAGTGATTATAATCGACCCGTAGCTACTCGATATTTCGACTTAAACACTTGTCGGAGAATAATCGTAAGTGCTCGGTTGAATAGACAATACTTCGGTGATCGAAAAAAATAAAATTATGATACTTGGTCGAACAAAACAATCTTCGTCGAATTGAAAAATCGTAACGGGCTATCGAGCGGCGATACCTTCGTCGTACGTATGTAGATGACTTCCGATTGCCGAGTGCCGAGTGCGCTCTGGTACTCGATTTTTGGGGTTTTTATACCCCTTTTCTGGGTTGAAATAAGTGGGGGTTATCCCTTGATTGTATATGATTTTCCTAGATATCTCGTAGAAGTAGTTACCATGCCGGGAGAAGAGTGCAAGGATAAAAGGAAAAGGGGTGACGTGTGGAGAGACGAGTTTTCTGATTCGTCGATGGGTGCTTAACTCGCGAAATTCGGGGGAACAGGATGAAGGTTTCGGCGCTTGTCTCATCATTTCCCTAAGTGAAGGGAGTTGTTCAAGGCTAGTTGTAACCATTCTTTGCTAGGATTTTGTGTCCCGAATTATTTTTTTAATGAGCAATCGGTATCTTGCTGCTATCTAGCCTGCCGAGATTGAGAGTCGCCGCTCACATCGTCCTGCCGCCAATCGTTGCGTTTAAGTGCCTTGGGACACTTCGTTTCCGCCGTTCTTTCTCCGAATTCGTGCACCTCCTGTAGAGGAATGGGCGCTCAAACGGAGGGATTCGTGTGCTCGAGCGTCCAGGAATTATGGGTTGGCGTATCAGAGACGGTTTTTATGTAGAAACAATGATTTTATTCGTAACGGGACAAGTTTTCATGTATTTACAGTTTTTCCCGTTCTTGGATTACTTCTTTTTATTTATTCTTTGTGCAATAATTATTTAATTGTAATTATTTAATTATTTAACCAATTTGATTGACAAAATGCTTATTCTTATATTCTTATCTTGTTTCCCCTTGTACTGGCTACTTTAATTGCTTGACGTGGAGAATGTTATCGCTCGGATTTATTATCGCGCGTTGACCGTTTTCCGGTCATATTACCGTCGCCACCTGCGAACGCCCGATGATTTCGGGTCGGCGGCTCGATAGCTCGTGTTCCCAAGATGGCCGCCGCTCGCGGCTGGCCGCGCTGTGACGTCACGGGGCCGCGTCGGCAGTGACAGCTCGCTCACCTCGCGAATTGCAATTGGTGTTTCTGCGACCACGGACTGTTTTTACCTGGTTTTGCCGATATAGGTAAATGCAGGGGACGTGAAGGAAGCCCTGTGAGTGGTTTTTTCGGGTCCTCGGTGTTGTAAATTTTGCTCACTCGTCACTTCGGCTCTTCTGACCGGTCACCTCGGTCACTTTACCGCTTCGCGCCAATCGTTGCACCAAAGTATAATTTCGAACTTGGCACGCGATTTCGACGTGTCACGAATTTTGCGAGTCCGTGTTACAAATTTTTAATGAGTTCTCGACACGACTGTCACCAGTCCAGCGTGGCTAATTTTTATAAGTCCCACGTTTTACACTTTTTCTGAGTTCGAAATTTACCCGAAGATGGACAAGTCCGTTTTCGGCACGAATTTCGTAAGTTCACTCGGCACCAACAATTTATAAGTTCGAATATTTTTATAAGTCCGATTTTTGCACGAATTTTATAAGTCCCATTCTTGCACGAATTTTATAAGTTCAATTCGGCACCGAAATTTATAAGTCCACCGTCACCGAATTTTTATAAGTTCTTTTTGGCACGGTCTCACTTTAGTCACTTTTATTCACTTTTACTCACTTTGACTGTCACTTTTCACTTTTAACTTTTAAGTCCTTGGAGAGCTGGTGTAGACCCGGTGAGATGATTAACTGATTTCCGGTCGATTTCGTGCCTTTTTATATGCTAATTTTTGCCTCCCACTCGCGAAAATTGCATGTTTGTGGCGGACTCGCGCACGCGTATTTCGTTCTTGGTGTTCTAATTTTTCTATTGGTCCTTCAAGGTTCTTCTCCCTTGTTCTCCAATTACCGGTGGGTTCTCCAGTGACGTAATTGCCCTTTTCGGCTTATCTCTAATCGGATGCTTTTCTGGGTAGCGGTGGCGTCATTTTTGTCCAATCATCTGTTCCCTTTTTCCCTCGCTTTTTCGCTCCTTTCTTCGACCCTGAGCGTGCTTTCGCCGCAAGCCCGCTCGGCAGCGCCGTGGTGCTTCCGAGCTCTCGTCTGCGCATGCGCTCGACTCGATATTGATCGAGCCGCCGCTCGATCCTGGCAGGTGGCGCCACTTACACCTCGCGATCGCTCCCTTATTGCCGATAATATCGATTTTGGCTCGGCCTGGGGTGGTCGCCGATAGCCAAACAGTTACAAGGGGGATGAGACTTCTCAGGCCGCGGGCACTGTCCAGGGCTTCTTGACAATATTACCTCGGCACAAAAAAAAAGATACAGAAAAGTTTCAATAATTACAGGAAGAAAAATAGATACTATGGACAATGTTCTAGTCTCGGGGGGAACGGGAAAATACGCTAACGGTCGCGCGCTGTAAACCTCCGCGATCGCCACCACTCACGCGCACAACGAGAAGTAAAGGAAAATGCCGGCGCACGTGGCAGCCGGTGATCGACGGTCGAAAATAATACAATCAAAAATCGCTTAAAATTACCAGAGGGGTGACGGGCAAATTTTCAGCGGAATTTGGGAAATGGGACAGTCAATCAGGTATAAATGGGGGAAGGGAAACTCAAAATGTACTCACTCAACCGGTCTCTTACGATTCTTATCGCTTACAATAATCCGTGCGATAATATTCTCAATCAATTCCGTTCGATATCCCTTGGTTTGCCAAGTCGTTATAATTCTCCAATATCGGTCCAATCGTGTCCTTTATTTTAACGCTATGGTCGATTCTCTCCGGGGATGGAGTCTGAGTATAACTGGGTCTCGCCGGGTCAATATAATTTCCAAAAACTGTTCGTATAATTCTCTCGCCTGTCACACACAATCGCTCTCTCACACGCCGTGGCTCGAAGTGATGAAAGCCATGCCGTTTCCGGCTTCTTCTCCGACCTTAGGGTCGGTCTTGCAATTTGCGAATCGTTTGCGAAAATTGATTGGTCAGTCTCGGGACTAGCTGACGGTGGGCGTTGTAATTAGCTGCGGCCGATTGCGAATATTCGTCGCGACGGAAGGCCTGTCGCGACGCTCGGCGCGCGCATCCATCGACATCGATTCGTCTATCGATTGCCGAATATTCTCAACGTCGGGAGGTGCTGGTTCCTCGCGGCGAGCTGGTGAAGTATTGCAGTCTGACAGTTCAGGTGACTTTTTCACGGTGTTTGCCCGCACGACACAACTCGTCGGTTTACACTCGTTATTTCGAGCCGAGAGTGTGTCGTCGGGTTCCGGGCTGTCCATGGCGGGTCAGACGAGTGGAGTTTTCTTCGCAGTGGCTTCCAAGGGACGGGACGACAAAGTTTTGTCCGTGTACCGGGGTGTCGGGCACGTTTGGAGGTTAGTGCCGTGTTGGTGGTGCAAGTGTATTTTATTACACCTTTGTCCTATCCCTCAGGGTCAATCGGTGTCAGGCTGTCTTCGGCAGGGTCTGTCCAAGGCCTCGTTGGGGAAGACTTGTGACGTACCACGTCACAATATTCATGTATACATATATATATATTCTGTCCTTTTCCTTAAACTTAATTAGAGATTTCCGACAGTATTCTGGTCCCATATTTGTGTTTATTAAATTATTGTTTTCTTCCTTGCGCGGTGAAGCACGATTATTCCTTTGTTTCGACATTTCTTATGGGACGAAAATCCTTCTGTTCTCTTTGAATGATAAAATAATCTTAAACAAACTCACTTCCTTAATTTATAAACAATGTAAAACTTAGTAAATGATTAATAATGGTTACATAGGTTTTATCTAAGTTTTACATCCCTATGAAAATCATTAAAGGGACGCGAGGCCCCCTGCGGTGCCGTATTGGCGTGCCCGCTGCCTAACTATTCAGGTACATCGCTCGAGGGTGTTTATAAATCCCTTTTGTGAATATATCTCGCGGTAAGAGTAGTGATTATTTTATATTATCATTATAATGAGGCTAGTGAGATGGCTCGAAAAAAATTCTGTGTGTTCTTATTAATCCTACGTTTAAGAATAATCAGGAATCATTGCTTTTTATAGGAAAATTATTCCATTTCGAATTTCACCTTTAGTTCTTCCCAAAAACGGGTTCGGAATATTTTGGATGATGGATTTGTCTATATTATTTGTCCTCATCTTCGTTCTCTTGTTTGAGAATTTAGGTAAATTTCTTTTATCATGAGGATTATCCTCGAACAGAGTTAAGAACTCTCTTCGCGTTTTTTGTGTAATCTCGGTGCCTCGTTTTTACCGTGGCGTAACTTTCTAATCTCCTTATATGGTAACGCCTTTGCGTCGTAATATTGGGTGTTCGGTGGCTGGAACCCTTAGGGGTGTCCGGAGAGCTGTAGGTGACCGATAGAGGCGACTGGCTCGGGTGGGGACCCAGGGCCCAGCGATAGATCACTGCGGGCCCCAAACGGTTCCCCAGCGACGGTACGGCAGATCTAGTGGCCCTTGGGATCTATGAATGCTAGTCGATACTCGTACCCGAAAGCGGTCACGAGTTACCCGAATGGGTTGGATTTTTCGTCGCTCTAGAAAGGAGCGGCGCTGGTAGTCATGGACCACTTTTGGCGGCCTTCCTTTTCCACATTCTACCCAGATCTGTTTGACCATCCCGTTAGATTTTTGACAGTCAAGTATAGACAGACTCTCGTGCCTCTTGAACGTACCATTTGGGTCTATTAAGTTGACCTATGGCAGAAACGAGTCATTTATCTGGTCTTTTAATATTTAGGGTCATCTAACCGATTTTGTTCCTTTCGTTTCATTTTATTTACTAAGTTTTTGGCGTTAGTTTGTGAGGAAAAATAATAAAGAAAATTTATTCGTTACGCTGGACGTAACAGCGGAAAAGGACAAAGGGAAGACGGCATTTTCGACACCGTAAGGGCACTTCGAGTATACCCGTATGCCCTTCGGTCTGAAAAATGCATCGCCGACATTTCAACAGCTAATGAGTACGGTAGTGGCAGGGCTCGAAGGACTAAAATGCTATGTGTATCTGGACGATATCGTAATCTTCGGAGCGACCTTGGCCGAGCACAACAATCGGCTCCGAGAAGTTTTCCATCGCCTACGGGAGGCGAAGCTGGCCCTGCAACCGGCAAAATGCCGATTTCTGCGTTTGGAAACGCGATACCTCGGGCACGTGATCTCCAGCGAGAGAGTGCGTCTCAACCCGTCACTCGTGACCTCCGTTCGGGAATTTCCAACCCCAAAGGATGTTAAGGGGGTACAGTCCTTCCTAGGACTTGCAGGATCCGCAAATTTATTCAGGATTTTTCAAAGGTTGCGAAACCCTTCACGGAGCTCACCAAAAAGGACCATAAGTTCGAATGGTCGGCAATACACGAGCAGGCCGTGGCGGACCTAAAAAGGGCCCTGACAACAGCACCGGTACTACAGTACCCGGACTTCGAGAAGCCCTTCGTCGTCACCACGGACGCATCGGATAAGGCCGTAGGGGCCATATTATCCCAAGGGCTAATAGGAGAGGATCTGCCCATTTGCTACGCTAGTCGGACATTAAACAAGGCGGAGCAAAATTACATAACGACGGGAAAGGAACTACTGGCAACCGTATGGGGAATATCACAATTCCGGCCTTACGTATACGGAACTCGATTCACAGTAGTGACGGACCACAAGCCCTTGACATGGCTGTTCAGCGTGAAGGATCCCGGGTGGAGACTCATGCGCTGGAAAATTCAATTATCCGAGCATGAGTTCGACGTACAGTATAAAGCTGGGAAACACAATACCAACGCAGACACTTTGAGCCGCGTGTGTGTGGCGACACGCTCACAAGCTAGAAAGGAGTCGAGCGAGCCGAGCAGCAGCGACGGTAAAGAAGGCAGCGATCGACTTCGTCAGCGGGAGCGCCAAGGAGCTGCAACCCGCGCGACCAGGAGAACAGTCCCGCGGATGGTCAGCCCGACGCCCGCCGCGGGAAGGAGAACGAGCGCGTTCGCTCAGACGGAGAATTTCTGAGTGAGGAAGAAAAAACCAAAATTCTTCACGAGCATCATGATGCACCCCTGGGAGGACGTCAAGGGGTGGCTCGCATGCTCGCCCGTATAAAATTAAGGTATACCTGGCCCGGCATGAGGAAGGATGTGGAAAAATACGTGGCACGATGTGACAAGTGCCAACGGAATAAAATACGGCCGGTAGAGAAGGCACCGCTGATAATCACCGATACGCCCATCAGAGCCTTCCGAAAATGCGCGATGGACATCGTAGGGCCGTTACCCGAGACGGAGCGAAGAAATAAGTACATCCTAACCTTTCAGGATTTACTTACGAAATATAGCGTGGCCATACCGCTGGAAACCCAACAAGCTGTTACGTCAAAACTGTCGGTAATTATATTTCCGAATATTTTCACGCAACTGTCGCACCGCTTCTCTTAACGCGCGCTGGTCAGAACGATGAGATACCGATCTATACCACTCCCGGTGTTAATCACGATTGCGACTGCCCATTTTTAAGCCTAACCTTGCGGAAAATTGCTTGGGATAGGACCCTGGGAATGCCTGTCGTTTCACGTCTTAGGGTAATCATAAAATTTTAATCCTTGATGAAATGTTCCTTACTTCTCTGGGAAATTAGTTACTGCAAACGGTTTTTAAATTGACAGAATTTCTAACTAATATTCTACTCCGGAAACCAAAATAATTAGGGGATTAGAATAGGATAAATACTCGTGCACTAGCATGGTAGGAAAAAATAAATAAACGAATTGTATGGTAATAATGAATAAAAATCTGCTTACGTTGGTAAATGTTCGATGGTTGCCACTGGTGTTGAAATAATTCGAACAACTCCGAATATTAATATGATGGACAGATATTTATTTCAACCGAATACTCAGAATCTTTGTTGAACAAAAGAAATAGACTGATACTGTGTAAATCGAACAATTTTCTCGGAAATAATTAGGACAAAAAAATATCTTTGTCGTAGAAATAATAACTGACGAAATGCTTTGAAAATTTCGGTTCGCAGAGTGACGTTGATTATAACGTTGTCGTGACAAATAATAGTAACTGAGCGCCGAGTACATATTTTTCGAGGTATTTATACCAATCTTTTAGATAAAAAGTAGGAGAACAATGTGGTCACGTATGTAGTTTTTTCCCTCTATTTCTACTAGATAACCAATGAGAATAATTGTTCAATTGCGTATGTGGCCTTTTCCTTTGAGTCTCTTCTGATCGTAAGACAGGTGGGAGCAATCAATTTTGTCACGTATGTGATCTTCTTCTTTGTCTCTCCTAAGTAAAAATAATAAGAGAAATCATCCTTGACGAGTATGTTCCTTTTCTCCGTTTCTCCTACCGGATGATTTTCATAACGGAGAGTAAGCGTGGATGGGGGTGGCGTGATGAGCATTGACCCTACCGATTGGTCAATGGGTTCTTAAAATCGAGGGGGTTAGAGAGAGAAGTACCTTCTTCGGTAACACCGCAGCGTACTGAGGTAAGGGGAGTGTAAAGGAACATAAAGCCTTTTACTGTTCTCTCTCACCTCGCTATGGTTTTTGTTTCGGGTTTTGTTCGGGGACACCTGTCGCGCGTACGTGACCAAATCGTACGATATTTATTTCGTCTTGCTGATTATTGTACGCAGACCACAAGTGTATACCTTCATATGCTCGGTTATATAGAGTTTTTACTATTTCCTTTTCCGGCGACAATATTCGAGAGTAACAAAACGGCCATCGAACTGGGCCTTATTATAAGAGGCCAGTTGTCGTGGTCTTAATACTTAAAATATATATTTGATGTAATATCTACTATGTGAGACGTTGAATTGCGTTAACATTAAATTATTGTTAACGGCATTGCAAATGTTTTATGTGTACGTATATATTCCAAAGAATGTATTTACCTATATACGTATTTATTATTATACCTTACTATTATTACCTATATACTATTATTTACCTATATATGTATTTACCTATATACGTACATTAAAGGTATTCTAACTGTCTTACAGAGAGAGTTCTGGTCCCATAACAAGTATTGTTTTCGTTTATTAACTCATTTTTTGTTAGGATTAATTAATAAAGAGGGAAGGTTGTTTTGTCGCCTTCCGTCTACTTTCTCTCTATTTATGGGACGAAAAACCTTCCGTTCTTTTACGTGAGAAAGAATTGTAAATTTCTGAATGTACTGAGTGTAAAAAGGAAAGAAAGGGTTACTGATTACTACATGTTTCGTCACTCGGTTTCATCCCGCTTTGTGTTAGTTATGGAAGGCACGTAGAGGGGTGAGGCCCCTGGCTGTGTCGCGTCGGCATAGCCGCCGCTCGGGTTCTTAGGTAGTTGTTTCGGCCGATCGTAAATCTTCTTCCTCTCGATTTGATACTTTATTGTAAAATGACGTTTATCCCTTTGATGCCAACTTTGTAATGACTGTCTCTTCATTGTCTTAATTGTTTCTTCCTATTGATCTTAGGGCTAAAAGATAATCAGTAACGATATCGTCGATTTTAATATCGATTGTTATCGATGTGCGATAAGATGCCAGATCTTATAGATTCGTCGGGAAATTCTTTTGGATTTATATATATTACAATAATTGTTGTAATGGAATAAGTTTAAAACATTCCTTTCGAGATTTGAATAGAAGGGAGGAATACCTCGTTTCTACTGTTGCATCACTTTCTAATCTCATCGTCTAGCAGCGCTTTTTTCTTTTAGTTTCGAGTTTCAAAACCCGGAACGTCAAGAGGGATTTCTGAGAGCCATAGGCAACGTGTCGACACGACGCGTCGTGACGGGAATTGGGCCCACCGGCGGTCGATGACCGCGGGCCTTTCCATTCATAGTTTCCCATGCGATGGTACGGAAGAATTAACGCCTTGTGATCTACGGATTTTTAGTCGATACTCGTGCCTTGACAGGTAGCGAGTTACCTCACATGGGTTGCCTTTTCCAACGCTTTGTTGTGGCGCTGCGCTGAGTGTCATAGACCAGCGCTAGCGCCCTTTCTTTCCCATTTTTTTCCTAGATCGATTTTACCTTGTCGTTAAATCTCCGACCTCTGGTTTTGCAGACAACTCTCTTGCAGATTGAGTATACCGACTGAGTTGATTAGTTAGCTCTCAGCAGAAATGGGTTATTTTTTTGGTCTATGAATATTTCGGGTTATCTGACCGAATTATTAAAATTTATGTTTCCTGATTCCAGTTTTAATGAGGAAAAATAATGAACTAAACTTGAGCGTTACGCTGGACGTAACAAAGCAAACGAAGTGGCGAAGGCATTTGCCAAAGAAATTGTATGTCGGTACGGAGCGCCGGAGATCGTCCTTACCGACCAGGGTACGAATTGTCTTAGAGCCATATTCAAGGGTGTGTGTCAGCTGTTGCATATAGAGAAAATACAAACAACGGCATACCACCCCGAGTCAAACGGGGCGTTGGAACGCTCGCACAGAACCCTTGCAGAGTACCTTAAGGGATACATAGACGAGGACCCGGGGAACTGGGATGAATGGTTGCCCTACGCCATGTTTACGTACAACACGACACCTCATACGGCAACGGGGTTCACACCGCATCACCTGGTCTACGGCGAAAACGCAGAGCTACCAACGGCCCTTCGAAGAGAGTCCAGGCCCACCTACGCGTACGATGATTACTCCCAGGAACTACGGGAGCGCCTACGTGCGGCCTGGTCTGCAGCACGCGACAATCTGAAAATCGCCAAGGACCGAGCCAAGGTCTACTATGACCGAAAAACACGAGAAACGAAGTTCAAGGTCGGAGACCGAGGCCTACTGCACGACGAAACGGTACGCCGAGGTCGGTCGGCAAAACTAACCCCGAAGTGTACAGGACCCTACCCCATCGTGGAGGAGCATCCCCCATGCAACTACACCCTTCGCCATGGGCGACGGGCGGTCAAGGTGCATGTAGACCGTCTACGAAATTACGTGGAGGAGTAGAAAAAAAAACAAAAACGAAGAACGGAGTAAAGGAGGGTCTAACCACGGGTCTAACCCCAGTTAGACCCGCGGGGAAACATCGGTGTCGACAAGGCTTCACTCAGGATAAATGCGAGGCATAAAATAAGAGGAAAACATTTTACAGATTGTTGACGGCGGGTCTACTGGCCGGTCTACTGGCCGTCAGCGCCAGCCCGGGTGGACCGTACGAAATACGGCCATTTAGGGACGCGCCCGGATTGTACTTCGAGAGGATCGGGCAATTACACCTGTATACCGACGTGTGGTTCCTCGCAATCCGGATGGACCTTTCACACCTGGCAAACATGGAGCACCAAATTAAATCCCAGCTTGATTGGATCCGGGGAAACTGCGAATTGTATGGAAGCCCGGATGGTAATTGCACCGAAATGCTGGAGCATCTCGTCCGGCTCTCAGAAAAAATTGAGGAAAATGTGGGCGTAGTCCAGGACCTCCTCGGCGCCGAACCCAGTCGCAAGCGGCGGGGATTGATCGACTCATTGGGCACGGTGGTAAAAGCCATCACCGGCAACCTGGATGCCACGGACGGGAAGCGGATCGACGCCGAGATTGAAGCAATCCAAGGCAACCAGGAAACCCTGAAAGAGGGTTTGAAGGAGCAATTACAGATTGTGGAAACAACACTGGAAATGTTCAACAAAACGTCACGTACGTCACAGAGAAACCTGCAGAAGCTGTACGCCATGGTACGCGAAGTAAACGGATACTTCACGAACCGTACACGGGCACTGAGTGAACGACAGCACCTCGACGAAAGTCGCGCACTCATCGAGGCCTCCGTAGAAACCTATCTACGGGAGGTCGAAAAAACAGCCGAGATCTTTTACAGCGTGGCCACGGGGACGCTCGGTACCTCAACAGTTACACCGGCGGCCCTAACGGCATACTTGACGGAGGCCATGCCGCACGTACCACGGGGATACGGTTTCCCGTAACCAATTACACGGGAAACCGCGGCGGCCATACTGAGTCTAGCGACGCCACGAGCCTACAGGAAGGGGGGAATGGTGACGCGCGTGCTCGAGGTTCCCCTGATTGGGCTCTCTGTGTTCAGCCTGAACTACGCGTACCCCCTTCCGAAGAGGGGAAGAAACGAAACATATTACTACATAGACGCCGCGGAGGATCTCGTGGTAGTAGACCGCGAACATCGGCACTACCTCCGGGTGACGGCTACGGACCCAGAAGCCTGTAAGAGGGACAACGACGACTACTATTGTCCACCCCGGCATCGTGTCATGACAATCAACGAAGACGCGCCGTGCGGCGTGCGACTCTACACCGAAGGCAACGTTTGGGAAGGTCAGTTCTGCCCGAAAAAAGCAGTAAGACTCACCCACACGCTTGTAATGGGCATGAGGCAACCCGGACAGTGGCTTTACACGGTGAAACAGTGAGCATCAGCTGCCGCGACAAGCCAGCGCGGCCGGAGCAACTACATGGAACAGGGTTATTGACCCTCCACGGGCGCTGCGCGGTCACCGCTGCCGACTTCAAGTTGGAAACGGCCAAGCATTGCTGTCAGCAGATCGACGGCACCGGATACCTACCCGTCTACAACCTGACGCTGTTACCTGCCAAGGAGGAAAAGATGCCGAAAGTGTTAACCGGGGTCCTCGACAACAAACTGGAGCACGCGGTGAGTAGCCCCCACGAGCTACACAGCCTAAGCGTGCGAATACGCAACACGAGGGAAAAGCTACGAAAGATGACGAGGATACCAAACTCGTCGAAGCAAGCGCCGCTACTCCACCTGCTCGGACCATACGCCTTGGGGGCGGTCGCCCTACTGGCCCTGGTGGGGTACATAGTCTACTCCACCCTACGTTGGAGGGGAGGAAAAACCCCGGTCCAGGAGCCGCACATTATCCCGCGAGTGGCGACGCGGCTCGGCGTTCCAGCAACTGAGGAGGTAGGAGGGATCGAACAGGAGAGGGGTCGAAAGAATAAAAATAGTGTGGCTTAAAAACCCGGCCCGAGGGACCTTTATTATTCCCAGAAATACAAAATACACAAGGCATATCCGGGGAGGGAAAAAAAAATTAAAGAATTTATTTTCAATAAAATAAAAACACATGAGATAGTGGACTAATTCCACTCCGCGAAGCGCCAGTTCATGTCGCCCGCGGCAGTACGGCGACGACGAGAAGCAGGATCCTCTTCCTCCTCCTCATCGAAGGACTCTGCATCATCCGTCGAGCCCCCCTGTGCAAGGGGGCCAGACGACTCCTGGGGAGAAGGGCCTCCCCGGGCCTAGGCATCCGACCATGGGCACCGCGGAATTCCATCGCCGCCGCCGAAATTTCCGGGGACCGGTCGGAACGGACCCTCCGGGAGAATGGACGTCGCCTCCTCCGGGGCGACAGCACCACAGGTCCGTCTACGTCCAGGTTCACCTCGGGCCCGATCACCTCCACATCGGGACTAGACCGGCCAGAGGAACTCGGGTGGGCCACCAACGTAAACACCAGGCCCCCAGAAACGGGGACACGCAACCTCTGGAAAAAAAACACAGAGGGAAATTAGAAAAAATTGGTGGGTAAAACATTCCCTTAGAAATTATAAACGTTAGGAAAAAAACACACGCAAGGAACGATTACGATTTTTAGGTTACGAATCTTTAGGAAAACTAAAGAGGGTAAAAACAATACAAAAAAAAAGGAAAAAAGGGTAAAAGTCAAAAAGTAATTACCTTAGCTGGCGGGCTCGGCCTACGTCGAGAGCTTACGGCGCAGATCGCGTAGAAGAAAAAATAACTGGCGGTCGACGAACGATTGAGTGTAAACACCCGGGAGACGACGGTTAATATACCCTAAAAGTGCGAACGCGTCGACCGAGCATCAACCTCAACCGTCAGCATAAAGGAACAGACGCGGCCTTCCGTCTCCGTATTCCGCAAGAGCCCGGAAGCGCGCTTAAACTCATCCACTTTTCCTTGCGCCTGTTTTACGGGAAACTTTTTCCTCCCCGTTTCTTTGCTCGTAACGATAAGCACAGGGCACACACGAATAGTAAAAATAAAGCTCGCCGGAGACGAGCGAAAAGAAATCTGATTTCTTTTCTTTTTAGGGGGGAGGGATGTTGTGCCCCGGGTATATAGTATATGGTATATAGTATTGCGAAGAATTATTTCGAATTATTTCGAAGAGTCTCGGCACCGATTATTTCGATTACGAGACACATGCGATTGCGTTACGCATCAAGCGTACATCGAGCGTCGAACGTCGAGCGTCGAGCGCCGATACTGCTGATGCAGCAGTTAGGCAATCGCGAACACCTCGGTAACCAGAGCATCAACTCGAGAATACCGAGGCGAGAATTGTGAAATATAAAACATGCTCCAAATCTCGCTCGCGAAAAAGCAAAGATTTGGAAAGAGATTTGTTTACGAGAATTAAGTAGATTATAAACCTGCCCTCGAAATTAAGCTGACAACCTGCTCCCGACTAAAATACATAGAGGATCGAGAGCAGGTACGGGGCAGTCTGACTAGTACGGTTGAATACGAGTAATCGTTTCCTAGGTATTGTAAAAGGAAACCTCAAGGGTGCAAAGTGTACATCTACGGGTAATTCGAGATAATCTGCTCTTACGCGAGATAAGTTGAGTACATTGTAATACGTGAATAATTTAATCGTTAAAAGGATAATCGCTATTTAACTAAATAATTAGTTAAATAAACTCTGTTAATAAATTACGAGTGATCTTTGTTTATAAATTGTTAATCGACAATTTATATTGTTCTAAACCGTTAAATATCCTTTAATAATAACTTGAATAAACAGTGTTAGCAATTCACGTGGGTTCCAACCCTTTACCGGATCATCCCTAAAACCCTTACCGCGTAACCCGGAATAGCTAACCGGATTTCTGCGGCATAACATTACGAATCGCACCGTGTTGATGCATTATTCTAGGGCTTGGGTAGTTTTGAGGAACGGGCGGTCTCGCCGCAGTGACTTGACTAAAGGAGGTAGGAATGCGTGTACCAGAGGACGAGGGGGGAGCAGCAAGGTGTGAAGGGCGGGACGAGTTTGAGAGAGCAGGGGAGTGAGCGTTAGAACTAGAAAAGGCAGGAGCAGAGTTTGAAAGCATGCCTCTGACCTCGTTGAAAGAGATGTTTCTGTCACCGGCAAGTCTTCTGATGGCTTGTTTGCGGACGAATACCGGGCATTTCTTCTTCGTTGGCAGGTGATCACCTTTGCAGTTGGCACAGTATGGAGATGTATTGAAATTTGGGCAGATCTCGCCCTCGTTGTGCTTGCGTTGGCCACAAAGAATGCATTTCGGACGGCTTCTACACTGCGTCTGAATGTGGCTCGGGATAAAACACCCGAAACACATTTTTACCGTATCGTACCAGGGATCGACCGGGTGATGCGTCATGAATAGTTTGACGGAGTCGGGTCGGATTCAGCCTTCAAAAGAGAGGCGAACTGATTGCGTAGCAACTCGAGAAAATTGGCCATCGATAGGGACCTTGCGAGTCTGTTGTTGAGCGTACACTACCTGATACTGGGAGTCTATTTTTCTAATTATTTGGCTCTCGCTTAATTCGATGGGAACATCCCTGATGATTTCTTCGTACGCCACACTGATGCTCGGGATAAAGGCCCTCCGTTGTGCTCGTTTCAAGTCAGAATGTGCGATGAATGCGTTGGCCAGGTCCGGAGAGAAGAATTCAGCTGTGACTTGGTGCTTACCCGCCGAAAAGCCTGCCGAAAAGTCGCCACTGCCCACCTGTCTGTCTGCTGCCGCTGGGATCGTCGGCTTACGACATCGATCGACTATCCACCGGGACCTCTGTCGCCACCTCTAGCCGTCCAGAGGAAACACGCCTGTCCATGACTCCGATTACCGACCGAAGCTGACGCACAAGTGCTCTCGTTTCCGTACCATCATCAGTGCCAACGCCGAGGAACAGGAAGACGCCGCCATGCCCCTTACTCCGAGCCGAGCCGCGTGGCGTGTGGACGTGTGTGAGATCAGGTGTCATTAATTTAAGCTCGACAAGGAATTGGGGAAGATATTGTATAGTGTATCGAGTGAGTGAGTTCCGACTTTACTCGTAAGTTTTTGCCCGAATTTTCCCCGACCCCTTTGACCCGTTTTCCTTTCCCGAGCACCCCGTATTTTCATAGAAATTAGTAGTAAAAGATTTTGCCTCGTGATCGACACGTGGTCGACATTTCAGTTACCCGAGCCAAAAGGGTATCGCGCGTGCGTGGTGCGTTAAATTCGCGATTAGTGATAGTATAGGTAGTTAAAGTTTTCCCCATCGATTCCCGCCCGACATTAAGTTATTTTTTTATGTAAATTATTGATCCGACCGAGGTAATATTGTAAGAAGCCATCGATTCAGTGTACCCTCCCCTGAGCCCTCTTCCCTCTTCCGAGCTAGCTGGACTGTCCATTGCGACAGAGATATTTTGTTGAGTTTTGTGCATTGAGTTTTTGAGTTTGTGTTTTGAGAAGAGATCCGTATCGTCTGCGAGGACTGTTACGGTGCTACACCGAGAAAGTAGCTGGCGCCCATCCGAGCCCGTAGTAGATTTATCAATTGATTTTTGTGCAACATTTTTCCGAGCAGCTCTTCCCTTAAAAATCCTTCGAAGCCACATTTATTATTCCCTCGAAGTCCTCAATTTTCTCCCATTATACCCTCATTTTTTCCCTCCTTTTTCTCATATTGTTTCTGCGTGCGTGACCTGGTCGTTGACCACCGGATGCCTCCGTAGTTCACCGGAAAGCCCCGTTAAAGTCGTTATATCTCCGTAAAATTTATTTAGAGTCCCTTCCACTTTTGCAACACCCTTTTTTAGTTTTTTGAACAGTTTGAACCAATTACATTTTTGTTTTTCTCCGATATTATTGTTAAAAATTAAGTATTAGCATCCGACTATTCTCCCTCCCCCTTTCCCCGCACTGTTTCGCGCATATTGTGTTTTTACTTTCTTCTTCAATTTACCAGTACCGGCGTTGAAGCGATTGATATTGTATTTTTGCTCCTTCTTCAACGTACCAGTACCGGCGTTGAAGCGACTGTTATTTTCTTTCAGTTTATTCCTTCAACGTACCCGTACCGGCCTAGTTTATTATTTACTATTCTTCTCGTGATTATATTCAGTTGATTAGTTACCGTTTCTTATTATTATTTCTTTGCTGACTCATTGTGATTATTATTATCGAACATTCCCGCGACCTTTATTATTATTTTTCCGCCCTTCAAGTTTCTATTTTTGTTATTCTTTTGCACTATTAAAACGATTGTTATTATTGTTCCCCCCGAGACTTATTATTTTGTTTGATTTCCCCCCCTCCGCCCCGTTGCACGATTTTGGTCCAATTTTCAGTCCTCAGATTATAAACGATTTCGCCCCTTTCCACGGGGAAATATTGTTACAATATACACATATAGAGACATAATGCTATTAGCCAAAACTGTACCCAAAATTGATACCTGTAAGAAATTCGAACAGTGCGATTGGATCACTCAACTAATACGATTTTAAAATTCAACTTTGTCAAAAATATACTAATGTGAATGAATTTAACATTCTATTGACCCGAGCGTATTACCTGAGCTTTATGAATCGTCTTCTTCATCTTCTATGGTTATGCGAAATCCGGTTTCGAGCAATTCAACGTTCTGTAACGTTCCGAAAAACTGAAGCTTCGTGGAGGAATAGATGTGGAGCTCAAAATTGGACAATCCCTTGATGAGCAAATGTCGATTCGATCTTCCATATCTCGGGGTGGCACAACGAATTCGAATAATCTACGTAAAAAACCGAAGTTATTACATTCGGTCCTTATGGAAAACCATAACATATAACAAAAAAAGATATAATTATATTATATCTTGTCAGAAAAAAAACTTAGCGGTTTAATGCACCACATTGAGAGATGCAAGACCTTCGATCCGCCTTGGCTCGTCGAACACAATGATCGTGTAAAATCCAATTCGATCCGAAAGAACAAATCCGAAGGCCTCATTGCCGGTAACGGTGCGTAATCCAACGTGGTGGCTGACATATCCGTTGATGCTATCGAATGCATATAAATACATGAATAGGTTTTATATAAAAACTCAAAAGACTAATAAAATCATACACAATTTTGAGATAGCCAATTGCCCCGTACGAGCTATTGTGTACGTCAAGTCTTCATAACCTATGAGTCTTGATGGTTCTATCAAATGACTCTATAAAATTCACTTTTATCTTTTAAAAAGAAAATATTCAACGATTTGTTTTACTACCACATACCTTAAAAGCTGACCCTCTTGAATAAGCCGATAAGGATCGTTCTTCGTAAAGTTGATTGTGTTTCGTGGCATTGGGTTTTCCGTTTTTTCTACACGTCAATTCGAACTGTTTGAAAGTACTTGCTTGTGTGATGCTCTGCTTAATGAAAACACGCTCAGAATGATACTGAAAAAGGGGTCAAGGTAATGAATTTACTATTTATCGTGTATGATAAGTATAATTATATAAAATGTATTAATGGGCAAAGATAAAATATAATCGAAAGATCATACGAATTTATTTTATTTATTTGGAAATGATGCTTCTTTTATTTATTAATTATAATATACTTCCCGGTTTGATTAACAGACTCCGAAGCTCTCAATATAACACATTTTTCAGCTATCTCAGCGGTTCCGTTCATCGCGAAAAAATACACCAACGTCGCCAAAAGGAAGCAAACGAATCGTTATTTGGAAATACATAAAATCATTCATTTTTTTTGCAAGTTTTGGTGATAAAAATTCTTGTTTCGTTAGTTATCCCTCCGAGACTGTATTTCATGTATTCCATGTATTAACGTTGTGAATAACGTCATGAATATACCACTTATTGAATTCATAAATGAATGAATATAAAGGTCCTTCCAAGAAAAAGCAAAACACGAAAAAACTGACTCCCTTATCACTACCTTTCGTCACGTCCTCTCAGCAGACAAGCTCTCGATAATGGTCGATACTGAAATTTACACAATGTTTTTTTAATGTATATTATATATTTGTTCCGTTTTTCCACCGTATACTCTTCTGGGTTTTTACGGAAACCCATCCCGATTGCTCTGGCACTTCCAGTGCAACCATAGCCGACTTAGCTGGGGATGGACGACGCGGAGAAGGTCGACGAAGGGATTAACGACGAAGGGATGGACAATGAGGAGGACAACGACGAGAACTCAGGGTAAACTAAATGAAATACTTTTATCGCTTCAAGAGAAAGTTATTATAATTACTATTTTATTCCGTACAAGAATACTATTAAATTATTGGTTTTAATACACAAAGGGTATTTTGGCTGTATTCTTGAAATCGTCACTCTTTCGAATGACGTTCCGGCGTCAATTTCATAACGCGGTTATTCACCGTACATTGAAGAAACCTGAACAAATTTTTTTTAACTTTTATAATACACAGAATCATAATCACACAGAGACACGGCGATCAGTATTACACCATAATTTACTTAAGTTCTGCGTTGTCAAAGACATCTAGCCAAGTGTCGTCAGTCCTAGCACAGCGGCACAAACCAATTGGGTCCCAACAGTCTTCGCATATGTGAGGCCAGATAACGGGTCCTTCTGCTACTTGGTCTTCTTCCTCTTCCTCAACGTCAGAGTCATTTGGTCAATTTTCGACCCGAAGAACCAGATCTTCGACGGGTTTCGAAATGTTAACCATTTCCCACACAAAAGGGTTCAACATAGGATTTATGATGACCGAAATAATATTTCCCATTTTCTATAAAAAAATACATGATTTATAAATAAAAAATACATACATACAATAGTAGTATTCTCTATAGATAAATAAAAAAAAATCAGGTCGTACCTTTGTATCCGGTTCGAGGTTAATCAGACAAGTAGACGAGACAGTCCGTCAATCACATCCCCAATCAATTGAAAGCTGGCAAACCTCGAAATCGTCGCCCTCTAATGCTCAAAAAAAAGAACACACACACATACCTTGTTTGTGATCGAAATACAAGTTCATGCGCAACGAGTGATAACCTATTTTGTTATAATTTATTTATTAAACGAAAACATTTTTAAAAATAATATATATAATAACTTTATTGCTCATAGAAAGAGTAAATGAAGAGACTCTTACAGCAAGGGAGGTTTGCGGTAGAAAAATTTATATAAAAACAAAAATTCAAGTTTCGGACGTATAGTGTTCGGGCTGGATGTACTATTCCTCCAGCGCGAAGGCTCTTAGCGTCAGGCTTTTTACGACAAAGTTTGCGAGAGTTCGGCAGGTTTGAAGGTCCATGTTTTCCACGAATAAAGTGAGCCTGTTTACGTCCATTGTGTCCAGAGAGTTAACTTCACGAAAATAATATCTTCGAAAAGGAGTCTAGAGCGGACATTGAACCAGAAAGTGGTATATCGATTCATGGTCATTCAGATTGCAAGCACGGCAGACGGAACCAGGATCTAACTTTGCAATTCTTCTTCTATACGAAAGATTACACATATACTTGGTGGCTAGTCGTATTTGGGTAAGAGATCGTCTTGTCGAGATAGGTATTTGAAGTCCTAAGAAGTTTGCGGGTCCTCCGCCCAGTGATGCCAGATTGGAGGGAAATTTCCCTCGGAGGGAATTTTTTAACACGGTACGAGATAGGAGAGGGAGAAAATGAGTGGGGGAATCTGGCATCACTGCCTCCGCCGAGGGTGCTCGGGATCTTGAGTTGGCAGGTTTCCGAGTTTCTCCATCTGTCCCAATCTTTTTGCTTCAAAATTAATTCGTAATTCATGAATACCTGAGCGTATCTTCGGCTCCAGGCGGCAAGATCAGGATTTTTCCAAAGATCTAATGCACCAGCTTCCTCCAAAAACTGCTTAAATTGTGCGGCCCAGTTAAACTTAACTTCCGTTGGGTGTTTCGACGCTAGTTGTTTGAGCTTGAGCATACAGATCTTGGGTAGGTTGGTGTTTTCCATCTTAAGGATTTTGACTATTTCCAGGTTAGACGCAGCGCCGCGTGCGATATTTTTACATGACCCAGTTCGAGTCAGAGAGCCCAGGTTGGCATTCCTCTCGGGAGATATAGGAGTCACTTGTGGAAATGTGCCTGCGCTTGTTCGAGATAGTCACGATATCGCAAGCCCCAGACGGGGAAGGCATATAGCAGAGTGGAAGTGACCAGACTACCGTAAAGCTTGACATACGCTCCCCAAGAGTCACACTTTGCCTTCGACAGAATTGCGATGGTTGTTCCTGAGGCTACCTTGGCTTTGTTGACGGCTGATCTCGCGGCGTTCATGCCCATCGATGAATCAGCAAGCTCACCCTCGGACGGAACATATTTCACGACCATATCTCGCTCTTCCACTCTCTCACGCACAAAATGTACATCGATGTGTTTGGTACGCTTGTGATATACAGGATTTTTAGCCAGTTGAATTGCGCTCTGATTATCAACGTACAAAACCGGTTCACTCGTGCGCGGGAAATTCAAATTATTAAGCAACCGCTGAAGCCAAACAAGTTCGGGAGCCGCTGTTGACGCAGCCGCATACTCCGACTCCGTCGTGGTCAATGTAATCAGCTTTTGCCTCTGTGACAACCATGACACAGCACCGCCCGCAAAACAAAACACGAATCCCGTCGTCGAAGTCCGCGTGTCAACGTCCTCCGCATAATCCGCATCCGAGTAACCCATCAATTCGAACTGATTACCGCCGTTTTTGTACTCTATTATATATTTGTGATTCGCTAAATACTTGCTAACTGCATTTACCGCAAATGAAATATCTGGACGCGATACCGACGAAATGAAAACAAGAGAGCCTACTGCCTCTCGGTACGGCACGTTTGGCTTCTCATCCCCTTCTACAGCCGGAGTTAACGCCGCATGCGGATCCGCTGGCACACACAAAGGCTTCGCTTCTGCCATCCCGAATTTCTCGATGGTTCTTTTTATATACGCACTCTGATGAATGTGCACCGATCTATTTTTCCGATCTCGATCGATTTGCATACACACAAAAACACTCGCGTCACCGACTGTGATTTTGAACGCTTGACTTAAATGACTGATTACATGTTCTAACGCCTCTACAGAGTTCGCCGCAACCAAACCGTCATCAACAAATAATATCAAGTACACTGGTTCACTTCCCACTTTCCGACAAAAATACACTTGTCAGCCTCGAATTCAACAAAATTAAAATCACTCAGAAACCGCGTAAACTTAAGATTTCAGCACCGTGGTGCCTGTTTCAATCTATACACCGACTTCTCCTGCTTGCAGACGGATTCCGATGAGCACTTCTTCGATCCCTCGATGTCGAGCCCTTCCGTAAGCTCCATGAAGACATCCTCTTCTAGTTTCCCATACAGGAACGTCGTTTGCACATCGAACTGGCTGAGCTTCCAATCCTTCTGAGTCACCATAGTAAGAAAAACTCTCAATGAGTCGTACCTCACCACAGGAGCATAGGTTTCGTTAAAATCGATACCGTGCCTCTGCTGAAAACCTCTCGCGACCAATCTAGCCTTGTATCGATGCACTGTTTCCTCAGGGTTTGTCTTGTGACGTGGTACGTCACAAGTCCCTCGCCAAAATCGGCTCGAGTCCGCCGCTCACTGAACGTTATTTCCGGATAATTTTTACGTTTTTTCTGGTATATATTTTGTGTAAGATAGTGTTTAAATTTCCCTTTTTTTATTTCCTCCCGTTACCCTTTGTGTGAGTGTGCGCGGCTCGAAGGCAACGTCAAGATTTCCCCCGACAGCCCCAAGGAACAGCCCAACGACACAGCAAGCCCCTGGACCTGCAAAGGAACGAGAGCCGACGTCCTGACGCTGAGGAAGGTAGGAGGATCGTGGACGAGGAGAAAAGTCCTGTGAAAGACCGTCCGAAAAAGCCTCGAAAAGCCCGCCGAAAAAGCGCCACTGCCCGCCTGCCTGTCCGCCGCCGCTGGCATCGTCGACGTACGATATCGATCGACGATCCAGCGGGACCTCTGTCGCCACCCCTCGCCGTCCGGAGGAGACACGCCCACCCATGACTCCGATTACCGACCGAAGTCGACGCACAGGTGCTCTCGTTTCCCTATTGTCATCAGCGCCAGACCCGACGAAGAAGAAGACGCCGCCATGTCCCTCACTCTCCGAGCCGAGCCGCGTGGGAGCGAACGTGTGTGAGATCGGGTGTCGATAGTTTAAGGAAAATTGTATTGTGTGGCAGCCGCGAACGAGTGTGAAATATTTCCCGAATTTTAAGACGACTCGGCTGTGTATTTGTTTTTGGATCCCCGACTCCGTTAAGGAGAGAATTACCCGACTTTACGACGAATCAGCGATAGCCCAGGGATACGAGTTGGACCATTGTACGGAATATTATAACGACTGAGGCTATCCGCGGATTCGAGAGAATATTGTAAAGAGTATTGAGTCAGTGAGCCCCGACATTCTCGTAAGTTTTTGCCTAAATTTTTCCCGACCCGCTTGACCCGTTTTCCTCCCCCGAGTACCCCGTATTTTTGTAGAAATTTTGCATAAAAGACTTTGCCTCGTGGTCGACACGTGGTCGACATCCTTTGTCACACGAGCAAAGAAGAGATATCGCGCGCGTGGTGAGCGGCGTAAAATTCGCATAAGTGATATTTAGTTAATTAGAGTTCCCCATTAATTCCCGCCTGACATTGAATAATTCTCTTATAATTTTTTTTGTGAATTATTGTGAGAACCGAGGTAATTTGTCAAGAAGCCCTGGACAGTGCCTGCGGCCTGAGAAGTCTCATCCCCCCTCCCTCCCCCGTTCCCGCTAGTCGAGTGAAGTAAAAGACAATAGATTTCGTTTCTTTTTCTTTCTTTTTTTGGATTCGATTAACTAAATCGAAAGTTCCGGTGCTACACCGTTACAGTAGCTGGCGCCCAAAAACAAGTGATTATTTCCCGAGCCTTGAGATTTTTCCGAGTTGCTAAATTAAGACCAGCATTGTGTAGAATATCCACCGGCCAGCCCCCTCCTCCCCTCCCCTTCCCTGCGATTGACCTTGCGAATTGCCGTCCCGGCGATTATCATAAGCGATATTATTTTCGTAGGTTTTGTTACCGATTATTTTCCGATCTCCTTATTTTTCTCCGAGTATTAATTATTTTTCGACCTTAGTTTTTTTCCCTGCGTATTAATTACTTTTCGACTTTTGTATTTTGCCCAGCGTATTAACTATCTTTCTATTTTCTTATTTCCCCCCGCATATTGATTATCCATTGTTGTTATTTTTGAATTCTTTGCCCCTTTCTCTTATTTTCAAATTGGTTATTATCATTGTTATTGCGAACTTTTCTTTTCTTTTTGATTATTATTGAGACTGTTTATTTTTGTTATCGAATCCCTTCAACGTACCAGTAACGGCGTTGAAGCGGTAGTATTTGCTCATTATTTTGTTGTTACCATTCACTGAACGATTTATTATTAAAAATCATTTTTCCACATTTCTACAAAACGCTGATGTATTACTTCCCCGTTTCCCTCGCCCTATAATTCCCCGATTGTTCCGTCTGGGAGCGTTAAATAAAAGGAAGTATCATCATCACAGTCTTTACTCGAAATACCCATCTGGAGTCGATCGTTTCCATACCGAAAGTCCGCGACACAACTGACCACGTCCCATTCTCCTCGTGCGAGTCTAGTTCTTTCGGAATAGCGATCGCCCACTGCGCGGCATCGCTTCCACTCGTGGCCTCGACATACGTACTCGGTATGATATACTCCGCTCCATCGACCTCGTAACAAACTGGCGCCTTTATCGTCGACCGATCTCGCAGATTTCGCGAGTAACCACCCCATTTTCCGACAGTTGTCCCGAATATCGGTTCTTCCTTATCAACCGCTTGAGCGCCTTTCCGACCTCTACATCGCCCTTCTGAGCAGCCTCGTCCAGCGCCTCGACCACCGTTTCGTTCTTAGTTGGGGCTGGAATCAGAACTCGTGACTCTTCTTCGTCGCCTTTCCACGTCAGATCAACTATGACGATCCGCTCGTGGAAAAACACGTCCCTCGACACACTCACTTTCCGCGTCGTAGGATCATATACCCAATAATTCGCTGACTCACCATCATATCCGATCAAAATCGCTTTCCGCGCGCGTGCATCGAACTTCTTCGTAAATATCTTTGGCACATGGACGTACGCCTCCGACCCGAACCCGCGAAAGTGCTCTATATTCTGCTTCTTCCCGAACCACACCTCGTACGGCGTCTTGTCGCCCAACCATACCGACCTGTTCAATACATAGACCGCACAATTGACAGCCTCAGCCCACAAATTTACCGGTAGATCCTTTGCAGGAATCATAGTGTTGTACCCCGGGTATTTCAATACCTCGATTATTAAGGGAAGGTCATTGCACCGGAATCGAGGTATGCAGCTGCAGGCAACGACCGCGCGTCGTTGCGAAATAATAACGAAATCCACCGTACAGTCGAGTCAGCATTTAGGCAAACGCGTGTAACTTGACACCTAACGCAGCATTTAGGCAATCGCGAGCGACTCGGCAAGTAACGCATCAGCTCAGCAATTGCTGAGTCAGGTATTGGGAAATTATAGACGATATTGTATTCTACCCGGAAACGAGAATTGTTTAAACAATTAGCAACCTGACGAAATATCTGACATCGACTAAAATTAAGCTGACGTGCCTGCTCTTCCATCCATATATAGGGAACCGAGAGCAGGCACCCACTAGTCTCTTCGGAACTCCTGATTCTGTACGGTTAGTTACGTTTTGCTGGTTACGTTTGCTTGTTACGTTTTGTTAGTTACATTACGATTCACGTGACAATTACTTGTGCAAGGGCACGCAATTCGGTAGTAAGTGATACTACTAGTTCGGACAAGTTCTTCCACGGGAAGACCACTGTAGAAGGTGTACTCGATACGATTGGTAATAAACTCTAATGAACGAAGATTTCTGTAATAGACTCTAACAAACATTGTCGTAATAAACTATTTGGAAGATTTCTCTAATAAACCATAATATATAATAAATCGTGCGATTATAATTCTCTTGGGTTCTAACCCTTAACTGGATAAATCCCGAATCATAAGGACTAACGGCTCTCCCGCAGAACCCAGAGTAGCCGACTGAGTTTCTGCGGATATAACAATAGTACGAGCATTTTCCATTATTGTCCGGTTGTCACGCTCAGCCTTGTCATTTTGCTGCGGAGTGTATGGCGCTGTATTCTCTTTCCGAATACCCCGAAACTCCAAATACCGTCCATTTCCTTATTGCAAAACTCGAGTCCATTGTCAGACCGCAAAACACTAATTGCTCGACCAAACTTGTTCGCAACTAGCCTCTCGAACCACTTAACCTTTTTGAAAACCTCCGATTTTCGCTTGAGGAAATGCACTTGACGAAAACCGCTGGCATCATCCTTGAACGTTAAGAAATATCTTGTGCCACCTAATGAATCGACGGACATCGGCCCGCACACGTTCGTGTGCATGACTTCCCCCGGCACAGTCGAAACGTTCACAACTTCACGCTGAAAAGCCAAACGATGCGCTTTTCCAAGCTGACACGGTTCACACAAGCTGTCAGCCATATCAGTGAGTTTTACACTATCCACGAGTCCTTTCCGAACGAGCTCACGTATCGCGCGTTTGCCCACATGGCCGAGTCGCTCGTGCCACACACTGATGTTCGGTGCCGACACATTTGCCTCCTCAGCGCTACCCGGCTTAACGACCTTGAACAGCATTCGGTAGATGTAATTTCCTTGTTTTACACCGACTGTGACCTCGACACCATCGCGCATAACCGAAACTCGATTCTCCCGAAACTTGACCTCAAACCCGTTGCCCGTACACATGCCGACCGAAAACAAATTTTTCGCAATTTCGGAACATACATTTTTCAATTCTCGCATCCCGCCAGACACCGCTCTATAGTCTCTTTATCCGAACTGTTCCCGTGCCCACAACGTCACACGCTCCATTATCACCGAGTGATATAGACTCTCCGCTACGACCCTCGCGATAGTCGGCAAGCCATTCCCGCCGATAGGTGAAGTATCTTGACGCGCCGCTGTCGGTATGCCAGACATCACCTTGACCGGCTGTAAGTATTTCTGCAATGGCGTCGCCACTCACTGCCGACAAGACGCTGGCCGCGTTTCCTTCGCACACCTCATCAACAACGAACGCACAGTCACGTGACGACCAACCGTCCCTTTTCTTTTCGCGCTCGTTCTTACATTCCTGCGCAAAATGTACGGTCTCATGACACCGATAGCACACGATATCGTCCTTCGATTTTTTTCTTGGCTTTTTCTTGAACGGCTCTTTCTTTTTGAAAGTACTTTTCTTTTTTGGGGCAACCATCGCGCTCGCTGTCTCGTCGCCTTGCCTCAACTTCACATCTTTCCGAACGAGTCCCTGAATTAAATTGTCCACAGTCTGCAAATCCGGGTGCACACTCTATCACGCGATTTGAAACATGTTTAACCACGGAGACAGGCTTTCTAGAACCTTCGCCGTTAACAAGAAATCGTGGACCGGCCAACCGATATCATTTAACTGTCCGCTAAATTTTGGACTCTCGACACATGCTGCACCGCAGTATCTCCTTCCTCCATGCGGATCGCGAGAAAACTTTTCAACAGCCCCACTCTCATTAAAGGAAGGAAGAAGAAGAAGAACAGCCCCACTCGATTCGAAACGGATTTTTGTTCATGCACCGCGCACAGCTTATCCCACATCTCTTTCGCCATCCAGCCGGATAGCACAGTGACCTGCTGAGTATGATCCAACGACGACAGAGTAATAAACTTTCTGGTCGCATCATCCATCTCGAATTTCAGCGCTTCTGCCTCATTGCCTGTCCGCGTCGCCGGCATGGTTCTCTCTCCCAACACGACATCTAGAACACCGTTCATCCGAAATAATGCAAGCAGTTGCGCCTTCTATCCTTGGAAATTCGTGCTGTCGAAAGTCCTCACACTTTTCACCGAGATGCCCGTAGCCATCGCGGATACAGTTTTTCACATGAGTCTCTCTCAACCACCTGTTCGCACCGCGAGAAAATGGCTGACTTCCGCCTCGTGCCTCACACGCGATCGCGCAAACCGTAACCGCAATCCAACTACAAAAGCCTACGCAGATACGGGTGATCTGGGCCCATAACCTGATAAAGCAAGAGTAGGCAATGTGGAAGGAAAAGGGTTAATAATAGCCGATACTTAACAAATGAGCGCAACGAAGTGCGAACAGAAGCTTTTATTAATGAAAACAGAAAAGTTGTACGTGCTCTCTCAGCAGAGGTACTGGCGAGACTAGACAATATGACGCTTATATCGACGTGCCCGAGACGACGCCTGAACACACCCGAGCAATCCCGACTCCGACTCCGCGACTACTCGTGCGCGCGCACCGACACCGACCTTACGTACAGTCCACACAGCAAGTTTACCCGCAGCAGTTAATGCGATAAACTCTTTACCTTAACTGATGTCTTTTGGACTGCCTTTGCTTTTGAATATAACAATTTTCGTTTTTGATTCGTTCACTGTTAAGCCGTTACAGTCGCAATACTCCTCCAGGGCTCGAAGTTTCCTCTTGAGGTCACCGTGCGGGTGAGCGAGTATTACGGTATCGTCGGCATAGAGCAGCATGAGCAAGTCAGTGTGACCGTCGATATTGAGACCCCGGAGACCCTTTTCTCTGAAAAAGTTTTCGAAATCCGATATATAAAGGAGAAATAGTAGTGGGCTGAGCGTCTCTCCCTGGAGTACTCCTTCAGTGACGTCAAACTCATCGGAGAGGATGTTGCTGCTTTTCACTTGGATTACAGCTTGGCTATAGAGTCCTTTGCGCTTAATCCCAGGGACAGTAATTTTTTCCAAAGAGCCGCGTGGGAGATCGAGTCGAACGCATGTTTAAAATCGACGAATATTGCGTATACTTCATTCCCACCATGTCTTAGTTGTAGTTGGACTGTCGCAGTTAGGGTAAATATCGCGTCTGTACATCCTCGTCCCTTCCTGAAGCCCGTCTGTGATTCCGGAAGCAGAGATACCTCCTAAACCCATTTCTCCAGACGGTCTTTTAAAATGTGTGTGAACAGCTTGATTATATTATTCACTAAGGCAATGCCACGGTAGTTCATTGGATCTCGAGTATCTCCTTTTTTGAAGAGCATTGACAGCGTTATTTTCCCGAACATCTTCGGGACGATTTCAGTATTCAATATCCTCTTGTAGAGATTTTGTAGGTATAGAATAGATGTTTCCGGAAGTTCTATGAGAAACTCCTTGGTGATTCGGTCAGGTCTCATCGACTTAGTCTGCTCACCCAGACTAAGTCGATGAGACTGTGGCTATTATGATTGCAGAAGATGGGTTGGGCCGGTTTGTCGCTTAGTGTTCTCCCGTTAATTAATATCAGGCCGTTGGAGGCCATGAACTACCCAATTACGGAGCCTCTCGCGTTTGTGCATCTGTTCGTAGAGGAAAAGTCGCTTATTAGACTTGAGTTTTCAAAAATTTCAGACGGGAGATCATCGGCGAGTACATCACCAATCCTGGCGTTGAGATCACCTCCAATGATCAGCATATCGGTTTGCGTTTGTGCTTCAAGGTCGTCTAAGAGTATCTGTAAAGATTCGAGAACAGGTTCAAGACTTAACGAAGGTTTGATGTAAATATTTCCAAGAATGATATTTGAGCCATTTAAATAGAACTCTGTAAATATCCAGTGCTGATTTGAAACGAGTAACCTCAAGTTTGTAGATTTTTTTGCAAGCGTCGCAAGTCGGCCGCTCGACCTGCCAACACTGTATTCTTGACTCGCGTGTGCCCAGGTGCTGGTCAATTATTTGGGAAATAATGGCAAAAAAACAAGTTCAAAAGTAAGCCAACTTTCGTAAATACATGATGCATCGTAGGTTTCCGGAATGTTGCTGTCTCCAAGGTTTTTGAATCCGTGCAAGTTCTAAAAGGCTATGCGGACGCCGGGCTCGCCTAGTTTTTTGCAGTTGTCGATGTGGTAGGCCTTGAGTGTTCGATGTCCATCTCTTCCGCAGCCTGCGAGTTTAGAGGTCTATTTGCGACATGGATTTTCACTCGTTCCTCGTTGGGATCCCAGAAGTTCCAGACTCCATCGATTTCAACCTTTTGGAAATCAATTCTCACTTTTTTCCCTTCTCCTCTAGCTTTTTTTGCGAGATTACGTATTTTTTTGGCAATTCCTCTTCCTTTGTAGGTCAGGTCTTGTGCAATGTAAACATTCTTAAAGTCGCTCGTTTGCGCTGGATTCTTATTTTCTTTAAAAACGCGCTGTTTTTCTCTCCAGGAGTCTAATTTAAGAATAGCGAGGCTGTCCCGCCCGACTTCACCGTTAAGTCGTCTAATTTCAACGATGCTATCGTTTAGGTTGAACGGATCTACAGAGAGTCCGCGTATCACTAGATTGTTTTGCTTGGCTTCCTTTTCTGGCTTATCGAGTTTATTGGCAAGGTCCTGCAGTTTAGCAGCCAGCGCTTGGTCAGGTCTTTTTTTCTCGAGCTGCTCGAGTTTGTTTTCTATTTCCTGTATTTTTTCAATAGGGTTTTGTCCATAGCAGTCAAGTTGTTGTTGACATTATTTTCCAAGTCCTCTATGCGTTTCTCCAGCTCTCGGTGCGCCCTAAGGTATTCTTCTTTATTTTTGTTCAGTTCCTCCTTGATGAGCTTATTGTTTTTGTCTTGTAGGGCAACAGAATCCGATACCTGCAGATTCAGGGTGTTGTACTGTTTGCCCGGATCTTTTTTCATCGATCTCAACTCCTCCAAGAATGCTTCCATAGTGTTAGGAGCTGCTTCTGTCACGCTTGCGGATTCACAAGTGAGTTCGAGGGGGACGATATTAACGTTCAAGTTCGCCTTTTTCAATTCGTGTTTCAATTTCAGTTCGTGTCTGTTATGCCGCAGAAACTCAGGTATTTAATCTGGGTTCCGTGCGCGAGCCGTTGGCTCGCAAGTTGGGGATGTGCTCAGTAAAGGGTTGGAACCCAAGTGAAGTACAAGCGTATTGTTTATTTAGACGGTTTTTAACAATGTTTGTTTGGCACTTTTTTAATAGGAGTAACAATACATTAATATTATAGGAGATTATTTACCCGTGTTTATATAGCACTATATTTACTAGGTGCGACCGTACATTAATATACGGAGATGATTTAACAGTGTCTATTCAGCACGATATTTAATATGCTTAACATTGTTATATCTATTATATAACAATGTTTATCTATTATGTGTTACATCCATTATATAACAACCGAGAACCACCGGCTGAGGTTCGCCTTGATATCCGATTAATGTTCTACTTGACGTTATTTTAACCCTTGGCATTAATGCTCGCTTAATGTCCACTGAGAACCTCCGGCTGTGGTTCACCTCGAGGTCTGATTAACGTTCTACTTGACGTTATTTTATCTCTCGATTTTAATGCTCGCGTAACGCTCCGTTAGGTTATCAGATGCTAGAATATTCCACAGCGTGAATATTGCTTTATCTACGTGCTATCCGCGGTACTTTAGTTTATCCGTTTTAACTATTGGGGTATTGTGTGTTACACCGATCCCCTAAGGGTTACGGGCTCCTTCACTTTCTTCCTCGTCCTTCCTTATCCGCGGTCGCCGGTTCGATTCTTGGGCCCGGAGCTTCGTCGCGCCCCGTCAGGTGTCAGTAATCCCGGACATACGGATATAGTCGTAGTTCGTACGTCCTATCTCCGGAGCTATGTCCCCGTCCGTTTTCCTTTCACCTACGGGCCTTCAGTCTCGGGAATCGAACCCGCGACACCTTTTCCCAGTCTTTCGGTTTCCCATACCGAGGCGCTGGTCCTTTCCTCTGGACCTACTATTATAGTGGGTTCCGAACCACTTTTTCGCAGATAAAAACACCACAGAAAATTCTTGGTGCTTGCCGGGAATCGAACCCGGGCCTACTGCGTGTGAAGCGCGCGCCGAGACCACTCGGCCACGCTCACCCTCTTATCCGTTTTAACTATATTTATGCTTACGTCTGTCTGCTCGAATTACCGATCGCGGTACACTTTGTACGCTTGATACACCTGATGGATTAACGTCCGTCGCGCGTTAATCCTTCGCGATAAGGGTCCAATATTCGCACGACCTACTTATCGCGAAGTGTATCCGTATAGTCAACCGTAAGAATTAGGAGTTCCGAAGATACTCCTGAGTGCCTGCTCCCGTTCCCTTATATACGAATAAGAGAGCAGGCACGTCAGCTTAATTAATGGGTACATATTTAGGGTTTACTTAATTAATGAATACAATGTTTTTCCAAATCCTCGCTTCTTTCGCGAGCGAGATTTGGAGTTTGTTTTCATTTCGAAACACCTGGCTCCGGTATTCCTGAGTCGGTGTCGTCGTTACCGAGACCGAGCTCGCGACGGCCTTGCTGACGCAGCGGTGTCCGGTGACGCGAGGCGCGCTCGACGCTCTACGCTCGACGCTCGACGCGTGCCGTCGCATACCAGAGTTATCTCGGAACCGTTGATGCCCTAGTAACACGAGGATGCTGCACCCGGGGTACGACAGTGTCTTATCAGTAGCTGGTCTGTCACTTTTACCGACCGAGGCGCCAATGCCAGGTACTGTTTTTGATTCGGAGGTGGCGCTGTCAGTCATTTGCTGGGCCGGAGGACCCTTTTCCCCTCGCGGGCGAAGCAGGTTAACCTCATTTTAGACCTTACGACAGAAGGATGAGTTAGACTTAATTCGGGTGACAGAAGCGTACCTTGTGTAATATGTCATACGGTGCTTAAAAACTTCTGCTTGCTGCACAGACGTGCCGGTTGCCGATTTTTTGCAGGGTACCAGCTAGCAGGATCAAAAACTATCGGAGCGTGTATCAGCACTACTGATAAGCACGATGCGCGCCCAATCCCCCTAAATAATATATATATTATACGTAGACATTTTTTTATTATATAATTGATTTAATTCATCTACGAGAAGTGTTTTCATTGTCCGCAAAGACACTCATGGCCAGTACCGATCAACGGGAGATGGCTTTTCCGGTTCTTTCACCGACGATATGAGGAGAAATTGAAAAAGCTGTCGCTCTAAATCAACGGAATGCATGTCTCATCGACATGTTTGTACTTCAAATTACACGGATGGACCCTGGGACTTTATGCGCGACACCCACGATTGGACACTATCTTCCTTGAAGAACATACCGCAACAGAACAACGGGAGCGACTGCGGTGTATTCGCGTGTATGTTTACTGAATTTATATCCACCGTAAAACAAATTACCTTCACACAACAAGACATGCCTTACTTTCAAAACAAGATGATATACGAAATATCGAAAGGAAAACTAATGTAGCAATAAAGAAAGAAGACCGGAGATTCGTCTAAGATTTTTTATAAACAAACGTTCCCCGATGGTTCGTTTCTCGTGTCTCAATGAGTTTAATCTACCTCCTGCTAACGACGTATACGCCATGGGTGGGGGTAAAAATGTTGAACAACCCAAATGTTGAATGGCCAATATCTCGAATTTTGAAGTTAACGAAAACTCATATGTAGAAAGCGCAATCTTTCAAGCGACTTTGAAATATAAAAAAAAAATAGAACAGATAGAAGTAGAAATATATTTTTGTCGAAAATAAATATAAGAAAGAACAAAATGTCAAAGCCTAATATATCGCATTGCCTAATTTTCGAACACCTTACAACTCGAGTGTTCAAATTTTAGTATTGCGAACATTAAGAAGGGTTAACATTTCGAATTTGTTAAAGCGAAGGACTAAAAAGGCGAACGGTAAAATAACGAATGCCCGAACAATCGAACTATAAAAATAGCGAAAGACCGGCAAGTCGAACGGTCAAAATAGCGAGACCTTACGAAACGTTAGGAACATATTTATCATTCCTTGAGCTATCGAACAGACCCGGCAGATGGCAGCCGCTAACCCGAGCCGAAGCCAAAATGCAGCGTAACCGTGCGCTGATGGGTTTCCCGTGTGGCCTAGCGGAGCGCCTTGCACTGTCGATGCGGACACCCTGGCGGAGTCGGTAGGGCTCTCCTTGGCTGAGAAGGTGACGGACGGTGAGGCCGGCCGTGTCCGCGACTGGAGCATGGAGACGAATAACGACTCTTGGGCGGTATCGCGTAGAAAGCTAACGCCGTCAAGTCATGGTCTACCTTGTAAGAAGGTATCAGAAATGATACCGGGTGCCAGGGCTTAGTAAGTCGTCACTCTGCGGATCTCGGTTCATACCTGACGATCCATGTTTGACGCGATCACGAACAGACCCTCTGGCGACGTCCTAACGGTCTCGTAGTTTTCGATACGAGCCAACAGGACAGCGGAAGTACGGGTACAGTGAGAATCCATATATATTTGAGTGCTTGTGCCATGCACCTAGCATGGTCGGAGACCGAGTACGACTGGTGCTACTCTGCGGAGGAACCACCTATCGCCGGTAGATCATGTGAGCTATACTTCTCGTTTACGGAATTATTTTCGTACTCGAGAGAGTGTGAAACACGGACCAACGGTACGGGGCATCGCGCGCGGCACCTTCGGGTGTCGCGCGCGATGCTCCATGTGGCGTCGCGTGCGGCACCTTCGGGTGTCGTGCGCGGCGCTATTTTTATTTTTATTTTTATTTGTGCCCACGCTCTGAAAATCACCGTGAAGAAATTCAAGCGAGCTGGAAAAGGCATTGCCCACGCTCTGGATGTCAACGTGAAGAAATTCAAACGAGCTGGAAAAGGCACGCCCACGCTCTGAATTTCAATGTGAAGAAATTCGAACGAGCTGGTAAAGGCGAAAACTAAAACCAATGACCCGTACGGGAAAAATCGGAGCGAGGATCGAGGCAACGTTGTCTCCTGGAAAACAAGTACCGCACTGCGTAGCTATGGTCCATCGGGGTATGTAGCCCGTAAGGGCGGCTACTCCAATGGGCTGGTCTTTTAGGACGCGAGACGGTCGTTGAAAGGGAGCTCTTGCCATCGTGAGTTCAGGTTTCACCGTATGAGGATCGATGGTCGATGCGGGTACGCGCAGCACTTAGGCTCAGGCCGACGTGCTCCACCCGTATCGTTCTTTCGCTCCTTTGGTAAAAATTGGTCGGATTGCACCCGGGCACTGCAACGTGCATTAAAGGGGCTTTCTGCGGCATACAAGCGAGCCTGGATGTGATGCGGTTCGCGAATCTCTGCCTTGGTGGATGCATCAAGTATGTCTCCCCAGGCATGTCAGGCGTATGGTTCCGGGGGATGACGCGCGCAATGGACTTCGTGTTTACAGAGCGCCGTGGTCTCCGGGCTTGCTCCTCGGAGGATCGTACGACGGAGAGGATCGAATTTGCACGTGTCTGAAGGTGAGGACGGGATCTCATCGCTGTGGCTCTTACCTCGGATACATAGCCAGTATCCGTGAGATTTCAGTTATGGCTACCTGGGGCTAGCACAATTGTGCTCTCGGCGAGCAGGACACTCAAATCGAACGGTTTGTTTTTCCAGGCCTGAGTGTGCACTGGGGGGTAGTGGTTTTTGGCACAAGAAAGTAACAAGATAGGATTCTTGTTGCGTTTGCTCATATGGGCGAGAGACCTTCGGGTCGAGCAGAGAATGAAGGTTTCGTGCCTGATTTCTACACATTATTTGTCGATGCGGACATAAATGTGGGGCAATGGGGGTCACACATTGTGGACGAGCGCTCGAGCCCTGAAAAGCGTTGACAGTGCGTTACCACAATGTGCCCAGAGCGTACTCTTTACGTTAAACGGGCGGCATAAGCGAAACTTATAGCCACTGTGCGCCAAGTCTGTGATCTGGCCTTCGAGGGGCTCGCGTCGATAATCTCTCTTCGGAGAGAGCAAAATGGATCCCAGGCGTTAAAACCCAGTGTGCCCATATCCGCGGGTGTGTTCTAGGAGCGATCGCATGTATTGCGAATCGTGAGTTCACGCCTGGTTTACGAGTCGCTGGTCAGCGATCTCATGGTTCGAATGTGCATGAGATTGTCTGGAAGCAGGCCCGGACGAAGCCAATCGTTCTGATGTCATCCTGATGCTTAAATCAGGTGCCCTCATCCCCGCGGGGTATCAAATAAAGGTTCTGGAATATGCCTTGTTCCGAAAGGAGTGGGCTGACCAGCTAGCCCATGTGGTTCATATATTTTTGGGGACCTACGTGTGATAGACGACGTGGTTGGTGACGCGTCCGACGAGAGAAGGGGACTCTCGCTTTGGCTTACCCCGGGTGGTTAACCAGCACCCGTAAGAGGTGTCAGTGAAAGGTATCGCAGGGGAGGTGCTTGCCAGCCGATTGCCGGTGGTCAATCGTGCGCACCTCTATTGAGGTTGGCCTCTGCGGGGCAAAATATATCGCAACATGGAAGTAGGTGGGCTTCGTTGCGTATGCTCTTAATGGGCGAGAGACCTTCGGGTCGAGCATGGAATGACGGTCTCGTGCCGGATTTCCTCACATTAGTTGTCGTTGGGCCCGAACGAATTGAAAGAATGGAAAAAATCTTACGCTGTTCGCGGGTTAAACCACTAAGCAGGAGAATACCTTATTCTGGAACTCATTCATGTTCCGTTGGTGTTGTTGTAGAACGAAATTGCCGTTTTTAACATCGATGTGGATATAATTCCTGTTTTTTTTTATTCTTTCGATCGTACTCGTCAAGAACAGAGTACATTGTTTTTTAATAGATTATATAATAATTGTTGAAATATACCCTGGTGCGGAATAAGATTCCCTACCTAGTCTCCTCATTAGATGCATCTGCCCGTAACTGATCATCGATTTGTTTTAACACAAGTAGGAGGTGAGGGTAAACTTAGCGCATTATCTTGTCGTTATCCATGAATAAGAGTTTATTATAAATCATTTTTTTTAATACGGCAACGGCACCTATTACTAATAACAATATTAGTTCATTCGATTTTACATAATTGGAAATTATATTAGTAATTGAAATCTCCCAACGCGATTTATTTCTAATTTCCGATATGTTTCGAATACTCGAAACATATCGAAGTATGTATCGTAGTTTTCGAAGTTTCGAAAACTTGGAATACGATATGTTATACAACATGTCGTATCCCAAGTTTTTACGATGGTTTAACACCTTTGTCATCAAGATATATTTATTACAAGAAAAATTATTATTTTTAATCAATAAAGCAGTTTATTGAAAAATAGCACTCGATAACTTATTGACGTATGATCTCATAAAGAACGTGAACCTTTCCTGCCTATGAAAGTTTGAGAAGTTCGGAAGATGTTTCAAAATGTCTGCATAAGGATGTTTGGGCCAAAATGCGTTTCTGTTCGATCGCTATAAGACTTTGCTACTTTGCAGACAAAGACGCACTGAATCGTTTGCATTTTGTTTATTTTTTAACCATGTAGTTTTTTTTAGTAATGCGTGTACAAGGCTACATAAGGTACTGTGTAAACGTTTTTCGGAAATTGGTCGGTAACGATAGAACGTAGCTATTTTCTCCGCAGATTTCTGTTCGATTCGAATAAAAAATCTACTACAGCGAAGAGCACAGTATCGGACAGATTGTGTCAAAATGTTAAGAAGATGCACGGTTTTATTTCTGAGATAAATTCAATAACAAAAGACTCTATCTCTGCCTATCCGTCTGTGTTTCTCACTCGCACACTGACTAACGTGGTCAGTGGAACCCCTATCCCGTTGGCCGTCCGCAATTTTTGCCCAAACATTCTTAAGAGCATGTGCAATACCGAGGTCAGTAATAAATTCTGGAATTGACGATCAAAAGAAAATTCTCATCGAAAGCTGAGATGATATCCGCTTTCGATGTGAATTTTCATTTGACCGTACACGCGAAAACCCGGGAGAAAAGTTGGTTACAGTTATTGATACCGACTGAGCCCGGCGTGAACGGGGAGGGAGGTGTTCACGTAAATGTGCATCAACTGATGTATTTGGATTCCGTTGCTTCTCGTTGCATTGTTCAGTAGCAACAATTGTTTCGCATGTTCGGGTATAATGGCAAAATGGTATTCCGGTTCCGAAAAATTGCGACCGAATACGGACACATGGATGCAATAATTTCGAAAAGGCTTGCTGTAATGCATCCTCATTTAGGTTGATCCCACATAGCAATTGGAAGACAACAAAAATGGCAGACTTCTTAGATGTGCTTTGAATTCATTTCTAAATAGAACGCAAAATGTCCTCTGAAAGATATCAAATGCGTCGATTTCGGACCACTAGTAGTACTCTCAAACATCTGAACTTGAGTAAGTTTTTTGTGGACTCTCTGTATACGTATTGTCCCATACAATATTAATAGAGAATATTAATACAATATTGATCCAGAATATTATTGTACGTTGCAATACGTATATAAAGAGTTCTCGATAAGATTTACTTAAGTTCACATGTTTGAGATAACTACTAGTGGTCCAAAATCGACGCATTCGATATCTTTCAGAGGACATTCAGAGTTCATATCGAAATAAATTCAGAGCACATTTAAGAAGACCGCCATTTTTTACTATCCATTTACGGCGTATATATGTCGTCTAATTGTTAGGTGAGATGATTTCGCTTTTCCAAGTCGAATGAATTTTACGGACTCGAGAATAGAACAAGCTCTTATCTGAAGCGCTTGTTGGAGGAACCCCAGCCGCATACTTCATTTATTGATTATTTATAAAAATGACAAAAAGCTGCGTTTTTTTGCTACAGACAGTGCTATCTGTTCTTCGTCGCTTGTACGCTTTGCGTACATCGTGCTGCGCGTTCTGTTTTCATATAAAGTGGCAAAAATTAGGTAGGTATGTTTTCAGTGTAGAAGCCTGTGTACATGCAATGTACAGATAATAAAGCCTTCATGATTGAAATGTTTTGTTCACTCAGTAGATAAAATTGTAAAAGATATGGCGAAAAAATAACTTTTTTAGCACTTTTGAGTCGACTACTTGAAAATAATTGAAGAGATTAAACTGCAAGCCTAAGAAGATCAACCATACAGACATTTGTTATGAACGGAATGCGACTGCGCAGTGAGTTCGGTACAGCAGTATAATTCGAAAAACGCGGGAAGTAAAAATTGAAAACAAAAATTTCATAAACTGCATTACTAAATTATTGTTCCGTGAAAAATATTATTTAAAAGAATTTCATTAATGAAACAATAATTCTGGAACACAGTTCATCGAGAACAATTTTTTTCTTCTATTTTTCACTTGTAATTTTCAGAATGCAGCGCTAAACCGAAATGACTACGAAAGGTCTCAATCTCTTCGTAACAAGATTCATTGTGATCCAAGTATAGTAATTTCCATTACAAGATCTATCGCAAAAGTTACACAGCAAATTATGTTAAAAATTTGGTTTCCATATGAAAATTTACAATAAAAAGTATACATTCTGTGCAGGGCCTTGGACCTCATATACGCAGACCATAATGCATTTTGATTCAAGGAGATTGAGACCTTGCATAGTAATGTTGGTGCAGTGGTGCATTCTGAAAGATACAAGTGGAAAATATAAAAATATTGTCTTCCAGGAACTGTGTTACATTATTATTATTTCATGAAAGAATTCATTGTAACATTTTAATCAATCATAGAATACTTATGCAGTGAAGTTCATCAAAGACAATTTTTTTCCATATTTTACTTACCGTAGTTTTCAGATTTATTCCACTTCACCAAAGTAATAGCGCAGAGCATTCTTTTTTATATATTTTTTATATTTATAATTTCATAAAGCATCTTGTTTCGAAGAGATTGAAACCTTGCATAGTAATGATGGTACAGTGATGCATTCTAAAAGCTATGACAAGTGCAAATTAGAAAAATATTGTCTTCCATGAACTATATCACATTATTATTATTTCATGAAACAATGAATCTGGAAATTTTAATCATGGAAAGAATAATTCTGTAGCGCAATTCATCGAATACAATTTGTTTTTCCATATTTTACTTACCGTAGCTTTCAGATTTATTCCATTGGACCAAAGTGATAGCGCAGAGCATTCTTTACTTTTTGTCTATAATTTCATAAAGCATCTTGTTTCGAAGAGATTGAGACCTTGCATAGTAACGATGGTACAGCGGTGCATTCTGAAAGCTACGACAAGAGAACATTTGAAAAATATTGTCTTTCATGAACTGTGTCACATTATTATTTCATGAAACAATGAATCTAGAAATTGTAATCATGGAAGGAATAATTCTGTAGCAGAATTCATCAAAGACAATTTTTTTCCATTTTTTACTGGTCGTAGCTTTCAGATTGCACCACTAAACCAAAGTGATTGTGCAGGGAATCATTTTATTTGTAACAAGATTCTTTACAGTCTGAGTATACAATTTCCATTATATAGCTCCATCGCAAATATTACAGAATAAATTAAGTAAGAAATTGGTGCTTAAATAAAAATTCATCATAGAAACGAGTATTTATTCTATGCAGGATATTGAAGAAAAATATAACTATAGAGGAGATGGGGCTAAACGGGCACCACCTTAACTTTCTTATAAACGGCTAATTTTAGTTTTCTGATGTTCCTTACATAAGAAAAGTGCGGAAAATAAGTCAAATTCTTCATGAAAACGATATATATATATATATATATATATATATATATATATATATATATATATATATATATCGAATTGGAATTTTTGAAGACATTTTTACAGAACGTTCTTTCCAAAATTAGTCGAGCATGTTAATTTTTTCCAAACAATGTTGAGCTAATTAATTTGTTTGTTTCCTCATAGAGGAAGTTGTTTTCGTTTGAAATTCAATGGCTCACTCAATTCTTTCTGAACTCACGTGGGGTCAGACTGACCGCAAGCACTACCTAGAGTGTGCTTGCTTCCTGAATAATTAAATTCAGGAGATATCTATATGAACCACGAGAAATGAAGCTTGAATAAACTGTCGTTCGTGAGGGTCAAGCATTTTTATTTGTACAGGTAAGTGAAATTAATCATTTGTAAAACTAGCCCCGATAAAAAAAATTATGCGCGTACTTCCATGGTAGCAAATATAAATAATTAAATTCAGGAGATATCTGTATGGAGCACGGGAAATGAAGTTGGATGAAACGATCGTTCGCGAGGGTTCATAATTTTTTATTTGCACAGGTAAGTAAAATTAATCATTTATGAAACTAGCCCCGATTAAAAAAAAATAGATGCGGGTACTTCCATAGTAGCACTGACTAGAAAGGACTGGTCTTTGATATATGTTATTATACTATATACTATATATATTAATGCGATCCTTTTTTTCATTATGTTCATTCTTTCTTGTCCTGTAACTTCAAAAAAAGTACTTTGTATCGTTCTGTAACTGGATGCAGTGATCTAAAAAAATTTTATTCGTTCAATGAAATCGGATTATCATAGTAGATTCCAGCAGTTGGACGACCTATCGAATTTTTGAAAAAATTGTAATGAGGTGAACGTGTCCGCATTGCGCGTTACCGCCAAAGGTGTCAGTTTTGCACGCGTCACTCGCAGCGACTCGCCGACCCCCACCAGGCGACCCCCGTTGCCCCCGTGAAAAAATATTCATTCCTATCGTGGTTGCAAGTGCGGAACGTTCTAAGCAGTTATCGATTTTCGTATATTTTTCCATTGTTTCAATTTTTTTCGTATCGTATCATTTTTCAGTGTCGTATTATATTCTTTAATCGCTTGTGTTTATGTGTGCCATTTTTTTACATTTTTATATATCGTGTGCTTAGTTTTTAATCAGACTAACAATATTGATTCGGGTGATTTTTTGTTTTTGTGTACTTTTTTTGTGTGCTTTCGTATGTGCTTTTCGATAGAGTTTTAAGTTGATTGTTATCATGCCTCGTGGACGCGGACGTCAAAGAGGACTGCCACTGGCCGAACGCATACACGACGGACGAATTTTTCAGAAGAGCGGTTCTTCTCGCGATGGGCGTGTCATGTAAGTGCTTTTTTTTCTGTTTAAAGTGTTAACAATGTTAATGTTGATGGTTATATTATCTACCTCGTGCTAAGCCCCGGTCTATAAAAAACAAAGGGACAATATGCTATTCTCGAGGTGCGAGCAAGTAAGTAGACGGTGGCGGGCAACGTTCCGATGCTGCTCCTGCCCTTTCTTTGCCTGTCCGAGTCTCTGGCGCCTGATGCTTAGCCATAGGCCCTCTTACGTACCGTGAAAAAATTCTAAAAACATGGAAAAAAATAACGAAAATTATCGCGTCAATTCATAATAGTAAATATCATCTGTAACGATTTGATAATGTTGAAATAAAAAAGATTTTTCTCGAGACGCGAAGTAAATAAGCCAACAATAGTCCGCAACGTCCCGACACCCCCCTTTTTCTTCCTTTTTCGCATGTTTCATGTCTCTGACGCCTGACAATTACGCACGGGCCCACATACTATGGAAAACGCCGAAAATATTTGAAAGTAACAACGAAAATAATCGTATCCATTTATAATAGAAAGCATCATTCATAATGGACTGATATTACCAATTGACATTATGAATCCATTATGAATGATACTAGTATAAATGGATATGATTATTTTCGTTGTTGCTTTCAAATATTTTCGACATTTTCCATAGTATGTGGGCCCGTGTGTATCTGACGCAGGCGTCAGAGACGTGATGCGTGCGAAGAAGGCGGGAAAGGGGGTATCGAAACGTTGTGGACAACCGTTGGCATATTTGCTTCGCTTCGCGAGAAAAATCTTTTTTATTTCAACATTATCAAATCTACTATTATCATTATCTATTATTATGAATTGATATGATCATTTTCGTTATATTTTTCAGTTTTTAGAATTTTTGTTTACAGTATGTAAGAGGGCCTATGGGTAACTATCAGCCGCCAGAGACTCGGGTAAACAAAAAAAAGGGGGGGAAAGACCTGCATCGGCACGTTGCCGGCTAGCGGCGGCTTATTTGCTCGCACCTCGAGAATAGCATACTGTCCCTCTGCTTTGTTTTGGGGCGGGGATTAGCAAGGAGGTAGACACACTAAAGTCTAGTGTATATCGCAGGGTAGTCGGTTTTCCATACAGCTTCTTCAAAAACGGGCTCTCGTGGACCTCATGGTCTTGAATGACTTCATAACTTCGACATGTATTTACATACGATGATGAGATTTTAATTGTAACAGTTTTTAAGCGGAACCGTCCGGCTATTGCAAACTATTAATTTTTGAGAATTTTCCAAAAATAACATTAAAAATAATTTATTTTCAGCATGTAATATATTTTTGTAAAATTTGGGAAAATACGCTTCTATGTAACAAATTCCCAGCTGTCTAATTAACAGATTGCCGATCCATTTTGAATTCAATAAAGCAGTCAAAAAGCAAATAATAAATATTACAATCCATTTTTCGCCGTGAATCTATCATTCTAAATTCAAATAATATATTTAATTTTTTAAAAATTAATTTGACAAACGAATAAAGAAACAAATATATTTATTTTTCCCACATTTTAAACAAATATATTTCGGCATATAACATGCTAAAAAAAACTATTTTTACGTGAATCGTCTCGCACACTTGCGGGCGGACGTACTCGGGAAATCGGAAAAAATAAAACCGGGGAGTGGGTGTCTTCGCGCTTAAGGTAGTCTGGGTCTTACCCCACGTGAGATACAGAGAGAATTGAGAGAGAATTGAAAACACTTCTCGACGGGGCAAAAAACTGAAAAAAATCAAGCATATAGAAGGCGCTGAAAAGATTCATTTTGCATAACAATAATTAATACATGTTATTGACAAATGAATGAAAAACCAATTTGTTGAACAAATTATCCGTAAACCTAACGTTTTTTTCAAATCTAAACGATTTGTTACTTTTTCTGAATACCTATGAATCGTTTTTATTTAAAAAAGAAAGGTAGTTTGACGGGTGATTTTTTTACAGTTTTTAAAAAATTAATTTGTTAATAACATTTGGGAATTATTATTATGCAAAATTAACCATTTCCGCACCTTCCATACGCTTGATTTTTTCCGATTTTCATCCCATCGAGAAGTGTTCGCAATTCTCTCTTAAATTCCCTCGGAACTCTCGTGGGCGAAGACTGTCCGTTCGGACTACCTTAAGTGACAAAATTGAATATTTCTTATCGTGGATTCTAAGATCGCTCGCGTGCAAGTAAACTTCTCGCAAATGTCATCTCGATTCGACCGCCACACCCGGTTCCCTCGATCGTATACGCTCCCGCTCGTTTTTTGCCGGCTGTGTGGTCGCGCTCATTTCTTGATCGTCCGACTCGTTACTTCGCTCGATGCGTACTCTGTATGTATCTATCGTTCTCGCTCGTCGTGCGTGACGTGCTGGTGTGTCACTCATGTTCGGCGACGTGACGTCCCTTTCGCGGGGGTGTATGTAACACTCGGCCATCCATATTCTCGTACTCCAGACATGTTTTCCACACAATCCTTATGCTCTACATTACACGTGTACATGTCGGATCACATTTCCCATAGCCCATACAGTCTGCGCGCTATCGGGCTCGCAGATTCGCTTAATACAGCCTCCCTTTTTTCTCATAATTTGTAGATTTATTTGACAATATCTTAGAAACGTTTTTCTCTTATTTTTTTGCGAACTAAACTAAAAGGAAAATGAACGAAATTTCGCACGGTATTTCTCTCTACAATCACAAGAATATATTTTTTAAAATTTCCTTCACACGCTGTTTTTTATCACTTTTGCCTTCGCGCATTATCCCCCTTAGATATTATATCAATTTTGTTTATATATATTGTTTTGAACACAAAAACAAAATGAAAATTAACATGATTTTGCGCATCATTTCAGAAAATTAAATAAATAAAAAAATCTCGCACGCTCGTTTTTTTGTGTGTTGGCGTTCTCTTATATTCCATAGAAGTCAGGCTGACGTCGTGATTTACGCGGCCGCGTACGTATTGTTTCGATTTTCTTCTTAAATCCTATCTCCACTGTTTCCAAGCTCGTGGTTCTTTAAACTTACATTTTCACTATCGGGAACCAAGCGAAAACGAAAACGAACAAAAATTTGCATAATCTTTCGCGCGTTACGAAAAAATATCAAAAAACATGTCTAACAGGGAGTCCAATAACCATCAGTGAATGATGAATTGATTTTTCACTAAGTTAAAGCCAGGAAAAAATCTTTGGCAGACGGAGTTTCAATTCTGTCAGAAAAACGTACGCCCTTTCGACGGGGACAACAGAAACAAATCTTATAACTGGGAACTTCGAATGAAAGTTTTGTATTCATGAGATACATTTTTGCTCATTCATAGCTGCTTTGATTAAAAGTATCCTATGCCTACAAGAGCTTGATTGATGGCCCTCAGTTTAAAGTAAAAATTTGACACCAACTACTTGTAACCATGTGTTACGTCCCGATCAGCAATTTTCACTCCATCTCGGTCAAGGAGAATTTACACCCTCCCTTTACACGTTATTCGGAGATGACGCTTTATCGAGGTTTTGGCCCTGTTTTGAACCTAACCTTTCGGAAAATAATTCGGGATAGGGCCTAGAGTGTATATATTGGTTATTGGACAAATTTTATTCGCGGTTAAAAATTAAAAGTTACTAGATTTTAAGTGATGATTTTGAACTGGACAAGAAAATTCTGGACGCTAGCTCTTTCTATCGTCTGGAATACGATACGCGGCTGTTTCTCTCTCTCTCTCTCTCTCTCTCGCGCGCGTCACTCTCGATGCACGGCTCGCGAGGACTCACCAACACACTCACTCACTGTTTTCTCCCGACCTATCCTAATACTTTAACGCGCCGTGATGAAACTGGAATAAAATTGACCCAAACGAAAATCTATTGACCATGGAAATATTTTAACCCTCCAGGTTAACTATTAAATGCTGACAACTGATTATTAACAAATGATTATTGACGAATGAATATTCTGAAGAAATGAAATTTTCAAGATGAAGATGATAACTTCCACGACTTGAGATATGGTTTAAATAGGTTTACCTCAGAAAGGATGATCGAATGAATCGAATGACGAATGGATTTCCGAATCGAATTGGAACGCCCATCCCAAATTCCAGATGAATATTCGAGCCAGAATCGAATGATGATGATCGATTTCCCAGATAACGTCCTTCCCAAAATGCCGAATATTTGAATCAGAATCGAATGCTGATGATCGATTTCAGGAGACGAATGTCCTTCCCAGATTTCAACGATATGGATGGATGATTTTTGATGATAAGACGATTTCCAGGTGAAATATACTCAGACTCGATAGAATGATTCGGAAGATTACGAATGATTTATTCAACTGAATTAATATAAATACTGATTCTTGATTTGTTACAAGTTTTCTTTGTGTGCTAATTACTCTCAAAGTGTTGCAAAGATTGAGGTCTTTGCCCTGGTCGCGAAGAAGTACCGAATGGGCCGCGAGCGCGCGAATAAATAACCTCAGTGCCGGACACCCCCGCGTCACCGCTGTCACACCTGCGCCTCGTCTCCCCACTCTCATCACCTGATTCTTTTCTTTGATTGACTAATTAAATATTTCCAATTTCATAGTTTTACAATAATTTTGACGTCCTAATTTGTTAATACTTAAATTTTATCGCGAATTTTATGAGCATACAAATTTGAATGAAAGCTGTACGAGCTTTCGTTACGAAGTTAACAATAATTGACATAAATTCTTATCTTAATATTTATTTGATTATTTCCCTGAATTTTTATGTGAATAGTTTCTATTTCTCTTCCCGATTTTCCATGATTTTCTGTATTTTGTCCCATTATATATATATTCTTATCATGACGATCTGACTTAATGTTTATTCTTCATGCTTGAATTTATTTTAATTTTTGGTTGTCATTGTTAATAGTTTCCAAAATACAATGCCAACCCCGTGTATCCGTCCCTTAAACTTCATTTTCCATCCATTTATTTAATTATTATTTCGACTATGATCCTCCTGGACTATAACGATGATCTATTATTCATCGATATTCACTGTCCAGGAGGTGCTGCACTCTTTTCGTCTGACGGCCGCTCTCGACATCATGCCCATCGCGACACGCGCCGTACAAGCAGGCCCTATGTTCGACAAGTGTGAGGCGCGCTCTGCCGATATCCTTATCTGCATTTTTGCGCCTCAGGTTATCGACTCTCCTACGGCTGACTCGCCTCGTACAGTCGCCTCTGTACATCAATCTATCTTTTTTTTTTTAAAGACGAATTATTTATACCAATGGATAATTTTTCCATTTGGTATATTATTTATTTATCGAAACTGAGTTCGATAAATTAAATGATGGCAATTTCCTAATGTTTATTTTTAATGATTTGACAAATTCCGAATATTTTAATTAATTAATTATTGAAATATTCTGGAAAATTCACAGGACGTAACACCTCCCCCCTTAAACGAGCGTTGCTTCGAAGAACAGGGCTCGACCTCGGTAGAGGCTGAATACCAAAAAAAAAAAAAATGTTAAGTCAACTCGTCACAATATTTCTTTTTTTTTATTAACTATTTATTTATCTTGTAATTTACTCATAATTTCCCCTACTGGTTTTTATTAAACCAACTATTTTCCCCATTATTTCTAAGTTTTTTTTTTTTTTTTTTTAACATCGCTTTGCATTGAGTATACCAATGCTCTAGCTAAAGAAGAACTGTCTTTGGCTTTGTCCCTCTCGACGGGCCGTCCCCCAAGTGCTATCGCAGACCCTAACTGTAAACATCCTCCGAACTTTTGGTGGACAGCCTATGCCTCTAGCCCTTGTTCCTCATTCTTCGCTCAGTGACACCACGAGTAATATCGTCTTCGTTCTTCTCTTCGTAATTTAACGTAAGTATTTATTATTTAATAATTATCTTCTTTCTATCGAACTTTTTCCTCCTCTTTTTCTTCTCTCCTTTTATTAATATATTTCATTAAATTTATATATATTTATACTTTTTTATTAAATTTATCTATGTATAGTTGTGACGTGGTACGTCACAATATATATATATATATATATATATATATATATATATATATATATATATAATTTATTTATTTATTTATTTAATTAATTATATATTTTTATTCCTATTTTTATGATTAATTCCCTTTTTTTTTTTTCTTTTCAGACTCAAAAAAAAAAGAAAAATGTGCCTTCAATTGCCACAATTGGTTCCACGGTCGTTCCAGCGAGTCCTGCGGCCGTGGATTACCTGGGACCCAACGGTGGAGAGGACTCCCTCAGAAGACCCGAGGTTCGCAAGAATTATGCGACCTCATGAATGGACTCCACCGCCCTCCTGCGAAGATTGCTGGGAGTTCTTAGAGGATTGTACCTGCGGCGGAAGGAACTCCCCCATTCTCCGCGATTAAAAAAAAAAAGAAAAATGTTAATTGTTTTCCTCTCTCTTTTCTTCCGAAAAGAATTTTTGTAATAAAATTTCGCTGATATTTTAATTTGTCTTTTCTATGATTATTTTATTTTTATACCTTTCCTGGCCATTGGCCTCCCCTTTGCTCCCCCATTTATTTTAGCTTTTTAGTAGTTTTAAGGTAACAGTGGTTGGAGCCACTAATCTTTATTATTATTATTATTATATATATATATATTTTTTTTTTATTTTTATTTTTATTATTTTTTTATTTTATTCGGGTGGTACTGTACATTTATTGTACAGTCACCCGCTTTAATGCATGTCTGCGACTCGCCGCGAACGGAGTACGGCGTGACGTCACGTCGCCAGCCGCTCTCGGCTATTCGGCTATTCCCTTTTGTGCGGCTGTTCGCCGTACTCTATCCCTCTCTTTTCATCTATCTTCTTCTCTTTCTTCCCTTCTCTTATATATATTCCTTTAAAGCGGCGGCTGTACTTCATGTACAGTCGCCTAGAGAAAATACTCGCGTCGGTTGCGACTGTACATCCATTGTACAGCCGTCGGTTTCCTATCCCTCATCCAGATCACCGAGAGCGTGACGCAACCTTGTTAGCGCGCTCTTGGCTGTTCCCTTTTGTGCGGCTGTTCGGCGTACACTAGCCTTCTCTCTGTCTCTCTATATTCTTCTCTTTCTTTCTTTCATGCGCCGTAGCTGAGAGTACGCATGTAACAGCGTCTCCAGTCGGCTATCTTACTATTCTGTCCGGTAATTTTTCCTTTAATTTCTCCTACTGCCCTAACACTAGTGTTTGCTCATTGGACCATCCCATGCGCGAAGGGCCAATGGCATTTTTCCTATTATTATTCTCAGAATAAATTCTAATGTTTACTCAATTTTTCCTTTAATTATTTCCTTCAAGCATATTAAATTTTATGATATTATTAACTACTCTACATTTTTTTTTTAATTTAATTTTTAAGGAAGTCGCGGGTATAAATTCCCCTGCTGGTGACTTCCTACTTGAACTCCCTTATTATTACCTCCGACTGTCTGTCTTTCATATTCAACATCATCCTCTGATTCATATTCCTCCTCTGTTCCATATTCCCTTTCTGATTCTACTCTCTTCTCGGACTCCATTTTCTTTTCGGATTCTACTTTCTTTTCTAATTCCATTCTCTTTTCTGATTCTACTTTCTTTTCTAATTCCATTCTCTTTTCTGATTCTACTTTACCCTTCTCTATACTTTCTATTTTATCTACCTTATTTTCATCATTTCCTTTTACTCCCTTTTTTAAATGCAACAAGAGATTTGTTACAGAATCCCATATTGCTCCAATCAAAAATAATGACCATCCATACACGGTGTGCAATGCATATCCGTGTATGAGTGTGTCTATTACTAATTTTACTGCTCTTATAATCATAATTACTCCTATCAGACCTGCACTTATGTTGCCGAATGCAACTAGACTTTCCAACATCCTTCTCCACGCATTCTCCATTAGTTTCTGCAATTCCGGTCCATCCAACAATTTGACGAATGAACCACCCTGTGGTACGGTTGGTTTGCCCAACAAACCCCTAGCCACGGTGTTCAGTACCGCAGGTCTCTCGGCTGGAAACATGATGTGCTCTCGAAGCTGCTCCAGTTCCGATGTCGTGTAGATCCCGCTGGTTGCCAATGACTTGGTACTTTTGTAGGTCCATGTAGGTTTGCTGTTCGGTTTCATTTTCTCAGGTGAGTATACGAGTATTGGTCCAGGCATCATTGCATACCAATCCTCGTCAATAAAATATGTAGGCGCAACCATTTTGTTGCATGTGATCTGCATTCCGGTTTTCAATAAAATGTGAGTTTTTGGTGTCAAGAAATAACTGTTGTTTCCCTCAGTTACTGGCAAATGCGTATAACATTCTTCTCGCTGTTGTACTCGAACTTCCTTTGGGATACATTTTATGATGTGTACAACCTCCCCAGATATTACAGCCATATAACCCGGTCCTTTCATCAGATGATATGCGAATTCATCCGGAATTTCTGTAGCTATTGCCAAACGATTTTTCAACATTTCTCTTTCCAATTCGCATTTGTGAGTCAAGAGATCGTGATAAACTTGTTGAGTTTGAGTTTGAATATGTCGCTCAATATAAACGAACTTTGAGTTTACGTAAGTGTACATGTCCATATTTATCACTTCCATTGTTTGTCCTTGCAAAAACGTTTGTCCATTTTCGATCTCGTATATGAATAATTTTGGGTGTGTTATGTCCGCAGAAATTCAGAGAGCGACTCTGATTTTCAGCGTACGAGCCGTAAGCTCTAAAGGTCGGGATTTATCCAGCAAAGGGTTTGAACCCACGAGAATAATGTTTGCACAATTTATTACAAGTTCAATTATTATAGTTTATTTACTGTATAATTACCAATCGAGGTACACTTTCGTACAATGGTCTGGTAACGAGCCCCTGCTCGTTACTATGCTGCCGTAATTAATTAACAATTAGTTTTAACACTATTGAACAATTAATTTGATATTCCGTGATCAACCGTACTATTCGGAGATCTATTGATCTGCCGAGTGTCTGCTCTCCATCCCTTATATATCCATGGGAGAGTGGACACGTCGGCTAAAATATTGTTTAAATGTTTATAATTTATCTTTATTTTAGTAAACTAATGTCTTTCCAAATCTTCGCTGCCTTGAGCACGAGATTTGGAGTTTGTTTTTATTTCGCAATCTCCGGCTCGGTAGTGCCGGAGCAGGTGCTCTATTTTCCGGGTCGCTCGCGGTTGCTCAACTGCTGACCCAGCATACGGTGAATTTCGTCGCGGCCTTGCAGCGACGCGTGCTCGTCGCGCGCTGCTCTAGGCCTTGATGATTGCGGAACCGGTGTTGCTGCAATCATTGAGTATCGATGCAGTATCATGCTACCCGGGGTACAACATCCCTCCCCCCTAAAAAGAAAAGAAACTTGCTTTCTTTTCGCTTGCCACCGGCGAGCTCTATTTCTTAAGATTTCGATGTACCCCGGTACACCTGAATGACTACCGCGCGTATTGTTCCCGTGCTGTGCAATAATTTTTTCCCTTTATGCTGACGGTCGGGGTTAATGACTGACGTTGCGCGTCTGCACTTTTTCCCTATATTACGGGACTGTTACCCGTGTCCTTTAGTTAATCGATCCCCGACCGTTGACAACTATCCGTTGAAGAACTCTCCGAGATGAGCAACAGGCGTAGCCCGAGTCCACCCGCCAAGGTGAGTTCTATTCGCTCTTTCCTTCTTTTTTTTTCCCTTTTGAAAAAAAAAAAAATATACCCGTGTAAAAAAAAAATATATTATTCCCCACGATTTCTTCTCACCTTTTTTTTTTTTTTCTCGTTATCCGAATTAAATAATTTTAACCTAATTTTAACTAATCTTATCTGAATTAATTTTTGTGTTCTTTGCAGAGGATGCGTCTTGCCGTGGCCGACGAAGAGGTCATCGTCGACCTTCTCCGTCCGGCCGATCCAGTCCGGAAGTGGAAGTGGTGGACGTAATCGTGCCTAGCCGTCCTCCCAGCCCGGATATCGAGGTGGTCGGCTCCTGGGTGCGTGTCTCCGCGACGCCGTCCACGCCGTACCCGACGATTCGGGTACTTTCTCCGGCCGCCATCAACTTCCGGGCCCTATATGGACGGCTACCCCGAATTGGGGAGGCCATCCTCCCTGGCAGCAGCCTCGCCCCGCTACCCCGGTGGGCTCCGAGGGTGAATCCCCGCCCCGCGGGTGATTCCGACACCGACGACGATGGGGATGATGAGGAGGATCCGGCCTCGCGGGAGCGTCGTGCCCGTAGCGGCACGATGAACTGGCGGCGTGCCGATTTTTACCGGCGCGACGATAGCTAGAATTTTTTTTTTCCAAAAAAAAAAAAATGTTTTTTGATTTTTCCGATTTTCCCGAGGCAGTTTGTAAAAAAAAGTTTATTGTGTTTAATAAAAAGAAAATTTCCCGGACTTCATGTTTTTCCTCGTTTTTGCCTTCAATTTCCTTCCCTCGCTCTTTATTTTCTTTCTTGTGTTTTTTTTTTTTAAACGTCCGGTGCCGTTCGGGCGGGCGTTCGTGCCACCCTAGGTATAGCTGGTACCTCTCGTATTTCTGTTATGGCTGTCCTCCGTCGCAGCCCTCGATGCAGTATGTAGCAGACAAGGGCTATTAGCGCGATCGCGCCTATGGAATACTGGCCCACCATGTGGTATATGTGTGTCCGATCTCGGTGTCCTGTCGTCGTAGCCGTTTCCAGGCCTTGTCTTATTTCGTTTAGCTGTCGTCCGACCAGGTTCAATTCGTGGGGGCTGCTGACCGCGTGCTCGAGTTGCACATTCCTCATCTCCGTCATCACGCGCGGGATTGCCTCTTCCTCGGCAGGTAGGAGTGTCAGATTGTATGCCGGCATATAGTACGTGCCGTCGATGCGCTGCTTCCAGCGTCGCATGTTTTCTAGCTTGAAGTGTGCGCCGGCGACTGTACACCGCTCGCGGAGGGTCACTAACCCCGCGCCTCGCAGCGTTTCTTGCTGTGTCTGCCCTCCGGTGCAACCGATACTCACGGTTTCGTCATGTGGAGATACGTACAGCCATTGTCCTGGGTGTTGTAAGCCCATTACCATTGTGTGGGTAAGTTTGATTATCTTCTTCGGACACTGCCATCCCTGACCTACCGCGCTCTCCGTATAGAGCCGTATGCTGCATGGCGCATCCTCGCTGATGGCCATGACCGGGTGCCGAGGCTGACACAGGTACCTTTCGTCATCCTTCTTGCACTCCTTTAAATCGCGGGCTGTTACCCGGATATATTGCTGGTTTTCCTTGTCCACGACAACGAGGTCATCCGGGGTGTCGACGTAGTAGTACGTGCTATTTTTTCCTTTCTTCGGGAGTGGATATACGTAGTTCACACTGTAGTCTGATGATCCCACTAGGGGGATTTCCAGCACGAGGGTTACTACCCTCCCTTTCCTGTATGCCCGTGGGGTGGCCAAGCGCAGTATGGCCGCAGCGTTCCCCCGCGTAACTGGCCGTGGAAAACTATGTCCTCTTGGTATGTGGGGTAGCGCATCCGTGAGATATTTGGTTAGGGTGGACGGCGTTACTGTGGCTGGACCTACTGTTCCCGATGCCACGCCGGCGAACAATTCGGCCATTTGTTCCACCTCCCGTAGGTACGTTTCGACGGAAGCCTCGATGAGTGCTAGGCTTTCGTCGAAGTGCTGCCGGTCCGCTAGCGCCTGCGTACGGTTCTGAAAATACCCGTTCACGGTGCGCACCATTCTATATAATTTTTGGAGATTTCTCTGCGACGCCCGCGACATCGGGTTGAAAATTTCCAGGGTAGATTCCACGACCTGGAGTTGCTTCTTCAGGGCTTCCTTCATTGTCTCCTGGGTATCCCGGACCGCGGTAATCTGTGCATCGATTCGTTCTCCATCGGCGGCGTCCAAGTTGCCGGTAATGGTCTTGATCACGGTGCCAAGCCCATCCAGCAACCCCCGACGTTTCCGGTTTTGTTCCACCCCGATGAGATCTTGCACGATCCCTACCTTTTCCTCGATTTTTTCAGAGAGCCGGACGAGATGCTCCAGCATCTCTGCGCAGTGCCCGTCCGGACTTCCGTAATTTTCGCATTTCCGTTGGACTTCGCTTAGCTGGAATTTGATCTGTTCCTCCACGTATGCCAGGCTTGACAGGTCCATTCTGATGGCCAAGGTCCACACGTCGGTGTAGAGGTGCATGGTCCCGGCTTTCTCGAAGTAAAGCCCGGGAGCGTTCCTGAAGGACCGTATCTCATATGGCCTCTCGGGGGTGGTGGCTATGGTCCGTAGACCCGCCAGCAGTAACCTGTAATTTTTCGTTTTTTTTTTCACATGAGCTTATTTTCCCCGAAGGGTTATGTTCCTGTTCAGAAGCTTTGTCGATCCCGTGTGACCATCCTGCTAGGGCTTGCTTCGTTTACTCATCCACGTAGTGGCGTAACCGGTCCGCATGGACTTTTACGTTCCGTCGACCCTGGCGGAGGGTGTAATTACGGGGCGGATTCACCTCCACGACGGGGTATGGCCCGATCCACTTCGGGGTTAACTTAGCGGAGCGCCCTCTTCGCACCGTTTCGTCGTGTAATAGCACTTTGTCCCCCACCTTATAGGTTACCTCCTTGGACTTCCGGTCGTACTGGACTTTTGCTCGTTCCTTTGCGTCCCGTAGATTGTTCCTAGCTGTAGACCAGGCTGCCCTCAGGCGTTCTCGTAGTTCCTGGGCGTAGTCCTCGTAGGAGTAGGTCGGCCTTGGTGCCCTTTGGAGTGCTGTGGGGAGCTCGGCATTCTCCCCGTAGACCAGGCAATGCGGAGCGAATCCGGTTGCCGAATGTGGGGTTGTGTTGTAGGTGAACATGGCGTATGGTAGCCATTCATCCCAATCCCCCTGGTCCTCATCCACGTAGCCCTTAAGGTACTCTGCGAGCGTTCGATGTGACCGTTCCAGTGCCCCGTTCGACTCAGGGTGGTACGCTGTGGTTTGGATTTTCTCTATCCGTAGCAGCTTGCAGACCCCCTTAAAGGTTGCACTGAGGAAGTTCGTCCCTTGGTCGGTAAGGACTGTTTCCGGGGTTCCATACCGACATACGATTTCCTTTGCGAATGCCCTCGCGACCTCGTTCGCCTGCTGGTTCTCTAGTGGTATGGCGACGCTGTACTTCGTTAGCAGATCCTGGAAGGTCAGGATGTACTTGTTTCCTCTTTCTGTCTCCGGCAAGGGCCCCACGATGTCCATTGCGCACTTCTCGAAGGCCCTGCTGGGGGTGTCTGTTATGACCAATGGTGCCCTCCCCATCGGCCGAATTTTATTCCGCTGGCATTTATCACAGCTGGCCACGTACTTTTCCACTTCTTTACGCATGCCCGGCCAGGAATACCTTGTCTTTATCCGCTCGAGCATCCTGGCAACCCCTTGATGCCCTCCCAGTGGAGCGTCATGGTATTCATACAGTATCTTCTGTCTCTCCTCTGGACTCGGTGACGGGTGACCTGACCTGTACTCCGTGCTCGTCACAGCGGGGCGCATCATTTCCGGCGGCGTTTCCATTGCCCGTGCGGCCTGTTTTCCGTGTGTGTGCGCGCGTTGCCACACATATTCGGCTCAACGCGTCGGCGTTGGTGTTCTGCTTTCCTGCCTTGTACTGCACGTCGAACTCGTGCTCGGATAACTTTATTTTCCACCGCATGAGTCTCGACCCTGGATCCTTTACGCTGAATAGCCAGGTCAAGGGCTTGTGGTCGGTTACCACGGTGAAACGCGTACCATACACGTAAGGGCGAAACTGCGTGATTCCCCATACGATCGCCAGTAGCTCCTTCTCGGTAGTGGAGTAATTCTGCCCGGCTTTGTTTAGCGTCCTACTAGCGTAGCAGATTGGCAGGTCCTCTCCTACCGGGCCCTGCGACAGTATAGCCCCGATGGCCTTGTCCGAGGCGTCCGTGGTAACTACGAAGGGTTTCGTAAAATCCGGATACTGCAGTACGGGTGCCGTGGTGAGTAGGCCCTTTAAGTCCTTCAGGGCCTGTTCGTGTTTTGCCGTCCAGTCGAAGGGCACGCCCTTCTTTGTGAGTTCGGTTAAGGGCTTTGCGATTTTTGAGAAGTCAGGTATAAACTTGCGGTAGTACCCTGCTAGTCCTAGGAAGGACTGAACTCCCTTCACGTTCCTGGGGGTAGGGAATTCTTTTACGGATTCAATGAGTGCAGGGTCGGGTCTAACTCCCTCGCTGGAGATTATATGCCCGAGATAGCGCGTTTCCAGTCGCAAAAACCGGCACTTGGCCGGTTGAAGGGCCAACTTGGCCTCCCTCAACCGCTCAAAGACTTCCCGGAGCCGCGTGTTGTGCTCCGTCAGGCATGCTCCGAATATCACGATGTCGTCCAGATAGACGTAGCACTTGAGTCCCTCAAGCCCTGCCAGTACTGTGCTCATCAACCGCTGGAATGTTGGTGGGGCATTTTTCAGTCCGAAAGGCATACGGGTGTATTCGAAGTGCCCTTGTGGTGTGGAGAATGCCGTTTTCTCTCGGTCCTCCTTTGCCATTGGGATTTGGTGAAATCCCGAGGCGAGGTCAAGCGTTGTGAAGTAGTGCGCTCGTCCCAGTTGGTCCAGTATTTCCGCTATTTGCGGCAGTGGGTACGAGTCCCCAACGGTGACCTCATTCAGCTTTCGAAAGTCCACGACCACCCGCATTTTTATCTTTCCCGATGCGTCAGGTTTTTTCGCTACGACGAGCAGTGGAGCGTTCCATTGGCTCCGACTGGGTTGGATGATGCCGTCTTTCAGCATCCCCCTGGTCTGTTCTGCTACTTCCCGTTTGTGTGCTTCCGGTAGCCGGTAGGGGTGTACCTTCACCGGTCGAGCCCCACGCTCGAGGGGTATCCGGTGCTCGACCATGTGGGTGCATGGCAACCGATCACCCTCGAGGTGGAAAATATCCGCGTAATCCTCGCAGACCTCCATGAGGGTTTCCTCCTCTTCCCGGTTGAGGTGGTCCACATCTATCGCCCGGCGCAAACGCTCGAGCCGGGTCCCACCTGTTTCTGCGTTGATGGCGCCGACGGTGAGCGTCATTGCGACGGCCTCCTCGGGCTGTCCGGTTGCTGATGCGAGTGGTTCAAGTGTTACCTGCGGCCGCGTGACGTGCACTTGTTCCGCTGTGGTGTTGATTAGGCTGACCATGCAACTGTTGCCCTGTGGGGCGGTCACGCACGCGCCAAGGATTACCCCATCGGTAATCTCCCGTTTCTCGATGATTCCCTCGTCCATGCTCAGGGTTGCCACGTACGCGATGTTTTCGCTACGGGGTGGCAAGCTCATTCGTAAGTCCCCGTCCACGAGGGGCATGCAATGTCCTTTTATTCGTATCGTCTCGCCTTGAAGTATATCAACCTTTTTCTCCTTGATGAAATCCATGCCCAGGATTCCGTGGGTCTGCACGTGGAGGTTGCGTGGTATTACGTGAAACCAATGTTTCACCGAACCGTTTGGCGTTTCCAATTCCACTAGGGCCACATAGTGCGCCTCTAGAGCGCCGCCCCCGAGTCCCGTGAGTGAGACTTCCGACAGCCCTGCGGGCGTATCGCTTGCTAGGGCGTCTTCATGTATTAAGCTCACCTGAGCTCCGGTGTCGGCCTTCAGCGTTAGCATGCCGTTCCTTCCCGATGGCGACCTAATGTGGAAATCGCTGGCCGATGCGTGGGGTCCAGGTGGCCCCACCGCATAGACGTTGACTTCCCGGGTGGGCCCGCCTGTTTTCCCCCGGTCCCTCCCCCGGAAGGATGCCACTGTTGGCGGCCCCTTGACCGGGGTTCCGGCCCCTGCCGGTGCTTCGCCAGCCGTCAGGGTGAAAATATTTGCCTCCCTGGTGGGTTTTCGGGTTGCCGTGACTGTACTAACTCGGTACGCCCCCACGGTTCCCTCCTGCTCTGGCTGTATTGCCGTTTCTCCCTTCTTTTGCTCGGTCTGCCTCTTTTTCTTGGCCTGATTGTTACCTTTCCCGTTGTTCTGGGGACCAGCTGACTGCCTAACCCGGCAGTCCCGCCACATATGCCCAGCTTTCTTGCAACTAATGTGAGGAAATCCGGCACGAGACCGTCATTCCATGCTCGACCCGAAGGTCTCTCGCCCATTAAGAGCATACGCAACGAAGCCCACCTACTTCCATGTTGCGATATATTTTGCCCCGCAGAGGCCAACCTCAATAGAGGTGCGCACGATTGACCACCGGCAATCGGCTGGCAAGCACCTCCCCTGCGATACCTTTCACTGACACCTCTTACGGGTGCTGGTTAACCACCCGGGGTAAGCCAAAGCGAGAGTCCCCTTCTCTCGTCGGACGCGTCACCAACCACGTCGTCTATCACACGTAGGTCCCCAAAAATATATGAACCACATGGGCTAGCTGGTCAGCCCACTCCTTTCGGAACAAGGCATATTCCAGAACCTTTATTTGATACCCCGCGGGGATGAGGGCACCTGATTTAAGCATCAGGATGACATCAGAACGATTGGCTTCGTCCGGGCCTGCTTCCAGACAATCTCATGCACATTCGAACCATGAGATCGCTGACCAGCGACTCGTAAACCAGGCGTGAACTCACGATTCGCAATACATGCGATCGCTCCTAGAACACACCCGCGGATATGGGCACACTGGGTTTTAACGCCTGGGATCCATTTTGCTCTCTCCGAAGAGAGATTATCGACGCGAGCCCCTCGAAGGCCAGATCACAGACTTGGCGCACAGTGGCTATAAGTTTCGGTTATGCCGCCCGTTTAACATAAAGAGTACGCTCTGGGCACATTGTGGTAACGCACTGTCAACGCTTTTCAGGGCTCGAGCGCTCGTCCACAATGTGTGACCCCCATTGCCCCACATTTATGTCCGCATCCCCAGCTTTCTTGCAACTAGTGTATAAGAAATCTGGCACGAAACCGTCATTCTATGCTCGACCCGAAGGTCTCTCGCCCATATGAGCAAACGCAACGAACATCCATCTACTTTCATTGCGTTGCAGCGTGCCAGCCCAGAATCCCCTCAACCTGAGACGACACAAGTGTCGCCTCCCCCGGGCTCCAATAACTGATCTAGTAGCTACCTCTTTTTGAAAAAGAGTGCACTGTTCTCGATCTCACGTGTGGTTCGGTGGCCACACGGGGTAAACCAAAGCGAGGGCCCTCCACTCCTCGTCGGCCTCAACCTCCTGGTTCGTCTCACATATACGGTCTCCTTTTGCTGCGTTCACCACGACGGACTGAGCCCGCTTCCGGCCGAGACCGGAATCGGGAACCATATTCATCGAATACTCTTGGGAAAGGGCACCCAGAGCATCCTCTAGGATGTGACTAGCCAGAGGTCTCTTGACCGGGTCTGCTTTTACGTTCGGTGCGAGCACATGCAGCGGGATCACGATGCGACAAAGCAAAGAGATCTCGTGCCAGATCGCGGCGAACACTCGAACCTCACCGGCTGTCCCCGCGGCACGCACAAGCAGTTACGAAGAAATCTCCCCGTCGATCGTCGGGCGATCATTTGACTGTCGGGCGGTTCCTATCCCCGCATTGATTGTACACACGGTTGGGCCGTGGGCACCAGTGGCCGTCCTCGCTGCACGCACAAGCAGTTACGAAGAAATCTCCCCGTCGATCGTCGGGCGATCATTGACTGTCGGGCGGTTTCTATCCCCGCATTGATTGTACACACGATTAGGCCGTGGATTTTGATTATAACCGTTCGAGACGCAGCGGCTCTTTCGAGCAGGCTACGCCACCAGATAAATCTGGATTTTATGGACGTACGAAACGCTACGGCACCGTTCAATTCCGTTAGCGTCACCATCTACTTGGATTTTGTGCTCAGGTTTCGCGGGGTCGCAGAGCCCGATGAATTGAGCAAGCAGTAACCGAGCACATGAGTGGTTGCCCACCCCAGCTCGGCACACCACCGCCCAACCAACCTTGCGGTTCAGCTTTCTTGCAGTAGTTGCACGTGACGTTGGCCACGTGCACATTCCTCTGAGCTGGCGCCGGGAGGCTCAGCCGAGCCCCCTGCCGGCAATCCGTCGCCACATGCCCGGATTTCCCACAGTTGAAGCAAGCTCGCGTCTTCCCTCCTGCTCCTAGCGATTGCCTCGGGTTTCCTCCCCCCAGGCTAGGCCTTGCCGTACCCGGGTTTGCTGGGTGTCCCTGAGTCATCTTTTCGACCTCCACGGCCCCTACAATGGCGTCGTGCAGGCTGGAATAGTTACGTGCGCGTACGAGGGTCTGCAACTCCTTTTTCAGGCCAACCTCGAAGTTCATTTGCGCCGTTTTCCGGATGGCCTCTCCAATGTAGCGAGCTCCCCGCGGTTCGACCCCCTCGGTTAACTTCTCGATTAATTCCACCGTAAGGGTTTCGATGCGCGTGGCGTACGCTGAAACGTTTTCCTTTGCTTCCTGCTTCATTATGCTGAATTGATACTGTAGTAAGGCGAGCGACTCCCGCTTCCCATAGAGCGCTTCCAGCTCCGTTCGCAGATCCCGTAGGGTTACGACCGTCTTGTGCCGCATCTCCCTCGTTGCCCTTCCTCCCAGCTTGCTGCTCCGGATGAGTGTGAGCAAGGTAGACCGATGCTCGGGGGTGACCAACCCCCACACAGCCTCGCACGACATAATGAACCCGTCGAGCTCTGTGGGATCACTCCCGTCGAAAGTTTTGATATTCCTGAGGACGGCGGGTACATCCATGTACACGGCCTCAGGCGGTGCCCGGGTTGAGACCCGGGTTTGGCGGCGGTGTGGTGATATCCGCCTTGTACCGGTTACTCCTCTCAGCTGGCCCCCCTCACCCTCCAGGATGTAATTCCTCATGGTCTCCTCCAATGCCACGAGTCGTTCGGCCATAGACTCACCCCCTTCCGGTGCCTCGTCTTGGTGAGGTCTCTCCTTCAGCTGTTCCTCAAGCTCCGTAATTCTCTGCTGCATTTGCGCGAACGTATGGGCCGTTTCGTCCATGGGTAGGGGCGGATGCTCCTCATCCTCGTCCACTGCCTCCAGCCCGGGGAATAGGGTTCTCCGGGTGGCTTCCGCGGCTGACCTCTGCAGGGTACCCGTGTCCGCTGCCAGTACGCTGTTCTCAAGGCTCCAGTTGGGACCTCCGTGGCCCTCCCGTCCACGTAGCGCGCGTTTCATTCGTGCAATTTCTGCACTTACCATGGCTGGCGTGACCTCCCCGGGCCTACGCTCAACCATCCGGACCTCGATGTCTTCCCAGCCGGTACCCCTCCGGGTATTTACCCCGTCCGCCGGGCCTGGCACGACCTCCGACTCCCCCTCGTCGTCCACGAGCGGGTGATTGCCCAGGGTTTCCTGTGCCCAATTCGTGATGTCACCCAGGGCGTTTCGGAGGCCCGTTTCCTCCTCCACCGTTGCCTGCCCGGGGAGTCCGGGGGGTGTACCGGGGTCTTGCCTCCGGGGTCCCCTTCCGCTCGACCACCCGGGTGCACTCATGGCTCTTTGGGTAATCGGTATTCCCTTCTAGCCCTTTACCTCGAGAATTTTCCGCTTGCCCTTAATTTACCGGTAGCGTCCTACCAGTCTCGACAAGGCTTCTCGCAGGTTCAAAAAAATTTAAGTAATGTGGGGTCACTTACAGTGTACGCGCCGTCCACATTACGGGATGCCTTCTGTTTCCGGTTATGACCCTTCTGGCCCCAGGCTCCCTTTCAGTTCTACGTCCCAGCTTCTGGCGACGCTCTTCGGGGTCCTGCAGTGACCCGCGAAGATTCTGGTTGATCACGTCCCGCTTCTACTCCCAGATAGCGGGCTGTCCACGATGATCCGTTGATCGTCTTCGTGGTCCGCCGAACCGTTGTCGACCTTGGTTCGCGGAAGTTACTTTTGTTACCGCACTTCACGGAGATTGCACGAGTTGGTATTTATCAGCGATGTTTTAAAATTCTCTCTGGATATCCCACCGCTGCCACCAATGTTATGTCCGCAGAAATTCAGAGAGCGACTCTGATTTTCAGCGTACGAGCCGTAAGCTCTAAAGGTCGGGATTTATCCAGCAAAGGGTTTGAACCCACGAGAATAATGTTTGCACAATTTATTACAAGTTCAATTATTATAGTTTATTTACTGTATAATTACCAATCGAGGTACACTTTCGTACAATGGTCTGGTAACGAGCCCCTGCTCGTTACTATGCTGCCGTAATTAATTAACAATTAGTTTTAACACTATTGAACAATTAATTTGATATTCCGTGATCAACCGTACTATTCGGAGATCTGATCAGACTGCCGAGTGTCTGCTCTCCATCCCTTATATATCCATGGGAGAGTGGACACGTCGGCTAAAATATTGTTTAAATGTTTATAATTTATCTTTATTTTAGTAAACTAATGTCTTTCCAAATCTTCGCTGCCTTGAGCACGAGATTTGGAGTTTGTTTTTATTTCGCAATCTCCGGCTAGGTAGTGCCGGAGCAGGTGCTCTATTTTCCGGGTCGCTCGCGGTTGCTCAACTGCTGACCCAGCATACGGTGAATTTCGTCGCGGCCTTGCAGCGACGCGTGCTCGTCGCGCGCTGCTCTAGGCCTTGATGATTGCGCAACCGGTGTTGCTGCAATCATTGAGTATCGATGCAGTATCATGCTACCCGGGGTACAACAGGTGTTCCGTTCGCACTATTGTTTGTCCGCATATGTTTGTTGATCCGCGTATTACAAGCGCAAAAATTATGTCCGATGTAGTAACGGTATACAACACTTACGAGTTCTGGTCTACACCTTTTTCGGCTATACCTTCGTACAACACTCCATATTGTCCATTACCGCAATTTCCGACAGGAACAGATTCCCAAAAAGTATGTCCTCCTTCCATGTCTACACATTGTCCTTCGTTTAATTCACAACGTATTCCCGACTTTAAGAAGATTTTATTGGTTTTAAGAGCGATCGTAGCACGATAGTCTCTCAAAGTGAATTTTACTTCCGCCAATACTACTACATCATCCCAATTTCCGAAAGGATCTGAATACGCCGTTCGTTTACATTCACCATCTTGTCCTACTTTTCCCGTCAATGTTACAGGATGAGTTATACTGTGATTACCCGTAATTCCCATTATCAAAGTCTTTTCTACTTGAAAGGATCCGTGCTCATACATTCGATCACACGCGTCCCGCGATACCTCGTACACGTACGAAGCTTTTCCGTTCGTTACGTCACTGGTATGCGAGAACATCCCGCACTTTCGAACATCTCTATTAATCTCAACTTTGCACTGTCGCACATGTACAGATGCATAATCGTTTATCTGTAGCAGTTGAATTCGCACAGCTGTGACGTTCAATGCTGGTGACGGAATATCACATTCCTCCACCTCCAGAAGCGATTGTTGTGATGTTAGACTTAGCTGTTCCACAATCGTACCCGATCATCCCCATACATTGCCTCGATAGCAGAATTACCCCTATGATGAACAAGGGTATTTTCTCTCTCATCTTGATCTATGCAAGAAAGAAAATGACGGAGTTATAATTATTGTTTATTTTATTATTTTAACCCTTTGATGAAGTTATACATATAGATTATTTATTAGTAAGATTTGGTGATAATACAATGATATTGTTGTGCTGGTTAGATTACATATTCGTTGTTAATTTATTACTGATGTATATATATACTTATTTTTATGCTACCGATTTTCCACTAAGATATATTTTTTTTTTCTCTTTTTTTTTTTTTTTTTTTTTTTTAATTTCTCTCTCCTTGTTCACGTTGTTGTACGCCGGACGGCGTTCTTTTTTCTCCCTCGCCGAATCTGGAAAAAACCTGAAACAATAAGAAAAAATTATTAGTTAACAATACATAAAATCACTAAACTAATCTAAATACTCAGCGGTGTGCCACTTCCGGCAATATCTCGAGTCCCCGTCGCCACAGTCGGATGCCTCCACCTGAAAAAGAAAAACAGAAATTAAAATAATTGCTGGTAGGAATAAAGCATTAGAATGCAACTTACATTGCCCCAGGAGACGTCCGGATGAGGCCACGTGGAACTCCCGACGAGACACGATCCCAGCGAGTTAGGTGGCGGCATCACCGCCACCTACCGTAACCTGAAAGTACAAAAAATCGATATAAATAATAGCAATAAGCATTATTAATTAGAAACACTAAAAACTTACCTGTATCGAACTCGTTGCCGACCAAAGACGAGGTTTCGACAAGCCTCGCCACGGCCTCGCGGCGGGATCCCTCGTCGACGCCCAACCCTCGTACCTGTAACAGAAAAAAAAACGCATATTAAGAACTAGAAAAAACCTATGTGATTATAACTAAACGTAGAATAAGTACTCACTTGTATTATTGGGATATGGGCCTTCCGCCCATATCATCCGACGAACCCTCCGGCGCCCTCGACGACGCCGAGGCAAGTAGCGGGTTACCCGCTACCTCGCCGTAACCTGAAACATAAAGTGAAACATATCAAAAATTAGCTCAAGGAAGATACTTACTAATTAAAAGTAAACCTAGAATAAAGCTTACCTTGGAATGTTCTCGCTGGACATGGGCCTTCCGCCCATGCCATTCGACGACGGACCCTCCGGCTCCACCGATGCGTCGACGCCGTCGCTGGACCTGAAACATAAAAAAAACACATATTAATAATAAATAAAAAATACTTAGTAATCCTAATTAAAACTAAACCTAGAATAAAAACTTACCTGTGTTAAGTGAGACATGGGCCTTCCGCCCATGCCATCCGGTGGAGCCTCCGGCTCCCTCGACGACACCGAGGCAAGGCAGCGGCCTATCCGCTACCTCGCAAAAACCTGAAACAGGAAAAATCATTTATTAATAATAAGTAGAGAACATGTACATAATTAATCGTAGAAATAAGAAACATACCTGTAATTCTAGAAAAACCGCATCGCTGCCAAAGGCACCTGTTGCCGGGAAAAACACAAACACTGCACAAAAACACAAAATACGCGCACTAACACACACTGACACTAACACACACCGGTTTTACCGGATAATATTTTTTCCCGATACGACCACACGGCACTAGTTTTAAAACGCTTTCGCACCACATATTAATTGTTAAAAAAAAACACACATCACGCAAAACATCGCCCGAGGTTAGGGGGTACCATCGCCGCGCACACGCTCGACACTTACACGCGAAAACCGAACTTTAACGGAGATAGCCGAGCGCAGCGACGGTACGCCCGGGCCTCGACTCTAGACTAATTGTAACTCTAGCCGCGAGAGGGCGATTTCGCGAGAGTTTCTCGCAAGCGAATGAGCCACTTATCGGCAATAAATAGCCGAGCATTCCACGAATAAAGCACGCAAATCAACCTACCAAGACTCGTCTCGGTTCAAAGGACTTATTCGTTTTTTTCCCGTCTTCCACTCCGGTCGACAATCTTGGCGAGAAGGCTGCCGTGGTTCCTATCACCGACAGCCTCTCCCAAAAAGGGAAACTGTTTCCTTCGAAACAAACCAAGTTGCTGAAGAGCGATCACCATCCATCGGGGGAAATCACCGCCAAGGAGTCGCCGAGGAACGATCACCGACGACCGTCTAACTGCTGTAGAGCAGCCCTCTTCCTGCTGAAAAGCGGAACAACCCTGCTGCAGAGCAGAGCAACCTGCTGAAAAGCGGAACGTTCGAGTACCTAACTGCCGAAAGGCGGAGGGAAAGAACACCGGCTGAAAAGCGGACTTTCTACCTACCGACGGAGGACTTTTCGAAACGACGAGGACAACTATTCCGCATGCCGCGGCCTAAACGTAACCAATGTTACCAGCGGCGCCTTGACGCCCGAGCGGAGGCACGCCTCGAGAGCAAGTCGGAGCAGCTCGTTCGGGACCTCAGGCCCCGGGGTATCAACTGCACCGTCCGGATCACTCACGTCGCCACCCACGATCCGCGCCCTTGGCCCTACCAACCCCGGCTACAACCTCAGCCGAACACCATAGCCGTGGTTGGGCCAGGATTGTTCTCGCCAACCCCTCGGGACACGGAGCCGCTCGACCTACGCTTCATCCCGTATCCTCGGAGAAGCCCGATATACGTGCGACGAACCACTCCTCCCGAAATCCGGGGAGGTGGCTACGCACCGCCTATCGCCGTTACTGGGCCGGTCTCTATCCGCGCGCCCACCTACCCGCAACAGCCCGAGGGAAAAAAGGGAACCCTACCGGTCCCCGACGCAAGCTCGTCCGGTGGGGAGATTCCGGGGGCATTCCTCGAGGTACCAGATAAACGGACCTTCCAACCGCCATCGCCATCGGTACCGAGGTGTCAACCACCACCTGACCCGTCACCAAAAGGTCTACGACACCTCTGGGAGAAGCTGTACGGGGAGCCTGCGAACCCCGATGGCGAGATCCTCCCCGAGAGTAAGCCCGAGCAACTTCCGGTGATACTCGGCAATATCCCGGAACCCACCAGCAACGCGGGACATACCGAGAGAAGGAGGAAGGCGTGTTGGTCACCGGACAGCGACCTGAGCTCCCGAAGCTCTTTGGGCCTCCTCGCGAGCGCCGCTGCCGTGTTCGAACGCGTGACCGACTCCCCGGCGCTGCCCGGTTTCGGCGAGGTCAGCTCGTTACACGTGCTGGCGGAGGCCGCCGAGAACACCCCCAGGGCGGAGGTCTACGATCCCACTGCTCAATATACCTCCATCTATGCAGGAGTAGGCCGACACCCGGGGGTGTTTCAGCGAGCGCCGCCGGAATACGTGCCGACGCAGCTACCCGTCGAGCCGGGAAGCGCCGAGGAGGGCGAAGAGTCGGTCGGAAACACCGCCATCCATCCGCGGATATAGGCGCAAGCGCCCTACCGGGTCTACAGCGACCCCACGCCAATCCAGCGTGAAACGGAGACAACCGGTCTACCCGACCGTGCCCTTTGAGGGGCTAAACTGACGAGGAGAACAGGAGCGGGGTAACTCCCCGGGTTTAAACGGCCCTTATCAGGGCCAATAAAACCATTCAAACATACGCGAAACCCCTTCGCGTGCAATTATAGACGACAGAGCTCCCGACTTATCACGTGCCTACCGGCGTGGTATTGTCAACGTTCTCTCTGCATACATATGATTTTACCGCGTACTCTCAGAAGCATGAATTTCAAAGCCTTCACTTTTATGATCAACTCGTCGGTGCCAAATTGCACGACGATATCCGGTTCTCCCTCACGCCAAGTCAAAATCATTACTACCACATGTTCTTTTTCTCCATCATATTTCCGGAGTTCAAGTTTTGCATCTAACTCCTCTATGGCTTTAGTCACATTTTCCAAATATTCTTCAGAGTCGCTTTGTCTAACATGTTCTTCGTTCCCATCAATTCTATCCAATATTGAGTTTACCATCAGACTAGCCAAACCCAACACTTTACTCTCCCAATCCTTAGTATGACCTTTCCATTCAGCCTGATCTGCTATTTTCCTAATCAAAGCACTGGTAGCTATTCTCCCAGCAATTTCTCTATTTTCTCCAACTCCTTCGGCACGAAATCCCTCATAGATTGCCTGAACTCGAAACCTCCGTCTCTGATCCCTCTGCTCCAGCATCTCCTCGTATCATACCATCCTTCCTCTTTGTACTGTTGTCATTGTGCGTACAACATTTCTTCGTGCATTCATTCCACTTTGGTCTGACATTGTCCGTAGTTTGAGTAGTCTGTAATTGTCATGGTTTTATTAAACAAGATGTATTTATTCGGGTATAATATGTGAAAGTCTCAGTCGATTTGCATGTACGATCTGAACATTTTTCTTAGTTTTTATCTTTATATTTTGATTTCCCATTATTTCGACCACTTCATGCGGTCCAGTATACTGATCTGCTAATTTTTTCGGTTTTGGTCCATTCTGCAAAAATACGTAGTCACCTACTTTGAATGATTTTACGTTTAGTCTTTTATCGTGTCGTTCTTTAGATCTGATATATGCTTGTATTAAATTTTCTCTAGCCATTCTTCGAATCTCATGTAATTGTGTTATCAATTTTATCAAATAACCACTGTACGTCGGTAGTTCGTCTTCTACCCCCAACGGTTCACTCGATGGTACCCTTGCCAATTTTCCAAACACCAATTCGTACGGAGTATGCTTTGTACCCTCATGCACGCTGGTATTATAATTGAAAATTGCCAATTGCACCCATTCGTCCCAATCAAACTCTTTATCAGCGTATTGTTTCAAATATTCTCCTAAAGCATGATGCGAACGTTCCGATGAACCGTTCGACTGCGGATGAAAAGCCGTTGTTCGAATTCTTTTTATTTTAAACCTTTTAGCTACTCGTCTGATTAATCCACTGAGAAAATTTCGACCTTGATCTGTTAATATTGATTTTGGTGGTCCGAAAATACTAATAAAGTGTTTCACCATCGCATCTGCGATTGTCAATGAAGTCGCGTTTGGTAAAGGAATGGCAAGGCAAAATTTCGTCAGTTGGTCCTGTATCGTTAATATATACTCGTTACCGTCTTTCGTTTTTGGTATTGGTCCGACTATGTCCATAGCTACTTTGTCGAAAGCTGACCCCGGTGTATCGGTTAACACCATTGGTTGCTTCGTTTTGTTTCTCACGCATTTCTTTAGTTGACATGGCAAACATCTCTGTATGTAATTCTGAATATCTATTTTCATCTTTTCCCAAAAATAATGCTGTCTGATTCTATTAAAGGTTTTCGTAACCCCTCTATGACCTCCTATAGCTGATCCATGCATTTCCTGTATTATTCCCTCACGCTCCTGTTTACTAGGATATCTAACAATTCCATGACAAACTATTACTTTGGTCGGACTTCCCAAGAATCCTAAGCGTAATTCCGTCGCAATTCTATCCCACGAAACATTTTCTACCAAATCTGTCTTTGCCAAGCTTATACTTTGAATTTCTAGTTCTTCTGTTAATTTTCTAAAACTTCTCATTACGCTTTTAATGTGGGCTAAAATCAATGAAGGTCCCTCTCCTGAGTTATCACTAACCGGCAATGCTATATGATACCTATTTCCCTTTTTTACTGCACTAGCCTCTCCCAACTGTAGACCCGGAAAATACGGTAATTCGATTCGATCTGCCAATTTTCGCGAACCCGAATCTAGAGACTCTCCTTTTGTGTTCAAAAAATAACTAAGTGCATCCTTGCGAGTAAAGAAAAGATCACGACTTTGGATAATATTTCCCGGTGGAATTTTCTCGATTTCCTCGTCTGATTGTCTTCCTTCATCTTCCAGCCTCTCATTGTCCGAATTGTTATGTATGTTAATGTCATTCTCTTCCTTATCATCTTCTTCAGATTCACTAGAGGATTTTTCTTCGTCTGTTTCTGGTACTTGTGGAATTTTCTTTCTTTTTCTCGTTCTTACTACTAATTCCTCATCCGAACTGCTTTCTTTTGGCGTTTCTGAATGTCCCTTTTTCTTTTTCTTCTTCCTTGGCTTTCGAGTCTCCTTTGGTGGTTTAGGTTGTTCTTTTGCGTTTGTTCCTTCCTGATTTTCTGATTTATCTTGATTTTTCCTTTGTTGTCTAGTAGTCATAGCATGACGTTCCGGTGGATCCTTGTTTTTAACCCTTTTCCTAGTTGATTTTTCTTCGTCATCTTTTTCCTTTTCTTCTTCTGCATTTTCATCAGCCTTGTTTACTACTGATTCCTTATCAGCATCCAGATTGTATAAAGTTTCCTTCGGTATTTTCTTTGGTGTTGTTACTTCAATTATCTCCGCCAATTGTTCCTTCGTCAGGGACTCTCGCCATTGCTCTTCAGGATCCTCTTCTTCGTTGTATTCTTCATCTTCTTCAAATTCAAAGTCATCCTCTTCATTTTCCAAGAGCATAATTATTTCCTCATTTTTCAAGCTATCATTATTTTTCTGTCGTACTGCGAATATTTCTTCGTCTGTATCGTTCTTAATTTTGTCTGACTTTACTGGATTTCTAGATAATGCGTCTGCGTTTACATTGGTTTTTCCGGCTTTGTATACTACATCGTACTCATATTCTGCCAATTTCAGTCTCCATCGAAGTACTCGTGCATTTCCATCTTTGCAAGTTCCAAACCATACTAAGGGCTTGTGATCTGTCACGAGTGTAAACACCCTGCCATATAGATACGGCCTGAAGTGCAAAACACTGTAGACAATCGCCAACGCCTCTTTTTCATATGTATCGTATCGTGATTCTGCGTCATTTAACGTTCGTGAAGCGTATGCTACCGGTCTATCCGCCCCGATGGGTCCTTGTGAAAGGATACCCCCGATTGCGTAGCCGGACGCATCCGTAGTTACTACAAATGGTTTTGAAAAATCCGGAAAAATCAAGACTGGTTCTGTACATAATTTTTCTTTTAATTCCTGAAAACTTTCCTCTTGATTTTCTCCCCATATGAAAGGAGTTTCGCTTTTGAGAAGATTTGTCAGTGGCTTAGCCAGCTTTGCATATCCCTCTATGAATCGACGATAATATCCTGTAAGCCCCAAAAATTGCCGAATACCCTTGACGTTAACTGGTCTTGGAAATTCCCGAACCGCTTCGACTTTTTTCGGATCCAATTTTAGTCCTTCTTCACTGATGACGTGACCTAAATAAGCCACTTCTCGTTTCAAAAATTCACACTTATCCGGTTGTAAACTCAAATTGGCGGTTCTCAAACGATCGATTAATTTCTTGCATTTCTCTCCGTGTTCTTCCAGAGTTTTTGCGTAAATCACAATGTCATCGAGATACACGAATAACTCCTGTCCTTGTAATCCCATCAATACCATGTCCATTGCTCTCTGAAATGTGGGAGGAGCATTTTTCAATCCCATAGGCATTCTGACGTACTCGTAATGTCCATATGGAGTTGTGAAAGCTGTTTTATGACAATCATCCGGATGCATCTTTATCTGATAGAATCCTGAAGCCAGATCGAATACCGAAAAATACCGAACACCACCCAACTCATCCAATATATCCACGATATTTGGCTAAGGATAAGCATCTCCTATCGTTTTTTCGTTTAGTTGTCTAAAATCAAGAACTACTCTCCATTTCTTATTTCCTTGTGAATCTAATTTCTTTGGCACTACCCAGACTGGTGTATTATACGGAGATTCTGACTGCCTGATTAATCCTGCTTCTAAAAATTCAGCTATCTGTTTTCGTATTTCTTCCTTGTGAACCTCGGGAAATCTATATTGCTTCGAATTTACCGGAAATTCATCCGTTGTTGGAATCCTGTGCATTACCACGTCCGTAGCCCCTAGTTTTTCTCCTTTAATGTGAAATCTATCCACCCCATATCTGATAATTTTATGGACAGCTTCTTTTTCTATCTCATTCAAATGCTCTAGTCGTAACAATTCCAAAACTTTAGAGAACCGTGTCTCGTCTTTTTCGTTTTCTTCTATGGCAAAGCATTTTCCTGTCATGAACTTGACTCCGATCAAACAATTGACAAACTGGTAAGAATTATTTTTCCATTTCTCTTCATTTTCCCATTTTGACATAAATCTCGGTTGTAATTCTTCTATTTCTTTTGATTCAATATTGTTATCTTTTTCTATGACCGACTTTTTTCGTTTTTCCTCTATTTCCTTGACAACTCGATTTTGTTCTATTTTTTTCGATTTTTCTCCCGTGTACAACAGTATATCCCCAATGGACGATTGACAATTTACTCCGGTGTTTTCGTTTACTGTCACCATAAGATTATTCAACATTTTTCCTTTATTTTTATCTACTTTACTCGGAACCGATTTTTCGGACTTATTTAACTCGATTTTCCATTCTTCTTCAGTGAAAATTTTATCTAAATCCGTTCTTCCAACCTTTACCTTTCTTTCTTTCTTTTCAAATACAGAACCATCTGTGTGTTTCACAGAATCGTTTTTACCCTGATTTTTCTCCAACTTTCCGAATACAGAACCATCTGTGTTTTTCACAGAATCGTTTTTACCCTGATTTTCCTCCAACTTTCCAGATACAGAACCATCTGTGTTTTTCACAGAATCGTTTTTACCCTGATTTTCCTCCAACTTTCCAGATACAGAACCATCTGTGTTTTTCACAGAATCGTTTTTACCCTGATTTTCCTCCAACTTTCCAGATACAGAACCATCTGTGTTTTTCACAGAATCGTTTTTACCCTGATTTTCCGACGTCTCTCCGAATTGCTCCAAAATTTCCGACTTTCCGAACTTCTCCAAATTCTCCGACCTTCCGAACTGCTCCGAATTTTCCGACCTTCCGAACTGCTCCGAATTTTCCAATTTTCCGACTTTCTCCTGATTTTTCTCTTTTATTTCTTTTCTGAAGACTGGATCACCTGTAATACATACTGAATTAGTCATCACATTTTTCTCACGGTTTTCTTCGTTTCCTCCTTGTGGATCTGTTGTCAATTCCAGGACAGGGATCTCTATATGGACCCTTTCGTTACGATGATTGGTTACGTAAATGTAAGCTTTTCCACCAACGTTTTTCACCAATCCCTGTTCAATCTCTATTCCCTCGTCCACTTCGAGCTTTGGTAAATATCCCTCAAGAACATCATCGTTTCTCAAACGGACATAGAAAAGCTTCGTTGTTTTCGGTGGGAACATCATACTTTCTCTAGTATGGAACTCTATCTTTTTATCTCGAACTTGAAGTGTACTGTTTTCATAATCAATTTTTGCCAAATTATCTCGAAAATACTCAGTTGACAGTAATCCTCCCTGTTTGGTCGGAAAACTATTGGGTACCACATGATAAACCGTTTCTCTTCCCAAAGTACTAATCATTACATACCCCAGAGTATAAACAAATTCATCTGTAATTCCGCTCAATCTCAGAATTTTATCCCGATAAAGTTCAGTATTATTTAACAAACATCTTTCTTTCAAAATATTTTTACTAGCGCCTGTGTCCAACATCATAATTACTGTTTCTGAGAGCTCATTACTTTGAAACAAGACGGTAGGAGCTATTACGTCTTTTTCTGGATTAATCAAATATACGTCGATTATTTCGGGTTCCGACCCAAATCGGTACAAGCCTTGATTGTAAGGGTTGGGTGCGCTTGGGTATTCACGATGGCCTGTGCCTGGGCACCCTGTGCTGGTCGGCCATCCGCGTTTCCCTGTTGCGCTGCCCTCCGATTGTTATTGCTGATACGGATTTGACATTCCGTTAAATAATGACCTGGACTTTTACAATAATTGCATATTATTTGATTTGCTTGATTTTGTTGTTGATTCACAGAATTTTGTTGTTGTGTCAATGCCTGTGAATAACTCATTAATCCTGCAACGTTCTGATTTCCTAAATTTCCCTGTTATTGTTGGTTACATGCCAGAGCTGAATGTCCCCATCCGTTACAGATTTGACATTGAATTTGAGATGTCTGACCTTGAGGAATTTTTTCTTGATTTTGTTGAGCGATTTGATTGAAATTATTTGCCGAATTCTGCATTGGTTGCTGTACACTACGACAGGACTCAGTCAAATGGCCTTTTCGACCGCAATTTCTACATGGATTACTGTAACACTTGTCTGCCGTGTGTCCTCTTTTTCCACAAATCTGACAAATCATGATTGAATTTGTTTGCGCGACCGCTCCAGGAATTTTAAAACAATTATCTGCAGAATGACCTGGTTTTTTACAATATTGACAAATTAATTGAGTCTGAGGCTCTATTTTCCCCGATATTTTGCATTTATCAGCTGTGTGACCCAATTTCCCACAAGCCTGACATTTGTTGGGTGGAGTTGCCCCTGGAGCACTCCAACAAGTTGTAGCAAGATGCCCTTTTTTACCGCAAATCTGACAATTATTCACCGGAGTTGGCCAACCGTTGATTTTCGTTTCGGCGCTCGCGGTATAGTCGGGCGCGGACATGGCTTTAATTCTACTTCCTCCGGTGGTGTTACGACGTCGATGGTTGTTCGTTGTCTTGGAACGTATTTGTATATGATGAAAACAATTAACGCTACGAGGATTACTGTCCCCATGGAATATCCCCCTATGGTATAATAGTATTGATTTTCGTCCTTTGTAATTTTTTCTAAGTCCTTTTTTACTTGCTGGATTCGCATACCGATTTGATTTAACTCTTGTGGGTTGTTAATAACCCTTTTTAATTTTAATTGTTCACTTGCACTTTCAACTTTCGGTATGAGTTCGTGTTCGTTGATGCTTAATGTTAGGTTGAATGATGGTAAATATGTATCGAACACTTCCTGGGTTATTCGTCGCACAGTTTCTACTTTATAGTCCTTGGCAGTCACCGTGCATTTCCCTATCAAAGCCAGTATACCTGAACCCTGAAGTTTTTCATATTTCTGGGGTTGATTATAACATTTAATTGCGACGGTTTCTGTCGTGGGAGTCACGTACAGCCATCTACCCGGTTGTTTCATGGTTATTATTATGGGTCGTTTCAATGTTACAATTCTTTTTGCGCATTCGGTATGTGCACTGTCTAGGTTGGAATAGGTTACTACCTCGCAGGGTGCGTCTTCATTTATAGATAATGAAGGATGTTGCGGCTTGCATATGTACCTGCTCTGTTTATGTTTACATTCGTTGAGCTCTACCTCGGACATTTTTAGGTAGCGTTGGTGTTCCCTATCTACTATTACGGGTCCGGCGTTTGTTTCGATGTACTGGTACGTTAGGTTCGCGGCGCGTGTTGGTAACGGATACGCTTTGCTGACGCGGTACTCTTGCGTTCCGACCAGCGGTATCTCGACTACTACTACTACTGCGTCTCGTCGGCTGAAGGCCTTGAGTTCTGCTATCTCTAGCAGGTTGTGCGCCTCACTCCGCACTATCGGTGTGGGGAAGCTTCGACCCCTTGGTATGTGTGGGAGCGCGTCAGTGAGGTATCCCATTAATTTGTTTGGTGTTATTACTTCTGGGTTAATCATACCGTGCGATAAGTTGGACACAAAGCTCATTAATTCGATTACCTCGTCGAGCAAAGATTCTATTATGGCCTCTAGTGCGTTTATGTGCTCGTCTAATTGTTGTCTGACTATGATAGAAGATATTCTATAATTTATGCTTTGCTCCACTTTGATTATAATATTTTTAAGGGCTTTTTCGTTGTCTTCGATATGGCTCACGCTGTGGTTGAATACGTTAAAGGTTGTCTCGACTATTTGGACTTGGTCTTGCATTATTTTTTCGATGGACTTTTGTTTATTATGGACTGCCTGTATTTCGTTTTCTATACCTACTGCGTCAGTTGCGTCCATATTTCCGGTAATTGATTTTACTATAGTTCCTAGTCCGTCTATTAGTCCTCTGCGATCTCGTTGGTTTTTATTTAATATTTCTTGCAATACGTCCATTGTTTCGGTTATCCGTCCATTCATTTCGGTTAGTGTGGTGTCGAGGATGGAACACAGGAAATCGAAGGATGTTTGGTTTTTACAGAGTAGTTCTAGTTCCCTTAGACTGTTTAAAATTTGTTGCTCTCTTACGCGTAGCGATTTTAAGTCCAAGTTTATCACGAGCCTCCATATATCTTGAGCGACGGTTAGGGTTCCGATTTCTTCGTAGAAGATTCCTGGCGAGTCGGTAAATGTTCGTATTTCATACGCTGTGTTGGTGGTTGTCGCTACCTCCTGATGGCTTGATAGTGCCGTGAGCCTGGAAGTCGGATAAAATTTCTGAGTTGTGCGTGTGTGTAGATTTTTTTTTTTTTTTTTTTTTCGTTTGGGCCCTATTCAGCAGTTTTTGATTCTCGCGTTCCGTCGCGTCTGTCCCTGCCTCATTCTTCTCTGAGCTCTCGCCAACGTCAGTCTTGAAAAAATTTTTTCGTGAAATTAATTATGGACAGTTACCGAGTGATCGTTTGTGGAGGAGCGGGTATGCCCGTGAATTTGCGGAGGCAGGCGGTGAGTTTTCGTATTTTTTTTTTTTTTTGTTTCGTTCGTTTCGTTTTTCGTTTTCTTTATTTTTATTTCTCCGTTTTTTTTTCTATTTGTCTCCCTGTAGCTGGCGATGTTTCCCCCGAGGGTGCTCTCCCCGGAGACAATCTTCCTTCGCCGTGCCTTGGAAGTTCGGCATGCTCGCCGTCGGCTGCGGATTGCCATTGACGCCCTTTGGGGTGATGGAGTGTTCCGCGGAGAGTCCGAGCCGTATCCCGATTTTATCGGCCTCGTCGCCCTTTTTGAGGAAGATCGTTGGTGGTGTCCCGTATGCTATTATCGGGATGGTGCCTGTTCCATGTAATTTTGTGGATGTAATAATAAATTAGGGGTTTTCCTCTCTTATGGTTTTGTTAAACCTTAATTGATGGTGTTGTTTTTTATTTAATTATGGCGTTAATTCTTTGCGTTTATTCGGAGTTAATATATATGTGTAGATATTTTTATTTCAATTTATTTTATTTTATTTTATTTTATTTTCTTTTTTTTTTTGGTGGATGTTTATACTCCGCACCGTATGTGGGTCCAGGCTAGGACTCCACGAAATGCTGTAGTCGATTGGCGTGAATTTTTACCGATTTCTTTCCCTTTTTTATTGTGTAGTTTACCGCGGAGTGTTTAGCGATTATTTCGTAGGGTCCGATTTTTTTCGGTGTTAATTTTGCCGATCTGCCTCGTCGTACAGTGGGGTCGTACACGAGGACTTTGTCTCCGAGTTGGAATTCGGTTATCTTGGATTTTTTGTCGTAGTTCATTTTAGATTTTTCCTTCGCGGCGATTAGATGAGATCGGGCGAGCTTCCATGCTGCTCGTAATCTTTCTTTTAATTCCTGCACGTAGTCGTCGTAGGTGTAGGTGAGTCGTGGCTCTTGTTTCAGCGTCGTAGGTATCTCTGCTCGGTCGCCGTACACCAGCTCGTGTGGCGTGAGACCCGTAGCTGTGTGCGGCGTGGTGTTATACGTGAACATCGCGTATGGTAACCACTCATCCCAGTTTTCCTGGTCTTCGTCGGCGTAGTTTTTTAAATATTCGGCGAGAGTTCGATGCGACCGTTCCAGGGCTCCATTTGATTCTGGATGGTACGCTGTGGTCTGGATTTTTTGTATTTTCAGCAGCTTGCACATTTCTTTAAATGTGTCGCTCAGGAAATTTGTCCCTTGGTCGGACAGGATGGTTCTTGGTGTGCCGTAGCGGCATATTATTTCGGTCACGAGGGCTTTGGCTACTTCCTTAGCTTCTTGATTTTTACGGGGTATCGCGGCGCTGTATTTCGTGAGGGAGTCCTGAAAGGTGAGGATGCATTTATTTCCGGCGGAGGTTTCTGTCAGAGGCCCTACGATGTCAACAGCGCATTTTTCAAATGCCCGGCTCGGTGTGTCGGTGATGACCATCGGTGCCCTTCCTCTCGGAAATATTTTATTTATTTGACATTTTTTACATTTGGAGATATAGTCTTCGACTTCTTTCCTCATGCCTGGCCAGCGATATTGGAGCTGTATACGCTGGAGCGTTCTCGCCGTGCCCTGGTGCCCACCCAGAGGGGCATCGTGATATTCTCGTATTATTTTTTCGCGCTCGGCTTCGTCGGGGCAGGTTCCGCCTATGCTGCGGCTATCCTCGTCGGGAGCATCGGGTTGCGCGTCGCCGCTATACTCTAGCTGCTGGTGACTGGCCTCCCCGTGCTCCGCGTCCCGCTCTTGGCTCGTCCGCTTCGTGCTGCTGTCCGTACCCGCTGCCTCGCTGTCGACGCGGGTATCGCTTTCTCTGTCGCACAGCTCCGCTCTCGCTTGCGCGCTCGCGGCGGTATCGGCCTCCTCGTCGTCCGCTGGTGCGCTCTCTCTCTTCTCGACTCTCCTCTTTGTGCGGTCGTTCGTACCTGCCGCTTCGCTGTCTCCGGCTTGTTTTCTCGCTTGCGCTCGCGTCGTGGTGTATATTCGACTAAGAGCGTCGGCGTTCGTATTAATTTTTCCGGCTTTATAATGTATTTCGATGTCGTGCTCGGATAGTTTTATTTTCCAACGCATGAGGCGGGATCCTGGGTCTTTTACTCCGAATAACCACGTGAGGGGTTTATGATCAGTAACCACCTTAAATCGCGTTCCATATATGTATGGTCGGAATTGTGTGGTTGCCCAGACGATAGCGAGCAGTTCTTTCTCCGTCGTCGTATAATTTTGCTCGGCTTTATTGAGTGTGCGGCTCGCGTAGCACACGGGTAGGTCTTGACCTACCTCGCCTTGTGATAAGACAGCTCCTATCGCTTTGTCAGATGCGTCGGTCGTTACCACGAATTGTTTCTCGAAGTCTGGGTACTGCAGAATCGGTGCAGTTGTGAGCGTGGTTTTTAATTTTTCAAAGGCCTCGTCTTGCCTCGGAGTCCACTCGAATTTTGTATCTTTTTTCGTTAATTCGGAGAGAGGTTTAGCCGTCTTCGCGAAATCCTTGATAAATTTCCTGTAGTACCCTGCTAGCCCTAAGAATGATTGTACGCCCTTCACGTTTTTTGGCGTAGGAAAATTTTTTACAGCGATGATTTTTTCAGGATCCGGTTTTACTCCCTTTTCGGATATGACGTGCCCGAGGTACTGTGTTTCCTTTTTCAGGAAATGACATTTTCTCGGCTGGATCGACAGTTTGGCTTCCCTGAGTCGTTATAAAATTTCTGTCAGCCGTTTATTGTGCTCCGTGAGCGTCGTTCCGTAGATTACAATATCGTCCAGGTATACGTAGCATTTTACGCCTTGCAGCCCAGACAGTACAGAGTTCATTAATCTCTGGAAAGTTGGCGGTGCGTTTTTTAAACCGAAGGGCATACGAGTGTACTCGAAGTGCCCTTGTGGTGTTGAGAATGCCGTTTTTTCTTTGTCGCTCTCCGCCATCGGGATTTGATGGAATCCTGAGGCGAGATCGAGCGTGGTAAAGTACCGTGCCTTTCCCAACTGGTCCAATATTTCGGTGATATTGGGCAGTGGGTAAGAGTCTCCAATCGTGGCCTCGTTTAATTTTCGGAAGTCTACGACGACTCTCATGCGCGCTTTTCCCGTGGCATCGGGCTTTTTTGCTACGACCAATAGCGGTGCATTCCATTGGCTTCTACTCGGTTGAATTATTCCGTCGTTTAACATCTCCTGCGTTTGCTTCTGGACCTCTTTTTTGTGGGCTTCGGGTAGTCGATATGGGTTGACCTTGATCGGTCGAGTCCCTTCCTGGAGCGGTATAGAGTGCTCTGCCTTGTCCGTACATTTGAGTTTGTCCCCCTCCAGGTGAAATATATCTTCGTATTTCTCGCATATTTCTATGAGCGATTTGCGCTCTTCCTCATTCAGGTGAGCAGTCCGTAATTCTTCGCGTATTTTTTCTAGACGGCTCGCTCCGCTCGCTGCTCCGATTGTACTTATCTGGAGCGCCTCGGTGTCACCTTCGCCTGATAGCTCGGTCAGCGTCAGCGGTTCCAGCGTGACGGTCGGTCGCTGCACCCGTGCTTCTTTTTCCGTCGTGTTTATGATGCTCACGACGCAGCTGTTTCCCTTCGGCGGTGTGACGCATGACCCCAGAATTATTCCCTTGCCTATTTCGATTTTTCGGACGAGTCCTATGAATTTGCTGCGTGTTTTAGCATGCAATAAATTTTCGCTTCGAGGGGGTAAATTTACGGTGGTTGCCCCGTCGATTAGTGGCATACAGTGTCCGTACAATTTTAATATTTCTCCCCCTAATATGTCGGCCTTGTGTTTTTTGATGAATTCCATTCCGAGCAGTCCGTCGACGTTAAGCGGTACGTCCTTGTCTACGACGTAAAACCAGTGTTTGATCGCGACTGTCGGGGTGTCTAGTGTCACCTGAGCGCGGCATAAAGGTTTTATTATTACTTTACCCGCTACGCCTGCTAGGTCGACGGCGGCTTCCTCGATCGGGGTGTCGGACGTCAGCGCGGATTCTTTAAGGATGCTGCACTGAGCTCCTGTGTCGGCCTTGAGAGTAAGGATGCCAATGTTTGCTACCGGCGATTCGATGTGGAAATCGCTCGCTGTCTCGCTCGGCGTTGGCAGGTCTACCGTGTACAAGCGTATCGTCTCGCGAGGTTTTTCCTCGTTTCCCCTTGCGGTGAGGGTGTTCAGGCGTAGCATCCCCAGGGTTTTCTTCTCTGTCTCGGGTGCAGGGGTATTTCCTTGTCCCTGTCCGTTTTGTCCTTGACCGTTTTGTCCTGGATTATTATTTTGGCCTTGCCAATTATTTTGGCCTTGCCAATTATTTTGACCCTGATAATTGTTTCGCCCCTGGTAGTTTCCTCGTCCGCGGTAATTTCCTCGACCTCAATAATTTCCACGTCCGCGAGAATTATTATTTCCGTTATTTCCCTGACTCTGATTACCTGCGGCTTCGTCGCGCAAGCGTCCTCGGCACTCGTTATAGACGTGCCCTTTCTTTTTGCAGTAGTTGCAGACTATTTCCACGGTATTTAGGGACCGGCCTCCCCCAGGTCCGGGTAGACTGGACCGTCCCGTCGGGCCCCTGCACTCCCTGGCGAAGTGCCCGGGCTTCCCGCAATTATGGCATTTCTGAGCGGTTTTGTCTCCATGTGTTTGTTTATTTATGGAGTCGTTGCCCTGTACCGTTTTTTCTTCCTCCATGGCCCCCTTCATGGCCGACTGGAGGTCCGCAAAACCGCGTGCCTTGACGATCAGCTGGTACTCGCGTCTGAGCCCCCTCTCGAAGTTATTGAGGCCCATTTGACGGATGTATCCCTCGATCGTTTTTTTCTGAACGTCCGTGTCCTCGTTTATCGTACTCGCGTCTATTAGTTCCATCATAATTTTTTCAAGTCTCTGTCCGAAAGCTAATACTGTCTCGTTCGGTTTCTGTTTGCTTGTATTGAATTCTACTTGTAACGCGGCGACTGTCCGTTGCGTCCCGTACAGTGCGGTCATTTCTTCCCTGAATTTTTTGAAAGAATTTATCTGTTTATATTTTATGTCTTTTGCGGCTTTCCCTACTATTTTTGTTTTCAACACGGCTTTCAACAGGTCGGGTCTGTCAGCCTCGGCTACTTGTTCGTCAGCGTATTCGTAAGCGTTTATTACGTCGTCTACCTCCTCGGGTTTTGACCCGTCGAAACGCGGAATCAAGGTTCTAGCCTCCTTCAACGTCATGTGTACTACGGCGTTCGGCATTTCGGGAGGTTCCAACACGGTGTTATCGAGCAGAGAAAAATCTATTAAATTTATTTCGTAATTCCTTTCGGTCTCTATAGTATCGTAATACTCGTGTTCGGTTTCGCGCGAGGTGTCGGGTGACTCTGACTCTAACCCGGATGATTTTGCGCGCTTTTTCGGATGGATATTTTCTTCCGGCTCTACGGTTTCAAAATTTAGAAAATTGTTTAGAAAGGAATCTAGCGACCTTGACAGTACTCTGGTACCCGGTAATTTTAAAGATCTCGCTCGATCGTCGTCGGACATATATTCCTAACTGGCTTTGATTTTCGCAACTAAAATTGTGACTGCCACTTACAGGAGTAGAATTTTCCACATTGCGGATTTTTCGTCTTCCTCTCGTTCGGGATTGTACGTTGACGAGCTGCTGTCGTCCTTCCTGGATGCTGCTGATCCTTCCGGTAGTCCTCGGGACTCCTGGGTTGGTCTCTCCTCGTCGATCCTCGGGATGACGGTTGTCTCTGCTTCCTTCGTGGCCTCGACGTCTGTGTGTCGGGCTCGGCTACTCGCAATTCAACGTCTGCATGTTGAACTTGCGTCGGTGTCTCCTTGCAACGTCTGTGTTGTCGAGACTTGGTTTCACCGGAGCTGGTGATTTTATTTGATTTTTTCTGTGCGTGTCGATGCTGACGTTTGCACCAGTCTTTTCGGTACTTGCCGTCGTTAATTGCTTGTTACGTTTGTGTACAAGACTTTTGGCGAATCCCACCGCTGCCACCAATTTTGTTGTACGCGAGGTCAACAATTTTAATTTTCAAGGTATTTGGGATCGTTGCCAAATTAAGAGTAGAACTCAAGTTTGTTTATACAAACTAAATAACAAGTTTATTCAAAGAACGATAATTAATTTGATCGTTGCCAATAATTCTTAATACAGTCGTCGATTTCTTTGAACATGAGCCTAACTCTGAGACCAACCTCTCTGTTCTTCAGTCGAGTTCAGACTAACTATTTCCCGGTCGCGATCCGCGACGTGCAAATTGATGCGTCTGCGATTTTATTACCTGCCCATATTTGGGCATATAGAATTGAGCATCGCCTGATTCTTACTCGGCGATTTGTCGTTGCCGGGTGCACTACCCGGGCATCATTCGATACTTGCTCGGCAAATTCCTACACGTGTCGGCTTCGCGACGCGGTGGATTTGCCCGTAAGTATTTCCCAATGCGTTCTCTGATTTATTTAATACTTCTTTTGATTTTTTAATAGATAAAATAACTCGGGGTACAACAAGGTCTTTCGTCCTCTACAATCTCCGATCGCGGAGAGGCAATGTTTTCTGTACAGAATAAATACGAAGAGAACATTATTTTCAGATGAAATTCGTAAATTACAAATGGTTGTTAGAAATATTCCGGAAAAATTACCAATGTCGATGATCGGCGACGCAGGTCTGTGATCCTGTACAATCTCCGATCCTGGTGAGGCGATGTTTTCTGTAGGGAATAAATTTGAAGAGAACATTATTTTCATATTCAATTAGTAAATTACAAATGGTTGTTAGAAATATCCCGGAAAAATACCAATGTCGATGATTGGCGATACAGGTCTCTCGTCCTCTACAATGTCCGATCGTGGTGATGGGATGTTTTCTATTTGGGTAAATTTGAAGAGAAAAATGATAAATATGCATTGAGTGATAATTTAAGTAGAAGTAATACAGTTAATTACATATATGTAAACATTACCTATTTCATTCACAGCCTCCCCCTCAGATTGGTCGCTTGAACTCCCGGTACTTTCATGGTCACTTGAGTCTGAGAACATAAAAAAAAACATTCCGGCTTACAATCAAATTTATATTCAGATCTATTAGGTACCATGATATTATAGATTATTGATTAGCGACTCTACACATATTTAGTCGGTTCAATTACCATTTTCTGACATTTTTCCAGCAGCTTGGGCATTATCAATGAGCCAGATTGGTGACTCGTCAACAAACAGTTCTCGCTCATAGTCCGGGTCATCCTCTAGTATAGAAATATATTCATAGCAAAATATTTAAAAAATCTATACAAACAGAGCTCCAGTATAAAGATCAGGGAACATTCTGGCAAACAAAACCATGGCTATTAATTGTGCAAAGAATATCAATAAATCGTATGTTTTATTTAAAAAAGTGCGATCGAACTCAAAATCAATCTTAAGTTCAAGCCTTTTGTTCGGGTTTAATCTCGTTCTCCCGTTATTTTCTTAAGTTTAAGCTGAACTCTAATACACACATCAGTTCGAAGTTAAGCTTCAATTTACTATCAATCTAAAGATTCAAATTAAGATCAAACTGAAAAAACTGAAAATGTTATAAAATTGATTTTTACCGGTGAGCACAAATATGAACTAAACTCACAAATTCTGAGAAATTTACATTGTCGGCATAGATTATCTATGCAAACTCTTTATATAGGTAGCAATCCTAATCGTCACCGTTGTATATTTCTTCATTTACGGTTTACCATGTTTTACTGTTATATATTACAATGTTGAATCCGTCGAAGAATCATATATCGTTTTTCTCTAACCTGATACTAATAGTACATCACTCCACGAGGGCGAAAAACGTTTTTCTAACGAGCGTGAGTTTGCAGCACGAGCCGAAGGCGAGTGCTGTAATCACACGAGTTCGAAAAAGTGTTTCGCACGAGGGATGTACGACATTTTTCATCACAAGGTGCAAAAATGGCGGTTTTACGAACGCGAAGCGGGCTCGTGCTGCAAACTCACACTCGTTAAAAAAACGTTTTTCGCCCTCGTGGAGTCATGTACTATAACATCATCGCTGTGTGATACTATCCAACTGTCTGGCAAGCGATATGTACGGAAAGATACAAAAGTTCACTGATTTTGAGTTCGTATGTGCAATCTTCGTCTAACAGCAGATTTTCGTTGGCTCGAAGTTCGATTTTAAGATTGAAGTCAAGTTCTTACTTATGACATAAATATCCGCCCTGTCTAAAGGATGTGAAAATATTACCTAATAGTACGACTGCTGAACGCTCCTGCAGATCGTACTGATTGCCTTGCCGCTGGTTCATGTCCTGAGCAATAAGCTCGTTGACGTTGCCTTTTAGGGATGCTGCGCGATCCAGAAATTCGTCGACCGTAATAACTCGCATGTGCAAGTCCCGCCACGCTATAAAATATAACTTGGTTTATCTAAAACATTCGATTGCGATTCCACGAATATTCCTCCATTCCCTACAGAAATTTGCCTTTATACCCGTTTCTTCACATGTACGTGTTAATCAATTCATAACTTTTATAGGATTAAAGATTCTTGGGTATTTTCTGGTACGATCAAGAATGATGGCCATCGTTCAGCTGCTGTTCAGAATATATTTAACGAAACAGTTAATCAAACCATTACCTCATATTTCAGAGTATGCGAATGTTAACTACCCACTGTGTGAATTTAATATTATTCTAACCACGAGTTTATATAAAGATGTCATATAAAAATTGAACCACTGTGTCGGAATTCTCAAACTCGACCCCACTGATCATCCCTTATAGGTTCAAGAAGGCAATTAATCGATTGCCTAATTACATTCGAAATTTATTTAATAACATAGCAAAGCTAACCTCTCACGAGTTTCTTCTGCTTGAATACGGTCGAATACCGCGCATGCCTGCTGATTTGCGTGTTATTTCTCAGACGACGGATATCTGCTCGGACGTCAGATTGCAATTTAAGAAGCTTGCCTATTACATAAAAAGAATGATTATTTAATCGAAAGTTGGAGTGTTGCTTTAATATCGTAATGAATACTTACAAACAAAATCCCAGGCTCCAGGACGACTTTTCATACGATGGCCTAATCTGCTGTGGTACGACTCGATAATATTATTCGTACGTCGCCCGAGTCCGTAGACACTGAAGCCTCCTGGCGTGACAGTGTGTATCCAATACCGTGTATAATACATGCAGAACTGGCTGAATTGTCTACGTATTGCTGGAGGTGAATTGTTTTTTATCGTCCGGAATTGCGCCTCGATCAAATCAGCCGGCAAGTACGCCAGAGCTAATATTTTTTTAAAAAACGCTTTCGCATCAGCGTTGGTACGAATGAGGTTTCGTAGACCAAGGGATTTTGCCTTGCCATAAATTGCCTGGAAAATAGTAATTTCTTGAAACTTATTCTCGAGTAATGAACTATGCACAGTTCATTATTGAATATTTTTAAATTGGCGAAATGTTCGTTGTCCTACAACTGCTCAGTATACAATGTGACGTGGTGCGTCACAAGTTTCCCTCAACGTGGCTCGACGTCCCACCACTCACCTGGGAAAATAAACTAGAATTAGGATCTATTATTTAAGCAACGACTTGAGATATTGTTAACCCTCCCCCTCGACTTACCCTCAGTCCCTGCCACCCTGTCAGTCCCTCGGCTCACTCCACGAAGCCTTCGCAACCCACTGACGACTCGTCGCAGCCTCCCCGAAGACCCACGAAGACTCACCGCAGCGCCCCGAAGACCATCACAGCCATCGCAGACAATCGAAGACTCCACCATCGACCAGATTGACCTCGCCAGGCCCAGAACCAGCCTACAAAAATTGTCAACCGACCGGGAATTAAAGCCTGGTACGGCAGTCCGGCACTAACCCCCAAAAAAATCCGACAAACCGATGCTCTGCTCCCACACCGACGTCCGTCCCTTGGAGGCCACAGCACCGAACATTCCACTCGCCTGACCCGTCATGGACCGCCCGGAACCCGACGACACACTCTCGGCTCGAAATAACGAGTGTAAACCGACGAGCTGTGTCGTGCGGGTAAACACCGTAAAATTGCACTCGAGCTGTCAGTGCGACATTTCGTCCGAGCGCCGCGAGGAACCAGCACCTCCCGGCGTGGAGAATATTCGTCGCGACAGGCCTTCCGTCGCGACGAATATTCGCAATCGGCCGCAGCCAATTACGACGCCCACCGCCCAGCTAGTCCCGAGACTGACCAATCGATTTTCGCAGAAAAATCGCAAATTGCAAGACCGACCCTGAGGTCGCAGAAGAAGCCGGAAACGGCATGGTTTTCTTCACTTCGAGCCACGGCGTGTGAGAGAGTGATTGTGTGTGACAGGAGAGCGAGCGAAATCCAGTTAATTATTGCGAATTTATACGACCCGGAAAGCCCCTGTGATATTCAGACTCCATCCCCGGAGAGTACCGACCCCAGGCAATATAATAAAGGACACGATTGAACCGATCTGGGAGAATTACAACGACTCGGCAAACCAAGGACTATCGAACGGATTTTGCCGAGAGGATTTTATTGAACGGAATTGGTTGAGAGAACGTTATCGCACGGATTATTGTAAGCGATAAGAATCGTAAGAGACCGGTTGAGTGAGTACAGTTTAAGTTTCCCTTCCCCCATTTATACCTGATTGACTGTCCCCTTTCCCAAATTCCCCTGGAAATTTGCCCGTCACCCCCCTGGTAATTTTAAGTGATTTTTGTTATTGTATTAGCTTCGACCGTCGATCACCGGCTGCCACGTGCGCCGGCATTTTGCTCTATATTTTTCGTGTGCGCGTGAGTGGTGGCGATCGCGGAGATTTACAGCGCGCGACCGTTAGCGTATTTCCCCCGTTCTCCCCGAGACTAGAAAATCGTCCATATTATCTATTTTGGTTGTTGTTGTAATTATCGAAATTTTCCGTAACTTCTTTGTGTGCCGAGGTAATATTGTCAAGAAGCCCTGGACAGTGCCTGCGGCCTGAGAAGTCTCATTCCCCTCCCTCCCCCGTTCCCGCTAGCCGAGTGACGTAAAAAGGTAATAGATTTTTGTTCTTTTTCTTGTTTTTTTTGCACTCGATTAACTAAATCGAGCGCCGCGGTGCTACACCGATACAGTAGCTGGCGCCCAAAAATCCGTGATTGTTCCCCGAGTTTGGAGATTTTTCCGAGTTTGCCATAGTAAGACCAGCATTGTGTAGAATATCCACCGGCCCGCCCCTCCTCCCCTCCCCTTCACTGCGACTGACCCTGCGAATTGCCGTCCCGGCGATTACCATAAGTCCTAGTATTTTCGTAAGTTTTGTTACTGAGTATTTTTTCGATTTTCTTTTTCTTTTTGAGCATTAATAATTTTCCGACCGTGATATTTTGCCCCGAGTATTAATTATTGTCCGACCTTTGTATTTCGCCCTGCGTAACAATTATTTTTTTCGACCTTCGTATTTTCCCCCGCGTATTAATTACTTTTCGACTTTTGTATTCTGCCCAGCGTTAACTATTTTTCTATTTCCTTATTTCCCCCCCCCCCCCCCCCGAGTATTGAGTAATTTTCTATTTTCTTATTTTCGAACTTTTCGCCCCGTTATCCCTTATTTGCTATTGTTTATTACCATTGTTATTGCGAACTTTTCTTTTCTTTTTGGTTATTATTGAGATTGTTTATTTTTGGTTATCGACCCCCTTCAACGTACCCGTAACGGCGTTGAAGCGGCAGTATTTGCTTATTATTATTCTGTTGTTATTATTCTCTGAACACGTATTATCATTAAAAGTTATTTTTTCCACGTTTCTACACAAAACTCTGGAGTGTTATTTCCCCCTTTCCCTCGCCCTATATTTCCCCGACTGTCCCGTTTGGAAGCGTCAACGACCAGGAAGCATCATCACAACAATTAAATCTAATAGATCGTTATTTAAAAAAAAAAGAAAAAAACAGAATACCCGACCAAATACGAGTACTAAATAAGTACTAATAAATAAGAGTACTAAACGGTACTCTTGAGAGTGAGTATGGTTAGCCTAAATGTGATAACGAAGGAGAACGAATCTGTGACGGATGCAAAAATATCTGCAAATTTGACATCGCCACCGGTGTTTCTTACATTGAGTCAAACTTGTTTTTGCAAACTTTACAATTACCGATTCGCTTTTATATTCCTGATTGCCCGAGTCAATGATCGATTTTTTTTACGAAAACATTTTTATTAAAAAACTAATTTTAATAAAATTTTACTGAAAAACATCTTGCTCTGACCAGTCGAATATCATACAGGATATGAAAAGTCTTTCATTTTTTAAAAGTGTAAAACCCCTTCCGAATGGCCTATTTGTCATTTATAGCGCTTTTAGACTGTAAGATGAGAAAAAAATCGGTACGTGTAATAGAAAATGATTTCTATACAATTTGGAAGGTATCATGTACCCGATATCCATAGTAATTTTAGCCAATTTTAAGATACATACCCGATCATAATGTGTGTTGCACCCCGTGCATTGTGTCGTCGTGAATACGGTCGCTATGGCATTCCGTAGAGCACGTTCGAAGTCGGTCATTGCCAGTACAATGTTGTTGTCCGGAACGATGTGTTCTTTGAAGTATTGCAAAACCGCCGTGTACGCAGCCTCCGTTTTTTTTGACATTATGGCCCACACGAATGGGAAACACTATAATGCGTAAGAATGGTATTAACCAGAAACTATAAACTAATTATTGTTTATTCATTATTTTGATCGAAACCGGGTTTATTTTTCGCGTCATCTTGACGTCTTGTATGTGCGACAAAGTTTCTATCAGCAGTTGAAAAACAAACCAATAAAACAAAAAAATGGCTTTGTTTGCAATTTTCTTTTACATGACAAAAAAAAATTGTACACAATCTTTTTCAAACTTGTTGATATATACGCATCCGTATCCATACTTCGCGCGTGTAAATGTTTCTCCAACGTAATTCCTTTGACCGACACATAAGTAGCGTTAATGCCTAAAAAGTTGACCTTACAAAATATTATTAGAAGCCGTGCGGCATGAAATCGTATAGTAGAGCTTACAGAGGGAGTAATGAGCCCTATTACTCCCTAGGGAGTAATGAAATTGTACCGCGCATGCGCACATGTTAATAATTATCATCGGTCAATAATAGGCTATTTTCCGCCCGTATTGCACGCAAGGAATGTGGTGATTTTAGCGCAGTCGTGAAAAAAATACTTTTTTCATTATGATAGAATTATTTTCAGCTTAAGGTCCGGCTAACGATCAACATAACCTCAAAATGTTTAGAATCCATTTTTCTCCGAAACGGTTTTACAAAATAGAAATCGAATTGCGGGGCGCACTGCGTATTTGATTAAGGTCCCGCAATACATTTTCATTTTATAGAATCGTTTCGGAGAAAAATGAATTCAACATTTTTACTCTGTATCCCGCACTCATACGTGTTTAGCCTTCTCTTAACATCCAAAGTGTGATTTTCATGTTCGGATTTATAATTTTATTTATAATAACGGATTTATAAATAAATTTAAAATAATTAAAAATATAATTATCATGAAATGGATAAAAGAAAGGAAAAGTTCGCAAACGGTCCATTTCATCAAAAAGATCTGACTTTACAATGTTTGCTGCATTATTTTCTACGAAAATAATAAATCGGACTAATATGAGAATAATCTTTTAAAAATAGTTGAATACAAAAAGTTTCTCACGTGGTTCAATTTGATGCCCATTACGGTTAGCAGCTGATAGACTCCTTGAACTTGAGGTCTCGATCGAAAGGTTGCATCGATCAACAATTTGTTAACCTCTCGCATTTCAGTACGTACGAAATTTTCGTCGAATAGCACAACGTGTTGAGCACCGTCGGTATCGTTAATCATACGTACTGAAAGCCGTCCATTGTCGTACTCGAAATTCTTCTGGTTAGCCGGATCCGCAATTCGGTCGACGAACTCTTGCAGATTTCGCGGGCAGGCTGGATACGAATTTCTTCTACACTTTTTCACGTAGCTACGAATGCTTCTGAAGGAAACTTGTTCCGCCGCTTCTGGGTGACTGTTTATAAGAAAAAAAAACCACACAGTAGAGTGTGTTGGGCAAAATTCTACAAATCCTTGCCAGTTGATGACTTAGGTTGTTAATAAGTAATAATATAATGGCTAATTTTCTAGTAACTTTCCCAACGGTTAAGAATTGCGAGCAAACATGAAAAAAATACATTTTTTCAAAGAGCGTACGGATGTCGGCACATCTACGTTTTTGGTTTAGAAATTATCGTTGTACCAATAAAGAGAGCGATCAAATAGGTCACTTGGAAGTCTAGGTACGCGTATCGTAAAAAAAATTAGTAACATGCGTTGATGGACATTTAAGGTATACAAAAGCCTTGAAGAATCGAACGCTCGTGATTATGCAGCAATTTCGTTTTACGTAAATTCCGCCAACGTGAAAATGAGTACTACGTTCAAATATACCTCGTGCAATAAAAAATTAATAAGCAGTAGGGCATTCTTTGCGAAACATAGTATAAGGCGTCACAGGTAAAATCTACCATCAAAAAGCATGCTGATATTTTTTTTATCACAGAAGGCTATCAGTAATCGGATTGAAGACGTGTTTTTAAAAATGTTTTCGGTAATGAAAATCGGACGCATAATTATCAATTCAAAAAATACAAGTTCCATGTTACTATATAGGCGAGAGAAGTGACAATCAATCAAGCAATAAAACTTACACAGCCGCTAGCATATCGTATAAATCCTTCAACCTGTACCAGTGCAGCGATAGGGATTCTGCTATAGCCTGCTTAAATCTGGCAACGAAATAAACATTCCCATCGGGCAGACAGAACTCAGAATGAGGTTGCAGATTTTGCATCACACCATTCTCTAATTTTTCTGTTCCTCGGCAGATTGTTTGCTTTTGACACCGCAAATATCTATTAAATACAATAAAAATAGACAACTTAGTCATTAAATACAATAAAATAGACGGCTTAGTCAGAAAGTTAATTTTTAGTTGATGTCGATGATTATATTCAAAATAATTTATATGTATTTCTAATCCTTTTTTCAAGCCAATTTTTTTATTTTATTTTATTTCAATGGGTTGTACCAAAGTGCGCTACGCTTTCGTCGAAGCGCAAAGCAAGTCTCACTTCCCCCCGCGCCACCCCGCCCTTCTCCGCCCTTTCGCTCGCCTCGTGTCTCCCGTGCGTAACGGTTTCACACAAATCCTCTTACATACAATAAAAAAATGTACTGGATGTCTAATAATACGATTTTCACGCGACTCGATCTCACAATTAACTATTTGATCATTAATCATGCCCGTCCGGACCACTGTCAACTATAAGCGTTGCACTATGTCCGAGTCGGCCGAGCTTTAGCGACATATAATTTTCATCAAAATTTATTACTTGACGCATTATCAAACAGTAGTAACTGTTTTAGTATGTGGATTCACGTGGGTAGAATCAACAGAAAATTTATGAAAATTAACAAAAGTGTCATAAACAAATATATTTAGTAAAAAAATCATTTTTCCCTTTGCCTATTGAAATCTCAATATTATTTTTTAATCAGAATGTCCCGTCGAGCCATTTTTGTAAACGAAATAAAACTGGTCTATTATATATTGTTTATATATTGCAGAGTCGATCAGAGATATACAATTTTTATCGAAATTAAGTCTGCTATATCTTTTCCGGATATCATGCTTTAAAAAATCGAATTCCAGCTTGAACAGCGCAGATCGGGCTCATAACCTGTCGGTATGTACAAATTCAGTATAAACAAATTGATCAACCAACAAATCCGGAAATCAACCAAATTCAGATCAACCAAAAACTAACTGCCAGGCGTCAGAAACGTGAAGCGTGCGACCGCTTCACGTTTCAAGAAGGCAGGAAAAGGGGTTATCGAAACGTTGCGGGCAACCGTGGACTTATTTGCTTCGCGTCTCGGGAAAAACCTTTTTTTATTTCCGCATTATCAAATCTACTATTTTCTTTATCATTATCTACTATTTTTGAATAGATACTATAATATTCGTCACTTTCGAAAAAGTTTTTAGAATTGTTCACAGTATGTAAGAGGGCCTATATGTAACTTTCAGCCGCCAGAGACTCGGGTAAACAAAAAAAAGGGGGGAGGGCTGCATCGGAACGTTGGCGGCTAACGGCGGCTTATTTGCTCGCGCCTTGAGAATATGGTCTCATGGTCTTAAATCACTTCGTAACTTCGGCATGAATTTACATACGTTGAAGAGACTTCAATTAGTACAGTTTTTTAAGAGGACCCGTTAGGCTATTCCAAACTATTGATTTTTGAGAATTTTCCAAAAATGACTACAAAAAATTATTTTTAGCACATAATATATTTTTGTAAAATTTGACAAAATACATTCTATGTAACAAATTCCCTGCGTTCTAATGAACATATTGCTGATCCATTTTGAAATCAGTAAAGCACTTAAAACAGCAAAATCAAAATATTGCAATCCGTTTTTCGTTGTGAATCTATAATTATACATTCAAATAATATACTTTTTTAAATGTTTTGTAGTGTTTACTTATTTGGTGGGGTTTCTAAAGTGCGATCGGTTAGTTTTTATATTTCAAAAATGAAAGAAAAAACAAACCTGATATATAATTTATAAAAAAATTAGTTCAAAATACTTGAATACAGAATGAATTTCCCCACATTTTATACAAATATATTTCAGCATATAACATGCTAAAAACCTGTTGTTAAGTGAGTCGTCTCGCACACTTGGGTACGGACGTATTCGGGAAATCGGGAAGAAAATCGGGAAAAATAAAACCGGGACGCCGGTGTCCTCACGCTTAAGGTAGGCCGGGTCTTGCCTTACGTGAGATACGGAGAGAATTGCGAACACTTCTCGACGGGCAAAAAACTGAAAAAAATCAAGCATATAGAAGGTGCTGAAAATATTGGTTTTGCTTAACAATAATTAAAAAATGTTATTAACAAATTAATTAAAAAACAATTTGTTGAAAAAATCATCCGTGAACCGAACGTTTTTTTCGAATCTAAACGATTCGTCACTTTTTTTGAATACGTATGAATCATTTTTATTTGAAAAAGAAAGGTAGGTTGACGGGTGATTCTTTTAACAGTTTTTTCATTAATTTGTTAATAACATTTTGGAATTATTATTATGCAAAATCAATCATTCCCGCACCTGCCATACGCATGATTTTTTCCAATTTTTATCCCATCGAGAAGTGTTCGCAATTCTCTCTAAATTCTCTCTAAACTCACGTGGGCTCAGACTATACGTTCGGACTATTTTAAGTGATAAAATTGAATATTTCTCATCGTGGATTCTAAGATCGCTCGCGTGCAAGTCAACTTCTCGCACGTTTCATTTCGGTTCGATCCCTACACCCGATTCCCTTGATCGTATACGCTCGTTTCTTACCGGCTGTGTGTTCGCGCTCATTTCATGATCATCCGACTCGTTACTTCACTTGATGTGTACTCTGTACCTATCTATCCTTCTCGCTCGTCGTGCGTGACGTGCTGATATATCGCTCACGTTTGGCGACATGACATCCCTTTCGCGCGGGTCTATTTTACAGTCGGCCATCCTTATTGTCGTACTCCAGGCATGTTGTCCACATAATCCTTATGCTCTACATTACACCCGGATATGCCGGATCACATGCTAAATTTGTCGATTTATTTGTCAATGTCTTAGAAACGTTTTTCTCTTTTTTTTTCTTTGGGAACAAAACTAAAAAGGAAAATGAACGAAATTTCGCATCGTATTTCGCTCTACAATCACAAAATGATTTTTTAAATTTTCCTTCACACGCTGTTTTTTTAAAATAACTTTTGTCTTCGCGCATTATTCTCCTCAGATATTATATTAATTTTTTTATATGTACTTTTTCGAACACAAAAACAAGACGAAAATAAACATAATTTTGCGCACCATTTCACTTTTTGGCAGTCACAAAAATAAATAAATAAAAATGTCTCGCACGCTCGTTTTTTCGTGTGTTGGCGTTTTCTTATATTCCGTAGAAGTGAGGCTCACGTCGTGATTTACGCAGTCGCGTATTTTTTGTGTTCGTATTATCTTCTTGAATCCTATCTCCACTGTTTCCGAGCTCGTGGTTCTTCAAACTTACAGTTTCACTATCGGGGACCAAACGAAAAGGAAAACGAACAAAATGTTGCATAATCTTTCGCTCGTTGCGAAAAAATATCTAAAAACTCAATTTTCACATGTTCGTTTTTCTTTATTTTTATTTTGTGTAAATTCGAACAGCATCAAACTTTCTCGCGCGCGTTTTTGACCAGGTGAAAATAGTTTCGTTCGATGACTGCTTATCAACATGTTTGCAGGGTATGACAATTGTCAAACATACATGTGTTACGTCCTGTGAATTTTCCAGAATATTTCAATAATTAATTAATTAAAATATTCGGAATTTGTCAAATCATTAAAAATAAACATTAGGAAATTGCCATCATTTAATTTATCGAACTCAGTTTCGATAAATAAATAATATACCAAATGGAAAAATTATCCATTGGTATAAATAATTCGTCTTTAAAAAAAAAAAGATAGATTGATGTACAGAGGCGACTGTACGAGGCGAGTCAGCCGTAGGAGAGTCGATAACCTGAGGCGCAAAAATGCAGATAAGGATATCGGCAGAGCGCGCCTCACACTTGTCGAACATAGGGCCTGCTTGTACGGCGCGTGTCGCGATGGGCATGATGTCGAGAGCGGCCGTCAGACGAAAAGAGTGCAGCACCTCCTGGACAGTGAATATCGATGAATAATAGATCATCGTTATAGTCCAGGAGGATCATAGTCGAAATAATAATTAAATAAATGGATGGAAAATGAAGTTTAAGGGACGGATACACGGGGTTGGCATTGTATTTTGGAAACTATTAACAATGACAACCGAAAATTAAAATAAATTCAAGCATGAAGAATAAACATTAAGTCAGATCGTCATGATAAGAATATATATATAATGGGACAAAATACAGAAAATCATGGAAAATCGGGAAGAGAAATAGAAACTATTCACATAAAAATTCAGGGAAATAATCAAATAAATATTAAGATAAGAATTTATGTCAATTATTGTTAACTTCGTAACGAAAGCTCGTACAGCTTTCATTCAAATTTGTATGCTCATAAAATTCGCGATAAAATTTAAGTATTAACAAATTAGGACGTCAAAATTATTGTAAAACTATGAAATTGGAAATATTTAATTAGTCAATCAAAGAAAAGAATCAGGTGATGAGAGTGGGGAGACGAGGCGCAGGTGTGACAGCGGTGACGCGGGGGTGTCCGGCACTGAGGTTATTTATTCGCGCGCTCGCGGCCCATTCGGTACTTCTTCGCGACCAGGGCAAAGACCTCAATCTTTGCAACACTTTGAGAGTAATTAGCACACAAAGAAAACTTGTAACAAATCAAGAATCAGTATTTATATTAATTCAGTTCAATAAATCATTCGTAATCTTCCGAATCATTCTATCGAGTCTGAGTATATTTCACCTGGAAATCGTCTTATCATCAAAAATCATCCATCCATATCGTTGAAATCTGGGAAGGACATTCGTCTCCTGAAATCGATCATCAGCATTCGATTCTGATTCAAATATTCGGCATTTTGGGAAGGACGTTATCTGGGAAATCGATCATCATCATTCGATTCTGGCTCGAATATTCATCTGGAATTTGGGAAGGACGTTCCAATTCGATTCGGAAATCCATTCGTCATTCGATTCATTCGATCATCCTTTCTGAGGTAAACCTATTTAAACCATATCTCAAGTCGTGGAAGTTATCATCTTCATCTTGAAAATTTCATTTCTTCAGAATATTCATTCGTCAATAATCATTTGTTAATAATCAGTTGTCAGCATTTAATAGTTAACCTGGAGGGTTAAAATATTTCCATGGTCAATAGATTTTCGTTTGGGTCAATTTTATTCCAGTTTCATCACGGCGCGTTAAAGTATTAGGATAGGTCGGGAGAAAACAGTGAGTGAGTGTGTTGGTGAGTCCTCGCGAGCCGTGCATCGAGAGTGACGCGCGAGAGAGAGAGAGAGAGAGAGAGAGAGAGAGAGAGAGAGAGAGAGAAACAGCCGCGTATCGTATTCCAGACGATAGAAAGAGCTAGCGTCCAGAATTTTCTTGTCCAGTTCAAAATCATCACTTAAAATCTAGTAACTTTTAATTTTTAACCGCGAATAAAATTTGTCCAATAACCAATATATACACTCTAGGCCCTATCCCGAATTATTTTCCGAAAGGTTAGGTTCAAAACAGGGCCAAAACCTCGATAAAGCGTCATCTCCGAATAACGTGTAAAGGGAGGGTGTAAATTCTCCTTGACCGAGATGGAGTGAAAATTGCTGATCGGGACGTAACAAAAATTTGGGGGCTCGTCCGGGATACAAAAAGAGTGTATATACAATTGATTAATAAAAATAAATAAATAAGTAAATAAATAAATAAATAGATAAATAAATAAAATAATTTTTGTGAAATGAGTAGTAAAGGCAAAATAAAATCATAAATGACTTCAACTCGTTCAAAATGTACTGTTTCGGATCAAATCTTGCATGCCTATCCAGAAGACAGGAAAAAACCGGGCACAAGAAAAACGGGAAAATTAATAAATCCAAAAGATCAATCGACACAAGTGACAGATATTCAAGAATTCGATGAACCAAGCAGATTAGTAACGTCAACTCCATATCTCAAGGAGTCAGTAGCAATTATAGAGAAAACATCAGAAAATTCGGGAAATAAAGTAGAATCGGACTTAACTAAAGCTCTTGGACATGAGATAGAACTTCTTGCGGAAACAATTGGTGAGTATTTACACGGACGTCCAGATACAATTAATCCAAATCTCGAAAATCCGGCTGCAACTAATTCGAACTGTGAAAATCCTAACGATAGCGAAATAGAAGTTGTAGAACCAAAAGTCGCAGAGAAAACCGTAATTAATCAATTCGAGGATTCCGAAAGTTCGTTTACATCAGCGACTGGTCTAACCACACCTTGGTTGAGGTTGAGTAGTAGTTCGGGTACACAGCTAAGATCGAGATCCTCAGGAATAGATACAACACCGAGAAGAAGACCTTTGGTAAAATCCTGTTTAAAATCTGTTTCACCTAGAAGAGAGATTGCACCAATTGATAGTGAAAATCTTTGTAAAAGCAGCTAGAGCTTTTGGGTTGATTGGGGATAAAAAGGAAAGATCAATCAAGCCAATAAAAATCGGAAACAAATCGAAATCGGAGATAAACTTTTCAACGTCGTTTAATAGTTTCACTAGGTTAGCAACATTGACAGAAAAAACAACATGTCCCAGAAAAACGGGGTATACTGTTAATAGATTGCAATCAAGGAGGGATTCGAGTCAAAAACTTAAAGTGTTACGTAGGAAACAAATACCGGAAAAAGTTGTACGAAATCTTTCTAAAAAAATGGCACCAGTGATGCCATCTGTTCAGCGAAAGAGAATGAGTAAAATAAATGAAATAATAGATACAGGTAATAATGGTAGAAATCTCGAAAATATCAATTACGATCAAATTGACGAGGCAGGTAGCAACGAAGGGCGTGGCGGTGACCACCGTGGCGGCGACGGCGGCGGCGGTGGCGGCGACGGCGGTGACGGTGACGGAAGGGGAGGAGGCGGTCATGATAACGCGAACAAAAAACCTTTTCGTCGGACGACACCGGATGTAACACGACCCATATTAAATATAAGTGCAGGTAGAATCGCGAATTTGAGAGACGCTTTGCAGGTGATACCGGAGTTCGATGGAAACCGAAACTCGTTGGAACGGTATATCGCCGGACTGGAAGATGGTCTCGAAATGGTTGGAGTAGAAAACGAATTACATTTGTTGAGATTGGCAAAGTCAAAATTAGTAGGAGACGTATGGAAAAAGGTTTCGAAAAATAAGTTTGAGAACATTGAGGAATATATCGAGTATTTGAAAACAACTTATGATCCTCCAAGAGATATTTATCAGTTGCAAGGAGAAATAGGAAGTAGTGCACAACTGAATAGGGATACAGTGGACCAGTATGCGCATCGTATTCGAGAATTAGCCGAAAAAATCACCGAGGCTTATTATTATAAGAAAGGATATTTAGGTCAAGAAGAAAACGATGCAATAGATGAAATGGCATGCAGCTGTTTTATAAGAGGATTGAAACCGGAAATACGAGATAAAATGAAAACCGAGGAACCTACTCTTAGAGAAGCAATTCATGAGGCAAAGACGGTTGAACGGGAATTAGCAGACTTAAAGAGATTGAGAGACAATGCTGAAGCAAAGCAAAAACCAGAAAAGGAACCTGAAAAAACTTCAAAGAAAGCAAGCGTGAAAATTATTGAGGAAGCTAAGGAAGAATCAACTGTAGCCGTGGTAAACACCAATACACCGGGCCGCCCGATGTAAACACGGCGTGCCCGGGCCGCCCGATGTAAACACGGCGTGCCCGTGACCTTTACGCGCGAGATCGCCAACACGCGGCCGAACGGCCTAACGAACGCTGGACGGCACGCTTGCCGTCCCTTTGTCTCGCCCGATGAAATGTAGCCCATGTAACCGGCGAACTCGCCTCAGCCTTGATATTCCATATTTCCCGAGATATAGCCGATCGCAATTTACGCAAGCGGCGAAAGTCACCTCCCTGGGGTTCGACACCCAAAATTCGCGGAATGTAGCCGATGTTCGTAGGGAAATCCGCGAAATATAGCCAGTGAACTAGGACGTCAGCGATGAACATCCTTACGCGAATTCTCGAATTGCGATACGCGATATAGCCCCCGGGATAAAATGTAGCCGAAAATTACGCGTAGTTAAGGGAATGACGATAGATAACGCGGAAAAGACACAAGAAAATATAACCGCGAAGGAGGTAGCCGAGGGAAAACAAAACGCCAAATAAAGCGAAGAAAGAAAGAAAGAAAGACCAGCGCGAAGATCTCGCCGGACATGCTTTACCGGACCCATCTTGCCTCTCGAGGCAAACAAAACGAGAACAATAAAATACGAGAATGAAAAAAAAAAGCCGAAAGACAACGCCAAAAGTCTCTAATAAATACTAAATGAACAATGGGTCCGGGTTCGGCATCTCCGGCGAGCACAGAGTAACAGAGAGAGAGCGAGAGACGGGAGGCTTACCGGTGCGTAGACAGCCCGGGAGGCACAATCACTCAAACAAAAGACTCGGCCACTCGTCACCGCACTCAATCGCCGACTGAAGAATAAATTAGCGTGCTCCCGGTAGTCCGCACTAGCGCTTCCCCCTCCCTCGCGACTCCCGAATACTAGCCTACGCTAGACGGCTAGGGCGCCGGGAACCCGATTTTTCTCCGGCCGTGCCCCGCTACCCGCGAGAATCTTCCGCTCGCAGCGATGGGTGTCGACGTCCACGGACTCCTTCCTCCCAGGATCCGGTGGGGCAAAATGAACATGAGGGGAGGCCTCCCTCGCGAAGTTAAGGCGTCCCTTTTCCTCCGCGGTGGGCCCACACGGTACGCCAAATAACTGCACCTCGATGTCCCTTTCTTCCTCGTAATCCCCGATAATGGAGGCGCCGTGATGAGCGGTCCGCGGCATCCGTAAACTCGACGGGACAGGAACGGCTCCAGGCCGTGTAGTCGAGAGGGACGGGAAACACGGTGTGTCGGTCACTACCCGCGTCCCTCCGGCCTCCTTGTCCGCGGAAGCTGATCTTCGGCTTCCGCCTACTTTAGGAACGGAATTTTCTCCGACCCTCCTGGGCCAAACTCCCAAATGGACACGACCGGGGCAAGACGGCCCGACGGTCGTGCGGCGGAGTCGCGAGACTCCTGCGCAGCCTAAAAAAAACATTCAAACGCCACAACAACAAAAAAAAAGAAAATAGCCGATGCGAAAGGAAATAAAATAAAATAAAATAAAATAAAATAAAATAAAATAAAATAAAATAAAATAAAATAAAGAAAATAGAAGAAAAATCCCTCTCGGCGAGTCGATGATTGAGCCGGTTTGACGAGCGGCGTTCTCAGGGCCGTAAATCCGGCCCACTGCCCGACCAAAACCGTGCGGAGTGACGGGACGCGAAAATGTCACGTCGCAATACATTGCCGCGGACGATATCAACGGCCGCACTAATAGATTGTCAAGTGACAAAAGTCACTTCTCCGATCAGTATTGACATCGATCCACTAGTTGAAGCGAAAATACGAAATCTTGAAAAAATCGGGATCACAAAAGCGGTATACACGGCAAAAATCAGTTAACTACACGACGAAACCACGATATACTAGCTGAAATCAATCAATTAGAGAGTCTTATACCATCTCACATTACTGAATCACCAAAGGCGGCACCAAATTTCGTTACTACTTGTGAATTTCCCGTATTGGTTCGGGTTAATTCGCCCGAAGGAAGTTTATCCTCCGCTAACTCTGAGGAAACCGTGCTAGAATCCCTGAAATCGTGTGAAAATTTGGCACAAATAATCATCGCGGGAATACCCTCCCAAAAATCTCTTGAGTTACCCGAACATTCCCGTCAAGGAACAGCCAATTCCACTAGAAATTCTCCCCAAGAAACTCTCGAGTTATCCGAATACTCTCCTCAAAGAACAGTCAGGTCCGGTGGAAATTCTCCAAAAAAATCTCCGAGAATACGTGAATATTCACCTCAGAAAACAGTCAGATCAGCTGGGAACTCTCCCCATAGATTCCTCAAATTACCCAAAACTATTTTCCGGATATTCACTGAAACACTGGGAAAAAGTGTAACTACTTCAAACCTTGAAAACACTACTCGGGCATCCCCTGTAGTACCTAGGAAAACACCAGCAGCAAATTTCGTAAAGACCCATAATTCATCGGGTGTAGGCCCAGAAGAATTTTTTACACCACACGGAACTCCGACGCCATTTGACGAGTCAATAAAATTATCCCAATCTCTAAAGCGAACCCTATTCCCAACCTTTCGAATTTATCGTAAAAAACCCATCGGACAGCCTGATTTAGTAGGATTAAAAAGGAAAAAGGTTACATCTCAAAGTAACCCGCGTGCTAATACGAACCCCATATTACCCTTGCCAGATAAAAAACACAACATTTTGGCATTACAGAAAGAGATAAAAATTAAACAACTAAACGATAAATATTCCATGATAACTCCAGAAGTAAACAAAATCGACTCAGCCCAATCGGTAGTAAAAAACGGTGGTGACAATATCGTGCCCCCTACAACCAAGATAGAACTTCCTTCGGAAGGAGATAAAGTCAAGCCAACACCGAAAAAATTTAACAGCTCAACCATGGTTAATCACAACCAAGTAGTATCCTTAAGAGATGCTCTAGCGGTAATACCGGAATACGATGGGAAAACGTCATCATTAGGGGCCTTTATACAAGGATGCGAGGAGGCAGTAGAAATGTTAAAACCAGAAAGCGAAAAATATCTAGTAAAAGCAGTTAGAGTAAAAATTAAAGGTGAACCGCGCCGAACAATTCACCTGAATACCTTCGAAACCATCGAAGAACTGATCGACTTTTTGAAAAGCATTTATGCCCCCTCGCGAAATATATACCAGTTGCAAGGCGAATTGGGTGCGATGTATCAGAAACAAGATGAATCTGTCATTGCTTACTCTAATCGCCTACGGGACGTGGGATTTCAAATTTTAGACGCGTATGAATTCGGGAGAAATGATGAAGCCGACGAGGCCTTTAGGAAAAATACGGAAGACAGTCTACCAGCATGCTTTATAAACGGATTAAGACGTGAAATCGAACAACGAATGGGTCGCCACAACGAAATTGACGATGCTGATAAGGAAGCTGTAAAAATAGAGAGGGAAATAGCTGCACGCGCCGCACTTCGAGGTGAGAAAACCAGCCCGCCCGAACCGAGGGGCAATAAAACGGATAAGCGCAGCGTGAATGTAGTAATAAGCGAGGAAACTATTTGTCAGGTTTGCAAAAAACAGGGCACACTGCCCCAACCTGCCCCACCCCCAAACAAAATAACGCACAGTCTTCCGAAACGCAGGAGCAAAAATCAGAGCAGAAACGTAATACGGTATGTCAGGTGTGTAATAAAATAGGACACTCGGCGGATAAATGCTTTAAGGGAATACGTCACACAACGACTTTTCTACTTTTGGAACTAAAAATCACAAGTGCTATAAAGCAATGAATACGGTTTTTTAAAAGAATTTCTAATAATTTTTTCCCCACATGGATTCCGAGATACATGACCTTAAAATTGTGTCAATTAGCATGAGCTGCATATGGCGCCGCGTGAAAAGCAACATTCTTTTTAAAAAAATATATGTTTCCAGACTACTGTATTAGAATTTTTTTTAAAATAACATTACAACATTATTACGGACGCGTTAAAAAAATAAAATCGAGGTGTGCCCATATATTTTTGAAGATATTACGAGTTGAAGGAGCTTCGAACCTGTATATGAATAGATACCTGGGCCTCAACCATTGCTAGCAACATGCTCCCATCACCCCCCACCATTAAGAAACGGCGATCTGTGACGTATTCCCTTAAATTATATCCTCCCCAAAATAAAAATCAAGCGACAACTCCTGCCCCAATGATTACGGTTTGCCAAGTGTGCAACAAACGAGGACATACTGCAGGCAAGTGTTTTCGAATTTTTCCACCCGGAATTAAAAATCCACCGAGCTCAGCTGAAACGTGCCAGCTATGTAAGAAGCCAGGCCATAGTGCCGGTAATTGTTCGCAGCTACCCCGAGGGTCCCAAACGCCTACGGGAACGGCTCAGGTACAGGTCCCGCAAAGCCTTCGGTACCAGCCGCAAGGCACTATAAAATGTCAAATCTGTAAAAAAGACGGCCACGGGGCTCACATATGCCCTTACCGGAATTATCACTCGCAAAGCCTGGACCAGAATCAATCAGAGGCACGTAGAACATACGCCGAGGTAGCAAGTAACTCTGTATGTCATTATTGTAAAACTCCGGGGCATTTTATAAGGGAATGTCCAAAAAGAATAGAGAACGAATCCACATCGCGCAATACATCGGGAAACGAGAATGGTCCCCCGAGTATAGGTGCAAGGGGAGAGACCGCAAGGAATATGCACCCCGTACGTATAATCAAGGCAACAGAATTCACCAATCCAGAGTTGTAAAGATATTGACAATCAAGTTACAAAACGAGAGTTCGGTCCCAACCGTTGAATTGCACAGTAAAGAATTAGTGATACCTATAATTTTTATGGTTGACACAGGAGCCGGCCCGAATATAATCAAGGAAAAATGCCAAATCCTCGAACATCTGTCAACCGTGAGGAAATTCTACAATTAAACGGCATCACCGAATCGTCGATCTACTCATTAGGCCATGAGAAAATTCAAGCTTTTGGGCGATATGCCACATTCCATGTAGTAGGAAACGACTTTCCCATTGCTGAGGGAGGAATACTGGGATCTGAATATCTCGATGGAAATCGCGTTAAAATTGATTATGAGAAAAGACAATTAAAAATGCAAAATATTAAAATCCCGTTTGCAACTCCGGAAACGATAATCCTTCCAGGTCAGACGACAAAATTATGTTTTATACGAGTCAAAAATTTAGAAATAACGGAGGGATACCTGCCTTCTCTAGACGCAGGCGAAGGTCTTACGGTTGAAAGCGGGTTCGTGAAAAATAATAATGGAAAGGCCTACATCTATATAACTAATAGCAATCCATACACATTAGAAGTACAGGTACCAGTATTGGCACTCATGCCTGCTGGAAAAACGATAAGTTCAAAAGCAAACGAATCATGCATAAATTCAAGGTTAACGAGAGAATACATGGAAACGGAAATAAAATGTCCAGGAAGTTTAGAGGGAATAAAATATACGGAGAATACAAAGGAAATAAAATGCTCGGAAAATTCAGAGGAACTGAGATATTCGGAAAATTTAGAGGAAATAAAACGTTCAGGAAATTTTGAGGAAAGTAAATATTTCAAAAATTCGGCAAATTCAAATACTGCAAGTGTCTCTGTACCCAGTGAAGGGGCTGGTCTCATCAGTAATATAAAATTTTGTTCGGAAAACCCAGGGCAAGATATCGGAAAAATAAGTTTAACGGGAGTTTCTGTACCTATTGCGAGGTCAAACTCCATTGACAATATACATTGTTCAAGTTCGGTAGGAATTTCTGTATCTAGTAAAAGTGCAGGGTCCATCGACTATATAGGGAAAATTGTGAATTCAGGTTTGGTGGTTGGATCTGTACCCAGGGAAGGGACAGGCCCCATCGACGATACGAAAAAATGTTCAGGGAAATCAATGGAAATAATCAATGTACCAAAATCAATGGAAGTTTCTGTACCTACTGAGGGGTCAGACTCTTACGGTGAAATAAAAAATTGCCCAGAGGAGGTAATTAAAAAGGATGTTTGTACGAATTCAGGAAAAACAGGGATAGATAACAATTATATTAATTTCGAAGAAGCCGTCGTATCTACAAGGAATTTAGACTTCCCGAGGAGCATAGAGCTCGATGGAATAAATAGGGTAAAAGTGGTGAATATGGACCGACGCGGTAAGATGGACCAGTGCGTATAAAGACGTATATGGGCTCCTAAAAATCTACCGTTTTACACACTCCTTTGTAGTGCTAACAGTGAGGTTATTTAGGTGTTAAACCTTGCTCCCAATGGCATTGAAAAATATCTCACGAGTTTCCCCGATTTCGGAATATGCACTAACATTAAATGTACCATTTAGGAGAACAAAATCCCGCATTTAAGGACCTGCTCTCGGCATTCCTATGGATCTTATCACGTAGTGAACACTCTTAACTGTGGAGCAACCAAGCCTGTTCCCGCTAAACCAAATGGTTAATTAATGGCAATAAAAACAATTCTTTTTATAATGGACCACCCCTAGCTTGGTAATATGGACCACCCCTCCGTCTCGTTAGAATGATAGTATTGACTTCAGAGGTCACACCACCGTGAGGCCAAGCAATAAGGCGATATTCAGAAATTTTTGTTCTGTTATCCAGCGCTATATTTTTTATTGCCGTTCCACACATTAGTACACGAGGCATTCCATACCAATGCAGCCACAAAAAAAATTCCAAAAAATTTCTAAAAGTCAGGTCATGTACATCCAACCGATTCACTACGTTTCAAATTGTTTGGATTAGAAAAAAAAAATTATGACAAACTATTCGTTTTTATTATTTTTCATTCAAACAGTGATATCTCGGGAACGGTTAACAGAATCGACTACTTTAAAAAATTAAAATCTGCAAATTCTCGTAGTCTATCAGAAAAAAATTTTATCAGATTTAATTGAGTAACTTTGAGACATGTTTACGGCAAAATCACCGAAAATATTTTTTTTTACGGGACCCCCACGCGAATCGTCACCGGAATTTTTTTATCAAATTCTGTAAGAGAATCTCGATTAAATAGTATTTTTTTCATCGTGGGACAGCGATACGTTCAAAAGTGATAGAGATTTGAATTTTTTTAATGTTATGTTCATGAAGTAAAAAAAAATAGTTTCGCAATAGTTCAAGTAACCTCTTAATTTCGACCAATCTTAAAGTGCTACAATAAAAGAACGGTAAGCGGCGATATTTATTTACTTGAAAAGCGCGGTTACGCGGCGGATGTGGGTAACACACGAAACGACCATGGCGCTGTTTCGACGTGCTAACTTTGTGCAATACAACTCCCGATACGCTATGCGCAGAAGCACCTCTACGGGACGAAAGCCATGTCACGTCGTATGTTGTGTCAAAGTCGGTTGGTGCTGCTGCGTTACCGGTAAATAACTACTACACTGATTTTTATCCTTTAACGACAGCCTGAAAATAAGATACATCGAAGAAAAAGATACGAAGACGTATGCTCATGTTATGTGCTGTGTAAAAGCAGTTGGTGTTGCAACTTAACCTCAAATGTAGTGAATAGTATAAAAGTTTTCTATTTTTGACAACATTTTCTTTTCTACAAACGTTGACCATTTTTTTCTCAACAATAAAAAAAATGTTTCAACACTTTTTATTTTTACTAAGTAAACAGTGTAAAATCAGCTGTAAAGAAAACTGGCATTTGTTGACAACCAACGTATGTAAAATCAGAGGAAAAAAATGTGAAATCCGTTTTAAAAAATTGTCGACGTTTGTGGATAAGAAACGTTTGTAAAATGTACAAACCATTTTCACTACGTGAAGGAACTTTGCACTGATTTCTATTTTTCGATGACAGTTTAAGAAGAAGATGGCACGATCCAAACGAAAGCCTTGTAGCACGATTTCTTAATACCGAAAACCGTCTACCAGATTCCCGAGTTTCTCTCCCTTTTTATTTTCCCGAACGGGATGGGCGCCAGGTGCACCAAAATGCACCGAGAGAGAAACCTAACAGTCCCGGCTCAACTGCTGTCATCTCGGGGGTAGAGTGGCTGGATAAGCGATTAATTGTTCGGACGGACTCACAAACACAAACGAATAAATAAGTCAAATCAAAACAAATACGGGAACCACGACTCGAATATTTATTTAATTAAAAGAAACAAACTAATGAGGGGAAAACCGGAGAACCCGGGGTAAAACCCTCGTCCCGTAAATAACTGAATAACAATTTATTACAAGAAGATCTTTTCCTCGGTACACGACATTTGCACACTCCGACGCTCACACATTCACGCACACACACCGACGGTCGCGCCTCCCGGACTCTCATATTTGTTTCACGCGTGATTTTAAGACGCTCTCTCCCACACACTCACACGGCGTGGCCGACACAGACCAACGCACTCTCTTTTACCCGGCCCAATTAATGCGGCATTAAACAATCACCCGGCCCAATCGATGCGGCAATGAGAAAATTATCACACACACATAATCACGCGCTAGAGACGTCCGCAGGCGACGACGCGACGAATAAGGCGACTCCCCGTGAAAGCTTCCAAGGCGACACTGTTACCCCTCCCGCAAATTACTAAATTGAAGGCTCGAACTTTATTAATTTTTTCCCCCGGAAAGAAAAACCTCGACGGCTTCGAGGAAGGCCGCATACGGTTTCCCGAGCCGACCACGCGGCAATAAACAATACACAAAAAAACCCGTACGCAACGTCACAAAAATACACCTGCCGAAACACGGCGGTCCCGATCCCTCCGGCACGGCCGAACGAAGCACGCCGTCGGTTACACATTTTAATTTCCCACGCACGGGATTACAAAATTTACAATACAAAATATTAACTGGCCGTAGCTTCACACAAACAATAAAGCCTTGGACGAAAGCTCACCGAATCGAGTCGTAACCACGTGAACGGGAAAAACGGTCCGGATATAATGGCCGTGCAGAAATCCATCTTCCTTCCATGGATAATTCCCGGGACTCGATGACACGACAAATCCGCTCGCTCGGGCTCACAACGGAGAAGTGCCCTGAGTCTCGATCCGCGATCTCGCTCGCTACCGTTATCCCTACCCCCCTGCCTAATCGTCACGACAAATTCGCACAAATTCGAGCATTGCTCGGCCCTTTCCGGAGTTTTGCACACGGCACGCGTCCTGTCAGACGCCACGCGCATCGATCCGCTGATCGACTCTTCGCGCGAACGCAATCTTCTTTAAACGCTGCCAATACAGAGCTCCCTCAGAGGTACTCAATTCTCCCTGACGGGAGACTCCCGATAAATCTTCTTTGCAGCCCGAGACTCCGGACGACTGCAAATATCGATGCGATGCGTTGACTAGATGAGTCGAAGATTTTCTCAGACGACTCTTTCCTCTTAGCGTCGACGACTCTGACAGCAGGGTGGTAGAACGGTTATATTCGGTACTCCAGTTCCAGATATCCGGCTCGCGACTCAAATTCCGACCTCGACGTCGGACTCTCTCCTCAATCGGTGCTCTCGTCCCGGCGTACATGAAATTTATTCACACTTAGATTAATAAATATTCTATTTTACGCGCTAAGCCCTGCGGTGTCGCCTTGTGTGAGCCCGAACCAGCTAGGAAAAAAAATGCGCAAAATTTTGCCGCGCTACAGCCTATTCGTGGTAACTGGACTGCAAAACAGTTGAAGCTTGCAATTAAAGCAGTTAATCGAGGAAGTGGTGTCAATGCGGCGGCGAGAAGATTTCAGATACCAGCAACGACTCTGAAGCGAAGAATCCAAACTCATAATCCTGTAAAGGGTCGCTTAGGAAGAACTTGTGTGCTCGGAGAAGAAATTGAGAAAAAAATTGTTTCGCACATAAAAAAACTACAGAGACAAGGATTTTGTCTGACACGAAGAATAGTTAGAGAACTTGGTTTTCATCTTGCGGAGAAATTTTCAAGAGGCCATCCCTTTAATAAAGATCTACAGCTGGCTGGAAGCGATTGGTTGAGACGATTCCTTCGGAGGCATCCTGAATTATCTATTCGTAAGGCTGAAGCAGTTTCTCTTGCTCGAGCACAAGGGATGAATAAACAGACTGTCGATAACTATTTTCAAACCCTCCAAGATATCTTGACGGAGCACGATTTATTCGACAAGCCACAGAACATCTTCAACATGGATGAAACAGGCATGCAGATGAACAACAAACCTGGTGAAGTCATTGCAGAGCGAGGATCAAAAAATGTTTCATCAATTACTTCCAGTGAACGTGGCGAGACAATAACTGTTGTAGCTTGTTGCAATGCTGCCGGAATGTATCTGCCTCCTTTTCTTATTTTTAAAGGAAAACGTTACAAGCCAGAGTTCGGTTTTCAGTTGCCTGTTGGAGTCTTTGTGCAAATGTCACAAAAATCTGCGTACATTACTGGTGAAATTTTCTTGAAGTGGCTGAAGAATCATTTTGTTCCTTACAAGCCGATGGGTACCGTCTTATTAATTCTGGATGGCCACGCATCCCATTGCAATCTGCCGGAAATGTTAGAGTTTGCAGAAAAGGAAAAAATTATTCTCTTCGCTTTGCCCAGCCACACGACGCACTTCCTTCAGCCACTGGATAGAGCAGTTTTCAAGTCGTTGAAGAGCAACTACGTTAAAGAGTGTGAAAATTTTGCCCGTGCAAATTTTCCTTCAAAGAAAATTTCACGTCTGACTTTTGGCACAATTTTTTCCTCAGCCTGGTCTCGAGCAATGACTGAGAGGAATGCTCGATCAGCTTTCCGAGCGACTGGAATTGTACCGTTTAATCCAAACGCGATTCCGACGTCTGCATTTATCACGAATGTTGATGTTGACACCGAGCTTGAACGTAATTTATCGAACCATTCGGAATCATCTTTGACGCAGACTTTCGATAGCTTTAATTCAAGCAGTTTGTTCTCCGATGAGAGAAGGGTATCCGAGAACGTCGATGCAGAAGCGATGCACAGCGGACGACAGCAATTCGAAAGGTCTCCGATTTCGTCAAGAATAATTCGACGAATTCACGAGGGAAGCGGAATATTTCGTCGTGTATAGCTGAGAAAACTGACATACGACTAAGTAGCATCACTGATGTTAACGTTCGTGCTAATGTTGACGCCGAGCTAGTGCGTACGTTATCGGACCTGTCGCAATTATCGTTGACGCAAACTTCCGATAACTTCAACTTAAACAGATCGTTCTCTGATGGAAGAAACTTCTCACAGACCGTCAATGCAAAAACAAAGCACAGAGGTCGACAGCAGTTTAAAAAGTCTCCCACTATTGTCGAAAATATGGAGAATGTCGTACAGAAACGCAAAATTTCGCCGTTGGTTACTGAGAAAACTGAGAGTACAAAGCGAGCAACATTAACGACACGAGGCTTGCTTGATAAACAGCATACAAATTTGATCGAATCTTCAGAAGTAATAGCGGTTCAGAATTTTTCCGAAGCTGGCTGTTCGTCTTCTAGCGTGCCGAGAACTGCGGCAAGTCTACGTGGGAAGGACCAAAAATCTACGGGGACAGCCAACGCAATTTTAAAGCAAGAACAAACGAAGCCAACGATAAGAGCATGCCGAGATTTATGCGGTAGTCAACGTATCAATTTGCGTCAATTTGTGAAATCAATACCGACTCAAGATCTTGCTGAAGCAAGCTGCTCATCTTCTAGCGCAACGAGAACTGTGACGCAAAAACAATCGAAGCACGCGGAACGTCCACGTCGAGTATTGCGCGATAATGCATCTATCGATACGTTCACTGTGACAAAATCAACGCCGGCTCAAGATTTGGCTGCAGCAGGCTGTTCGTCTCTAAAGATAGCGAAAACAACGAGTGACGTGTTAGATGCCATCGCTCCGGTTCCCAGGTTTACTCAATCTACTGTTCCCAATAAGCGTGCAAGAGTAGTCGCGGAAATACTGAACTCGGAGGACAATATAAAAAAACGAAAAATAATGACTGCAAGAAAAAATAAAAAAGATGTGAAGGTCATCCCGAAAGCGACGCAGCCACTAAAGAGAGGCGAAAAAAAAAGAAAAAAAGCTATCGCGAACGCGAACGATAACACCGATGACAGGTGTATAGAATGCGGGGAGAATTACCACCAGACGAAACGGCACGACGACTGGATCGAGTGTATATATTGTTTCGAGTGGCTTCACGAAGGATGCACTGACTTCCCGAATGCTTGCAACATGTGTGGAGAAGCGTAGATTGTAGTGTTGATATGTCTATGCCGTTATCAATGTTAATAAAAAAAATACAATTGATCAGCGAATTTTGTTCTCAGGAGGCTTGGAACGTTTCCAATATTCTTTCTTTCCCATGTACTATCCCATTTATCCTTTCTTTCCCATGTATCCTCCTAAAACGTACCCAAGCATTCCCGAGCTGATTACAGGTGGTCCATATTACCCTGGTCCATATTACCCTAGTCCATATTACCATGGTCCATATTACCAATTCTGCAAAAAAAAGTGAGTAAGATGGACCACCGCGTGACATCGGTTAAAACAATATCTAAAAATTTATCAATAACAGCTCTCATGCATTCAATGAAAAAAAAAAAATCGGAAACAAAAAGGGGTCTATGGGGCTAATGGAAAAAAAAACATAATAAACTAACACTAATAATTTACGTTAATTACGTTAACAATGAGCAAGAATGGCAATGATGATAATAATGTGAAAATAATAATGTTAGCAAATATCGAGAACATTAATGATAATAATAATCAGGAATAATATTACTAATTGTGATTATGAGTATAACCAAATAAGAGTAACAAATAAAAAAAATGAACGATATTAAAGGGTAAAACGAAATTTAACCTCGGAAGTCCATAGTGGATTCAACCAGAGTAGGCTATAGAGATAGGTAAAGACAAGAAGTAAACTTGGGTAAGGAAAACTAGATAACCAAAGGAGGAAGTAAAAATGCATATACCCATGCAAGGATAATAAATGACCAAATAATAACGATAATCATAATAAAAGGAAAATATATGTAAACAAAAAAAAACACGAAAAAAAATATATTAAGTGAGTAAATAAATAAACATAAATACAGGATAATCAGGAAAAAATTCTCAAAAAAGGAAAAGAAAAAAACATATATATAAGAAAAAAAAAATAATAATAAAAAATAAATAAATAAATAGATAAATAAAAGTCAAACGGGTATATATATAATATACGGATATATTAACGGCAACATTTAACCCTTGGGAGTCCACAAAAGACTCAACCAGAGTAATAATAATAATAATAATAATAATAATAATAATAATAATAATAATAATAATAATAATAATAAAATAAAAAAAATATATATATATATAAAATAAAATAAAATAATATATATTGTGACGTGGTGCGTCACAATTTTCCCCCAACGTGGCTCGACGTCCCACCACTCACCTAAGAAAATAAACTAGGATTAGAACCTATTATTTAAGCAACGACTTGAACTATTGTTAAACCTCCCCCCTCGACTTACCCTCAGTCCCTGCCACCCTGTCAGTCCCTCGACTCACTCGACGAAGCCCTAGACACCCACCGAAGACTCATCGACGACCCACCGAAGACTCACCGCAGACCATCAACGACCATCGCAGACGATCGCAGCCACCGAGGACCTCATCGCCGACCAGATCGACCCTGTCAGGCCCAGAACGACCCTACAAAAAACGTCAACCGACCAGGAATTAAAATCTGGTATGGCAGCCGGCACTAACCTCCAAAAATGCCCGACACCCCGGTGCACTGCCACAACATCGCCGTCCGTCCCTTGGAAGCCACCCCAACGAAGATTCCACTTGACTGACCCGCCCTGGCCAGTCCGAAGCCCGACGACACACTCTCGGCTCGAAATAACGAGTGTAAACCGACGAGTTGTGTCGTGCGGGTAAACACCGTAAAATTGCACTCGAGCTGTCAGTGCGATACTTCGTCCGAGCGCCGCGAGGAACCAGCACTTCCCGGCGTGGAGAATATTCGGCGATCGATAGGCCAATCGATGCCGAGGATGCGCGCGCCGAGCGTCGCGACAGGCCTTCCGTCGCGACGAATATTCGCAATCGGCCGCAGCCAATTACGACGCCCACCGCCAAGCTAGTCCCGAGATAGACCAATCGATTTTCGCCGAGAAATCGCAAATTGCAAGACCGACCCTGAGGTCGGAGAAGAAGCCGGAAACGGCATGGTTTTTCTTCACTTCGAGCCACGGCGTGTGAGAGAGTGATTGTGTGTGACAGGCGAGCGAAATATACGAGAAAAGTTTTTGGAAATTGTATCGACCCGGAAAGCCCCCGTGATATCCAGACTCCACCCCCGGAGAGTACCGACTCGAGGCAGAGATAAAAGGACACGATTTGGACCAGATTTTGGATTGTGTAACGACTCGGCAGACCAAGGACTATCGAATGGGTTTTGCCGAGAGGATTTTGTCGAACGGATTGAGTGAGAACGTTATCGCACGGAGTATTGTAAGCGATAAGATTCGTAAGAGACCGGTTGAGTGAGTACTTTTTGAGTTTCCCTTCCCTCATTGCGACCTGATCGACTGTCCCATTTCCCACATTCCCCTGAAAATTTGCCCGTCACCCCCCTGGTAATTTTAAGGATTTTTGATTGTGTTAATTTCGACCGTCGATCACCGGCCGCCACGTGCGCCGGCATTTTGCTCTATATTTCTCGTGTGCGCGTGAGTGGTGGCGATCGCGGAGATTTACAGCGCGCGACCGTTAGCGTATTTCCCCCATTCTCCCCGAGACTATAAAATCGTTCATGGTATCTAGTTTTTTTGTGTAATAATTGAAATTTTGCTGTATTTTTTTCCGTGCCGAGGTAATATTGTCAAGAAGCCCTGGACAGTGCCTGCGGCCTGAGAAGTCTCATTCCCCTCCCTCCCCCGTTCCCGCTAGCCGAGTGACGTAAAAAGGTAATCGATTTTTGTTCTTTTTCGTGTTTTTTTTGCACTCGATTAACTAAATCGAGCGCCGCGGTGCTACACCGATACAGTAGCTGGCGCCCAAAAATCCGTGATTGTTCCCCGAGTTTGGAGATTTTTCCGAGTTTGCCATAGTAAAACCAGCATTGTGTAGAATATCCACCGGCCAGCCCCTCCTCCCCTCCCCTTCCCTGCGACTGACCCTGCGAATTGCCGTCCCGGCGATTACCCTAAGTTATGTTATTTTCGTAAGTTTTGTTATTGATTATTCTTTCGATTTTCCTATTTTTTTGAGAGTTAATTATTTTCCGATTCTCGGATTTTTCTCGTTTTGAGCTTTGATAATTTTCCGACCGTTATATTTTGCCACGAGTAGTAATTATTGTCCGACCTTTGTATTTCGCCCTGCGTAGCAATTATTTTTTCGACCTTAGTATTTTCCCCCGCGTATTAATTACTTTTCGACTTTTGTATTCTGCCCAGCGTTAACTATTTTTCTATTTCCTTATTCCCCCCCCCCCCGAGTATTGAGTAATTTTCTATTTTCTTATTTTCGAACTTTTCGCCCCGTTATCCCTTATTTGCTATTGTTTATTACCATTGTTATTGCGAACTTTTCTTTTCTTTTTGGTTATTATTGAGATTGTTTATTTTTTGTTATCGACCCCCTTCAACGTACCCGTAACGGCGTTGAAGCGGCAGTATTTGCTTATTATTATTCTGTTGTTATTATTCTCTGAACACGTATTATCATTAAAAGTTATTTTTTCCACGTTTCTACACAAAACTCTGGAGTGTTATTTCCCCCTTTCCCTCGCCCTATATTTCCCCGATTGTCCCGTTTGGAAGCGTCAACGACCAGGAAGCATCATCACAATATATATGCATATATGGGGTATATGCATATCCAAATAAAACTAATCAGATAAAAATAGAGAGCCAGAGAAGGAGAAAGAGCTAACCTAGGGAACTTAATGATTGGGAGTACCGAAGGTCCTCGACCAATATGAAAAAAAGAGACGCAAGTAAAAATAATAAGAAAGAATAAAAAAAAATATAATAAAGAAAAAAAAAGGGGAAAAAAAGAGAAATAATAATAATAATAGTAACATAACGATAATAATAAATATATGTATATAAGAAGTGAACTTTAAATAAATAAAATAAATAAATGAAAAACCAGGGGAGGCAATCATGCCGCACCTGATTGCAAACCCTATCGGTGACGAAAATCATGAATGAAAGGATGAACTTGAAGAGGATGCAACAGACCAACGATGCCAGCGATGGAAGAAAGAGAAAGAGCCCCATGGTGTAGGAAAACATCAACGGAAAGCGAACCACTGATGAAGGGAAAATCCACAACAACATCCTCAACGAACAAACAACGGAGGAGAAAACCAACGATGGACGGACAAGAGACGGAACTCAGACGACACGAAATACCCACGACGGAATACAGCCATAAAATCAACGACGAAGACAGGACGAAAGAAACAGAAGACCCAAAATAAACTGTAGCTGAAAAAAAAAAATGGGAAAATACGGAAAGGGTAACGGGAAGTAGGGATTTTCGCAGGAAATAAAAATAAGGTCAAACACAGTTGTTATATTTGAGTTCCCTGTCAGGGCCTTTATTTTTAAACAATTTCTCCCTCTTCACAAGAAAGAAAAAATCAATAATATAATATATTGTTTTTTATTATGTATTTTTGTTGAGGGTCACTCCTCATTCGGACCAAAGTCTAAATCTGAAACAGATAAAAACAAACTTATATTAATTATCTGCGAAAGAAAAAGGGAATGGGACAATCAAATAATGAGACCATTTACCTACCATATCGCATCCTTCTTCGGGGAGGATGGACGTTGCCGTCCTCATCCTCCGTATCTGCGTATTCTATCGGTGTCTCCGAGCGGGCGCGTCGCCTGGTGTAATAAAATGATGGGTCATCGGGGGATGGCGAGGGACAGGCGACCCACACCGCTTCGTCCTCGTCCTCATCGGACAGCCACCTGGAGATATCTTCCTCTTCTTCCTCATAAAATCGGGTGACCCCCAGGTCTCGCAACATGTCCAGGTAGCTCCCAGCTTCCCGACTGGAATTCGCGGGATGATCCCAATCCTCCTCCGGTTCGTAGGAGCGGTCCGTCGCCGCACGCCAGGCCTCTAGCTGAAAGTAAAAACAAGACAACAAAATGAATAAATAGTTAAACTAATTAAATAACGTAAGAGAAGGAAGAAAATAATAAACAAAAAAAAGAGAAGAAAAGAAAAGCAGTCAAGAAAAAAAATATTGATAAATATGTAAAAGGAGACCGCTTCCAACCAAGCAGCCTCACTGCCACCACGGAGATAATCTCCGCGAGCAGCATCAAACGCAGCGTTGATCTCCTGGTTCGACGACATGATTCCTGCAAGGATGCTGAGGTATCGCTAAGATGTCGGGAAAAAGATTAAACATTTTTCACCAAAAACGCGGTTTAAATACGTGTTACCCCACTCTAACATTTCCGGAAAAACCTACGCAATAACTACTACCCTCCATAGTAGTTCCCTCCTCTCTGAAACGGGAAAATCTTACTGGATAACCGGGAATTAGCACCTTTCCAGAAAACCTCGCCTACACCGGAAAAGAGAGAATAGAAAGATAGGAGAGGGAAAACGTAGACTTTGGGGAACGTATGTAGAATATAGAATCAATTGATAAAAACCGATAAAATTACAGATGAAACCCGGTAATCTACTAGCATGGTGGACAATAATCTACTCATTCTCGCAAATACCCGCCGCTCGAGGATTGATCGGATACGATTGCGCCGGAGTGACTGCACACCTCACGACCGTGTCATTACTGGAGGTAGGGGAATGCAACATTCCCCAACAAGAAGTAAACGTAACGCGCACGTACATCCAACTTATTCAAATCAATGAATACTCATCCATCACAGTAAGGCAATGTAAAGTAGAGATTTATAGAACCGTGCGAAGATGTGGGATGTTCTCACACAGCTTAGATGTACCGAACGGAGAATATGGCTACGTAGACAGCATATCCCGTGATGTATGTCTTGATATGTACCGATACGGTAACATAAAAATAGGAAAGACGGAAATCTCAGGAATTACACCAAATCAGACAATCAGTCGGCCCGTACTTATAACCGGATCATTAAACAATGACGGAAAATGTGAAGGAAGTTCATACTCCGACCCGTATGGAACATGGGATAGTGTGGGAGTGCAAGGAAGTGTTAAAATATCGTTACGAGACTACACCACCCAGGTAAACGTAAATACCGACAAGGTACATTTACGATCCGGAACTAGCTGCGATCTGAGTGAAGGCCGTTGCGTCGATTTCGACGGCGGAGATACCTCTTGGGATCCTATCCCCGAGGATAGTTGTAAAACAGGCAGGTACGGACTCCTATACGAAGGAGTAGCCGAGAGAATCACGGACTTCGACATAGGTAATCTACAAAACGTATACGCTTTAACTGAGGGAGACGTAACGTTCGCACTCACAAGTAAAGGCACTCGTAAAGTATGCGGATTTATATTGACCAAGACTGAGCATCCCAAGTTACTGATCGTCGAAATCGAAAAAGGCAATCCCTTCATTGCAAGGAAACCCGTAGTATTCACGCCAAAGAGCGAGGCGGATAATAATATCCAAATTCACAACAAGGTGGTAGCTTGGCGCGCGCGACGCGTTCGCGAACCTATCTCTGTCCGGGTGCGAGAGTAAAAGGAAGAGACAAGTTTCCGTTGACTACCGGACAATTCCGTTAAGAGGCGAGCCGGTAGATTTAGTTCTCACGCGACTACCGACGAGCGCAAGTCGATACGTAGCCACAAACGTTATCGGGTGAAAAGCTGTGAATATCACTCGCGAACAGTTGTGGAGATTTGCGAAGACTTTTGTACTGTACAGGTACCAAGGTACCACCAAATTGGAGTAAAGTGTACAATATAATAAATCGAGTGTTGTTTGTTACAAAGTTTGCAACGTGGTCTTGCCCCCTTTCTATTCCCGAGCGATCCTAAAATACTTCGCACACGATCATCTCGTGTTAAAACTGAAAACAGTTAACTTTCTCGTGTACCCGTTGCGAAAGCGGGTACACGTAGAAATCACCAACCGGGATATTTTTACATACATGAACTCTAAATTCGTATTTGTCGAAAAACATATTCGAACCCAAATTAAGGACATGTATCGCGATATACTGATGCAACGATGCAATTTGGAACGGCAAATAATTCAAACGACCTTGACGATTGCTCGAATTTCACCCGACGAGTTTGCATTTGACTTAATGAAAGGTCCTGGTTATATGGCATTAATAGCTGGGGAAGTAGCCCATATCGCGCAATGTATCCCAGTTGAGGTAAAAATTATGGAAACAAGGGAATGTTATAACGAACTACCGGTGATAATAGGAAACATGTCTTTCCATTTAGCTCCTCGCACACATGTACTGCTCAAACCCGGTACAGAGGTTTCATGTCATCAACTATTGGCCCCCACTTATTTATTGGACGAAGAATGGTATTCCTTTGGACCCTCTGCCGTACCCGTAGTAGCCCCGACAATACTTAAACCCCTTACGCAACCTACCTGGCGTTACGTAAGTCCACACTCCCTCGCCGCGAGCGGGATATATACACAAAAGGAGTTGGATGAACTTCGAGATCATTTAGTGTTCCCTGCAGAACGACCTGCTATATTAAATTCGCTAGCACGAGGAATTACCGAACAATCGACTGTACCTCAAGGGGGCTCGATATCTAATCTCCTCGACGAACAAGCATTGCACAAAATAGCAGAATCCGCCTGGGCTAAAACTTGGGGATATCTGATGGGATTCGGAAATATCAGTGCAGGAGTAATTGGAATACTAATTATTTTTAGAGGCATCAAACTCATAATAGACACAGTGATCCATGGATATGCTTTGCATACTGTATACGGATGGTCCCTATATTTACTAGGAGCAATTTGGGACTCTGTCACAAATCTCCTTCTGCATTTCAGTAAAAAACCACCCGGAGCAGGAAACAGGGGTAAGAAAGAATCAGCAGAAGATAATAGAGACGAGGCAGCAGAGCCTCTAAATCCACCCACTAATGTAGTAGTTTCAGCCCCACCGGAAATCCGAGAAAGATTCCCTTTTGAACCAACGAAATTCGATTTTGATCCCCGGATACGTGATTTCCAAGCAATTATGAGACAAACCGGATCAAGTTTTTGTACTCTCCCTCACCCAAGGAAGAAGGAAGAAACGGTCCCTATGCGTGTACATACACGTCCAGACGCGGGATACCTCGGAGAATCTATAGAAACGACTAAGCAAACAAATACCTTATACGATACCCCGCCTAAACCCCGACCCGTATCAATGACCAACCTTGCGACTACCCGTTTGGAAACCATAAATGAAAACTCTGTTACTAGCACTCTGTACGCTGACCTTCGGTCAGATAGCGAGGAAACCGTCGATACCACAAACTCTAGAAATAAACAACCATATTTCTTGCTCAGAAAACATCCCAAGTTGGATGATAAAAAATAAAAGGGAGAAGGGGAGCGAAAGAGTATAAACCGAAAAAACCAACTATTAATATTAAAATAATAATAATAATAATAATTATAAAGGAAAAAGATAATAATAAAAAGGAAAAAAAACAAATATATATATATATATATATATATATATATATATATTGTGATGATGCTTCCTGGTCTTTGACGCTTCCAAACGGGACAATCGGGGAAATATAGGGCGAGGGAAAGGGGGAAATAATACTCCAGTATTTTGTGTAGCAACGTGGAAAAATGACTTTTAATAATAATACCTGTTCGGTGACTGGTAACTAACAAAATAATAAACAGTCTTAACAATAATCCAACAGAAAAGAGGAATTCGCAATAACAATAATAATAATCGGTTCACAAAGAATAAGCGAAGGGCAAAGAATTCAGAAATAATAAGAAAGAAAACCGGGAATAATCACAACGCAAGAAAAAATAAGAAAATAGGAAATTACTCAATACTCGGGGGGGGGGGGGGGGGGGGGGAATAAGAAAATAGAAAAATAGTTAACGCTGGGCAGAATACAAAAGTCGAAAAGTAATTAATACGCGGGGAAAATACTAAGGTCGAAAGAATAATTGCTACGCAGAGCGAAATACAAAGGTCGGACAATAATTAATACTCAAAAAGAAAAAGAAAATCGAAAAAATAATCAATAACAGAACTTACGACAATATTATGGCTTACGGTAATCGCCGGGACGGCAATTCGCAGGGTCAATCGCAGGGAAGGGGAGGGGAGGAGGGGCTGGCCGGTGGATATTCTACACAATGCTGGTCTGGCGTTAACAACTCAGAAAAAAATCTCAAAGCTCGGGGAACAATCACTGATTTTTGGGCGCCAGCTACTGTATCGGTGTAGCACCGCGGCGCTCGATTTAGTTAATCGAGTGCAAAAAAAAAAAAAACAAGAAAAAGAACAAAATCTATTACCTTTTTACGTCACTCGGCTAGCGGGAACGGGGGAGGGAGGGGAATGAGACTTCTCAGGCCGCAGGCACTGTCCAGGGCTTCTTGACAATATTACCTCGGCACAAAAAAAAAGATACAGCAAAATTTCAATAATCACAAAAAAATAGATACTATGAACGATTTTATAGTCTCGGGGAGAACGGGGGAGAAATACGCTAACGGTCGCGCGCTGTAAATCTCCGCGATCGCCACCACTCACGCGAACGAAGAATATAGAAAAAATGCCGGCGCACGTGGCAGCCGGTGATCGACGGTCGAAATTAATACAATCAAAAATCCTTAAAATTACCAGGGGGGTGACGGGCAAATTTTCAGGGGAATGTGGGAAATGGGACAGTCAATCAGGTCGCAATGGGGGAAGGGAAACTCAAAATGTACTCACTCAACCGGTCGCTTACGCTTCGTATCGCTTACAACAATCCGTGCGATCACGCTCTCACTTAAGTCCGTTCGATATTCCTTATTCGTTCCAGTTCGATATAATTCCCCAATATTTGGCCCAATTCGTGTCCGTGGGCGTACAGTTCTCGTCGAAGTAAAGGCGATAACTCTCCACAAAGGAGTCGGGGATAACGTGGCTTGCCGGGTCGATATAAATTTAAAAAAAAAACTTTGCTCGGATATTCGCTCGTCTGTCATACACTCGCTCTCTTACACGCCGTGGCTCGAAGTGAAGAAAACCATGCCGTTTCCGACTTCTTCTCCGACCTCAGGGTCGGTCTTGCAATTTGCGATTCTTCTGCGAAAATCGATTGGTCAGTCTCGGGACTAGCTTGGCGGTGGGCGTCGTAATTCGCTGCGGCTGATTGCGAATATTCGTCGCGACGGAAGGCCTGTCGCGACGCTCGGCGCGCGCATCCTCGGCATCGATTGGCTTATCGATCGCCGAATATTCTCCACGCCGGGAGGTGCTGGTTCCTCGCGGCGCTCGGACGAAGTGTCGCACTGACAGCTCGGGTGGAATTTTACGGTGTTTACCCGCACGACACAGCTCGTCGGTTTACACTCGTTATTTCGAGCCGAGAGTGTGTCGTCGGGTTCCGGGCGGTCCATGACGGGTCAGACGAGTGGAATTTTCGGTGCTGTGGCCTCCAAGGGACGGACGTCGGTGTGGGAGCAGAGCATCAGTTTGTCGGATTTTTTTGGAGGTTAGTGCCGGACTGCCGTACCAGGCTTTAATTCCCGGTCGGTTGGCAATTTTTGTAGGCTCGGTCGGGGCCTGGCGAGGTCAATCTGGTCGAGGGTGGAGTCTTCGATGATCTGCGATGGCTGTGATGGTCTTCGGGGTGCTGCGGTGAGTCTTCGTGGGTCTTCGGGGAGGCTGCGACGAGTCTTCAGGGGGTTGCGAAGGCTTCGTTGAGTGAGCCGAGGGACTGACAGGGTGGCAGGGACTGAGGGTAAGTCGAGGGGGAGGGTTAACAATATTTCAAGTCGTTGCTTAAATAGTAGATCCTAATTCTAGTTTATTTTCCTAGGTGAGTGGTGGGACGTCGAGCCACGTTGGGGGAAATTTGTGACGCACCACGTCACAATATATATATATATATATATATATATATATATATATATATATATATATATATATATATATATAAAAAAATGAACGAAATATAATTTTTTTTATATACACATATGCATAAAAATGAATAAACTCCACGATAAAATACATATGAGGAAAATCACAAGTTGCATGAACAAAATATACACATATCTTATTCTGACCAAATCACCTACTAATGATTTCATTAAAATTTGAAGGATAAAACATCTACAACATGTCGAGATGCAAATGTGGGCGTGAAATCGCTCCATTAATCCAAACTAGATCGGAACAAGGAACACCCATACCGGAGAGTCTGAGGATCCAAATCAACGTAGAGAAACCAGGAAATATAGTTCCTGGGACCGAGAAGTTATATTGCTACTGGAAAATATCCTTTTATCTCGACCTTGCTAAAAACAGCATTCACCTCTATGTACCACCGGAGTGGCGATTAATCGAAAAACATCGTCTCTCGGAATGGATTTGTCAACTACGCGATAATCCATTCGAGGATATTGTTCTTGGACAGACTTCGTACGAATGGGTCAATGACGTCTCGATGCGAAAAGGACAAAATTACTTCATGGTCCCGATCTCCGGCTTCCGAGGATGGCCGAAAATAGACGAACCTGTACCCCACTGGGACGCCCCGAGAGAAATACAAGTGAGCGGAAGATAATGCCAATCGCTACCAATCGCCGATTTGTCTCCACCTTCCTTGGTATGGAACGATTAATATGTTATTGGAGAACAAAGATTCAAACTCCATCGGGAGAAGAACGTTACATCTAGGTGCCCCCAGAATGGAGACGTCTCCCCCAGAAGCTAAGAGCCAACTGGAAGCGACGTCTAGGAGCAAAACCGGACCAAGAGATCCAATTGGGAGGAGTAACATATGTATGGTATCAAAACACACTGACCCCCATTGGACAAAAACCAGAGTTAATCGAGTATCTTGGCCATGGAAAGTATCGTAATGCAAAGATTGACGACCCCGAGGACAACGAAGATGGACCTTGCGAGGCTATGGATCTTTGTACGAAATTTACCCAAGAAGACTTGGAAGTTGCTTCCTATACGCTCCAACAACTCATGGATACATTTCCAAGCGATTTGTCAGAAGGGTTTCCAATTCAAACATACGAAGATGTTATGGCAACATTAAATGCATTGGAACCTCCGAAAAAGTTATACCGAAAAGAAACAGCGGTATAAGGACCACCTGGTAACGGTATGAAAAAAAAACAACACAAAAAAAAACGCGACAACTATGTGAGTCTCCTTATAATACAAAAATATATATATACAACAATGATAGCGAGAGAAAAGAAATAGAAAAAGAAATCCGGATATGCATGTCTACATTTATCCGGGAGTATATATATATATACCCACATTGTATACATATATATATCGACAAATTCGTTCCACCTCCATTTGGAAGGGATGTTTTAATTAATATGCATAATTATATGTACAGCGATAATACTTTTTTCCTTCCTCAATCCGTAGATGGTGCAGTACCAACTTGCTATCGAAGTCCATCGGCCAATTAACACCCCCATCGGGATCCATCCTGCCCGACTATACGTGCGTCTTGTCCCTGGACTGTTCGTCCCACCAGAATGGATAGGAGTCCCGGAAGGAATACTCCGGGAATGGTTTACCTTAATACCACGACAAGGACAGACCGTCGAATTAGGTGGAACGATCTATCGACTCGTGCAAAACATCTTATTACCTAAGGGTCAAGACTTCAGCACCGTAGTTACCATAGACGACGTCGACGCTGATTATGAAGTCTGGGTCTAAAATAATCAATTGGGTCTAAAATAATCAACCAAAGAAAAAGAAGACGAAGAAAAAGAAGAAAGAAGAAAGAAAAAGAAGTCGAAGAAGAAGAAGGAAAAGGAAGAAAGACCAAAGAAAAAGAAGAAAGAAGAAAGAAAAAGAAGATGAAGAAGAAGAAGTAGGAGAAGAAGGAGAAGAAGAAGAAGAAGACAACACATTTACCTCACCATTGAGAATCGACTCGTCACTCATCTCAACCACAACCTGTGTGTATGTCATTAACATATAGCCAAATGCCAAAGGATAACGACTTACCGCTTCTATTAAGGACAAAATCGAATGATAATAATTATTTTAAGCGTAAACTTATCATGACACGGGTAAAAATAATTAAAATACCCGGGGAAGCGTAATGCCAGTAGAGATAAAATCTTATTATTCACGAAAGCCTTGCTAACCTTATTACCAAACAATATAAAGAGTAAAATCATTATATGAGCTTTGTTATACTTACTTTAGTTTAGTTAAAATTCTTGCCAGGGAAAATTTTTTTATATAGAGAGGGAAAATGATAATCCTAACCAATGACAGTAAAATTAATACTCATATACATACTTACCAGGAAGAATGAACATATTTCGTATCCAGAACCTTGTACAATCACTGAGTTTCACTGACACAAACACATAGTCAATATTCATGAATCAGATTGTCGGCGAGTAAAGGTGAATTCAAGTTAGAACGATCGTTAGGCTTCTCCTAACTATCGTCTTAAGGGGGAGGTGTTACGTCCCGCCGTAACTTTAATTTCGACAAATATTTCTTTCCTCCCACTTCACGGGGATTTTATAATAAGAATAAGAGTGATATTTTGCTGTGAGCACTGGCCGATATTCCAGGGAAAAATAACTATGTTGGAATAATCAACCAATATAATTAACGTAAAAACCCAACTAATTGGGGTACCTCGTTAGAAACAGTTATGGATCAAATCCATGACAAGGGGAACTGCGGACAGAGGCGATAAACTGCTTTCGACACGCACCCCATCGGCGGTAAAACAGTGGTCATTCCATTACAGAAACTGAATAATGGATCGAGTTATCGACTACCACCTCTAGATCTTGCGATCCGGACAGTTACCACGGCGCAAGGTAGTCCTGCGTTTAAGGTAAATGCCGCTAGATGGTCCGCTATAAAAATGGGGCAGATAGGTTACCCCGCGCGCAAGAGGTATCCCTAGCATACCAACAATTCGGGCCTAAGCCGTACGGGCGTGGCCCTACGCAACTCCCCGACGATATGAATCATGCTATTAAGCAAAAGATCATTCTTTCCTTGAAGGGTAACTAATTTCAATTACAGGTTTTATTCCAAATTCACCTCAATCCGTCGATTTGTGTAAATATCTGTTGAACATTCTAATTAATTCCGCAAATGTGCAAATTATAGACAAGGTTCTCGGATCGAGCCGTATCCTCACTACGACACGAGGAAATATTGAAGGAGAGGTATCTCGAAGAATTACTAAATATCTTAAATAATAGCATGCTAAATAACTTGTCATTTTACACGTGAATATAACTCTCCGAGGCACCTCTCATAAACGGTTATAAAGCGAAGCGAAGATTTGACCAGAATTACGTCATCCTGTAGAATGTAGCTGTATCAGATATGCCACGGAATGATTACGGCGGCATAAACCCGTCAAAGAACTGCGTTACACCTTACCAACTGGGTAAAAATTATCAATATCTCCAAATACTAGAGGATATTGTACATCTCAGGAAATAATAATATTGCCAAAATTTATAATACTCAGGGCATAATTAATTAAGTAAAAATAAGAATATGAGCAGATAGAGTACCCGAAGCGCAGGCACAACCGATTCCGACCGCATTAGCATAGCCTCAAGGGCAATAGGGGAAGCTTCCGCTTCTCGGAAACCCCCACGGAAGATTCACAGACAATATCCATGCTGGATCATATCGAGAATATACCTTTAGGATGACGCTGTCTCCATGCAAGTACAACGACCGAACGAATGTTCTAGAAAAACGGATACAGTGAAGTATCATATAATATCTACCTGGGAGTTGTGAGAGGGAGACAGCCTGATCCCAAGAGGAACAAAGTGCAATTCGGTTGAGGAAAGATTCGAGAGGACTTTATAACCCCCTTTAACTTGGCAACATATTTTACAACATTGTGTTTAATATTTATAATTTGGAAACTTCGAACTTATAGTCAATTTTGCGATAGATTTCACTCCCGAATCTTTCCGACAGATCTTAAAGTAAACTAGTAATAAAAATAATTAGCAGACCAAAAACTTTAATGAGTAAAGTTAAAATTAAGATAATTGTACGAAGGAATCCGCCAGGGATTCCTGTTTGAGTGGTTAGGCTAGTCGAAAAGGTTATTTTAAATATGCAATGAAATACATAGCAGTGACTAGTAAAAATTAAGTTAACGATCGACCAAAGATATCAATATTTATCAAAAGACCAAAGAACATATAAGAAAATGTTTTCTTAAATCGAAAGGAACAAAATAGCAATACGCTACTGAATTAGGGGAAATGGACAAACGTACAGAAGGTGAGGAAAGGGTTGACTTTCAGCCCCCCGCCACGCATATCCGGTATATAAGGAGCCGCGAAGACAGGCACCGGGCGGTGTGCTTCTTTCGGTCGTCTCTTTGGTACCCGCGTTACTCGCTGGTCATTTGTCTTCTTTTAAAATCATTTTGTTGTACCCCGAATTATTTTGATCTATAAAAATTAAAGAAGCATTAAATAAAAATTAAAGAATACATTGGGAAATACTTACTGGCAAATCCACCGCGTCGCGAAGCCGACACGTGTAGGAATTTGCCGAGTAAGTATCGAATGATGCCCGGGTAGTGCACCCGGCAACGACAAATCGCCGAGTAAGAATCAGGCGATACTCAGTTCTATATGCCCAAATATGGGCAGGTAATAAAATTGCAGACGCATCAATTCGCACGTCGCGGATCGCGACCGAGAAATAGGCAGTCTGAACTCGACTAGAGAACAGAGAGGTTGGTCTCAGAGTTAGGCTCATGGTCAAAGAAATCGACGACTGTATTAAGAAATATCCACAAAGATCAAATTAATTATCTTTCTTTGAATAAACTTGTTACCTAGTTTGTATAAACAAACTTGAGTTCTACTCTTAATTTGGCAACGATCCCAAATACCTTTTTAAATTATATTTGTTGACCTCGCGTACAACAAAATTGGTGGCAGCGGTGGGATACGCCAAAAGTCTTGTACACAAACATAACAAGCAATCAACGACGGCAAGTGCCGAAAAAGCCAGTGCAAACGTCAGCATCGACACGCACAGAAAAATATTATTCACCAACACCGGTGACATCGAGTCTCGACAACACAGACGTTGCAAGGAGACACCGACGCAAGTTCAACACGCAGACGTTGAATTGCGAGTAGCCGAGCCCGACACACAGACGTCGAGGCCACGAAGGAAGCAGAGACAACCGTCATCCCGAGGATCGACGAGGAGAGACCAACCCAGGAGTCCCGAGGACTACCGGAAGGATCAGCAGCATCCAAGAAGGACGACAGCAGCTCGTCAACGTACAATCCCGAACGGGAGGAAGACGAAAAATCCGCGATGTGGAAAATTCTACTCCTGTAAGTGGCAGTCACAATTTTAGTTGCGAAAATCAAAGCCAGTTAGGAATATATGTCCGGCGACGATCGAGCGAGATCTTTAAAATTACCGGGAACAAGAGTACTGTCAAGGTCGCTAGATTCCTTTCTAAACAATTTTCTAAATTTTGAAACCGTAGAGCCGGAAGAAAATATCCATCCGAAAAAGCGCGCAAAATCATCCGGGTTAGAGTCAGAGTCACCCGACACCTCGCGCGAAACCGAACACGAGTATTACGATACTATAGAGACCGAAAGGAATTACGAAATAAATTTAATAGATTTTTCTCTGCTCGATAACACCGTGTTGGAACCTCCCGAAATGCCGGACGCCGTAGTACACATGACGTTGAAGGAGGCTAGAACCTTGATTCCGCGTTTCGACGGGTCAAAACCCGAGGAGGTAGACGACATAATAAATGCTTACGAATACGCCGACGAACAGGTCGCCGCGACAGATAAACCCGACTTATTAAAAGCCGTATTAAAAACAAAAATAGTAGGAAAAGCCGCGAAAGATATAAAATACAAACAAATAAATACTTTCAAAAAGTTCCGGGAAGAAATGACCGCACTGTACGGGACGCAACGGACAGTCGCCGCGTTACAAGTAGAATTCAATACAAGCAAACAGAAACCGAACGAGACAGTATTAGCTTTCGGACAGAGACTTGAAAAAATTATGATGGAACTAATAGACGCGAGTACGATAAACGAGGACACGGACGTTCAGAAAAAAACGATCGAGGGATACATCCGTCAAATGGGCCTCAATAACTTCGAGAGGGGGCTCAGACGCGAGTACCAGCTGATCGTCAAGGCACGCGGTTTTGCGGACCTCCAGTCGGCCATGGAGGGGGCCATGGAGGAAGAAAAAACGGTACAGGGCAACGACTCCATAAATAAACAAACACATGGAGACAAAACCGCTCAGAAATGCCATAATTGCGGGAAGCCCGGGCACTTCGCCAGGGAGTGCAGGGGCCCGACGGGACGGTCCAGTCTACCCGGACCTGGGGGACGCCGGTCCCTAAATACCGTGGAAATAGTCTGCAACTACTGCAAAAAGAAAGGGCACGTCTATAACGAGTGCCGAGGACGCTTGCGCGACGAAGCCGCAGGTAATCAGAGTCAGGGAAATAACGGAAATAATAACTCTCGCGGACGTGGAAATTATCGAGGTCGAGGAAATTACCGCGGACGAGGAAACTACCAGGGGCGAAACAATTATCAGGGTCAAAATAATTGGCAAGGCCAAAATAATTGGCAAGGCCAAAATAATAACCAGGGACAAAACGGTCAAGGACAAAACGGACAGGGAACCTCCAATCAGGGAAACAACCCTGCACCGGATACAGAGAAGAAGACCCTGGGGATGCTGCGCCTGAACACCCTGACAGCATGGAAGAGAGAGACAAAACCTCGAGAGACAATTCGCTTATACACCGTAGATACGCCGACGACAAGCGAAACAGCGAGCGATTTCCACATCGAATCGCCGGTAGCAGCCATTGGCATCCTCACCCTCAAGGCCGACACAGGAGCTCAATGCAGCATCCTAAAGGAGTCCGCGCTGACATCCGACACCCCAATCGAGGAAGCCGCCGTCGACCTAGCGGGTGTAGCGGGCAAAATAATAAAACCCCTATGCCGCGCTCAGGTGACACTGGACACCCCGACAGTCGCGATACGACATTGGTTCTACGTCGTAGGCAACGACGTGCCGCTTAACGTCGACGGACTGCTCGGTATGGAATTTATTAAAAAACACAAGGCCGACATATTAGGAGGAGAAATATTAAAATTATACGGACACTGTATGCCGCTAATCGACGGGGCTACCACTATAAAACTACCACCTCGAAGCGAAAATCTATTGCATGCAAAAACGAGCAGCAAATTCGTCGGACTCGTCCAAAAAATCGAAATCGGCAAAGGTATAATCCTAGGATCATGCGTCACACCGCCGAAGGGAAACAGCTGCGTCGTGAGCATCGTAAACACGACGGAAACAGAAGCACGGGTGCAGCGACCGACCGTCACGCTCGAACCGCTGACGCTGACCGAGCTATCAGGCGAAGGTGACACCAAGGCGCTCCAGATAAGTACAATCGGAACGGCAAGCGGAGCGAGCCGTCTAGAAAAAATACGAGAAGAATTACGGACTGCTCACCTGAACGAGGAAGAGCGCAAATCGCTCGTAGAAATATGTGAAAATTACGAGGATTATTCACCTGGAGGGCGACAAACTCCAATGTACGGACAAAGCTGAGCACACCATACCGCTCCAGGAAGGGACTCGACCGATCAAGGTCAACCCGTATCGATTACCCGAAGCTCACAAAAAAGAGGTCCAGAAACAAACCCAGGAAATGTTCAACGACGGAATAATTCAACCGAGTAGAAGCCAATGGAACGCGCCGCTATTAGTCGTAGCGAAGAAACCCGACGCCACAGGAAAAGCGCGTATGAGAGTCGTCGTAGACTTCCGAAAACTAAACGAAGCTACGATCGGAGACTAATACCCACTGCCCAATATCACTGAAATATTGGACCAGCTGGGAAAGGCACAATATTTTACCACGCTCGATCTCGCCTCGGGATTCCACCAAATCCCGATGGCGGAGAGCGACAAAGAAAAAACAGCATTCTCAACACCACAAGGGCACTTCGAGTACACTCGCATGCCCTTCGGCTTAAAAAACGCACCGCCGACTTTTCAGAGACTAATGAATTCCGTATTGTCCGGGCTGCAAGGGGTAAAATGCTATGTATATTTGGACGACATCGTAATCTATGGAACGACGCTCACAGAACACAATAAACGACTAACAGAAATTTTCCAACGACTCCGAGAAGCCAAATTGTCGATCCAGCCGAGAAAATGCCATTTCCTGAAAAAAGAAACCCAGTACCTCGGACACGTCATATCTGAAAAGGGAGTAAAACCAGATCCTGAAAAAATCATCGCTGTAAAAAATTTTCCTACGCCAAAAAACGTTAAGGGCGTACAATCCTTCCTAGGGCTAGCAGGATATTATCGGAAATTTATTAAAGATTTCGCGAAGACTGCCAAACCTCTCTCCGAGCTAACCAAAAAAGAGGTAAAATTCGAATGGACTCCGAGGCAAGACGAGGCTTTCGAAAAATTAAAAACAACGCTGACGACGGCACTGATCCTACAGTACCCGGACTTCGAGAAACAGTTCGTGGTAACGACCGACGCATCAGATAAGGCGATAGGAGCTATCCTATCGCAGGGCGAGGTAGGTCAAGACCTACCCGTGTGCTACGCGAGCCGCACGCTCAATAAAGCCGAGCAAAATTACTCCACAACAGAAAAAGAATTGCTCGCTATCGTGTGGGCAACGACGCAATTTCGGCCATATATATATGGAACGCGATTCAAGGTGGTTACCGATTACAAACCCCTCACGTGGTTATTCGGAGAAAAGATCCAGGATCCCGCCTCATGCGTTGGAAAATTAAATTATCCGAGCACGACATCGAAATACACTATAAAGCTGGAAAAATTAACACGAACGCCGATGCCCTGAGCAGAATATACGCCACCACGCGAGCGCAAGCGAGAGAACAAACCAGAGACAGCGACGCGGCGGGTACGAACGACCGCACAAAGAGGACAGCCGAGAAGAGAGAGAGCGCAACAGCGAGCAACGAGGAGACAGATACTACGGCAAGCCCGCGAGCGAGAGCGGCAACGCGCGACGAAGACAGCGATACCCACGTCGACTGCGAGGCAGCGAGTACGGACAGCCGCACAAAGCGGACGAGCCAAGAGCAGGACGCGGAGCACGGGGAGGCAAGCCGCCAGCAGCTAGAGTATAGCGGCGACGCGCAACCCAATGCTTCCGACGAGGATAGCCGCAGCATAGGCGGAACCTGTCCCGACGAGGCCGAGCGCGAAAAAATAATACGCGCACTGAGAAAAAAGGCTATGGTATTTACAACGAAATCGTTTTGTAAATTGTTTTATAGTAGGGGAAACCATATTTTTGGTGCAGATTAGCATTAGTATTGTTGAAAGAACTATATTTACGAAATAACATTAAACATATGATTTGCATAGTGTTCGTGAAAATACACCATATGGAAGGCTACTATAATTATTTTCAAAACTTCAACAAAAAATGTATGATACATATAACAATTTCATTAAGTGAATAACATAATATAACTTAGTGCTATATGTAATTATTTTTGATCCTTGAAAACATACTCAATCGCATTTGATGTTTCTACTTTTTCAATGGCTGCTCTTGACTTTGTCTTGGTGAAGCTCACTACACGTATGCGAAATGCGGCTCCGAGAAGAACAAATTTAGTTGATGAAATATGGCACTTTTTTAGTAGGGATTACGTTATAGTCATTTAGACCCTTTCTAAGTTTTGAATTGTCCACTATAAAGTATTGTTGTCCCTTGGTGGAAATACAATGTATATTTGTACGCACCATACGTTTTGTCAATGCATTATTACTTCGAAGTGCGAACAAGGTATATTTAACATAAGCGTCGCGTAGTGTACAGTGTACTAGCCAGTGTGACAGCGTTGTGTGCCGGTGTATAATAATCGTGACAAACTTATTGTTACCTTTAATATAAATTTTATTACATGCATACATCATCATATTCTATCTAAAATCTCAAGCATAATCAAAATATTCAACTATTGATGTCGTGACTGTAAATTGTTCGTATGTGACGCCCACGGTGTTCACTCCGATTGTAACGATATAAATGGTAACTATTGGCATTCCCAGTAATACCGTATAGATACGGTGCACCGTTATAAACTTGTGTTGAGAATGCAGACAATATTCTGCCGGAAGGTAACCTCAACAGAACGATTAGTAGACAGTACTATAAAAATATTTCATACAGATTAACTATTCAAAAATGTCATCTTTCGGCGTGCCTCTCTTTCTGTCTCGTCTGTTTGAGTCCCGCGCGCTCTCTCTCGTACCGGCCGATTCTTGACGAAAAGTGAACGATATGCTCCCCACTCTTTGGGTCGCGAGCCGAAAGCTACGACACGTTGGGCCGGCAGAGGCAGTCTCATTTACATCTCGAGGTGGGAGATCGGTGGTGCCAAGTGATATTTCGGTGGTGTGAATCAACGCGTGCTAATATCGACATATCGAAAATGTCGGGTGCTACACAGGACGATGGGCTTTTATCAGTGCCTGAGAAATTGAGAGAATGGAATCTCTCTCAGTACATCGCAGTATTTCAAGGTAAGAAATAGTACATTACGATACAAGCGTGAAAAACCTTTTTCTGACGAGTATGAGGTTGCAGTACGAGCCAAGGGCGAATGTTGCAATCACACGAGTTAAGAAAACGTTCTTCACACGCGTATCATACAAAATTTTATTGTAAACGCTGTAAAAATGGGGGTTATACGAATGCGAAGCGTGCGCAAAACCGCAATTTTTCCACCGACATCAATTATTCAGCGTCAAAAAGTTGTCATCCCCTTCGCGATACGAAAAAAATGCTCATCGCAAATAGTTGGTTATTATATGGTTTTTGCCAATTGTTTTTAATGTTATTGATAATATCTTATTCTTACAAATCCTACTGTCGATATAAAACGAAGCTGCAATAGGCAATCAATTTAGGACAAACTAAATTAAAAAGCACATTCCGCGTTTGGTTTGTAAAATATTCAGAAAAAATAATTTGTCGGTGACGAAAACACACGATGCTTGGAGGTATCTAAATATTCATGTATGGTAAAAATGACTATAGATAGCAGTAAATTTTCGATACTGTACAGTACAAGTAAACAGACTTCTGTTTCTTTGTTTCGCCAAGCATGACGACTTTGTAACAGTTCGACGAGAAGTCCCCGTCTGTTTACTACCAGTGACCTCTTTTACCATACGTATTGTTACTTATACTGTCCATATAGCAAGTGGAAACAAAAGTTTAATTATTCATACTATACGTAGTTATAGAGTTATGCCTTTCGACCAATACGAAATACAATTTATAATTGTCATGGCATTACGCTTGTTCGTGGTTATACCGGGACGTCCCACTCTATGGCTACATCAGCTTCATTTTATATCGATAGTTATTTCGAGACAGTTCTATTGTGCCGCGACGCGATGGAAGTCGACTGAAACGTTCGTCGATGCGTGTGAAATTTACCCGCGCGAATATTTGGAGCTGTGGGATTGATCAAATGAGATTACTACTTTCAACTTGTCGTATGTGAATATGTAAAGGTATGCGAGATGATAATTTGGTTTTTTATGCATCAAGAAATAAAACGGCCGTAATTTTCTATTACAAGATTTGTATGGTAAAATAATGTAATATTGTATTGTACTAATATAATCAGACGTTTATTCCTTCGTTTCACCGGGCATGCTTACTATGATTGACCTTTTGGACCATGTGTATTGTTGGTCGTACTACCCGTAAATTAAGCAGAATCAATAGTATGATTATTTATTCTACACGTGAAAGTAGAGTTATCATTTTCGAAAAGTGCAAAATACGATTTATAAGTCACATACTGCAAAATTATAATACTCTTAGCACAATTCGATGAATTCGATTACATGGTTTTTATAATTGTGGGTGTTTTACAGCCCAAGCGATAGATGATAAAAAATTCATCGTTATCACTACTGAGGACGTGAAGGAATTGATTCCAATCCTTGGGCATCGAATAGATTTCATTTCCAATCGATTGGCGTATTTGAAGTCGCAAGGTTTGCCAGATCCGGTAAGCAACACGATATTTTCAATCAGCATAATATTTTCTTATATGATATTCGAATTTTCATGATTTTTATTTTGTTTTTAGGACGAGCTGTTTGCCAATCTCGATGACACCGTTAGCCTTGTTTCGGACAGTACGTCTACTTCGACCAGTACGACTTTATCGGAAGCAGTTGCAGAAGTACCGAGGCCGGGGCCGGAGCAAATTATAGGAGAGGTTTGTTAATTTCCTACAGACTAAATAATCCCTGACTTTTTCCCGATATTTCCTTAACGTTCCTAAAAATTTCCTTCGCAACACTTTCAGAATTATTCACGAACGTACATGGATCATTTTCTCAAAATACGATTTCCGAAAGTTAAACAAAAAAAAGTTACATTCAAATAGAAAATTCGAAGATACTACCATTCTCGTTAACAAAGCTTTCTGCATGACAAAGTAAAAATACTCTTTAATCGTGATAAATTCGATAAAACTACATTAAAAACAAATGTAAATAAAACTTATTTAAAATAGTCTTTATCGAATTTCATGATTTAAATTACAAATATTTCCCTGCCTTTTGTCAAACGTTTTATATACGGTGAATTTTTTTACATTTTCTCTAACATTGGCCACTCTATTTAATTGCATTCAATATTTTTTTTCGTGTGATTTTCCGATGAAATCTCATTTCTTTAAGATTTTTAAAAACCCCCACTTATCCAAGATAAAAGATTATTTATATTTTAAAAGGTAAATAATTTGTTATCTAAAGAGATACTTCAGTATCCTTTATAATCATCGGTATTACGGTTTGTTTCAAATAGCAACTGAAGCGTTTGTTGCAAAAATCTCCTAAGGGCCAAGCATTGCTGAGATGTATCCGATTAACTTCGCATGACCGCAAGAAATTATGCGATATCATCATCGATCATGTAATGATTACAACGGAAAAGTGAGTTATCATAAAGAGCATCGTTTCTCCGGATAATATGACAATAGTAATTTATTACACTCGGTGCGAAAATTGCAGTTTTACGCACGCTTTGCGTGCACAAAAACCCCATTTCCATACCTTGTGAAGTAAAATTTGGTACGATGCTCGTGCGAAAAACTTTTTCTGAACTCGTATGATTTCAGCACTCGCCTTCGGGTCGTGTCGCAAACTCACACACGTCAGAAAAAGTTTTATCGCACTAGTAACGTAAATTACTATTACGATACTAGTGCGATAAAGTTTTTTCTGACGAGTGTGACTTTGCAGCATTCGCCTTCGGCTCGTGCTGCAATCACACGGGTTCAGAAAACAATTCTCGCACGAGTATCGTACCAAATTTTAGTTCATAAGGTGTGAAAATGAGGGTTTTGTCCACGCGAGCGTGCGTACAACTGTCATTTTTGCACCGAATATAATAAAAATATAAATAATTAACCTTTGAATAATGCAGGGCCAAAAGGACAGATTTTGAGTTTTGGACACAAGAAATAACGACGGTCTTCCGCTTCGAACAGCCAGACATATATTTCGTTCCATACCAACCGGGTCCGAAAAGACATGTGGCGTCTGGCAAGCTATGGGATAAATATTGCAACATAAGAAGATACATTAAAGGGAAACTGGCTGGCAGTACTTCGGCGAGCAACGCACAGCAGGTCCCAGTACCTGATGAAGTTCATAATGCGCTGCTGAAGTTACGGGCTATATCTCCGCAGGACGAAGATCTGAAGCGTTTATGGCGTCTAACGGCACAGCATCGCATAATGGATGGCTCCATTACGGATTACTATGACAAGTATCCGATTCTATGTTCGTCAATCGGAAGCTGCTTGGTATAAAAAATAATTTCTGCCTGTCAATCATTATTATCGTGTCGAAAAGTGTACCTACTATCCCTAAATAATTTTTCGTTCATAGCTTGAAATTGATTTTGAAGAAGCACGCTTAGCGAGACCCACGATTTTAATCGAGTCGTGGTCTGCCATTGCGACGAAGATTATCAACTTCGTGAGATCTCGAAAAATTTGTGAGGATCTATTCCAAGAACAAGCATCAGCAGAAACTTTGGGTTTCCTGGTGCTCCCGTATTTGTTCCGAACCACTCGAATAACGACAAAACGTGGTACAAATTGGCGACCGTCACAGCCCGAAGTTGCGAAGGCGTTCGTTCTTCAAATCCCGGTGAGCATAAAAAATTTAACTTAGAGAGTAAATAATGATCTGCTTTTTCTAGTTCTGTTGGTACTTATTGATTTATTTTTAATTGTTTATAATAGACTGCAGCAGATTTTGAGCGTTGCATTACTGACCGACAGACTACGCTCGCGAAATACGGCTTGACTCTTCAACCGTTTATCCTCACGGTTGGATCGAAGTCGTCGTTTTCAGCTGTGTATGTCGTCATCGACAAGACTAAGTACGAATGCAGCAACCTGATGGGAGCCGTCGATTTGTGCTTCAAAAGTATCTGGGCGTTGCGTGCACAATACCAAGGAGAATGCGAGTCAGTTTGGAATTTTATTCAGCGGTTCGTATACAAGATAGATGACAATTCCATAAGCAATAAGAATTCGCAAACGATTCAGTCGTTATGGTCGGACATCGAAGGCTTCGCAAATGCGAACAATTAATGCAGAAGAAATATCATTTCAAGATGCGAAGGCTTGAGGCTTGAGGCTTTCGTAAAAAAAAAAAAAAAAAAAAAAAACAGATTCTCGACCAAAAATATAGATTAATTGTTCGCGAATGAGAACAATCTCTTTATCTCTGCAACTCTGTGGGTTTTTCCAAATAATTTTTTTAATCAATAGTTTTTTGCCTTACATGAAAATCGGTTAAAATTCGCAATGCTGGTCAGGTGTGAGGCATGCTCGGTGTTGGTGCCGATAAAGGATTTTCATTCTCATCATAAATACATCCATTTTAACCCAAACCCAGGAGTGATGAAGTGTGCAGTCGAGACTTGCGATCGATCGTTTTCTCATGTAAACTCTGCCCGCAAACATGCAAAAACCCATAAAGTATATTGCGATGTTGAACATCAAATGACGGATCATCACATGACTAATGCTTTAATGCCTGGCGACCCGGTTAACAAGTACCCAAATGGCAATACCCGCGTGCAACAAATCAGCAACGATCAAATCGACGGGTCTAATGATCGCGTCGAAACCGAAAATAATAACGACATGGCCGAGACCGAAAAAGATAATATCGGGTTATTAAAACGAAAAGCCCTGGCTTTAACATCAAGTTTTTATGCCGATTCCAGTTTATCGCGTATTCAGGTTCAACGAATCGTTAAATCGTTCCAAGACTTTCTCAATACCGAAGAAGTTAACACCTTTAGAGATGAAATTATCGGCATAGTTTCAACCGATCGAAAAGAATTTGTTGCGCAACAATTTCATAAGTTTCAAAGTATATTCGACCATTTAAGTTCTGAATATAAAAGACTTGCAGAATTCGAAAAACAAGGGTGCTACATCCCTCCGGTGCCGCTATATGTAGGAACACTTGAAGTAAGCCGACGAAATGGTAAAATGACAACAAAAGATATATACTGTCAATATATACCGATAAAAGACACAATCAAATTGTTCATGGAAACGCCCGGAATATATAGCAGTATTTGCCAATATTGGAATGAATTAAGACAAAACGACGCTGATATTGAAAATATAGTCCAGTCTAAGTTTTGGAAACGGAAGGATTCCGGCGAAAAACAAGTATTTCCACTATTACTTTACCAAGATGACTTCGAGACGGGCAATCCCCTCGGTTCTCGGGCAGGAATCCATAAATTAAATGGGACGTATTTGTCGATCGGTTGCGTACCACCCGCGTATCGCTCGAGACTTGTAAATATCTTCCTCGTTCAACTTTGCCACTCGGCCGACTACAAAAACCTAGACTGCGCTGTAATATTCAAACGATTGATCGATGATTTAAATGACCTCGCGGAAAACGGAATTCAATTAAACATTGATGGCTCGATATGCGTTGTTCATTTTAAGTTAGCAGTTATAATCGGAGATAACTTGGGTTTGAACTCGACCCTCGGCTTCACTGAAAGCTTTTCAGCAAACTACTGGTGTAGATTTTGTAAAACATCGAAATCAAGATCAAAACTACTCTGTTCCGAAATCGGTTGTGTTATGCGAAATCGGGACAATTATAGCATAGACTTATCGCGAAAGAATTTGTCTCAAACCGGTATCAAAACGGAGTGTATATGGAATCGGGTAGTCGATTTTCATGCCGTCGAAAATTATTCGGTCGACGTAATGCACGATCTGTTGGAAGGTGTGTGCAAGTTCGAGACAGCACATCTTTTGAATTATTTGATAGTCAAGAAGAAATACGTCACTTTACAAAACGTCAATAGTCGAATGAAGTACTACAAATATCCGGTGTCGAGTAATCCACCTCCATTAATTAGTGATAAAGAATTGAGCGATTGTAACATTCGAATGACAGCTGCTGAGATGAAAACGCTTATGCTGCATGCGAGTCTAATGCTCGGTGATCTAGTTGCGGAAAATGATAAGCACTGGGAACTTCATGTACTGTTGAGAAAAATTGTGTGTATCTGTCTTCAAGTACACATTTCATGCGGGACAGCGAATTTGTTGGAAAACTTGATAGAAAAACATCATTTTTTGTACGTTGAATTGCATGGTAATACGCTGAAGCCAAAACACCATCACATGCTTCATTACTCGAGAATTATGCGCGAAATTGGCCCACTACATCACATTTGGTCGATGCGTTTCGAAGCAAATCACCGAGCATTAAAAAATAGTTCCGCGGTTTCGTTTAATCGTATTAACATCTGCAAAACATTAGCAGTCAAAAACCAACTTCATTTCAATAATGCAGTTTTGGGCCGTCAATTCTTTTTCGATCGTATCACTTTCAAAATCCTCGATGAATCGCGCTCGCAACTCGACGGTATAGTACCTTCATTGCCTCCCGAATTCGATAACTTCCATGAACTTGCAAAATTATCGGTCAATGGTACGAAATTCTCTCGCGGTGACGTAATTTTGGTTCGTCAGGGCACGGTTCCAGTTTTTGGTGAGATACGCAAAGTTTTTTTGAGAAAGGAGGTCTTATCACCAGCAGTAGCAGATGTAGCATTTCTCGTACACACGTTTCAAACTGTGTGTCTTAATGAACATTTACAAGCCTATATGATTATGAAAACGGAATCCCAAGAGTTTGCATCGTTTAATCCGATTGATTATACAGAAAAATTGTCGGTCGTTTTCTCGTCAGATGGGAATATGTATATCGCTTGTGACGAAATCACAAATTCTATGTGATACGTTAATGAAAAACGATCCGACGCTTTTGGCGGGCGAGCATTTTTTTTTTACCGTACCAGACAGGTATCATTATTTTATTTTTTATTTTTTTTTACATACTAGATACGCCTGTAAAGATTGTTCGACAGCGCCCATCGGCATTTTTTTTCGGTTTAGATACCCCTTTAAAGGTTGTTCAACAACACAAATCCACATTTTTTTTACAATACTAGATACGGCTTTAAAGGTTCAACAACGTAAATCGCAACGCGGTTGTTCAAAAAAGCAAATTGTCATTTTTTTTGTCGTACTAGATACGTCTTTAAAGGTTGTACATCAACACGAACCGTCATTTTTTAATTTTATTTTGGCCGTACTAGATATGGCTTAAAGGTTGTTAAACAAGGCAAATCGTCATCTAAAAAATTTTTTTTTGCCGTACTGGATATGGTCTGAAGGTTGTACAATGACGCAAATCGTCATCTTAATTTTTTCTACGAGTAGCGATTCTAGATGCTAAATAAGCCTGTAAGTGTACAAATTACGTATAGATAACACTCCTTTAGCTTTTTAGAACGGATATGATTGATTCGTATATCAATTCCGTATCAACGCATTAATAATAAGTTTGATATTATACTTTCAGTAATAGTAGTGTGCAATGTAAGACTGATTGATCATTCAAGACTGATTACTGATAATAAAGCATTGTGTACGTATAAAATAACATAATTTTAAAAGAATGAACAATAAAATATATTATGTTTCTTGACTTATTATGTATTATGTATCATGTTATCATATCATGTATGATGTATTATGTTTCACGAAACAATAAATATTGTGCCTTATACTTTTACTTTTTAATTTATTTACCTGACTCATGAACGTCGTACAGCAAAAAATATCGAATGTCACCCATTATTATACATGTAATACTAATGGCTATATGCATAGCAGGAGCGGTCATATAAAAACGTATGGATAAAAATGTTCAATGGCAACTGCTACTATAAAAACATTTTTATTTGTATGAAATATGGTAGTAATTATTATACAAAATAACAGCGTTCAATAAAAGTTTTCCGCCTCGCCATTTTGTTTAGTCAACACAACATGACTAAAATGTAGTTCGTAACATATGTGTATACACTATCTATAAATCGCGCACAAAAGTGTAGTGTGCTCCAGATTATGGTTAGTATATTTAACGATTACTAATAAGCGATTCAATACTTGAAAATTGCACTTGCAACTACAGAAACAATTGCTGCAACATTTACCTTACGTGAATACAGCTATATTTGAAACTGAATGTAAACATTTACGCCTGATCGTTCCCTGTCCAGTGTGATTGAGACGTTTATCCATGATGTCAACCTAACTATATGCTTTAGGAGAGGTTACTATTTTTTTACATTTTAAGCACATTATGAATAGTCAGTAAGCGAATAGCTGCATTTAATATACAGATATAACTCGTGGGATTGCACAAATATGGTACATCTAAATATATTTTCACATGTTACTGTAATTATAAATTATCGACGTCCCCTCAGGGAACTGTACAATATGGTTGAAATATGGTTAGCCCCACAATATATTTCTCTGAGTGCGAATATCACGATGCCCCCCTGGGTGGGCACCAGGGCATCGCAAGAACGCTCCAGCGTATACAACTCCAATATCGCTGGCCAGGCATGAGAAAGGAAGTCGAAGACTATATCTCCAGATGTAAAAAATGTCAAATAAATAAAATATTTCCGAGAGGAAGGGCACCGATGGTCATCACCGACACACCGAGCCGAGCATTCGAAAAATGCGCTGTCGACATCGTAGGACCGTTAACGGAAACTTCCGCTGGAAACAAATGCATACTCACCTTTCAGGACGCTCTCACCAAGTACAGCGCTGCAATACCGCTAAAAAATCAAGAGGCTAAGGAAGTAGCCAAAGCTCTCGTGACCGAAATAATATGCCGTTACGGGACACCGGGAACCATTCTGTCCGACCAAGGGACGAATTTTCTTAGCGACACATTTAAGGAAATGTGCAAGTTATTGAAGATAACAAAAATTCAAACGACGGCGTACCATCCCGAATCGAACGGAGCTCTGGAACGATCTCACCGAACATTGGCAGAATACCTAAAAAATTACGCCGACGAAGACCAGGAAAACTGGGATGAGTGATTACCATACGCAATGTTTACGTATAATACCACGCCACACACAGCTACGGGTCTCACGCCGCACGAGCTGGTGTACGGTGACCGAGCAGAGATACCAACGGCGCTGAAACAAGAGCCGCGGCTCACCTACACCTACGACGACTACGTCCAAGAATTAAAAGAGAGACTACGAGCAGCATGGAAGCTCGCCCGATCCCATCTAATCGCCGCGAAGGAAAAATCGAAAATAAATTACGACAAAAAATCAAAAATAACCAATTTAAAAATAGGGGACAAAGTCCTCGTCTACGACCCTACCGTACGACGAGGCAGGTCAGCTAAACTAACCCCGAAAAAAATCGGACCCTACGAAATAATCGCCAAACAATCCGCGGTAAATTATACGATAAAAAAGGGGAAGAAATCCGTCAAAATTCACGCTAACCGACTGCAGCATTTCGTGGAGTCCTAGCCTGGACCCACGTACTGTGCGGAGTATAAAAATACAAAAAAAAAAAGAGAGAAAGAGATTAAATAATAATAATATACCCTAACTCCGAATAAACGCAATAAACGCAGTAAATAAATAAAGACAACACAGGCGATTAAGGTTTAACAAAACCATCAACGGGGAAACCCCCTCAATTTATTACAAAAAAAAATTAACGCGAACAAATGCCAGGCCGGTAATAACAAAAAATACACCACCAGCGATCTTCTTCAAATAGGGCCACCAACCCGATGAAATCCGGGTACGGGTCAAGCTCCCCGCGGTAAACTCCATCACCCCAAAGGGCGTCGATGGCCACCCGCAGGCGACGCCGAGCACGGCGAACCTCCACGGCACGCCGAATGAACCCCGCTTCAGGGGAAAGCACCCTCGGTGGAAACATTTCGAGCTAAAGGAACAAATAAAGAAAAAGTGGAAAACCCAGGGAACAATAAAAAAAAAAAAAAAAAAAAAGTACAACGAATAATGGCGAAAACTTACCGCCTGCCTCCGCAAATTCACGGGCATACCCGCTCCTCCACAAACGATCACTCGGTAACTGTCCATAATTAATTTCACGGAAATTTTTTTTTTCAAGACTGATGTTGGCGAGAGCTCAAAGAAGAATGAGGCAGGGACAGACGCGACGGAACGCGAGAATCAAAAACTGCTGAATAGGGCCTAAACGGAAAAAAAAAAAAAAAAAATTTCTACACACACACACAACTCAGAAATTTTATCCGATTTCCAGGCTCACGGCACTATCAAGCCATCAGGAGGTAGCGACAACCTCCAACACAGCGTATGAAATACGAACATTTACCGACTCGCCAGGAATCTTCTACGAAGAAATCGGAACCCTAACCGTCGCTCAAGATATATGGAGGCTCGTGATAAACTTGGACTTAAAATCGCTACGCGTAAGAGAGCAACAAATTTTAAACAGTCTAAGGGAACTAGAACTACTCTGTAAAAACCAAACATCCTTCGATTGCCTGTGTTCCATCCTCGACACCACACTAACCGCAATGAATGGACGGATAACCGAAACAATGGACGTATTGCAAGAAATATTAAATAAAAACCAACGAGATCGCAGAGGACTAATAGACGGACTAGGAACTATAGTAAAATCAATTACCGGAAATATGGACGCAACTGACGCAGTACGTATAGAAAACGAAATACAGGCAGTCCATAATAAACAAAAGTCCATCGAAAAAATAATGCAAGACCAAGTCCAAATAGTCGAGACAACCTTTAACGTATTCAACCACAGCGTGAGCCATATCGAAGAAAACGAAAAAGCCCTTAAAAATATTATAATCAAAGTGGAGCAAAGCATAAATTATAGAATATCTTCTATCATAGTCAGACAACAATTAGACGAGCACATAAACGCACTAGAGGCCATAATAGAATCTTTGCTCGACGAGGTAATCGAATTAATGAGCTTTGTGTCCAACCTATCGCACGGTATGATTAACCCAGAAGTAATAACACCAAACAAATTAATGGGATACCTCACTGACGCGCTCCCACACATACCAAGGGGTCGAAGCTTCCCCACACCGATAGTGCGGAGCGAGGCGCACAACCTGCTAGAGATAGCAGAACTCAAGGCCTTCAGCCGACGAGACGCAGTAGTAGTAGTAGTCGAGATACCGCTGGTCGGAACGCAAGAGTACCGCGTCAGCAAAGCGTATCCGTTACCAACACGCGCCGCGAACCTGACGTACCAGTACATCGAAACAAACGCCGGACCCGTAATAGTAGATAAGGAACACCAACGCTACCTAAAAATGTCCGAGGTAGAGCTCAACGAATGTAAACATAAACAGAGCAGGTACATATGCAAGCCGCAACATCCTTCATTATCTATAAATGAAGACGCACCCTGCGAGGTAGTAACCTATTCCAACCTAGACAGTGCACATACCGAATGCGCAAAAAGAATTGTAACATTGAAACGACCCATAATAATAACCATGAAACAACCGGGTAGATGGCTGTACGTGACTCCCACGACAGAAACCGTCGCAATTAAATGTTATAATCAACCCCAGAAATATGAAAAACTTCAGGGTTCAGGTATACTGGCTTTGATAGGGAAATGCACGGTGACTGCCAAGGACTATAAAGTAGAAACTGTGCGACGAATAACCCAGGAAGTGTTCGATACATATTTACCATCATTCAACCTAACATTAAGCATCAACGAACACGAACTCATACCGAAAGTTGAAAGTGCAAGTGAACAATTAAAATTAAAAAGGGTTATTAACAACCCACAAGAGTTAAATCAAATCGGTATGCGAATCCAGCAAGTAAAAAAGGACTTAGAAAAAATTACAAAGGACGAAAATCAATACTATTATACCATAGGGGGATATTCCATGGGGACAGTAATCCTCGTAGCATTAATTGTTTTCATTATATACAAATACGTTCCAAGACAACGAACAACCATCGACGTCGTAACACCACCGGAGGAAGTAGAATTAAAGCCATGTCCGCGCTCGACTATACCGCGAGCGCCGAAACGAAAATCAACGGTTGGCCAACTCCGGGTAGGATTTCAGAGGAATAAACAAAGTACTAGCACAATGTAAAATAAAATAAAGAAAATAAATCGTGTACAACGAAAATATTAATCGTCAACATTATAACAGGGAAAATTTAAATAAATAACCGGGTAAATAAATAGAGGTAATATCGAAGTGATAAATTAACGAATGCACAAGAAATGTAGAGCGAAGGATGAATGAACCGCGCAGCTCACAGCTGAATGTTACGTGAGTGAAACATGAGCCGACATCTGACCATACCAACGATAACAGCGGCCGACGCACGGCGTCGAGCCAAACGAAAAAATCTCGAAGACTCAATTTTTTCTCTTTAAGGGGGGAGGGATGTTGTACCCCGAATTATTTTGATCTATAAAAATTAAAGAAGCATTAAATAAAAATTAAAGAATACATTGGAAAATACTTACTGGCAAATCCACCGCGTCGCGAAGCCGACACGTGTAGGAATTTGCCGAGTAAGTATCGAATGATGCCCGGGTAGTGCACCCGGCAACGACAAATCGCCGAGTAAGAATCAGGCGATACTCAGTTCTATATGCCCAAATATGGGCAGGTAATAAAATTGCAGACGCATCAATTCGCACGTCGCGGATCGCGACCGAGAAATAGGCAGTCTGAACTCGACTAGAGAACAGAGAGGTTGGTCTCAGAGTTAGGCTCATGGTCAAAGAAATCGACGACTGTATTAAGAAATATCCACAACGATCAAATTAATTATCTTTCTTTGAATAAACTTGTTACCTAGTTTGTATAAACAAACTTGAGTTCTACTCTTAATTTGGCAACGATCCCAAATACCTTTTTAAATTATATTTGTTGACCTCGCGTACAACAATTTAGTCACCTCCTTCTGAGTTCTTCCCGAGTTTTAGTCTTTCCCGAACCTATCGCGTTTCAGTCTGCCTTTTTGCATTTTTTTTTGAACCAATAATAAAGAGGAGTGACGCATAGAGAGCACGGATGGGAGAGTAATAAAGTAGAGCGGGAGAAACCAAGCATCTCGGGCGCGACAAGACACGCGAGACGAACACCTGGGCGCGTAGACGAAGAGATAGATACGGTAGCGACATTAAAAGAAATAGAGAGGGTGCAGAAGATACCTCTGTAAGGGAAGAGGATAGATAGTGAGAGTCCAGAACATCGTCGCGACCTGCTCTTTACTCAACTGTGTTTTCCCCTTTTGGGGTCATCTAGTTAACACCTTTTGTCTCTTTCTTTCGGTCGATCCATATATATTGTCATAAGCCATCTCCTGGATATTGTTTAGACAACGGAGTCTCGATCACTCCGGTCCTGCATTATTTTATTTCACCGTCTTTTGGAGAGCGCACATCTCCTCATCTGTCTCCAAGTTTTACTCTGAGTAGACGTCGAAGTCAAAGTTTTAATCATCTTTGTACGGGAATCCATTGTATCAGTTGACCGTTTGTACTGTCTAATTTTTGTATTTTTAAAATTCTTGTAATAATCCTGCGCTAATAATTTGAGTTTCGAATAAACGTGAATAATAAGATTTCCGAAACGCATAACTACCTGTGAACAGCGACCTTCCTTCGACGAAAGATCTCCGACAACATCAGAGTAAGTACCATTTTATTACCACCATTCTATTAAAAATAATTGTGTGTTCCCCAAATTCTCCTAGATTTTCTCTATACATTGACCGAAATTGGCCATCATTATAACCCTTAATTTACAATTAAAAGCATTTCGCCAACAAATTCCACATTTGAAAAAAACCCCCACGGTTCTGCGTTAATAACTACCTAATTCATTCCGGATAAATTAATCGTGTAAATCATTCCCTTAAATCACGGAAAAATTAATTCATTTAAATACCTCTCAGACATCCCGACGAATAACATTCCTAGCCCTATCCTTAGTAATTTTCCGAAAGGTTAGACTAGAAAATGGGCAGTTGCGTTTGATAATTGATGCCAGGAGTGGTAAAGGAGGGAGCAATTTCTCTTGACCATCGCGTATCAATAGTACTCAACGTAACACTACGTTAAATCTGTGAGAAATTCGAAATCCCGCAGTTTTGACGTAACATCAATTACTTTTCGACCTTAGTACTTTTCCCTGCGTATTAAGTACTTTTCGACTTTTGCATTTTGCCCAGCGTATTAACTATCTTTCTATTTTCTTATTTTCCCCCTCCCCCCCCGCATATTGATTATCCATTGTTGTTATCCTTGAATTCTTTGCCCCTTTCTCTTATTTTCGAATTGGTTATTATCATTGTTATTGCGAACTTTTCCATTCTTTTTGATTAGTATTGAGACTGTTTATTTTTGGTTATCGAATCCCTTCAACGTACCAGTAACGGCGTTGGAGCGGCAGTATTTGCTTATTATTTTGGTTGTTAAGATTCACTGGACCAATGTGTTATTAAAAGTTATTTTTTTTCTACGTTTCTACACAAAACTCTGGAGTATTATTTCCCCCTTTTCCCACACCCTATATTTCCCCCGATTGTCCCGTTTTGAAGCGTTATTTAAAAGAAAGTATCATCACAATACATAAAAGTTTCCTATAACTGTAAATTAAGTTTACAATTTTTTTTACAGTATATATAAAGATGTTATCGGAATCTGTCGCATTTATAAAATAAGGTAAGACCTTTCTCTCGACAACTACAAATTGTTCATGTAATTGTGTACAGTAAGTGTAACGAACTAATTGTTCACAAAAAAAATCATCATGCTAAAGCCATATACTGGGATTGAACCGCAAACTCAGGCAAAATACAGTGTGAGAGCATATGCTGTCTCTCTCTGTCATACCCGCCCGCTGGGCGGGCTCTGCTGAGTATCACGTAGCTCCCCGGTCGTTGCGCCGCCAAGTGGTCGCTCGCCTCGCGGAAAGTTTGTCTTCAACCAAAGCATAGGCTCTACGCTTCTATCTACGTCTATATTCGTTGGTTTCGCATTTAAATGCGGGGTCGAGCTAGACCCGATTTTGAGGTCGCATCGATCCCGCCTCATCGGGATCGATGCGAGTCGGTACATACGCCGGGGTACGGCGGAAGATGCCCGAGTTCGCTCCTACTCTCTCGTACACCGAAGAGTTCTCGGCGGTGGGGTCGTAGGGTTCAGCTCTCAGGCAATCGTCCGCCGCGTCCGCAAGGATATCGAGGGGTCCGTAACTTCTGTTGGCGGTATGGGCGGGGAAGCTCAGCACCCTCCGAACTACGAGACGTTAAGATGCTGTCCGGCGACCAGTTACTGCGGGTGAGAGCCGATGTCGGTTTCTTAGCTGGTAGTTCCCCAAAGCTGGCCAATTGAGGGGCGTTTTCCTGGTCGGTTTTCGTAGGGGTTTCGATCGATCCCAGGTTTTCGACGCGTCGCTTCACAATGTCTCTCTCCTCGGGAGGCACAGTGACGTCTACCTCGATGGAGGCGCTAGTCCCGGCGTGGTTTGCGACGCCAAGAGCGGCGCTTGATTCTTTGGGTACCGATTGACCGGTGGTGGCACTCGAGTCGGCGGCGTTACCTACATCTAAGGGGGTGCACGGGCCGACAGGGGTGGCTGCACCGCGAGCGAGTGTTGGATCATGGGATGGCCCGAAAAGTTTGCTCCAGAGGGCCCCGTGCCACTCCAAGGTGGCCTCAGCAGCGCGCGGAAGCACGGGAGACTCGCGGAGTCGCGGGGATGGCCTTACGACAGCCGTTCGTCAGGGTTCTGGTGGCGGCCTCACGAGGGCGGTTCGTCGCGTTTCCGGGAGAATCGGAGGGTGTATTGCCCGTGGTGGCTCGATATTGCGCTCTCGCAGCACCTCCCGTCGAGGCTCGGGCCGGTGGAGGCGACCTTGGTGGATAATCGCGGAACTCCGGGAGATTGATAATCACTCGACGAAGCAATGGTCGCGCATTGTTGGCACGCGTTATTATTATTACGCGGACCCGGCCAAGACTATGGCTCCTATCATAGCGCCAGGGTCGCGGATCCCGTTCAGTCACGTGAGTAACGCACACGACTGAATTTCGCAGGCCTTGTGCGAGTGGGCGTGCCTCCTGCCGGCAAATATATGAATCGCTTAAACGAGAATGCGGCATGTGTATCCCGCTGGTCGATCCGGAGAAAATGAAAATTATACGGAAATCGTAGGCGAATAGCGTCCCGGGCCGGGTGCAAGCCTCCCCCTCGTCCGCGGGCGGAGTTTTCACCTTTCCGAAAGCCTTGTCGTATGCGTCGCTCCTTGGTAGAGATATAATTTCCCCGCTTACTTGGCAGGTGAGGAGGCCAAAAGAACAGGCGGAGGCCGATTTGCCTTCGAGCCGGTGGAATAGTGGGCCGTGGATCACTTAACCAACGATGGCCAACGACAACCGTGGTGGGTTGCCGTTGGCCAGTGGATAAATGACGTTGGCCACTTAACAAGTGGTTAAGTGCCGTTGGCCACTTAGTCAGTGGAATGTGATGTTGGCCACTTAACCAGTGGAAGGTTTTGTCGCTATGAAAAAAGCGGAGTTTTTTTATGGCTATCCGAAGATAGATGTAGCGTGTAGCGTTTTCTCTCTTTCCAGAAAGAGAGAAAAGGCACGGGTTGAGATTGGGCCACAAGAAAACACCTCTCGCCGTTGCCATGGATAAGTTATTTTATTTCGAAAAGTCTCGCGTATTTATCGAGATCCGGTAGCACTTTTGCTGTGAGAAACGAGTTCTACAATTCTCCATCTCGTGGAGAGTTTTACAACTACTGTCGTATGTAGTGGCTCGAGAGCTCCGTCGCGTCGCTCGGCCAAGTTCGGGAACGCTCGGTGTTCTCGCGTTGTTTTTATGTTCCGAGCGTGTTTACGGCGACGGTACGCCATAACCTCGGTTCATGTTTTTCGCGAGTGCTTTTGTGGTAATAATTATTAAGTAAAACATAATTTCATTGAAGTGTAGTGCAGGGTTTAACAGATACTTTAAAAATAGTGTGTGGGTGTGTCAGAGTGTGTGTGTCCCTTTATCGCATTTTATCGTCTCTTTCACCTCTTCTCGTTCTCCTCCTCGTCTCGTCGTCGTTCTCCTCGTCATAACATACGCACGTTCTTGGAAATCATCAACGACGAGACGATCGCCCATTAATCAGGGTGGGGGTCAAAATTCCGAATGACCAAATGTAGAACGGCCAATATTTCGAAATTTCGCTATTGCGAATATTAAAATAACGAAAAATGAGTTTTCGAAATATTTTATTTCGGCAGATTATGAAATCGAATAAATGTTTTTCAGAAATGTTATTTATTTAAACGCTCATTTATTCGTAAAACCATTTCGAGAAAATCCTTACTTTGAATAAAAAGAATACAGATTTGTACGATGTCGAATGTTCATATTTCCGAAATTGAAAGTGGCGAATAGTTAAAATCTTGAGTAGCCAATATACCTAAACGAAAGCTGTCGAGAACATTAAGTTCAAATGAGTAATACATAGATACGCGAAATGTCGAAGGACCGAAATATCGAATATCAAAAAAGCGAAAGTCAAAATAGCGAAGAGTTAGGTGACTATTTATAAAAGTTTCACTGACATTTTTAGCTCTTATTTCATAATTTATGCTACTTAAAATTACTTTCAGAGCTTGAGTTCGCGATTAAGGTTCACTTAATCTTGAAAAATCCAAAGAAATGTGTACCATGAGCGTATTAGCCTATGTGATTTACCACCCGAATGCAAAAATCAACGCACACACACGCAAGGAAATATCCAACTTTATGAGATATATGCATTTTTTTTGTTGCGAAAAAAGGTCCAACGTAATTTGCACCCGGTTTCCTCATTCATTGCAATTTTTGGGCATAGCTCCCTCTCTGACGAAGCTAAAATCGATCAACGAGCGTTCTCATGGAGAAAATGAGACGCAATGTTTTTTCCTGAAAGCATAGCTTTCTCTATGAGGAAGCAAAATGTGTAAAAAATTCGGGCTCAGTCACTCACGCTCGGAGGTATGAAATAGGAACAGTTCCCTTGCCAACCAACTAACCGTAAAACTTTGGGTTGGATTCGAGTTCTTTTCTAACAGTTCACTGCAACTGAACCAGTCGATTGGTGTGCTAAACCGACTCTGATTCCAACCTTCTGGAGTTGGTCTGATTCCAACCGCCTAACTTTTTGGATGATACATCAAAACCAACCGTAATGCCAACCACTATGTGTCGAATAGAAAGTTGGTTTACAGTTGGACTTTTCCAGAACAATCCAATTTCCGACTTTATGTCGAGAGCACCGATAGCTCTTGCCTCTGGGTTGGAAATCGGGTTGTTTTAGGAACATTCAGCCGTAAACCAACTTCGTATCGACACATGTAACGGTTGGTTTTTAAATATCGCCGAAAATCAACTTCTCGAAAGTTCGAATGAGAGTTGGTTTTCATATTGGTTTTAGGTTGGTCAAAACGCGACAGTTTAGATTAGTAGAGCTTCATTCTCCTAGAAAAATTTCTTCAAGTCACTGGTAGCTTCTCAATTCTGGTATTATTAGGATGGATATACATAGAATAAACTAAAACAATATGTTATTTGGTAGCACATTTAGAAAACGAAAAGACTTGTTTTTTAATTATTTTTTAATGCGAAACTTTATAATAAATATAAAAATGTTATAATCAATTTATTGTATAATATTTATTAATACAATAAAAATAGCTATTCGGACGGAAGCCAAATCCTTCGCGGAGGCTCGGTTAAAGCGCCTCTGCACAATGGACAGGTGCGTGCTAAGGATATCCATATCCGATCGGCGCAGGAAGCGCAGCAGCACCGATGCCCACACGGCAAAAATGTGTGTTGTAACAGGAGCAAGCTTCCTTACAATATTTTCTCCGAATTCGTGCACCTCCTGTAGAGGAATGGGCGCTCAAACGGAGGGATTCGTGTGCTCGAGTGTCCAGGAATTATGGGTTGGCGTATCAGAGACGGTTTTTATGTGGAAATAATGATTTTATTCGTAACCGGATAAGTTTTCAAGTATTTACAGCTCTTTCCCTTTCTTAAATTGCTTCTTTTTATTTATTCTTTGTGCAATAATTCCTTACTTGTT